>JAENJI010000013.1:2879410-2966908 GCA_018901935.1 Pugionium cornutum | reverse complement strand
GCTCATTCAATAAAACCTTATCAATGAAAAATAATGCTTGGCATCACGTAGTTTAGGATGGATTAAATTACTTGGATGCTTTGTCGTATCTATTTTGATCTCAAATTTTGTCATATTATTAAAAATTGAGCTAGCTTAATGTGGGCAATGGATTCGTGTCATATTAAGCTCTAAATCAAAAGTTACAAACGATTTAGTATAGACATGTCAAGTTGATCGGGCAATTAAATTGATAATTCTAAACTGATCATTGGTGCTCATTGAGTAAAATCTTATAAATGAATAATAATGCATGGCATCACGCAGTTTGAATGGATTGGGTTACTTGTACGCTTTGTCGTATCTACATCTACCTCAAATTTTGTCACATAATAGAAAATTGAGCTAGCTTAATGTGGACATTGGATTCATGTCATTCAGAGCTCTAAATCAAAAGTTAAAGTGATTGTTCTAATATGATCATTGGTGCTCATTGAGGAAAGGCTAATAAATAAAGAACAATGCATGGCATCACTATGATTGGGATAGATTAGATAATTTGGATGCTTTTTCGTTTCTAGTTTTGTCTCAAATTTTATCATCGTATAGAAAGTTGCACTAGCTTAATGTGGGTATTTTAATCGTTTCATTCGGAGCAATAAATCAAAAGTTATGGACGATTTAGTGCGTATATGTCAAGTTGATCGGCCAGTCAAAATGATCATTCTAAACTAATCATTGGTGCTCATTCAGTAAAATCTTATAAATGAACAATAATGTATGTTATTACAAAGTTTGGGATGTATTGGATTACTTGGACACTTTTTCGTATCTGTTCATATCTCAAATTTTGTTACAATATAGAAAATTGAGTTACCTTAATGTAGGCATTGGATTCGTGTGTTTCCTCTAAATCAAAGGTTACGGACGATTTAGTGCGGATATGTCAAATTGATCAGCCTATCAAAGTGATCATTCTACACTGATCATTGGTGCTCATTGAGCAAAAGCTTATGAATGATGAACAATGCATAGCATCACGCATTTGGGATGGACTGGATTTCTTGTACACTTTGTCATATCTATTTCTGTCACAAATTTCATCACAATTTAGAAAATTGAACTAGCTTAACGTGGACATTGGATTCGTGTCATTCGGAGCTCTAATTCAAAAGTTACGGGCAATTTAGTGTGGACATGTCAAGTTGATCAGCCAATTAAAGTGATCAGTCTAAACTGATCATTGGTGCTCACAAAGTAAAGGCTTATAAATGAAGCATAAGGCATGGCATCACACAGTTTGGGATAGATTAGATTACTTGGACGCTTTGCTATATCTAATTCTGTCTCAAATTTTGTCACAATATAGAAAATTGAAACAGCTTAATGTGGGTATTGGATTCTTGTCATTCTGAGCTATAAATCAAAATTTATGGACGATTCAGTACAGACATGTCAAGTTGACTAGCCCAATAAAATGATCATTCTAAACTGATCATTGGTGCTCATTAGGTAAAGTTTTAGAAATAAAGCAGAAAGCATGACATCACGCATTTTGGGATAGATTGGATTACTTGGATGCTTTTTCATCTCTATTTCTATCTCAAATTTTGTCAAAATATAGAAAATTGAGCTAGCTTAACGAGGGCATTGGATTCGTGTTATTCTGAGCTCTAAATACAAAGTTAGAGACGAATTAGTGTGGATATATCAAGTTGATCGGCCAGTTAAAAGTGATCATTCTAAACTGATCATTAGTGCTCATTAAGTAAAAGCATACAAATGAATCATAATGCATGGCATCACTTAGTTTTGGATAGACTGGATTACTTTGACTCATTTATGTATCAATTTCTGTCTAAAATTTTGTTAGCAAATAGAAAACTGACCTAGCTTAACATAGGCATTGGATTCGTGTTATTATAAGGTATAAATCAAAAGTTATGGACGATTTAGTGCAGATATGACAAGTTGATCGACAAGTTAAAATGATCATTATAAACTGATCATTGGTGCTCATTCAATAAAACCTTATAAATGAAAAATAATGCATGACATCACGCAGTTTAGCATGGATGAGATTACTTGGACGCTTTGTCGAATCTATTTCTGTCCCAAATTTTGTCATATTATAGAAAATCGAGCTAGCTTAACGTGGGCATTGGATTCATGTCATTTTAAGCTCTAAATAAAAAGTTACAAACAATTTAGTGCGGACATTTCAAATTGATCGGCCAATTAAATTGATAATTCTAAACTGATCAATGGTGCTCATTGTTAAAATCTTATAAATGAAATCACGCAGTTTGAATGGATTGGATTACTCTATTTCTACCTCAAATTTGTCACAGTATAGAAAATTGAACATTGGATTCGTGTCATTCAGAGCTCTAAATCAAAAAGTTGATCGGCCACTTAAAGTGATCATTCTAAACCGATCATTGGTGCTCACTAAGTAAAGGCTTGGGAATGAAGCATAAGGCATGGTATCACGCTGTTTGGGATAGATTGGATTACTTGGATGCTTTGTTGTATCTAGTTCTATCTCAAATTTTGTCACAATATAGAATATAAAATTAGCTTAATGTGGGTATTGGACTCGTGCCATTCGAAGCTATAAATCATAAGTTATGGACGATTTAGTGTAGACATATTAAGTTGATCGGCCAGTTAAAGTGATCATTCTAAACTGATCATTTTTGCTCATTAAGTAAAGGCTTATAAATGAAGGATAAAGCATGGCATCACGCAGTTCGGGATAGATTGGATTACTTCGACGCTTTGTCGTCTCTTTTTCTGTCCCAAATTTTGTCACAATATAGAAAATTGAGCTAGATTAACGTGGACATTGGACTCGTGTCATTCAGAGCTTTAAATCAAAAGTTATGGACGATTTAGCTTTAAACCAAATTTTGTCACAATATAGAAAATTAAGGTAGCTTAACGTTGACATTGGATTCGTGTCATTCTGAGCTCTAAATCAAAAGTTACGAATGATTTAGTGTTGACATGTCAAGTTGATCCGCCTGTTAAAATGATCATTCTAAACTCATCATTGGTGCTAATTGCGTAAAAGCTTATAAACGAAGAAGAATGCATGACATCACGCAGTTTGGGATGGATTGAATTACTTGAACGCTTTGTCTAAAATTGTGTCACAATATAGAAAATTGAGCCAGTTTAACATGGACATTGTATTCATGTCATTCTGAACCCAAAATCAAAAGTTACGAACGATTTAGTGTTGACACGTCAAGTTGATCGGCCAGTTAAAGTGATCATTCTAAACTGATCAATGGTGCTCATTGAGGAAAGGCTAATAAATAAAGCATAATGCATGTCATCACGGCGTTTGGGATAGATTGGATTATTTGGATGCTTTTCCGTGTCTAGTTTTGACTCAAATTTTGTCACACTATAGAAAGTTGAACTAGCTTAATGTGGGTATTGGATTCGTGTCATTCGGAGCTATAAATAAAAAGTAATGGACGATTTATTCCATACATGTCAAGTTGATTGGTCAGTCAAAATGATCATTCTAAACTAATCATTGGTGCTCATTGAGTAAAAGCTTATAAATGAACAATAATGCATGTTAACACGCAGTTTGGGATGTATTAGATTACTTGGACGCTTTTTTGTAACTATTCCTGTCTCAAATTTTTCTACAATATAGAAAATTGATCTAGCTTAACATGGGCATTCGATTCGTGTGTTTCCTCGAAATCAAAAGTTACGGACGATTTAGTGCGGATATGTCAAGTTGATCGGCGTGTTAAAGTGATCATTCTAAACTGCTCATTGGTGCTCATTAAGTAAATGCTTATAAATAAAGAATAAAGCATTCCATCATGCATTTTGGGATAGATTGGATTTTTTGTATGCTTTGTCGTCTCTTTTTCTGTCCCAACATTTGTCAAAATTTAAGAAATTCAGCTAGATTAACGTAGACATTGGATTCCTGTCATTCGGAGCTCTAAATCCAAAGTTAGTTACGATTTAGTGTGGACATGTCAAATTGGTCGGCCAGTTAGAGTGATCATTCTAAACTAATCATTGGTGCTCATTAAGGAAAGTTCAATAAATCAAGGATAATGCATGGCAGCACGTAGTTTGGGATAGATTGAATTACTTCAACGCTTTGTCGTCTCTTTTTCTGTCCTAAATTTTGTTAAAATATAGAAAATCGAGCTAGATTAACGTGGACATTGGATTCGTGTCATTCTGAGCCCTAAATCAAAAGTTAACAATGATTTAGTGTGGACATGTCAAGTTGATCAGCCATTTAAAGTGATCATTCTATACTGATCATTGGTGCTCATTCAGCAAAGGCTAATAAATGAATCATAATGCATGGCGTCACGCAGTCTGGGATATAATGGATTTCTTGGACGCTTTTTTGTATTTAGTTCGGTCTCAAATTTTGTCACAATATAGAAAATTGAACAAGATTAATGTGGGTATTTGATTCGTATCATTCTGAGCTAAAAATCAAAAGTTACGGAAGATTTAGTGCATACATGTCAAGTTGATAAGCCAGTTAAATTGATCATTATAAATTCATCATTGGTGCTCATTGAGTAGAAGCTTATAAATAAAGAAGAATGCATGCCATCAAGTAGTTTGCGATGGATTGGATTACTTGGACATGGTCATATATATTTCTGTCTCAAATTTTGTCACAATATAGAAAATTGAGCCAGCTTAACATTGACATTAGATTCATGTCATTCAGAGCGCTAAATCAAATGTTACGGACGATTTAGTGCAGACATGTCAAGCTGATCGGCAAATTAAAATGATCATTCTAAACTGATCATTGGTGCTCATTGAGTAAAAGCTTATAAATGAAGAATAATGCATGACATCACACAGTTTGGGATAGATTGGATTACTTGGACTCTTTGTTGTATCTATTTCTGTCTCAAAATTTGTCACAATATTGAAAATTTAGCTAGCTTAACGTGGGCATTTGATTGGTGTCATTCTGAGCTCCAAAACAAACGTTGCGGATGATTTAGTGCAAACATGTCAAGTTGATCAGACAATTAAAATGATCATTTTGAAATGATCATTGGTGCTCATTGAGTAAAAGCTTATGAATGAAAAATAATGCTTAGCATCACGCAGTTTGCGATGGATTGGATTACTTGGATGCTTTGTCGAATCTATTTCTATTTCAAATTTTATCACAACATAGAAAATTGAGCTAGCTTAACATGGACATTTCAAGCCCTAAATCAAAAGTTACAAATGATTTAGTGTTGATATGTCAAATTGATCGGCCAGATAAAATGATAATTAAACTGATCATTGGTGCTCATAGAGTAAAGGCTTACAAATGAAGCATAATGGATGGCATCACAATGTTTTGGATAGATTGGATTACTTGAACGCTTTGTCGTATCTATTTCGGTCTCAAATTTGGTACAATATTGAAAATTGAGCTGGCTTAATGTGGGCATTGGATTCGTGTATTTTTGAGCTATAAATCAAAAGTTATGGACGATTGCGTACGGACTTGTCAAGTTGATCGGCTAGTTAAATTGATCATTCTAAACTGATCATTTGTGCTAATTAAGTGAAGGCTTATAAATGAATCATAAAGCAAGGCATCACGCATTTTGGGATTGATTGGATTACTTCAACGTTTTGTCCTCTCTATTTCTATATTAAATTTTGTCAAAATATAGAAAATTGAGCTAATTTAACGTGGGCATTGGATTGGTGTCATTTTAAGCCCTAAATCAAAACTTACAAATGATATTTTGTGGACATGTCAAGTTGATCGGCCAGTTAAAGTGATCATTCTAAACTGATCATTAGTGCACATGGAGTAAAAGCTTATAAATGAAGTTTAATGCATGGCATAAGACAGTTTTAGCAAGATTGGATTAGTTGGACGCTTTGTCTTATCGGACGATTTAATGCAGGCATGTCAAGTTGATTTTCCAGTTAAAACGATCATTCTAAACTAGTCATTGGTGCTCATTGAGTAAAAGCTTATAAATGAAGAATATTGCATGGCATCACATAGTTTGGGATCCATTGGATTACTTGGATAAATTGTCGTATCTATTTCTGTCTCACAGTTTGTCACAATTGAGAAAATTGAGCTAGCATAACGTGGGCATTGGATTTGTGTCATTCGGAGCTCTAAATTAAAAGTTATGGACCATTTACTGACATCTCAAGTTGATGGGCCAGTTAAAGTGATCATTCTAACCTGATCATTGGTGCGCATTGAGTAAAGGCTTATAAATGAAGCATAATGCATGGCATCACATAGTTTTTGGATAGATTGGATTAATTGGATGCTTTTTGTCTCTATTTCTATATAACATTTTGTCAAAATATAGAAAATTTTACCTAGCTTTGGGCATTGGATTCGTGTCATTCTAAGCTCAAAATCAAAAGTTACGGACGATTTAGTGCAGACATGTCAAGTTGGTCGGCCAGTTAATATGATTATTCTAAACTGAACATTGGTGCTTATTGAGTAAAAGCATATAAATGAATCATAAAACATGGCATCACGCATTTTGGGATAGATTAGATTACTTGGACGCTTTGTCGTCTTGATTTCAATCTCAAATTTTGTCAAAATATAGATAATAATAACTTAACATGGGCATTGGATTTGTGTCATTCTAATCTCTAAATCAAAAGTTACAGACGATTTAGTGTGGATACGTCATGTTGCTCGTCCAGTTAAAGTGATCACTCTAAGTTGATCATTGGTGCTTATTGAGTAAAGGCATATAATTGAATCATAATGCATGACATTACACAGTTTTGGACGCATTTTCGTATCTATTTCTGTCTCAAATTTTGTTACCGTATACAAAATTGAGCACGCTTAACGTGGGCATTGGATTCGTGTCATTCTGAGCACTAAATCAATGCGGATGATTTAGTGCGGACATGTCTTAGTTGAATTGTGCTGATTAAGTAAAGTCTTATAAATGAAGTATCATGCATGGCATAAGACAGTTTTAGCTAGATTGGATTAGTTGGACGCTTTATCTTATCTTTTTTTGTCTCAAATTTTGCTACAATATAGAAAATTGAGCTAGCTTAGCGTGTGCATTGGATTCATGTGTTTCTCAGCTATAAATCAAAAGTTATGACAATTTAGTGTAGACATGTCAAGTTGAACAGCCAGTTACAAGGATCGTTCTAAACAGATCATTTGTGCTCATTGAGTAAAAGCTTATAAATAAAGCATAGTGCATGGCATCACGCAGTTTGGGATAGACAAGACTACTTGAATGTGTTGTTGTATCTTGTTTTGTCTCAAATTATATCAAAATATAGAAATTTGAACTAGCTTAACATGGGCATTGGATTCGTGTCATTCTGAGCTATAAATCAAAAGTCACGGACGATTTAATGCAGGCATGTCAAGTTGATTTGCCAGTTAAAACGATCATTCTAAACTAGTCATTGGTGCTCATTGAGTAAAAGCTTATAAATGAAGAATATTGCATGGCATCACATAGTTTGTGATCCATTGGATTACTTGGATGCATTGTCGTATCTATTTCTATCTCACAGTTTGTCACAACTGAGAAAATTGAGCTAGCATAACGTGGGCATTGGATTCGTGTCATTCGGAACTCTAAATTAAAAGTTATGGACCATTTACTGCAGACATCTCAAGTTGATGGGCCAGTTAAAATGATCATTCTAACCTGATCATTGGTGCGCATTGAGTAAAGGCTTATAAATGAAGCATAATGCATGGCATCACACAGTTTTTGGATAGATTGGATTAATTGGATGCTTTTTGTCTCTATTTCTATATAACATTTTGTCAAAATATAGAAAATTTTACCTAGCTTAACGTGGGCATTGGATTCGTGTCATTCTATGCTCAAAATCAAAAGTTACGGACGATTTAGTGCGGACATGTCAAGTTGGTCGGCTAGTTAATATGATTATTCTAAACTGATCATTGGTGCTTATTGAGTAAAAGCATATAAATGAATCATAAAACATGGCATCACGCATTTTGGGATAGATTAGATTAGTTTGACGCTTTGTCGTCTCGATTTCAATCTCAAATTTTGTCAAAATATAGATAATAATAACTTAACGTGGGCATTGGATTTGTGTCATTCTAATCTCTAAATCAAAAGTTACAGACAATTTAGTGTGGATACGTCATGTTGCTCGTCCAGTTAAAGTGATCACTCTAAGTTGATCATTGGTGCTTTTTGAGTAAAGGCATATAATTGAATAAAATGCATGGCATTACACAGTTTTGGACGCATTTTCGTATCTATTTCGGTCTCAAATTTTGTTACCGTATACAAAATTGAGCAAGCTTAACGTGGGCATTGGATTCGTGTCATTCTGAGCACTAAATCAATGCGGACGATTTAGTGCGGACATGTCTAGTTGATTGGTGCTCATTAAGTAAAGTCTTATAAATGAAACCTAAAGCATGACATCAAGCAGTTTGGATAGATTGGATTACTTGGACACTTTATCGACTCTATTTCTATCTCAAATTCTCTCAAAATATAGAAAATTGATATAGCTCAATGTTGGCATTGGATTCGTGTCATTCTGAGCTGTAAATCAAAAGTTACGGACGATTTAGTGCGTACATGTCAAGTTGATCGTCCAATTAATATGATAATTCTAAACTGATCATTGGTGCTCATTGAGTCAAGACTTATAAATGAAGCATAATGCATGGCATCACGCAGTTTTGGATAGATTGGATTACTTGGACGCTTTGTCATATCTAGTTCTGTGTCAAATTTTGTTACAATATAGAAAATTGAACTAGCTTAATGTGGACATTGGATTAGTGTCATTCTGAGCTATAAATCAAAAGTTACAGATGATTTATTGCAGAAATGTCAAGTTGATCGGCCAGTCAAAAGGATCATTCAAAACTAATCATGGGTTCTCATTGAGTAAAAGCATATAAATGAAGAAAAATGCATGGTGTCACGTAGTTTGGGATCGATTGGATTACTTGGATGGTTTGTCCTATCTATTTCTGTCTCAAAGTTTTTTACAATAAAGAAATTTGAGCTAGCTTAATGTGGGCATTGGATTCGTGTTATTCTGAGTTACAAATCAAAAGTTACGTACGATAGAGTGCGGACATGTCCAATTGATTGGCCAGTTAAAGTGATCATTCTGAACAGATCATTGGCGCTCATAAAGTAAAGGCTTATAAATGAAGCATAAAGCATGGCATCACGCATTTTGGGATAGATTGGATTACTTGGACTCTTTTGCGTCTCAATTTCAATATTAAATTTAGTCAAAAATATAGAAAATTGAGCTAGCTGAACGTGGGCATTGGATTTGTGTAATTTTAAGCCAAAATTCAAAAGTTAGGAATGATTTAATGCGGAAAAGTTAAGTTTATCGGCTAGTTAAACTGATCATTCTAAACGGATCATTGGTGCACATTGAGTAAAGGCTTATAAATGAAGCATAATGCATGGCATCACATAGTTTTAGATATATTGGATTACTTGGACGCTTGGTCGTATCTATTTTGTCTCAAATTTTGTTAAAATATTGAAAATATAGCTAGCTTAACGTGGGCATAGGATTCATGTCATTCTAAGCTCTAAATCAATGCGGACGATTTAGTGCGGACATATCAAGTTGATTGGCCAGTTAAAGTGATCATTCTAAACTAATCATTGGTGCTCATTAAGTAAAGGCTTATAAATGAAGCATAAAGCAAGGCATCACAGCTTTTATAATAAGTTGGATTAGTTGGATGCTTTTCCGTCTCTATTTCAATATTATATTTAGTCAAAAATATAGAAAATTGAGGTAGCTTAACGTGGGCATTGGATTCGTGTCATTTTGAGCTCTAAATCAAAAGTTAAGGACGAATTAGTGCGGACCTGTCAAGTTGATCGGTCAGTTAATCTTATTATTCTAAACTGAACAATGGTGCTCATTGAGTCAAGGCTTATAAATGAAGCATAATGCATGGTATCACGTAGTTTGGGATTGATTGGATTACTTCGACGCTTTGTCATATCTAGTTTTATCTCAAATTTTGTCACAATATACAAAATTAAGCTATCTTGATGTGGACATTGGATTCGTGTCATTCTGAGCTATAAATCAAAAGTTATGGACGAATTAGGGCGAGCATGTCAAGTTGATCGGCAAGTTAAAAGGATCATTATAAACTTATCATTGGTGCTCATTGAGTAAAAGCTTATAAATGAAGAATAATGCATGGCATCACGTATTTTGGGATCGATTGGATTACTTGGACACTTTGTCGTATCTATTTTTGTCGCAAAGTTTGTCACAATATAGAAAATTGAGCTAGCTTAACGTGGGCACTAGATTCGTGTGTTTCAGAGCTCTAAATCGAAAGTTACAGACCATTTAGTGCGGACATGTCAAGTTGATCGGCCGTTAAAGTGATCATTCTAAACTGGTCATTGGTTCACATTGAGTAAAGGCTTATAAATGAAGCATAATGCATGGCATCACACAGTTTTAGATAGATAGGATTACTTGGACGCTTTGTCGTATCTATCTTGTCTCAAATTTAGTTACAATAATGAAAATATAGCTAACTTAAAGTGGGCATTGGATTCATGTCATTCTTAGCTGTAAAACAATGCGGACGATTCAGTGCGGGCATATCAAGTTGACTGGCCAGTTAAAGTGATCATTCTAAACTAATCTTTGGTGCTCATTAAGTAAAGGATTATAAATGAAGCATAAAGCATGGCATCAAGCAGTTTAGATAGATAGGATTACTTGGAAACTTTGTCGTCATTATTTCTATCTCAAATTCTATCAAAATATTCAAAATTGAGCTAGCTTAAAGTGGGCATTGCATTCATGTCATTCTGAGCTCTAAATCAAAAGTTACAAACGATTTAGTGCGAACATGTCAAGTTGATCGGCCTGTTAATATGATTATTCTAAACTGATCATTGGTGCTCAGTGAGTCAAGGCTTATAAATGAAGCATAATTCATGCCATAACGCAGTTTGAGATAGATTGGATTACTTGGATGATTTGTCATACCTAGTTTTGTCTCAAATTTTGTCACAATATAGAAAATTGAACTAGCTTAATGTGGGCATTGGATTCGTGACATTCTGAGCTGTAAATCAAAAGTTATGGATGATTTAGTGCAGAAATGTCAAGTTGATCGGCCAGTTAAAGTGATCATTCTAAACTTATCATAGGTGCTCATTAGGTAAAGGCTTATAAATGAAGCATAAAGCAAGACATCACACATTTTGGGATAGATTAGATTAGTTGGAAGCTTTGCTATCTCTTTTTCTATGTTAAATTTAGTAAAATATATAGAAAATTGAGCTAGCTTAATGTGGGCATTGGATTCGTGTCATTCGGAGCTCTAACTCAAAAGTTACGGACGAATTAGTGCGGATATGTCAAGTTGATCGGCCAGTTAATCTGATTATTCTAAATTGAACAATGGTGCTCATTGAGTCAAGGTTTATAAATGAAGCATAATGCATGGTATCACGTAGTTTGGGATTGATTGGATACTTCGACACTTTTTCGTATCTAGTTTTATCTCAAATTTTGTCACAATATAGAAACTTAAACTATCTTCATGTGGGCATTGGATTCGTGTCATTCCGAGCTATAAATCAAAAATTATGGACGAATTAGTGAAAACATGTCAAGTTGATCGGCAAGTTAAAAGGATCATTATAAACTTATCATTGGTACTCATTGAGTAAAGGCTTATAAATGAAAAATAATGCATGGCGTCACATAGTTTGGGATCAATTGGATTACTTGGACGCTTTGTCGTATCTATTTTTGCCTCAAAGTTTGTCACAATATAAAAAATTGAGCTAGCTTAATGTGGGCACTGGATTCGTGAGTTTCTGAGCTCTAAATCAGAAGTTACGTACAATTTAGTGCGGATATGTCAAGTGGATCGGCCGTTAAAGTGATCATTCTAAACTGATCATTGGTGCGCATTGAGTAAAGGCTTATAAATGAAGCATAATGCATGGCATCATACAGTTTTAGAGAGATTGTATAACTTGGAGGCTTTGTCGTATCTATTTTGTCTCCAATTTTGTTACAATATTGAAAATATAGCTAGCTTAAAGTGGGCATTGGATTCATGTCACTTTGAGCTCTAAATCAATACGGACGATTTAGTTCGGACATATCAAGTTGATTGGCCAGTTAAAGTGATCATTCTAAACTAATCATTGGTCCTCATTAAGTAAAGGAATAAAAATGAAGCATAAACCATGGCATCAAGTAGTTTAGATAGATTTGATTATTTGGAAGCTTTGTCGTCATTATTTCTATCTCAAACTCTAACAAAATATTGAAAATTGAGCTAGCTTAACGTGGGCATTGGATTAATGTCATTCTGAGCTCTAAATCAAAAGTTACGAACGATTTAGTGCGAATATGTCAAGTTGATTGGCCTGTTAATATGATTATTCTAAACTGATCATTGGTGCTCAGTGAGTCAAGGCTTATAAATGAAGCATAATTCATGCCATCACGCAGTTTGAGATAGATTGGATTACTTGGATGATTTGTCATACCTAGTTTTGTCTCAAATTTTGTCACAATATAGAAAATTGAACTAGCTTAATGTGGGCATTGGATTCGTGACATTCTGAGCTGTAAATCAAAAGTTATGGATGATTTAGTGCAGAAATGTCAAGTTGATCGGCCAGTTAAAGTGATCATTCTAAACTTATCATAGGTGCTCATTAGGTAAAGGCTTATAAATGAAGCATAAAGCAAGACATCACACATTTTGGGATAGATTAGATTAGTTGGAAGCTTTGCTATCTCTTTTTCTATGTTAAATTTAGTAAAATATATAGAAAATTGAGCTAGATTAACGTGGGCATTGGATTCGTGTCATTCGGAGGTCTAACTCAAAAGTTACCGATGAATTAGTGCGGATATGTCAAGTTGATCAGCCAGTTAATCTGATTATTCTAAATTGAACAATGGTGCTCATTGAGTCAAGTCTTATAAATGAAGCATAATGCATGGTATCACGTAGTTTGGGATTGAATGGATTACTTCGACATTTTGTCGTAACTAGTTTTATCTCAAATTTTGTCACAATATGGAAAATTAAATTTCTTAAGGTGGACATTGGATTCTTGTCATTCTGAGCTATAAATCAAAAGTTATGGACGAATTAGTGCAACCATGTCAAGTTGATCGGCAAGTTAAAAGGATCATGATAAACTTATCATTGGTGCTCATTGAGTAAAAGCTTATAAATGAAAATAATGCATGGCGTCACATTCTTTGGGATCGATTGGATTACTTGGACGCTTTGTCGTATCTATTTTTGCCTCAAAGTTTGTCACAATATAGAAAATTGAGCTAGCTTAACGTGGGCACTAGATTCGTGTGTTTCTGAGCTCTAAATCGAAAGTTACGTACCATTTAGTGCGGATATGTCAAGTGGATCGGCCGTTAAAGTGATCATTCTAAACTGATCATTGGTGCGCATTGAGTAAAGGCTTATAAATGAAGCATATGCATGGCATCATACAGTTTTAGATAGATTGGATTACTTGGACGCTTTGTCGTATCTATTTTGTCTCAAATTTTGTTACAATATTGAAAATATAGCTAGCTTAAAGTGGGCATTGGATTCATGTCATTCTGAGCTCTAAATCAATGCGGACGATTTAATGCGGACATATCAAGTTGATTGGCCAGTTAAAGTGATCATTCTAAACTAATCATTGGTGCTCATTAAGTAAAGGATTATAAATGAAGCATAAAGCATGGCATCAATTAGTTTAGATAGATTGGATTATTTGGAAGGTTTGTCGTCATTATTTCTATCTCAAATTCTATCAAAATATTGAAAATTGAGCTAGCTTAACGTGGGCATTGGATTAATGTCATTCTGAGCTCTAAATCAAAAGTTACGAACGATTTAGTGCGAATATGTCAAGTTGATTGGCCTGTTAATATGATTATTCTAAACTGATCATTGGTGCTCAGTGAGTCAAGGCTTATAAATGAAGCATAATTCATGACATCATGCAGTTTGAGATAGATTGGATTACTTGGCGATTTGTCGTACCTAGTTTTGTCTCAAATTTTGTCACAATATAGAAAATTGAACTAGCTTAATGTGGGCATTGGATTCGTGACATTCTGAGCTGTAAATCAAAAGTTATGGATGATTTAGTGCAGAAATGTCAAGTTGATCGGCCAGTTAAAGTGATCATTCTAAACTTATCATAGGTGCTCATTAGGTAAAGGCTTATAAATGAAGCATAAAGCAAGACATCACACATTTTGGGATAGATTAGATTAGTTGGAAGCTTTGCTATCTCTTTTTCTATGTTAAATTTAGTAAAATATATAGAAAATTGAGCTAGATTAACGTGGGCATTGGATTCGTGTCATTCGGAGGTCTAACTCAAAAGTTACCGATGAATTAGTGCGGATATGTCAAGTTGATCAGCCAGTTAATCTGATTATTCTAAATTGAACAATGGTGCTCATTGAGTCAAGTCTTATAAATGAAGCATAATGCATGGTATCACGTAGTTTGGGATTGATTGGATTACTTCGACATTTTGTCATAACTAGTTTTATCTCAAATTTTGTCACAATATGGAAAATTAAATTTCTTAATGTGGACATTGGATTCGTGTCATTCTGAGCTATAAATCAAAAGTTATGGACAAACTAGTGCAAACATGTCAAGTTGATCGCCAAGTTAAAAGGATCATTATAAACTTATCACTGGTGCTCATTGAGTAAAAGCTTATAAATGAAAAATAATGCATGGCGTCACATAGTTTGGGATCAATTGGATTACTTGAACGCTTTGTCGTATCTATTTTTGCCTCAAAGTTTGTCACAATATAACAAAATGGGCTAGCTTAACGTGGGCACTGGATTCGTGAGTTTCTGAGCTCTAAATCAGAAGTTACGTACCATTTAGTGCGGATATGTCCAGTGGATCGGCCGTTAAAGTGATCATTCTAAACTGATCATTGGTGCGCATTGAGTAAAGGCTTATAAATGAAGCATAATGCATGGCATCATACAGTTTTAGATAGATTGTATAACTTGGAGGCTTTGTCGTATCTATTTTGTCTCAAATTTTGTTAAAATATTGAAAATATAGCTAGCTTAAAGTGGGCATTGGATTCATGTCATTTTGAGCTCTAAATCAATACAGACGATTTAGTGCGGACATATCAAGTTGATTGGCCAGTTAAAGTGATCATTCTAAACTAATCATTGGTGCTCATTAAGTAAAGGATTAAAAATGAAGCATAAACCATGGCATCAAGTAGTTTAGATAGATTTGATTATTTGGAAGCTTTGTCGTCATTATTTCTATCTCAAATTCTAACAAAATATTGAAAATTGAGCTAGCTTAACGTGGGCATTGGATTAATGTCATTCTGAGCTCTAAATCAAAAGTTACGAACGATTTAGTGCGAATATGTCAAGTTGATTGGCCTGTTAATATGATTATTCTAAACTGATCATTGGTGCTCAGTGAGTCAAGGCTTATAAATGAAGCATAATTCATGCCATCACGCAGTTTGAGATAGATTGGATTACTTGGATGATTTGTCATACCTAGTTTTGTCTCAAATTTTGTCACAATATAGAAAATTGAACTAGCTTAATGTGGGCATTGGATTCGTGACATTCTGATTTGTAAATCAAAAGTTATGCACGATTTAGTGCGGTCATTTCAAGTTGATCGTCCAGTTAAAGTGATCATTCTAAACCTATCGTAGGTGCTCATTAAGTAAAGGCTTATAAACGAAGCATAAAGCAAGGCATCACACATTTGGGGATAGATTGGATTAGTTGGATGCTTTGCCGTCTCTATTTCTATATTAAATTTAGTCAAAAATATAGAAAATTGAGCTAGGTTAACGTGGGTATTAGATTCGTGTCATTCTGAGCTATAAATCAAAAGTTACAGACGAATTAGAGCGGACATGTCAAGTTGATCGGCCAGTTAATCTGATTATTCTAAATTGAACAATGGTGCTCATTGAGTCAAGGCTTATAAATGAAGCATAATGCATGGTATCACGTAGTTTGGGATTGATTGGATACTTCGACACTTTGTCGTATCTAGTTTTATCTCAAATTTTGTTGCAATATAGAAAATTAAACTATCTTCATGTGGGCATTCGATTCGTGTCATTCTGAGCTATAAATCAAAAGTTATGGACGAATTAGTGAAAACATTTCAAGTTGATCGGCAAGTTAAAAGGATCATTATAAACTTATCATTGGTGCTCATTGAGTAACAGCTTATAAATGAAAAATAATGCATGGCGTCACATAGTTTGGGATCAATTGGATTAGTTGAACGCTTTGTCGTATCTATTTTTGCCTCAAAGTTTGTCACAATATAAAAAATTGAGCTAGCTTAACGTGGGCACTGGATTCGTGAGTTTCTGAGCTCTAAATCAGAAGTTACGTACTATTTAGTGCGGATATGTCCAGTGGATCGGCCGTTAAAGTGATCATTCTAAACTGATCATTGGTGCGCATTGAGTAAAGGCTTATAAATGAAGCATAATGCATGGCATCACACAGTTTTAGATAGATTGGATTACTTGTACGCTTTGTCGTATCTATTTTGTCTCAAATTTTGTTACAATATTGAAAATATAGCTAGCTTAAAGTGGGCATTGGATTCATGTCATTCTGAGCTCTAAATCAATGCGGATGATTTAGTGTGGACATATCAAGTTGATTGGCCAGTCAAAGTGATCATTCTAAACTAATCATTGGTGCTCATTAAGTAAACGATTATAAATGAAGCATAAAGCATTGCATCAAGCTGTTTAGATAGATTGGATTATTTGGAAGCTTTGTGGTAATTATTTATATCTCAAATTCTATCAAAATATTGAAAATTGAGCTAGCTTAACGTGGGCATAGGCTTCATGTCATTCTGAGCTTTAAATCAAAAGTTATGAATGATTTAGTGCGAACATGTCAAGTTGATCGGCCTGTTAATATGATTATTCTAAACTGATCATTGGTGCTCAGTGAGTCAAGGCTTATAAATGAAGCATAATTCATGGCATCACACTGTTTGAGATAGATTGGATTACTTGGAAGATTTGTTGTACCAAGTTTTGTCTCAAAGTTTTTCGCAATATAGAAAATTGAACTAGTTTAATGTGGGCATTGGATTCGTGACATTCTGAGCCGTAAATCAAAAGTTATGGACAATTTAGTGCGGAAATGTCAAGTTGATCGGCCAGTTAAAGTGATCATTGTAAATTTATCATAGGTGCTCATTAATTAAAGGCTTATAAACGAATCATAAAGCAAAGCATCACACATTTTGGAATAGATTGGATTAGTTGGATGCTTTGCCGTCTCTATTTCTATATTAAATTTAGTAAAAAATATAGAAAATTTAGCTAGCTTAACGTCGGCATTGGATTCATGTCATTCGGAGCTCTAAATCAAAAGTTACGGACGAATTAGTGCGGACATGTCAAGTTAATCGGCCAGTTAATCTGATTATTCTAAATTGAACAATGGTGCTCATTGAGTCAAGGCTTATAAATGAAGCATAATGCATGCATGGTATCACCTAGTTCGGGATTGATTAGATTACTTCGACGCTTTGTCGTATCTAGTTTTATCTCAAATTTTGTCACAATATAGAAAATTAAACTATCTTAATGTGGACATTGGATTCGTGTCATTCTGAGCTATAAATCAAAAGTTATGGACGAATTAGTGCAAACATGTCTAGTTGATCGGCAAGTTAAAAGGATCATTATAAACTTATCATTGGTGCTCATTGAGTAAAAGCTTATAAATGAAAAATAATGCATGGCGTCACGTAGTTTGGGATCGATTGGATTACTTGGATGCTTTGTCATATCTATTTTTGTCAGAATACAGAAAAGTGAGCTAGCTTAACGTGGGCGGTGGATTCGTGTGTTTTTTAGCTCTAAATAGAAAGTTACGGACCATTTAGTGCGGACATGTCAAGTTGATCGGCCGTTATAGTTATCATTCTAAACTGATCATTGGTGCACATTGAGTAAAGGCTTATAAATGAATAATAATGCATGGCATCACACTGTTTTAGATAGATTGGATTACTTGGACGCTTTGTCATATCTATTTTGTCTCAAATTTTGTAACAATATTGAAAATATAGCTAACTTAAAGTGGGCATTGGATTCATGTCATTTTAAGCTCTAAATCAATGCGGACGATATAATGCGGACATATCAAGTTGATTGGCCAGTTAAAGTTATCATTCTGAACTAATCATTGGTGCTCATTAAGTAAAGGATTATAAATGAAACATAAAGCATGGCATCAAGCAGTTTAGATAGATTGGATTACTTGGAAGCTTTGTCTTCATTATTTCTATCTCAAATTCTATCAAAATATTGAAAATTGAGCTAGCTTAACGTGGGCATTGGATTCATGTCATTCTGAGCGCTAAATCAAAAGTTACGAACGATTTAGTGCAAACATGTCAAGTTGATCGGCCTGTTAATATGATTATTCTAAACTGATCATTGGTGCTCAGTGAGTCAAGGCATATAAATGAAGCATAATTCATGCCATCACGCAGTTTGGGATAGATTGGATCACTTGGACGATTTGTCATACCTAGGTTTGTCTCAAATTTTGTCACAATATAGAGAATTGAAATAGCTTAATGTGGGCATTGGATTCGTGACATTCTGAGCTGTGAATCAAAAGTTATGAACGATTTAGTGCAGAAATGTCAAGTTGATCGGCCAGTTAAAGTAATCATTCTAAACTTACCATTGGTGCTCATTAAGTAAAGGCTTATAAATGAAGCATAAAGCAAGGCATCACACATTTTGGGATAGATTGGATTAGTCTGATGCTTTGCCGTCTCTATTTCGATATTAAATTAAGTCAAAAATATAGAAAATTGAGGTAGCTTAACGTGGGCATTGGATTCGTGTCATTCTGAGCTCTAAATCAAAAGTTACGGACGAATTAGTGCGGAAAAGTCAAGTTGATCAGCCAGTTAATATGATTATTCTAAATTGAACAATGGTGCTCATTGAGTCAAGGCTTATAAATGAAGCATAATGCATGGTATCACTAAATGATCAGTCTACAATGATCATTGGTGCTCATTAACTAAATAAAGAATAAAGCATGGCATCACACAATTTGGGATAGATTGGATTGCTTGAATGCTTTGTCGTCTCTATTTCTATCTCAAATTTTGTCAAAATGTAGAAAATTGAGCTATCATTCTAAACTGATCATTGGTGCTCATTCAGCAAAACCTTATAAATGAAAAATAATGCATGGCATCACGTAGTTTGGGATGGAGTGGATTAGTTTAACGCTTTTTCGTATCTATTTCTGTCTCAAATTTTGTCATATTATAGAAAATCTAGCTAGCTTAACGTGGGCAGTGGATTCATGTCATTTTAAGTTCGAAATCAAAAGTTACGGACGATTTAGTGCGTACATGTCAAGTTGATCGGCCAATTAAAATTATCATTCTAAACTCATCATTGGTGCTCATTGACTTAAAGTTTATAAATGAAGAATAATCCATGGCATCACGCAGTTTGGGATGGATTGGATTACTTGTACGCTTTGTCGTATCTAGTTCTGTCTCAAATTTTGTCACGATATAGGAAATTGATCTAACTTAATATGGGTATTGGATTCATGTCATTCTAAACAATAAATCAATAGTTATGAATTATTTAGTGCAGACATGTCAAGTTGATCGGACAGTTAAACTGATCAATCTAAACTGATCATTAGTGCTCATTAAATAAAGGCTTATAAATGAAGCATAAAGCATGGCATCACGCATTTTGGGATAGTTTGGTTACTTTGATGCTTTGTCGTCTCTATTTCTATCTCAAATTTTGTCAAAATATAGAAAATATAGCTAGGCTAACCTGGGCATTGGATTCCTATCATTCTGAGCTGTAAATCAAAAGCTACATACGCTTTAGTGTGAATATGTCAAGTTGATCTGCCAGTTAAAGTGATCATTCAAAGCTGATCATTGGTGCCCATTGAGTAAAAGCTTATAAATGAGGAATAAAGCATGGCGTCACATAGTTTGGGATGGATTGCATTACTTGGACGCTTTGTCGTATCTATTTCTATCTCAAATTTTGTCATATTATAGAAAATTGAGCTAGCTTAACGTGGGCATTGAATTCATGTCATTTAAAGCTCTAAATAAAACGTTCTGGACGATTTAGTTCGGACATGTCAAGTTGATCGCCCTGTTAAAGTGATGATTCTAAACTGATCATTGGTGCTCATTGAGTAAAGGCTAATAAATGAAGCATAATCCAAGGCATCGCACAATTTTAGATAGATTGGATTACTTAGATGCTTTTTCGTATCTATTTCTGTCTCAAAATTTGTCACAATATAGCAAATTGAGCTACTTAACGTGGACATTGGATTCGTATCATTCGGAGCTCTAAATCAAAAGTTATAGCGGATTTAGTGTGGACTTCTAAAGTTGATCGGCTAGTAAAAGTGATCATTCAAAACTGATCATTGGTACCAATTGAGTAAAAGCTTATAAATGAAGAATAACGCATGGCGTCATGTAGTTTGGGATGGATTGGATTACTTCGACGCTTTGTCGTATCTATTTCTATCTCAAATTTTGTTATATTATATGAAATTTTGTTATCTTAACGTCGGCATTGGATTCGTGTCATTATAAGCTCTAAATCAAACGTTAAGGACGACTTAGTGCAGACATGTCAAGTTGATCAGCAAGTTAAAGTGATGATTCTAAATGATCATTGGTGCTCATTGAGTAAAGGCTTATAAATGAAGCATAATCCAAGGCATCACAATTTTAGATAGATTGGATTACTTGGATGCTTTGTCGTATCTATTTCTGTCTCAAATTTTGCCACAATATAGAAAATTGAGCTAGGTTAACGTGGACATTGGATTCGTGTCATTCTGAGCTCTAAATCAGAAGTTATTGGGGATTTAGTGTGGACATGTCAAGTTGATCGGCCAATAAAAGTGATCATTCTAAACTGATCATTGGTGCTCATTAATTAAAGGCTAATAAATGAAGCATAAGGCATGACATAACGTAGTTTGGGATAGATTGGATTACTTGGACGCTTTGTTATATCTAGTTTTGTCTCACATATTGTCACAATATAGAAAATTGAACTAGCTTAATTTGGGTAATTGATTCGTGTCATTCAGAGCTATAAATCAAAAGTTATGGACGATTTAGTGTGGAGATGTCAAGTTGATCGCCCAGTTAAAGTGATGATTCTAAACAGATCATTGTGCTCATTGAGTAAAGGCTTATAAATGAAGCATAATCCAAGTCATCACACAATTTTAGATAGATTGGATTACTTGGATGTTTTGTCGTATCTATTTCTGTATCAAATTTTGTCACAATATAGAAAATTGAGCTAGCTTAACGTGGACATTGGATTCGTGTCATTCTAAGCTCTAAATCAAAAGTTACGGCGGATTTAGTGTAGACATGTCAAGTTGGTTGGCCAATTAAAGTTATCATTCCAAAATGATCATTGGTGCTCATTAACTAAAGGCTAATAAATGAAGCATAAGGCATGGCATCACGCAGTTTAGGATAGATTGGATTACTTGGACGCTTCGTTGTATCTAGATCTGTCTCAAATTTTGTCAGAATATAGAAAATGGAACTAGCTTAAAGTGGGTATTGCATTCATATCATTCTGAGTTATAAATCAATAGTTATGGATGATTTAGTGCAGACATGTCAAGGTTATTGGCCATGCAAAATGATCATTCTAAACTGATCATTGGTGCTCATTAAGTAAAGGCTTATAAATGAAGCATAAAGCATGACATCACACATATTCGGAAAGTTTGGATTACTTTGACGCTTTGTCGTCTCTATTTCTATCTCAAATTTTCTCAAAATATAGAAAATTGAGCTAGCTTAACGAGGGCATTAGATTCGTATCATTCTGAGCTCAAAATCAAAAGTTACAAACGATTTAGTGTGGATATGTCAAGTTGACCGGCCTGTTAAAGTGATCATTCTAAGCTGATCATTGGTGCCCATTGAGTAAAAGCTTATAAATGAAGAATAATGCATGGCGTCATGTAGTTTGGGATTAATTGGGTCACTTGGACGATTTGTCGTATCTATTCTGTCTCAAATTTTGTCATTTTATAGGAATGTAACTAGTTTAACGTGGGCATTGGACTCATGTCATTTAAAGCTCTGAAACAAAAGTTACGGATGATTTAGTGTGGACATGTCAAATTGATCGGCCAGTTAAAGTGATAATTCTAAAGTGATCATTGTGCTCATTGAGTAAAGGCTTTTAAATGAAGCATAATCCAAGGCATCAAACAATTTTAGATAGATTGGATTACTTGGATGCTTTTTCGTATCTATTTCTATCTCAAATTTTGTCACAATATAGAAAATTGAGATAGCTTAACGTGGACATTGGATTCGTGTCATTCTAAGCTCTAAATCAAAAGTTACAGACGATTTAGTGTGGACATGTCAAGTTGATCGGCCAATTAAAGTGATCATTCTGAACTGATCATTGGTGCTCATTAACTAAAGGCTAATAACTGAAGCATAAGGCATGACATCACATAGTTTTGTATAGATTGGATAACTTGGACGCTCTGTCGTATCTATTTCTGTCTAAAATTTTGTCCCAACATAGAAAATTGAGCTAGCTTAACGTGGGCATTTGATTCCGGTGTTTTTGAGCACTAAATCAAAAGGTACAGACGATTTAGTATGGACATGTCAAATTGATCGGCCAGTTGAAGTGATTATTTTAAACTGATCATTGGTGCACATTATGGAAAGGCTAATAAATTAAGCATAATGCATGGTATCACGAAGTTTGGGATAGATTGGATTACTTGGATATTTTTTCGTATCTAGTTCTGTCTCAAATTTTGTGACAATATAGAAAATTCAACTAGATTAATGTGGGTATTGGATTCATTTCATTATGAGCTATGAATCAAAAGTTATTGATGGATTAGTGTAGACATGTCAAATTGATCGTCCAGTTAAAATGATCATTCTAAACTGATCATTGGTGCCCATTGCGTAAAACCTTATAAATGAAAAATAATGCATGGCGTCACGTAGTTTGGCATGGATTGGATTACTTGGATGCTTTGTCATATCTATTTCTGTTTCAAAGTTTGTCGCAATATTGAAAATTGAGCAAGCTTAACGTCGGCATTGGATTCGTGTCATTTTGAGCTTCAAATAAGAAGTTACGGACGATTTATTGCAGACATGTCAAGTTCATCGCCCGGATAATATGATTATTCTGAACTGATCATTGGTGCTCATTGATTCAATGCTTATAAATGAAGCATAATGTATGGCATTACAGAGTTTGGGATACATGGGATTACTTGGAGGCTTTGTCATCTCCATTTCGGTCTTAAATTTTGTCATAACAAAGAAAATTGAGCTAGCTTAACAAGGGCACCGGAGCTCTAAAACAAAAGTTACAGACGATTTAGTGTGGATATGTCAAGTTGATCGGCCAATTAAAATGATCATTCTAAAATGGTCATTGGTGCTCATTAAGTAAAGGCTTATAAGGGAAGCATAAGGCATGGCAACACGGAGTTTGGGATAGATTGGATTACTGGGACGCTTTTTCTTATCTAATTCTATCTCAAATTTTGTCACAATATAGAAAATTGAACTAGCTTAATATGGATATTGGATTTGTGCCATTCTAAGCTATAAATAAAAAGTTACGGACAATTTAGTGCATACATGTCAAGTTGATCGGCCAATTAAAATGATCATTCGAAAGTGACGATTGCTGGTCATTGAGTAAAACCTAATAAATGAAGAATGATGCATGGTATCACGCTTTTTCGGATGGATTGGATTATTTGGACTCTTTGTCGTATCTGTTTATGTCTCAAATTTTGTCATATTATAGAAAATTGAGGTAGTTCACGTGGGCATTGGATTCATGTCATTTTAAGCTCTAAATCAAAAATTACGGACGATTTAGTGCGGACATGTCAAGTTGATCTGCTAGTTAAAATGATGATTCTAAACTGATAATTGGTGCTCATTGAGTAAAAGCTTATAAATGAAGCATAATCCATGGCATCAAACAATTTCAGATAGATTGGATTACTTGGATGCTTTTTCATATCTAATTCTATCTCAAAATTTGTTACAATATAGAAAATTCAGTTAGCTTAACGTGGGCATTGAATTCGTGTGTTTCTGAACTCTAAATCAAAAGTTACAGATAATTTATGCAGACATGTCAAGTTGATCGGCCAGTTAAAGTGATCACTCTAAACTGATCATTGGTTCTCATTAAGTAAATGCCTATAAATGAAGCATAAAGAATGGCATCACGTAGTTTGGGATAGATTGGATTACTTAAATGCTTTGTCGTCTCTATTACTGTCTCAAATTTTGTCAAAATATAGAAAATTGAGCAAGCTTAACGTGGGCATTGGATTCGTGTCATTCTGATATCTAAATCAAATGATCCAGACAATTATTGCGGACATGTCCACAATTCTAAAATGATTATTGGTGCTCAATATGTAAAGGCTTATAAATGAAGCATAAAGCGTCGCATCATGAAGTTTGGCATATATTGGATTACTTGAACACTTTTTCGTATGTAGTTCTATCTCAAATTTTGTCACAAAATAGAAAATTGAACTTGCTTAATCTGGGGATTAGATTTGTTTCATTTTGAGCTATAAATCAAAAGTTATGGACGATTTAGAGCAGACATGTCAAGTTGATAGGCTTGATAAAACGATCATTCTAAACTGATCGTTGTTGCCCATTGAGTAAAAGCTTATAAATGAAGAATGATGCATGGCATCACGTAGTTTGGGATGGATTGCATTACTTGGATGCTTTGTTGTATCTATTTCTGTCTCAAAGTTTGTCACAATATAGAAAATTGAGCTAGTTTAACGTGGGCATTGGATTCGTGTCATTCTGATCTTTAAATCAAAAGTTACAGACGATTTAGTGCAGACATTTCAAGTTGATCGGCCAGTTAATATGATTATTCTTAACTTAGCATTGGTGCTGATTGATTCAAGGCTTATAAATGAAGCATAATGCATGGCACCACGCAGTTTGGGATATATTGGATTACTTGGACGCTTTTACGTCGCTATTTCTGTCACAAATTTTGTCAAAATATAAAAATTGAGCTAGCTTAACAAGGGCAGTGGATTTGTGGCATTCGGAGCTCTAAAACAAAAGTTACAAACAATTTAGTGTGCATATGTCAAGTTGATCGGCCAGTTAAAATGATCATTCTAAAATGATCATTGGTGCTTATTAAGTAAAGGCTTATAAATGAAGTACAAGGCATGGCATCACGCAGTGTGGGATAGATTGGATCACTTGGATGCTTTGTCGTATCCATTTCTGTCTCTAATTTTTTCACAATATAGAAAATTAAGTTAGCTTAACGTGGACATTGGATTCGTGTCATTCTGAGCTCTAAATCAAAAGTTACGACAGATTTAGTGTGGAAATGTCAAGTTGATCGGCCAATTAAAGTGATCATTCTAAACTGATCATTGGTCCTCATTAACTAAATGCTAATAAATGAAGCATAAGGTATGGCATCACGATGTTTTGGATATTGGATTACTTGGACGCATTGTTGTATCTATTTCTATCTCAAATTTTGTCAGAATATAGAAAATGAACTACCTTAATGTGGGTATTTGATTCGTGTAATTCTGAGCTATAAATAAAAGGTTATGGACGATTTATGACCGACATGTCAAGTTTATTGGCCAGTTAAAATGATCATTCAAAATTGATCATTGGTGCTCATTAAGTAAAGGCTTATAAATGAAACATAAAGCATGGCGTCACGCATTTTGGAATAGTTTGGATTACTTCGACACTTTGTCCTCCCTATTACTATCTCAAATTTTCTCAAAATCTAGAAAATTTCGCTAGCTTAATGTGGGTATGTGATACAAGCCTCGATTCAAGGCTTATATGGGTGTGGGCTGTTTGGAGAAGGTTAGGTGAGAAACTCGACCTTAGACTTCTTGGATAGGGGTTTTTGGGTTGGTATTTGATGGAAGGGTGAAGTGAACCACACGAGAGGTGATGAACCTCGTGATAAATTACAAACTTAGAGCTAGGAGGGCTGGTCTCAACTAGGTATCTATTTCGGTCTCAAATTTTGACACAATATAGAAAATTGAGCTAATTTAACGTGTACATTGGATTCGTGTCATTGTGAGCTCTAAATCAAAAGTTATGGCGGATTTAGTGTGGACATGTCAAGTTGATCGGCCAATTAAAGTGATCATTCCAAACTGATCATTGGTGCTCATTAACTAAAGGCTAATAAATGAAGCATAAGGCATGGCATCACGCGGTTTGAGATAGATTGGATTACTTGGATGCTTTGTTGTATCTAGTTCTGTCTCAAATTTTCTGAGAATATAGAAAATTGAACTAGCTTAATGTGGGTATTGGATTCGTGTCATTCTGAGCTATAAATCAAAAGTTATGGACGATTTAGTGCAGAAATGTCAAGTTGATTGGCTAGTTAAAATGATCATTCTAAACTGATCATTGGTGCTCATTAAATAAAGGCTTATAAATAAACCATAAAGCTTGACATCACGTATTTTTGGATAGTTTGGATTACTTTGACACTTTGTTGTCTCCATTTCTATCTCAAATTTTCTGAAAATATAGAAAATTGAGCTAGCTTAACGTGAGCATTAGGTTCGTGTCATTCAGAGCTCTAAATCAAAAGTTACAAACGATTTAGTGTGGATAGGTCAAGTTGATCGGCCAGTTAAAGTGATCATTCTAAACTGATCATTGGTGCTCATTGAGCAAAACCTTATAAATAAAACATAATGCATGGCATCACGTAGTTTGGGATGGAGTCGATTAGTTTAACGCTTTTTCGTATCTATTTTTGTCTCAAACTTTGTCATATTATAAAAAATCTAGCTAGCTTAACGCGGGCAGTGGATTAATGTCATTTTAGGTTCGAAATCAAAAGTTACGGATGATTTAGGGCGTACATGTCAAGTTGATTGGCCAATTAAAATGATCATTTTAAACTCATCATTGGTGCTCATTGAGTTAAAGTTTATAAATGAAGAATAATCCATGGCATCACGCAGTTTAGGATGGATTGGATTACTTGTACGCTTTTTCGTATCTAGTTCTGTCTCAAATTTTTTCACAATATTTAGTGCAGACATGTCAAGTTGATTGGACAGTTAAAATGATCAATCTAAACTGATCATTAGTGCTCATTAAATAAAGGCTTATAAATGAAGCATAAAGCATGGCATCACGCATTTTGGGATAGTTTGGTTACTTTGATGCTTTGTCGTCTCTATTTCTATCTCAAATTTTGTCAAAATATAGAAAATATAGCTAGGCTAACCTGGGCATTGGATTCCTATCATTCTGAGCTGTAAATCAAAAGCTACATACGCTTTAGTGTGAATATGTCAAGTTGATCTGCCAGTTAAAGTGATCATTCAAAGCTGATCATTGGTGCCCATTGAGTAAAAGCTTATAAATGAGGAATAAAGCATGGCGTCACATAGTTTGGGATGGATTGCATTACTTGGACGCTTTGTCGTATCTATTTCTATCTCAAATTTTGTCATATTATAGAAAATTGAGCTAGCTTAACGTGGGCATTGAATTCGTGTCATTTTAAGCTCTAAATAAAAAGTTGTGGACGATTTAGTTCGGACATGTCAAGTTGATCGCCCAGTTAAAGTGATGATTTTAAACTGATCATTTGTGCTCATTGAGTAAAGGCTTATAAATGAAGCATAATCCAAGGCATCGCACAATTTTAAATAGATTGGATTGCTTAGATGCTTTTTCGTATCTATTTCTGTCTCAAAATTTGTCACAATATAGCAAATTGAGCTAGCTTAACGTGGACATTGGATTCGTGTAATTCGGAGCTCTAAATCAAAAGTTATGGCGGATTTAGTGTGGACTTGTAAAGTTGATCGGCTAGTTAAAGTGATCATTCAAAACTGATCATTGGTACCCATTGAGTAAAAGCTTATAAATGAAGAATAATGCATGGCGTCACATAGTTTGGGATGGATTGGATTACTTCGACACTTTGTCGTATCTATTTCTATCTCAAATTTTGTTATATTATATGAAATTGTGTTATCTTAACGTGGGCATTGTATTCGTGACATTGTAAGCTCTAAATCAAACGTTAAGGACGACTTAGTGCAGACATGTCAAGTTGATCGGCCAGTTAAAGTGATGATTCTAAATGATCATTGGTGCTCATTGAGTAAAGGCTTATAAATTAAGCATAATCCAAGGCATCACACAATTTTAGATTGATTGGATTACTTGGATGCTTTGCCGTATCTATTTATGTCTCAAATTTTGCCACAATATAGAAAGTTGAGCTAGGTTAACGTGGACATTGGATTCGTGTCATTCTGAGCTCTAAATCAAAAGTTACTGGGGATTTAGTGCGGACATGTCAAGTTGATCGGCCAATAAAAGTGATCATTCTAAACTGATCATTGGTGCTCATTAATTAAAGGCTAATAAATGAAGCATAAGGCATGACATAACGCAGTTTGGGATAGATTGGATTACTTGGACGCTTTGTTATATCTAGTTTTGTCTCACATATTGTCACAATATAGAAAATTGAACTAGCTTAATTTGGGTAATTGATTCGTGTCATTCAGAGCTATAAATCAAAAGTTATGGACGATTTAGTGCAGACATGTCAAGTTGATCGCCCAGTTAAAGTGATGATTCTAAACTGATCATTGTGCTCATTGAGTAAAGGCTTATAAATGAAGCATAATCCAAGTCATCACACAATTTTAGATAGATTGGATTATTTGGATGTTTTGTCGTATCTATTTCTGTATCAAATTTTGTCACAATATAGAAAATTGAGCTAGCTTAACGTGGACATTGGATTCGTGTCATTCTAAGCTCTAAATCAAAAGTTACGGCAGATTTAGTGTAGACATGTCAAGTTGGTTGGCCAATTAAAGTTATCATTCCAAAATGATCATTGGTGCTCATTAACTAAAGGCTAATAAATGAAGCATAAGGCATGGCATCACGCAGTTTAGGATAGATTGGATTACTTGGATGCTTCATTGTATCTAAATCTGTCTCAAGTTTTGTCAGAATATAGAAAATGGAACTAGCTTAAAGTGGGTATTGCATTCATATCATTCTGAGTTATAAATCAATAGTTATGGATGATTTAGTGCAGACATGTCAAGGTTATTGGCCATGCAAAATGATCATTCTAAACTGATCATTGGTGCTCATTAAGTAAAGGCTTATAAATGAAGCATAAAGCATGGCATCACGCATATTCGGAAAGTTTGGATTACTTTGACGCTTTGTCGTCTCTATTTCTATCTCAAATTTTCTCAAAATATAGAAAATTGAGCTACCTTAACGAGGGCATTAGATTCGTATCATTTTGAGCTAAAAATCAAAAGTTACAAACGATTTAGTGTGGATTTGTCAAGTTGACCGGCTTGTTAAAGTGATCATTCTAAACTGATCATTGGTGCCCATTGAGTAAAAGCTTATAAATGAAGAATAATGCATGGCGTCATGTAGTTTGGGATGGATTGGGTCACTTGGACGATTTGTCGTATCTATTCTGTCTCAAATTTTGTCATGTTATAGGAATTTAGCTAGCTTAACGTGGGCATTGGATTCATGTCATTTTAAGCTCTGAATCAAAAGTTACGGACGATTTAGTGCGGACATGTCAAATTGATCGGCCATTTAAAGTTATAATTCTAAAGTGATCATTGTGCTCATTGAGTAAAAGCTTTTAAATGAAGCATAATCCAAGGCATCACACAATTTTAGATAGATTGGATTACTTGGATGCTTTGTCTTATCAATTTCTATCTCAAATTTTGTCACAATATACAAAATTGAGTCAACTTAACGTGGACATTGGATTCGTGTCATTCTGAGCTCTAAATCAAAAGTTACAGACGATTTAGTGTGGACATGTCAAGTTGATCGGCCAATTAAGTGATCATTCTGAACTGATCATTGGTGCTCATTAACTAAAGGCTAATAACTGAAGCATAAGGCATGGCATCACATAGTTTTGTATAGATTGGATAACTTGGACGCTCTGTCGTATCTATTTCCGTCTAAATTTTGTCCCAACATAGAAAATTGAGCTAGCTTAACGTGGGCATTTGATTCCGGTGTTTTTGAGCACTAAATCAAAAGGTACATACAATTTAGTATGGACATGTCAAATTGATCGGCTAGTTAAAGTGATTATTTTAAACTGATCATTGGTGCACATTATGGAAAGGCTAATAAATTAAGCATAATGCATGGTATCACGAAGTTTGGGATAGCTTGGACTACTTGGATGTTTTGTCGTATCTAGTTCTGTCTCAAATTTTGTGACAATATAGAAAATTCAACTAGATTAATGTGGGTATTGGATTCATTTCATTATGAGCTATGAATCAAAAGTTATAGATGGATTAGTGTAGACATGTCAAGTTGATCGTCCAGTTAAAATGATCATTCTAAACTGATCATTGGTGCTCATTGCCTAAAAGCTTATAAATGAAGAATAATGCATGGCGTCACGTAGTTTGGCATGGATTGGATTACTTGGATGCTTTGTCGTATCTATTTCTGTTTCAAAGTTTGTTGCAATATAGAAAATTGAGCTAGCTTAACGTCGGCATTGGATTCGTGTCATTTTGAGCTTCAAATCAGAAGTTACGGATGATTTATTGCAGACATGTCAAGTTCATTGCCCGGATAATATGATTATTCTGAACTGATCATTGGTGCTCATTGATTCAATGCTTATAAATGAAGCATAATGTATGGCATTACAGAGTTTGGGGTACATGGGATTACTTGGAGGCTTTGTCATCTACATTTCGGTCTTAAATTTTGTCATAACATAGAAAATTGAGCTAGCTTAACAAGGGCACCGGAGCTCTAAAACAAAAGTTACAGACGATTTAGTGTGGATATGTCAAGTTGATCGGCCAATTAAAATGATCATTCTAAAATGATCATTGGTGCTCATTAAGTAAAGGCTTATAAGGGAAGCATAAGGCATGGCAACACGGAGTTTGGGATAGATTGGATTACTGGGATGCTTTTTCTTATCTAATTCTATCTCAAATTTTGTCACAATATAGAAAATTGAACTAGCTTAATGTGGATATTGGATTCGTGCCATTCTGAGCTACAAATAAAAAGTTACGGACGATTTAGTGCATACATGTCAAGTTGATCGGCCAGTTAAAATGATCATTCGAAAGTGACGATTGCAGGTCATTGAGTAAAAGCTTATAAATGAAGAATGATGCATGGCATCACGCTTTTTAGGATGGATTGGATTATTTGGACTCTTTGTCGTATCTGTTTTTGTCTCAAATTTTGTCATATTATAGAAAATTGAGCTAGTTCACGTGGGCATTGGATTCATGTCATTTTATGCTCTAAATCAAAAGTTACGGACGATTTAGTGCGGACATGTCAAGTTGATCGGCTAGTTAAAATGATGATTCTAAACTGATAATTGGTACTCATTGAGTAAAAGCTTATAAATGAAGCATAATCCATGGCATCAAACAATTTCAGATAGATTGGATTACTTGGATGCGTTTTCGTATCTAATTCTATCTCAAAATTTGTTACAATATAGAAAATTCAGTGCTTAACGTTGGCATTGAATTCGTGTGTTTCTGAACTCTAAATCAAAAGTTACAGATAATTTGTGCAGACATGTCAAGTTGATCGGCCAGTTAAAGTGATCACTCTAAACTGATCATTGGTGCTCATTGAGGAAAGGCTAATAAATAAAGCACAATGCATGGCATCACTATGTTTGGGATCGATTAAATAATTAGGATGCTTTTTCGTTTCTAGTTTTGTCTCAAATTTTGTCACCGTATAGAAAGTTGCATTAGCTTAATGTGGGTATTTCAATCGTTTGATTCGGAGCAATAAATCAAAAGTCATGGACGATTTAGTGCGTACATGTCAAGTTGATCGGCCAGTCAAAATGATCATTCTAAACTAATCACTGGTGCTCATTGAGTAAAATCTTATAAATGAACAATAATGCATGTTATTACAAAGTTTGGGATGTATTGGATTACTTGGACACTTTTTCGTATCTGTTCCTGTCTCAAATTTAGTTACAATATAGAAAATTGAGCTACCTTAATGTGGGCATTGGATTCGTGTGTTTGCTCTATATCAAAAGTTACGGACGATTTAGTGCGGATATGTAAAGTTGATCAGCCTATCAAAGTGATCATTGGTGCTCATTGAGTAAAAGCTTATGAATGATGAACAATGCATAGCATCACGCATTTGGGATGGACTAGATTACTTGTACATTTTGTCGTATCTATTTCTGTCACAAATTTTGTCACAATTTAGAAAATTGAACTAGCTTAACGTGGACATTGGATTCGTGTCATTCGGAGCTCTAAATCAAAAGTTACTGGCGATTTAGTATGGACATGTCAAGTTGATCGGCCAATTAAAGTGATCAGTCTAAACTGATCATTGGTGCTCACAAAGTAAAGGCTTATAAATGAAGCATAAGGCATGGCATCACACAGTTTGGGATAGATTGGATTACTTGGACGCTTTGCTATATCTAATTATGTCTCAAATTTTGTCACAGTATAGAAAATTGAAACAGCTTAATGTGGGTATTGGATTCTTGTCATTCTGAGCTATCAATCAAAATTTATGGACGATTTAGTGTAGACATGTCAAGTTGACTGGCCCAATAAAATGATCATTCTAAACTGATCATTGGTGCTCATTAAGTAAAGGCTTATAAATAAAGCAGAAATCATGACAACACGCATTTTGGGATAGATTTGATTACTTGGATGCTTTTTCATCTCTATTTCTATCTCAAATTTTGTGAAAATATAGAAAATTGAGCTAGCTTAACGAGGGCATTGGATTCGTGTTATTTTGAGCTCTAAATCAAAAGTTACAAACGAATTAGTGTGGATATATCAGGTTGATCGGCCAGTTAAAAGTGATCATTCTAAATTGATCATTAGTGCTCATTGAGTAAAAGCGTACAAATGAATCATAATGCAAGGAATCACTTAGTTTTGGATAGACGAATTAGTGTGGATATATCAAGTTGATCGGCCAGTTAAAAGTGATCATTCTAAATTGAACATTAGTGCTCATTGAGTAAAAGCGTACAAATGAATCATAATGCAAGGCATCACTTAGTTTTGGATAGACTGGATTACATGAACTCAATTTTGTATCAATTTTTGTCTAAAATTTTGTTAGCAAATAGAAAACTAACCTAGCTTAACATAGGCATTGGATTCGTGTCATTATAAACTATAAATCAAAAGTTATGGACGATTTAGTGCAGACATGACAAGTTGATCGACAAGTTAAAATGATCATTATAAACTGATAATTGGTGCTCATTCAATAAAACCTTATAAATGAAAAATAATGCATTAAATCACACAGTTTGGCATGGATGAGATTACTTGGATGAGATTACGCTTCATTAAATCACAAAGCATGCAAGGAATCCAATCTATTCCAGTTAAAGTGATTATTTTAAACTGATCATTGGTGAACATTATGGAAAGGCTAATAAATGAAGCGTAATGCATGGTATCACGAAGTCTGGGATAGATTGGATTACTTGGATGCTTTGTCGTATCTAATTCTGTCTCAAATTTTTTCACAATATAGAAAATTCAACTAGATTAATGTGGGTATTGGATTCATTTCATTATGAGCTATGAATCAAAAGTTATGGATGGATTAGTGTAGACATGTCAAGTTGATCGTCCAGTTAAAATGATCATTGGTGCTCTTTGCGTAAAGGCTTATAAATGAAGAGTAATGCATGGCGTCACGTAGTTTGGGATGGATTGGATTACTTGGATATTTTGTCATATCTATTTCTATCTCAAAGTTTGTCGCAATATAGAAAATTGAGCTAGCTTAACGTCGGCATTGGATTCATGTCATTTTGAGCTTCAAATCAGAAGTTGCAGACGATTTATTGTAGAAATGTCAAGTTCATCGGCCGGATAATATGATTATTCTAAACTGATCATTGGTGCTCATTGATTCAATGCTTATAAATGAAGCATAATGTATGGCATTACAGAGTTTGGGATACATGGGATTACTTGGAGGCTTTGTCATCTCTAATTCGGTCTTAAATTTTGTCATAACATAGAAAATTGATCTAGCTTAACAAGGGCACCGGAGCTCTAAAACAAAAGTTACAGAGGATTTAGTGTGGATATGTCAAGTTGATCGGCCAATTAAAATGATCATTCTAAAATGATCATTGGTGCTTATTAAGTAAAGGCTTATAAAGAAAGCATAAGGCATGGCAACACGGAGTTTGGGATAGATTGGATTACTGGGATGCTTTTTCTTATCTAATTCTATCTCAAATTTGTCACAATATAGAAAATTGAACTAGCTTAATGTGGATATTGGATTCATGGTATTCTGAGCTATAAATAAAAAGGTACGGACGATTTAGTGCATACATGTCAAGTTGATCGGCCAGTTAAAATGATCATTCGAAAGTGACGATTGCTGGTCATTAAGTAAAAGCTTATAAATGAAGAATGATGCATGGCATCACGCTTTTTGGGATGGATTGGATTATTTGGACTCTTTGTCGTATTCATTTATCTCTCAAATTTTGTCATATTATAGAAAATTGAGCTAGTTCACGTGGGCATTGGATTCATGTCATTTTAAGCTCTAAATCAAAAGTTACGGACGATTTAGTGCGGACATGTCAAGTTGATCGGCTAGTTAAAATGATGACTCTAAACTGATAATTGGTGCTCATTGAGTAAAAGCTTATAAATGAAGCATAATCCATGGCATCACACAATTTCAGATAGATTGGATTACTTGGATGCTTTTTCGTATCTAATTCTATCTCCAATTTTGTTAAAATATAGAAAACTGAGCTAGCTTAACGTGGGCATTGAATTTGTGTGTTTCTGAGCTCTAAATCAAAAGTTACAGATAATTTGTGCAGACTTGTCAAGTTGATCGGCCAGTTAAAGTGATCATTCTAAACTGATCATTGGTTCTCATTAAGTAAAGACCTATAAATGAAGCATAAAGCATGGCATCACGTAGTTTGGGATAGATTGGATTACTAAGATGCTTTGTCGTCTCTATTTCTGTATCAAATTTTGTCAAAATATAGAAAATTGAGCAAGCTTAACGTGGGCATTGGATTCGTGTCATTCTGATATCTAAATCAAATTGTCTAGACAATTATTGCGGACATGTCGATCATTCTAAAATGATTATTGGTGCTCATTATGTAAAGGTTTATAAATGAAGCATAAAGCGTCGTATCATGAAGTTTGGGATATATTGGATTACTTGAACACGTTTTCGTATCTAGTTCTATCTCAAATTTTGTCACAGAATAGAAAATTGAACTTGATTAATCTGGGCATTGGATTTGTTTCATTTTGAGCTATAAATCAGAAGTTATGGACGATTTAGAGCAGACATGTCAAGTTGATCGGCCTGATAGAACGATCATTCTAAACTGATCAATGTTGCCCATTGAGTAAAAGCTTATAAATGAAGAATAATGCATGGCGTCATGTAGTTTGGGATGGATTGCATTACTTGGATGCTTTGTTGTATCTATTTCTGTCTCAAATTTTGTCACAATATTGAAAATTAAGCTAGTTTAACGTAAGCATTGGATTCCTGTCATTCTGATCTCTAAATCAAAAGTTACAAACGATTTAGTGCGGACATGTCAAGTTGAACGGCCAGTTAAAATGATTATTCTAAACTTATCATTGGTGCTCATTGATTAAAGGCTTATAAATGAAGCATAATGCATGGCATCACACAATTTTGGATATATTGGATTACTTGGACGCTGTTACGTTGCCATTTCTATCACAAATTTTGTCAAAATATAAAAAATTAAGGTAGCTTAACAAGGGCACTGGATTTGTGCCATTCGGAGCTCTAAAACAAAAGTTAATGACAATTTAGTGTGGATATGTAAAGTTGATCGGCCAATTGAAATGATCATTCTAAAATGATCATTGGTGCTTATTAAGTAAAGGCTTATAAATGAAGTACAAGGCATGGCATCACGCTGTTTGGGATAGATTGGATTACTTGGACGCATTGTCGTATCTAGTTTCGTCTCAAATTTTGTCACAATATAGAAAATTGCACTAACTTAGAGTGGACATTGGATTCGTGTCATTCTTAGCTATAAATCAGATGTTACGGACGATTTAATGTGACATGTCAAGTTGATTGGCCAGTTAAAAGGATCATTATAAACTGATCATCGGTGCTCATTGAGTAAAAGCTTATAAATGAAGAATAATGCATGGCGTCATGTAGTTCGTGATGGATTGGATTACTTAAATGCTTTGACCTCTCTATTTCTGTCTCAAAGTTTGTCACAATATAGAAAATTGAACTAGCTTAGCGTCGGCATTGGATTCGTGTCATTACAAGCTCTAAATAAAAAGCTACGTACAATTTAGTGTGGAAAAGTCAAGTTGACAGGCCAGTTAAAGTGATCAATCTAAACTGATCATTGGTGCTCATTAAATAAAGACTTGTAAATGAAGCATAATGCATGGCATCAAACAGTTTGGATAGATTGGATTACTTGGATGCTTTGTCGTCTCTATTTCTATCTCAAATTATATCAAAATATGGAAAACTGAGCTAGATTAACGTAGGCATTGGATTCGTGTCATTCTAAGTTCTAAATCAAAGGTTACGGACGATTTGTGTGGACATATCAAGTTTATCGGCCAGTTAAATTGATCATTCTAAACTGATCATTGATGCTCATTAAGTAAAGGCTTATAAATGAAGCATAATGCATGGCATCACACTTTGGATGGATTGGATTTACTTGGATGCTTTATGTATCTATTTTCAAATTTTTGATCATTCTAAATTGATCATTAGTGCTCATTGAGTAAAGGCTTATAAATGAAGCATAATGCATGGCATCACACAGTTTTGGATTGATTGGATTACTTGGACACTTTGCCGTATCTATTTCTGTCTCAAATTTTTGTTACAATATAGAAAATTGAGCTAGCTTAACGTGGGCACTGGATTCATGTGTTTCTAAGCTCTAAATCAAAAGTTGCGGACGATTTAGTGCGTACATGTAGAGTTCATCGACCAGTTAAAGTTATCATTCTAAACTAATCAATGTTGCTCATTAAGTCAAGGCTTATAAATGAAGCATAAAGCATGACATCACACATTTTGGGATAGATTGGATTACTTGGACGCTTTGTCGTCTCTAATTCTGTTTCAAATTTTGTTACAATATAGAAAATTGAGCTATACTAATGTGGGGATTTGATTCGTGTGTTTCTGAGCTCTAAATAAAAATTTACGTATGATTTAGTACGTACATGTCAAGTTGATCGGCCAGTTAAAGTGATCATTCTAATTTGATCATTGGTGCTCATTAAATAAAATGCTTATAAATGAGGCATAAAGCATGGCATCACGTAGTTTGGAATAGATTGGATTACTTGGATGCTTTGTCATCTCTATTTCTATCTCAAATTTTGTTAAGAAATAGAGAATTGAGCTAGCTTAACATTGACATTGGATTCGTGTCATTCTGAGCTCTAAATCAAAAGTTACGGATGATTTAGTGCAGACATGTCAAGTTGATTGGCCAGATAAAGTGATCATTCAAAACTGATCATTGATGCTCATTAAGTAAAGGCTAATAAATGAAGCCTAAAGAATGGCATCACGCAGTTTGGGATGGATTGGATTAATTGCACGTTTTGTCGTATCTATTTCCCTCTCAAACTTTTTCACAATACAGAAATTGAGCTAGCTTAACGTGGGCACTAGATTCCGGTCATTCCGAGCTCAAAATCAAAAGTTACGACGATTTACAGCGGACATGTCAAGTTGGTCAGCCTGTTAAAGTGATCATTCAAAAGTGATCATTGACGCTCATTAAGTAAAGAGTCATAAATGAAGCCTAGAGAATGGCATCATGGTGTTTGAGATGGATTGGATTACTTGGACGCTTTGTCGTATCTATCTCTGTTTTAAACTTTGTCGCAATATTGAAAATTGAGCTAGATTATTGTGGGCATTAGATTCGTGTCATTCCGAGCTCTAAATTAAAATTTACAAACAATTTCTTGCGGACATATCAAGTTGATCGGCTAGTTAAAGTGATTACTTGGACGCTTTCTCATATCTATTTCGTCTCAATTTTTGTTACAATATAGAAAATTGAGCTAGATTAACGTGAGCATTTGATTCGTGTGTTTCAGAGCTTTAAATCAAAAGTTACGGACGATTTAGTGCAAACATGTCAAGTTGATCGGCCAGTTAAAGTGATCATTTTAAGCTAATCATTGGTGCTCATTAAATAAACGCTTATAAATTAAGTATAATGCATGGCATCAAGATGTTTGGATTGATTGGATTAGTTGGACACTTTTTCGTCTCTATTTCTGTCCCAAATTAAGTCAAAGTATAGAAAATTGAGCTGGGTTAACGTGGGCATTGGATTCGTGTCATTCTAAGCCCTAAATTAAAAGTTATGGATGATTTAGTGTGGACATGTCAAGTGGATCGGCCAGTTAAAGTGATCATTCTTAACTAATCATTAGTGCTCATTGATTAAAGGCTTATAAATGAAGCATAATGCATGGAATCACACAATTTTGGATAGATTGGATTACTTGGACGCTTTGTCATATCTATTTTTCTTTCAAATTTTGATACAATATAGAACATTGAGCTAGTTTAACGTGAGTGTTTGATTCGTGTGTATCTGAGATCTAAATCAAAAGTTACAGACGATTTAGTGCGTACGTGTCAAGTTGATCGGCCCGTTAAAGAGATCAATCTAAACTGATCATTGGGTTCAAAAAGTAAAGGCTTATAAATGAAGCGTAAAGCAAGGCATCACGCAGTTCGGTATAATTTGGATTACTTGGATGCTTTGTCGTCTATATTTCTATCTCAAATTTTTTCAAAATATAGAGAATTGAGCTAGCTTAACTAGGGCATTGGATTCACGTCATTCTGAGCTCTAAATCAAAAGTTATGGAAAATTTTATATGGTCATGTCAAGTTTATCGGCCTGTTAGAGTGATTATTCTAAACTGATCATTGGTGCTCATTAAGTAAAGGCATATAAATGAAGTATAAAGCATGGCATCACACAATTTGGGATAGATTGGATTACTTGTACGCTTTGTCATCTCTATATTTGAATCAAATTTTGTCAAAGAATAGAGAATTTACCTAGCTTAACGTGGGCATTGGATTCGTGTCATTTTGAGCTCTAAAGCAAAAGTTACGGACGATTTAGTGCGGAGATGTCAAGTTGATCGGCCTGTTAAAGTGATCTTTCAAAACTGATCATTGGTGCACATTAAGTTAAGGCTTATAAATGAAGCCTAAAGAATGGCATCACGCAGGTAGGGATGGACTGGATTACTTGGACACTTTTTCGTATCTATTTGGGTCTCAAATTTTGTCACACTAAAGAAAATTGAGCTAGCTTAACGTGGACACTGTATTCGTGTCATTCTGAGCACTAAATCAAAAGTTACAGACGATTTAGTGTGGACATGTCAAGTTGATCGACTTGTTAAAGTGATGATTCTAAACTGATCATTGGTGCTCATTAAATAAATGCTTATAAATGAAGCATAATGCATGGCATCAACCTGTTTGGGATAGATTTGATTACTTGGATGCTTTGTCATCCCTATTTCCGTCTCACATTTTGTCAAAAAATAGAGAATTGAGCTAGCTTAATGTGGGCATTGGATTCGTGTCATTCGGAGCTCTAAATAAAAAGTTATGGATGCTTTAGTGCAGACATGTCAAGTTGATAAGCCAGTTAAAGTGATCATTCTAAACTGATCATTGGTACTCATTGAGAAAAGGCTTATTAATGAAGCATAATGCATGGTCACACAGTTTTGGATAGATTGGATTAATTGAACGCTTTGTCGAATCTATTTCATCTCAAATTTTGTTACAATATAGAAAATTTAGCCAGCTTAACGTAAGCATCTGATTCTTGTGTTTCTGAGTTCTAAATCAAAAATTATGAACGATTTAGTGCATACATGCCACGTTGATCGCCCAGTTAAAGTTATCATTACAAAGTGATCATTGGTGCTCATTAAATAAAGGTTTATAAATAAAGCATTATGCATGACATCAAGCAGTTTAGATATTACTTGGATGCTTTGTCATCTCTATTTCTGTCTCAAATTAAGTTAAAATATAGAAAATTAAGCTAACTTAACGTGGGCATTAGATTCGTGTCATTCTGAGCTCTAAATCAAAAGTTATGGATGATTTAGTTTGGACATGTCAAGTTGATCAGCGAGATAAAGTGATCATTCTAAATTAATCATTAGTGGTCATTGAGTAAAGGCTTATAAATGAAGCATAATGCATGGCATCACACAGTTTTGGATTAATTGGATTACTTGGACACTTTGTCGTATCTATTTCTGTCTCAAATTTTTGTTACAATATAGAAAATTGAGCTAGCTTAACGTGGGCTCTGGATTCATGTGTTTCTAAGCTCTAAATCAAAAGTTACGGACGATTTAGTGCGTACATGTAGAGTTCATCGACCAGTTAAAGTTATCATTCTAAACTAATCAATGTTGCTCATTAAGTCAAGGCTTATAAATGAAGCATAAAGCATGACATCACGCATTTTGGGATAGCTTAGATTACTTTGACGCTTTGTCGTCTCTCATTCTATTTCAAATTTTGTTGCAATATAGAAAATTGAGCTATACTAATGTGGGGATTTGATTCATGTGTTTCTGAGCTGTAAATCAAAAGTTACGTATGATTTAGTACGTACATGTCAAGTTGATCGGCCAGTTAAAGTGATCATTCTAATTTGATCATTGGTGCTCATTAAATAAAATGCTTATAAATGAGGCATAAAGCATGGCATCACGTAGTTTGGAATAGATTGGATTACTTGGATGCTTTGTCATCTCTATTTCTATCTCAAATTTTGTTAAGAAATAGAGAATTGAGCTAGCTTAACATTGACATTGGATTCGTGTCATTCTGAGCTCTAAATCAAAAGTTACGGATGATTTAGTGCAGACATGTCAAGTTGATTGGCCAGATAAAGTGATCATTCAAAACTGATCATTGATGCTCATTAAGTAAAGGCTAATAAATGAAGCCTAAAGAATGGCATCACGCAGTTTGGGATGGATTGGATTAATTGCACGCTTTGTCGTATCTATTTCCCTCTCAAACTTTTTCACAATATAGAAATTGAGCTAGCTTAACGTGGGCACTAGATTCTGGTCATTCCGAGCTCTAAATCAAAAGTTATGACGATTTACTGCGGACATGTCTAGTTGGTCAGCCTGTTAAAGTGATCATTCAAAAGTGATCATTGACGCTCATTAAGTAAAGAGTCATAAATGAAGCCTAGAGAATGGCATCATGGAGTTTGAGATGGATTGGATTACTTGGACGCTTTGTCGTATCTATCTCTGTTTTAAACTTTGTCACAATATTGAAAATTGAGCTAGCTTAATGTGGACACTAGATTCGTGTCATTCCGAGCTCTAAATCAAAATTTACGAACGATTTAGTGCGGACATATCAAGTTGATCGGCCAGTTAAAGTGATTACTTGGACGCTTTCTCATATCTATTTCGTCTCAATTTTTGTTATCATATACAAAATTGAGCTAGATTAAAGTGAGCATTTGATTCGTGTGTTTCAGAGCTTTAAATCAAAAGTTATGGACGATTTAGTGCAAACATGTCAAGTTTGGATTGATTGGATTAGTTGGACAATATAGAAAATTGAGCTAGTTTAACGTGGGCATTTGATTCGTGTGTATCTGAGATCTAAATCAAAAGTTACGGATGATTTAGTGTGTACATGTCAAGCTGAACGCCAGTTAAAGTGATCATTCTAAACTGATCATTGGGTTCAAAAAGTAAAGGCTTATAAATGAAGCGTAAAGCAAGGCATCACGCAGTTCGGTATAATTTGGATTACTTGGATGCTTTGTCGTCTATATTTCTATCTCAAATTTTTTGAAAATATAGAGAATTGAGCTAGCTTAACTTGGGCATTGGATTCATGTCATTCTGAGCTCTAAATCAAAAGTTATGGAACATTTTATATGGACATGTCAAGTTTATTGGCCAGTTAAAGTGATTATTCTAAACTGATCATTGGTGCTAATTGAGTAAAGGCTTCTAAATGAAGTATAAAGCATGGCATCACACAATTTGGGATAGATTGGATTACTTGTACACTTTTTCATCTTTATATTTGAATCAAATTTTGTGAAAGAATAGAGAATTGACCTAGCTTAACGTGGGCATTGGATTCGTGTCATTTTGAGCTCTAAATCAAAAGTTATGGACGATTTAGTATGGAGATGTCAAGTTGATCGGCCTGTTAAAGTGATCTTTCAAACTGATCATTGGTGCTCATTAAGTAAAGGCTTATAAATGAAGCCTAAAGAATGACATCACGCAGTTTGGAATGGATTGGATTAATTGCACGCTTTGTTGTATCTATTTTCTCTAAATGGCATCATGGAGTTTGAGATGGATTGGATTACTTGGACGCTTTGTCGTATCTATCTCTGTTTTAAACTTTGTCACAATATTGAAAATTGAGCTAGCTTGATGTGAGCACTAGATTCATGTCATTCGAGCTCTAAATCAAAATTTACGAATGATTTAGTGCGGACATATCAAGTTGATAGGCCAGTTAAAATGATTACTTGGACGCTTTCTCATATCTATTTCGTCTCAAATTTTGTTACAATATAGAAAATTGAGCTAGATTAACGTGAGCATTTGATTCGTGTGTTTCGGAGCTTTAAATCAAAAGTTACGGACGATTTAGTGCAAACATGTCAAGTTGATCGGCCAGTTAAAGTGATCATTTTAAGCTAATCCTTGGTGCTCATTAAATAAACGCTTATAAGTTAAGTATAATGCATGGCATCAAGATGTTTGGATTGATTGGATTAGTTGGACACTTTTTCGTCTCTATTTCTGTCTCAAATTAAGTCAAAATATAGAAAATTGAGCTGGGTTAACGTGGGCATTGGATTCGTGTCATTCTAAGCTCTAAATTAAAAGTTATGGATGATTTAGTGTGGACATGTCTAGTGGATCGGCCAGCTAAAGTGATCATTCTAAACTAATCATTAGTTCTCATTGATTAAAGGCTTATAAATGAAGCATAATGCATGGAATCACACAATTTTGGATAGATTGGATTACTTGAACGCTTTGTCATATCTATTTTTGTTTCAAATTTTGATACAATATAGAACATTGAGCTAGTTTAACGTGAGCATTTGGTTCGTGTGTATCTGAGATCTTAATCAAAAGTTACAGACGATTTAGTGCGTACGTGTCAAGTTGATCGGCCCGTTAAAGAGATCAATCTAAACTGATTATTGGGTTCAAAAAGTAAAGGCTTATAAATGAAGCGTAAAGCAAGGCATCACGCAGTTTGGTATAATTTGGATTACTTGGATGCTTTGTCGTCTATATTTCAATCTCAAATTTTTTCAAAATATAGAGAATTGAGCTAGCTTACCTAGGGCATTGGATTCACGTCATTCTGAGCTCTAAATTAAAAGTTATGGAAAATTTTATATGGTCATGTCAAGTTTATCGGCCTGTTAGAGTGATTATTCAAAAGTGATCATTGATGCTCATTAAGTAAAGAGTCATAAATGTAGCCTAGAGAATGGCATCATGGAGTTTGAGATGGATTGGATTCCTTGAACGCTTTGTCGTATCTATCTCTGTTTTAAACTTTGTTACAATATTGAAAATTGAGCTAGCTTAATGTGGCCACTAGATTCGTGTCATTCCGAGCTCTAAATCAAAATTTACGAACGATTTAGTGCCGGCATATCAAGTTGATCGGCCAGTTAAAGTGATTACTTGGACGCTTTCTCATATCTATTTCGTCTCAATTTTTTGTTACAATATAGAAAATTGAGCTATATTAACGTGAGCATTTGATTCGTGTGTTTGGAGCTTTAAATCAAAAGTTATGGACGATTTAGTGCAAACATGTCAAGTTTGGATTGATTGGATTAGTTGGACAATATAGAAAATTGAGCTACTTTAACGTGGGCATTTGAGTCGTGTGTATCTGAGATCTAAATCAAAAGTTATGAACGACTTAGTGCAGACATGTCAAATTGATCGTCCAGTTAAAGTGATCATTCTAAACTGATCATTGGTGCTCATTAAGTAAAGGCTTATAAATGATGCATAAAGCATGGCATCACATAGTTTGTGATAGATTGGATTACTAGTACGCTTTGTTGTCTCCATTTTTGCCATAAATTTTGTCACAATATAGAAAATTGAGCTATCTTAACGTGGGCATTGAATTTGCGTTATTCTGAGCTCTAAATCAAAACCTACAGACGATTTAGTGCGGATAAGTCAAGTTGATCGGCCAGATAAAGTGATCATTCTAAACTGATCATTGGTGCTCCTTAAGTGAAGGCTTATAAATGAAACATAATGCATGACATCACGCAATTTAGGATAGATTCGATTACTGGGGCGCTTTGTCGTCTCTATTTCTGTTCCAAATTTTGTTAAAAATATAGAAAATTGAGCTAGCTTAAGTGGCCATTCGATTCGTGTCATTCTGAGCTCTAAATCAAAAGTTACGGATGAATTAGTGCGGACATGTCAAGTTGATCGGCCATTAAAAGTGATCATTTTAAACTGATCATTGGTACTCATTGAGTATAGGCTTATAAATGAAGCATAATGCATGGCATCACACAGGTTTGGATTTATTGGATTACTTGGACGCTTTGTTATATCTATTTCTGTCTCAAATTTGGTTACAATAGAAATTGAGCTATATTAACGTGGGCATTGGATTTGGGTGTTTCCGAGTTCTAAATCAAAAGTTACGGACGATTTAATGCAGACATGTCAAGTCTATCGGGTAGTTAAACTGATAATTCTAAACTGATCATTGGTGCTCATTAAGTAAAGGCTAATAAATGAAGCATAAAGCATGGCATCACACAATTTGGGATAGATTGGATTACTTGGATGGTTTGTCGTCTCTCTTTCTGTTCCCAATTTTGTCAGAATATAGAAAATTGAGTTACCTTAAGTAGACATTGGGTTCTTGTCATTCTTAGTTCTAAATCAAAAGTTATGGACAATTTAGTGCGGACATGTCAAGTTGATCGGCCAGTTAAAATGATCATTTTAGAATGATCATTGGTGCTCATTAAGTAAAGGCTTATAAATGAAGTATAAAGCATGGTATCACACAGTTTGGGATAGATTCAAGTACTTAGGCGCTTTGTCGTCTGTATTTCTGTTCCGAATTTGGTTAAACTATAGAAAATTGAGCTAGCTTAAGTGGCCATTGGATTCATGTCATTCTGAGCTCTAAATCAAAAGTTACGGATGATTTAGTACGGACATGTCAAATTGATCGGCCACTAAAAGTGATCATTCTAAACTGATCATTAGTGCTCATTGAGTAAAGGCTTATAAATGAAGCATAATGCATGGCATCACACTGTTTTGGATAGATTGGATTACTTGGACAATTTTTCATATCTATTTCTGTCTCAAATTCAGTTACAATAGAAATTGAGCTATATTAACATGGGCATTAGATTCGTGTGTTTCCGAGCTCTAACTAAAAAGTTACGGACGATTTAGTGCAGACATGTCAAATCTATCCGGTAGTTAAAGTGAGAATTCTAAACTGATCATTGGTGCTTATTAAGTGAAGGCTTATAAATGAAACATAAGGCATGACATCACACAATTTGGGATAGATTTGAGTACTTGGGCGCTTTGTCATCTCTATTTCTGTTCCAATTTTTGTTAAAATATAGAAAATTGAGCTAGCTGAACGTGGGCATTATATTCGTGTGTTTGTGAGTCTAAATCAAAAGATACAAACGATTTACTGCAGACATGTCAAGTTGATCGACCAGTTAAAGTGATCATTTTAAACTGATCATTGGTGCTCATTAAGAAAAGGCTTATAAATGATGCATAAAGCATGGCATCACATAGTTTGTGATAGATTGCATTACTTGGACGCTTTGTCGTCTCTATTTTTGCAACAAATTTTGTCACAATATAGAAAATTGAGCTATCTTAACATGGGCATTGGATTCGCGTTATTCCGAGCTCTAAATCAAAACCTACAGACGATTTAGTGCGGATGAGTCAAGTTGATCGCCCAGATAAAGTGATCATTCTAAACTGATCATTGGTGCTCCTTGAGTAAAGGCATATAAATGAAGCATAATGCATGGCATCACACAGTTTTGGATAGATTGGATTACTTGGACGCTTTGTCATATCTATTTCTGTCTCAAATTTAGTTACAATAGAAATTGAGCTATATTAACGTGGGATTGGATTCGTGTGTTTCCGAGATCTAAATCAAAGGTTATGGACGATTTAGTGCAGACATGTCAAGTTGATCGGCTAGTTAAAGTGATAATTCTAAATTGATCATTGGTGCTGATTAAGTGAAGCCTTATAAATGAAACATAAGGCATGACATCACGCAATTTGGGACAGATTCGAGTACTTGGGCACTTTGTTGTCTCTATTTCTGTTCCAAATTTTGTTAAAATATAGAAAATTTAGCTCCCTTAAGTGGCCATTGGATTCGTGTCATTCTGACCTCTAAATCAAAAGTTACGGACGATTTAGTGCGGACATGTCAAGTTGATCGGCCACTATAAACGATCATTCTAAACTGATCATTGGTGCTCATTGAGCAAAGGCTTTTAAATGAAGCACAATGCATGGCATCACATAGTTTTGGATAGATTGGATTACTTGGACGCTTTGTCATCTATTTCTCTTTCAAATTTCGTTACAATAGAAATTGAGCTATATTAACTTGGGCATTGGATTCGTGTGTTTCCGAGTTCTATATCAAAAGTTACGGACGATTTAGTGCAGACATGTCAAGTTGATCAACTAGTTAAAGTGATAATTCTAAACTGATCATTGGTGCTTATTAAGTGAATGCTTATAAATGAAACATAAGGCATGACATCACCCAATTTGGGAAAGATTCAAGTAATTGGGCGCTTTGTTGTGTCTATTTATGTTCCAAATTTTGTTAAAATATTGAAAATTGAGCTAGCTTAAGTGGCCATTGGATTCGTGTCATTCTGAGCTCTAAATCAAAAGTTACGGACAATTTAGTGCGGACATGTCAAGTTGATCGGCCACTAAAAGTGATCATTCTAAATTGATAATTGGTGCTCATTGAGTAAAGGCTTATAAATGAAGCATAATGCATGACATCACACAGTTTTGCATAGATTGAATTACTTGGACGCTTTGTCATATCTATTTCTGTCTCAAATTTAGTTACAATAGAAATTGAGCTATATTAACGTGGGCAATGGATTCGTGTGTTTCCGAGCTCTAAATCAAAAGTTACGGACGATTTAGTGCAGAAATGTCAAGTTGATCGGCTACTTAAAGTGATAACTCTAAACTGATCATTGGAGCTTATTAAGTGAAGGTTTATAAATGAAACACAAGGCATGACATCACGCAATTTGGGATAGATTTGAGTACTTGGTCGCTTTATTGTCTCTATTTCTGTTCCAAATTTTGTTAAAATACATAAAATTGAGTTAGCTTAAGTGGCCATTGGATTCCTGTTTTTCTGAGCTCTAAATCAAAACTTACGGATGATTTAGTGTGGACATGTCAAGTTGATCGGCCACAAAAAGTGATTATTCTAAACTGATCATTGGTTCTCATTGAGTAAAGCTTTATAAATGAAGCATAATGCATGGCATCACACAGTTTTGGATAGATTGGATTACTTGGATGCTTTGTCATATCTATTTCTGTCTCAAATTTAGTTACGATAGAAATTGAGCTATATTAACGTGGGCATTGGATTCGTGTGTTTTTTTTTAGCTCTAAATCAAAAGTTACGGACGATTTTGTGTAGACATGTCAAGTTGATCGGCTAGTTAAAGTGATAATTCTAAACTGATCATTGGTGTTTATTAAGTGAAGGTTTATAAATGAAACATAAGGCATGACATCATGCAATTTGGGATATATTCGAGTACTTGGGCGCTTTGTTGTCTCTATTTCTATTCCAAATTTTGTTAAAATATAGAAAATTGAGCTAGCTTAAGTGGCCATTGGATTCGTGTTATTCTGAGCTCTAAATCAAAAGTTACGGACGATTTAGTGTTGACATGTAAAGTTGATCGGCCACTAAAAGTGATCATTCTAAACTGATCATTGGTGCTCGTTGAGTAAAGCTTTATAAATGAAGCATAATACATGGCATCTCACAGTTTTGGATAGATTGGATTACTTGGACGATTTGTCATATCTATTTCTGTCTGAAATTTTGTTACAATAGAAATTAAGCTATATTAACGTGGGCAATGGATTCGTGTGTTTCCGAGTTCTAAATCAAAAGTTACAGACGATTTAGTGCAGACATGTCAAGTTGATCGGCTAGTTAAAGTGATAATTCTAAACTGATCATTGGTGCTTATTAAGTGAAGCCTTATAAATGAAACATAAGGCATGACATCACGCAATTTGGGATAGATTCGAGTACTTGGGCACTTTGTGGTCGCTATTTCTGTTCCAAATTTTGTTAAAATATAGAAAATTGAGATAGCTTAAGTGGCCATTGGATCCATGTCATTTTGAGATCTAAATCAAAAGTTACGGATGATTTAGTGCGGACATGTCAAGTTGATCGGCCACTAAAAGTGATAATTCTAAACTGATCATTGGTTCTCATTGAGTAAAGGCTAATAAATGAAGCATAATGCAGGGCATCACACATTTTTGGATAGATTGGATTACTTGGACGCTTTGTCATATCTATTTCTGTCTCAAATTTAGTTACAATAGAAATTGAGTTATATTAACGTGGGCATTGGATTCGTGTGTTTCCGAGCTCTAAATCAAAATGTATGGACGATTTAGTGCAGACATGTCAAGTTGATCGGCTAGTTAAAGTGATAATTATAAACTGATCTTTGGTGCTCATTAAGTAAAGGCTAATAAATGAAGCATAAAGCAAGGCATCACACAATTTGGGATAGATTGGATTACTTGGATGGTTTGTCGTCTCTCTTTCTGTTCCCAATTTTGTCAGAATATAGAAAATTGAGTTACCTTAAGTAGACATTGGGTTCTTGTCATTCTTAGTTCTAAATCAAAAGTTATGGACAATTTAGTGCGGACATGTCAAGTTGATCGGCCAGTTAAAATGATCATTTTAGAATGATCATTGGTGCTCATTAAGTAAAGGTTTATAAATGAAGCATAAAGCATGACATCACGCAGTTTGGGATAGATTGGATTACTTGTACGCTTTGTCGTCTCTATTTTTGTCTCGAATTTTGTCACAATATAGAAAATTGAGGTACCTTAACATGGGCTCTGTATTCTTGTCATTCTGAGCTCTAAATTAAAGGTTACGGATGATTTAGTGTGGACATATCAAGTTGATCGGCCAGTTAAGGTGATCATTCTAAACTGATCATTGGTGCTCATTAAAGAAAGGCTTGTAAATGAAGCATAATGCATGGCATAAAGCTGTTTGGGATAGATTGGATTACGTGGACGCTTTGTCGTCCCCATTTCTGTCTCACATTTTATCAAGAAATAGAGAACTGAGCTAGATTAACGTGGCATTGTATTCGTGTAATTCTAAGCTCTAAATAAAAACTTACGGATGATTTGGTGTGGACACGTCAAGTTGATTGGCCAGTTAAAGGGATCATTCTAAAGTGATCATCAGTGCTCTTTGAGTAAAGGCGTATAAATGAATCATAATGCATGGCATCACACAGTTTTATGATAGATTGGATTACTTGGATGCATTGTCGTATCAATTTCAGTCTCAATTCTTTTTACAATATAGTAAATTGAGCTATCTTAACGTGGGCATTGGATTCATGTGTTTTTAAGCTCAAAATCAAAAGATACGGACGATTTAATGCGTACATGTAGAGTTCATCGGCCAGTTAAAGTGATCATTCTAAACTGATCATTGGGGCTTATTGAGTAAATGCTTATAAATGAAGCATAATGCATGGCATCATACAGTTTTCGGTAAATTGGATTACTTGGACGCTTTTTCGTATCTATTTCTATCTCAAATATTTTATAATATATAAAACTGAGGTAGCTTTTTGGATTCGTGTCATTCTAAGCTTTAAATCAAAAGTTACGGACGATTTAGTGGGGACATGTCAAGGTTATCAGCCATTTTAAACAAATCGTTGGTGCTCATTAAGTAAAGTCTTATAAATGAAGCATAATGCATGACATCAAGCTGTTTGGATGGATTCGATTACTTATATGCTTTGTCGTCTCTATATCAGTCTTAAATTTTGTCCAAATATTGTGCTAGCTTAACGTGGGCATTGGATTCATGTAATTATGAGCTCTATATCAAAAGTTACGGACGAATTAGTGCGGACATGTGAAGTTGATCAGCCAGTTAAAGTGATCATTCTAAACTAATTATTGGTGCTCATTGAGTAAAGGCTTATAAATGAAGCATAATGGATGGCATCATACAGTTTTGAATAGATTGGATTACTTAGACGCTTTGTCATATATATTTATGTCTCATATTTTGTTATGATATAGAAAATTGAGCTAGCTTAACGTGGGCAATGAAATCGTGTGTTTGTGAGCTCTAAAACAAAAGTTACAAACGATTTAGTGTAGACATGTAAAGTTGATCGGCCAGTTAAAGTGATCATTATAAACTGATCATTGGCGCTCATTAAGTAAAGGCTTATAAATAAAGCATAAAGCATGGCATCACATAGTTAGGGATAAATTGGATTACTTAAACGCTTTATCGTCTCTATTTTTGTCTCAAATTTTGACACAATACAAAAAATTGAGCTAGCTTAACGTGGGCATTGGATTCGTGTCATTCTGATAAACTCTAAATCAAAACCTAGAGATGATTTATGCGGACATATCAAGTTGATCAGCCAGTTAAAGTGATCATTATGAACTGATCATTGGTGCTCATTAAGTGAAGGCATGACATCACACAATTTGGGATAGATACGAGTACTTGGGCGCATTTTCATCTCTATTTCCATTCCAAATTTTGTCAAAATATAGTAAATTGAGCTAGTTTAACATGGGCATTGGATTCGCGTCATTATGAGCTTTAAATCAAAAGTTACAGACGATGTAGTGTGGATATGTCAAGTTGATCGACCAATTAAAGTGATAATTCCAAACTTATCACTGGTGCTCATTAAGTAACGGCTAATAAATAAAGCATAAAGCATGGCATCACACAATTTGGGATAGATTTGATTACTTGGATGGTTTGTCGTCTCTATTTCTGTTCCCAATTTTGTCAAAATATAGAAAATTGAGCTACCTTATGTGGGCATTGGATTTGTATCATTCTGAGCTCTAATCAAAAGTTACGGATTATTTAGTGCAGAAATGTCAAGTTGATTGGCCTGTTAAAGTGATCATTCAAAACTGATCATTGGTGCTCAATAAGTAAAGGCTTATAAATGAAGCATAATGCATGTCATCAAGCTGTTTGGAATAGATTGGAGTACTTGGACACTTTTTCATCTCTATTTCTGTCTCAAATTTTGACAAAATATCGAAAACTGAGCTAGCTTAACGTGGGCATTGGATTCGTGTCATTCCGAGCTGTAAATAAATAGGTACAGACGATATAGGGTGGACATGTTAAGTCGATCGGCCAGTTAAAGTGATAATTCCTAACTGATTATTGGCGCTTATTGAGTAAAGCCTTATAAATGAAGTGTAAGGCATGACATCACACAGCTTGGGATAGATTGGATTACTTGGACGCTTTGTCATATCTAGTTCTGTCTCAAATTTTGTCACAATATTGAAAATTGAACTAGCTTAATGTGGGCAATGGATTCGTGTCATTTTGAGCTATAAATCAAAAGTTATGAATGAATTAGTGCAAACATGACAAGTTGATCAACCAGTTAAAATAATGATTCTAAACTGATCATTGGTGCTCAATGAGTAAAAGCTTATGAATGAAAATTAGTGCATGGCATCACGCAGTTTGGGATGGATTGGATTAGTTGGACGCTTTTTCGTATCTATTTCTATCTCAAAATTTTTCACAATATAGAAATTGAGCTAGCTTAACGCAGGCAATTGATTCGTGTCATTCTGAGCTCTAAATCAAATGTTACAAACAATTTAATGGGGTTCTGTGAAGTTGATCGGCCAACTAAAGTCATCATTCTGAACTGATCATTGGTGCTCTTGAGTAAAGGCTTATTAATGAAGCATAATGCATGGCAACACACACTTTTTGATATATTGTTTTACTTGGACGCTTTGTCTTATCTATTTCTATCTCAAAATTTGTCACATTATAGAAAATTGATCTAAGTTAACGTGGGCACTTGATTCGTGTGTTTCTAGCTCTAAATCAAAAGTTACGGACGATTTAGTGCGTACATGTCAAGTTGATCGGCGAGTTAAACTGATCATTCTAAACTTATCACTGGTGCTCATTAAGTAAAGCCTTGAAAATGAAGCATAAAGCATGGCATTACGCAGTTTGTATATATTGGATTACTTGGACGCTTTCTTGTCTCTATTTGTGTCTCAAATTTTGTCAAAATAGAGAGAATTGAGATAGCTTAATGTGGGCATTGGATTCGTGTGCTTCTGAGCTTTAAATCAAAAGTTATGGACAATTTAGTACGGACACGACAAGTTGATCGGCCAGTTGAAGTGATCATTCTAAACTGATCATTGGGGCTCATTAACTAAAGACTTATATATGAAGCCTAAAGAATGGCATCACACATTTTGGTATAGATTGGATTACTTGGCACTTTGTCGTCTCTACTTCAGTTTCAAATTTTGTCATAATATAGAACATTTATCCAGATTAACGTGGGTATTCGATTCGTGTCATTATGAACTCAAATCAAGAGGTACGGACGATTTACTGAGGACATGTCAAATTGATCGGCCAGTCAAAGTGATCATTCTAAACTGATCATTGGGGCTCATTAACAAAAGGCTTATAAATGAAGCATAATGCATGGCATCAAACAGTTTTCGATAGATTGGATTACTTGGACGCTTTTTCGTATCTATTTCTGTCGAAAATATTGTTATAATATAGAAAATTGATCTAGATTAACGTGAGGGTTGGATTCGTGTCATTTTGAGCTCTAAATCAAATGTTAAGGGCGATTTAGTGCAGACATCTCAAGTTGAGTGTCTAGTTAAAGTGATCATTCTATACAGATCATTCGTGCTCATTAAGTAAAGGCTTTTCAATGAAGCATAAAGCATGGCATCAAGCAGCTTGGATAGATTGCATTACTTGGATGCTTTTTCGTCTCTATTTCCGTCTCAAATTTTGTCAAAATATAGAACATTTATCTAGACTCGTGTCATTGTAAGCTCAAATAAAGAGGTAGGGACAATTTACTGAGGACATGTCAAGTTGATCAGCCAGTTAATATGATAATTCTAAAATGATCATTGGTGCTCATTGAGTAAAGGCTTTTAAATGAAGCATAATGCATGGCACCAAACAGTTTTCGATAGATTGGATTACTTGGACGCTTTGTCGTATCTATTTCAGTCTAAAATATTGTTATAATATAGAAAATCGATCTAGATTAACGTGAGGATTGGATTCGTGTCATTCTGAGCTCTAAATCAAAACTTACGAACGATTTAGTGCAAACATGTGAAGTTGAGTGTCTAGTTAAAGTGATCATTCTATACAGATCATTGGTGCTCATTAAGTAAAGGCTTATAAATGAAGAATAAAGCATGGCATCAAGCAGCTTGGATAGATTGCATTACTTGAATGTTTTTCCGTCTCTATTTCTGTCTCCAATTTTGTCAAAACTTAGAAAATTTTTCTAGCTTAACGTGGGCATTAGATTCGTGTCATTCTGAGCTCTAAACCAAAAGTTATGGACGATTTAGTGCGGACATGTCAATTTCATCAGCCAGTTAAAGTGATCATTGGTGTTCATTGAGTAAAGGCTTATAAATGAGGCATAATGTATGGCATCACGCAATTTGAGATAGATTGGATTACTTCTACGCTTTATCATATCTAGTTCTGTCTCAAATTTTGTCGCAATATATAAAATTGAGCTAGCTTACCGTGGGCACTGGATTCGTGTCATTCTGAGCTCTAAATCAAAAGTTAGGAACAATTTAGGGTGGACATGTCAAATTGGTCGGCCAGTTAAAGTGATCATTCTAAATTCATCATTGGTGCTCATTAAAAATAACTCTTATAAATGAAGAATAATGCATGACATCATACAGTTAAGATGGATTGGATTGATTGGATGCTTTGTCATCTCTATTTTTGTCTCAAATTTTGTCAAAATATAGATAATTGAGATAGCTTAACGTGGGTATTGGATTCATGTCATTCTGAGCTTTGAATCAAGAGTTATGGACGATTTAGTGCGGACATGTCAAGTTGATCAGCCAGTTAAAGTGATCATTTTAAACTGATCATTGGTGCTCATTACTAAAGGCTTATAAATGAAGCCTAAAGAATGGCATCACACAGTTTAGGATAGATTGGATTACTTGTACGCTTTGTCGTCTCTACTTCTGTCTCAAATTTTGTCAAAATATAAAATATTTATCTAGCTTAACTTGGGAATTCGATTCGTGTCATTATGAGTTAAAATCAAGAGGTAGGGACGATTTACTGAGGACATGTCAAAATGATCGGGCAGTTTATATGATTATTTTAAATTGATCAATGGTGCTCATTGAGTAAAGGCTTATAAATGAAGCATAATGCATGGTATCAAGAAGTTTTTGATAGATTGCATTACTTGGATGCTTTGTCATATCTATTTCTATCCAAAATATTTTATAATATAGAAACTTGATTTAGCTTAACGTGAGCATTGGATTCGTATCGTTCTGATCTCTAAATCAAAAGCTACGGACGATTTAGTGTGGACATGTCAAGTTGGTGCTCATTAGGTAAAGGCTTATAAATGAAGCATAAAGCATGGCATCAAGCAGTTTGGATAAATTGGATTACTTGACGTTTTTTTGTCTCTATTTTTGTTTGCAATTTTGTCAAAATATAGAGAATTGAGCTACCTTAACGTGGGCATTGGATTCGTGTCATTTTAAGCTCTAAGTCATAAGTTATGGACGATATAGTGCAGAAATGTCAAGTTGATCAGCCAGTTAAAGTGAATATTCTAAACTGATGATTGGTGTTCATTGAGTAAAGGCTTATAAATGAAGCATAATGCATGGCATCACTAAGTTTAAGATAGATTGGATTACTTTGACGCTTTTTCGTATCTAGTTTTGTCTCAAATTTTGTCACAATATTTAAAATTGAGCTAGCTTAACCTTGGCATTGGATTCGTGTCAGTCTGAGCTGTAAATAAAACGTTACGCACGATTTAGTGCAGACATGTCAAGTTGTTTAGCCAGTGAAAGTGATCATTCTAAATTCATCATTGGTGCTCATTAAGTAAAGGCTTATAAATGAAGCATAATGCATGACATCACACAATTTTGGATATATTGAATTAATTGGATGCCTTGTCGTATCATTTATATCTCAAATTCTGAGCTCTAAATAAAAAATTACGAACGATTTACGACGGACATGTAAAGTTGATCGGCCAGTTAAAGTGATCATTTTAAATTCATCATTGGTGCTCAATACAAAAACGCTTATAAATGAAGCATAATGCATGACATCAGACAGTTTGGATGGATTGGATTACTTGGATGCTTGGTCGTCTCTATTTTTGTCTCAAATTTTGTCAAAATATAGAGAATTGAGATAGCTTAACGTGGGCATTAAATTCGTGTCATTCAGAGCTTTAAATCAAACATTACGGGCGATTTAGTGCGGACATGTCAAGTTGATCAGCTAGTTAAAGTGATCATTGTAAACTGATCATTGGTGCTCATTATGTAAAGGCTTATAACTGAAGCATAGAGCATGGCATCACGTAATTTGGGATAAATAGGATTACTTGGACGCTTTTTCGTCTCTATTTCCTTTCCAAATTTTGTCAAACTATAGAAAATTGAGCTAGCTTAACGTAGGCATTGGATTCGTGTCATTCTAAGCTCTAAAACAAATGTCACGGACGATTTAGAGCAGACATGTCAAGTTGATCGGCCAGTTAAATTTATCATTATAAACGGATCATTGGTGCCCATTGAGTAAAAGCTTGTCACTTAAGCATAATACAAGACATCACACAGTTTTGGATAGATTAGATTACTTGGACCCTTTGGTGTATCTAGTTCTGTCTTCAATTTTGTTACAATATAGAAATTTGAGCTAGCCTAACATGGGCATTCGATTCATGTGTTTCTGAGCTCTAAATCGAAAGTTACACACAATTTAGTGCGGACATGTCAATTTGATCGGCCAGTTAAAGTGATCATTCTAAACTGATTATTGGTGCTCATTAACTAAAGGCTTATAAATGAACAACAAAGCATGGCATTATGCTATTCGGGATAGATTGGATTACTTAAACACTTTGTGGTCTCTATTTCTATCTCAAATTTTGTCAAAATATTGAAAATTGAACTAGCTTAAGGTTGGCATTGGATTCGTAACATTTGGAACCCTAAATCAAAAGTTACAGACGATTTAGTGCGGACATGTCAAGTTGATCGGCCAGTTAAAATGATCATTTTAAACTGATTATTGAGCTCATTGAGTAAAAGCTTATAAATGAAGCATAAGGCATGACATCACGCTGTTTGTGATAGATTGGATTACTTGGACGCTTTGTCGAATCTAGTTTTGTCTCAAAATTTGTCACGAAATCGAAAATTGAACTAGCTTAATGTGAGCATTAGATTCGTGTCATTATGAGCTAATAATAAAAAAATACAGACGATTTAGTGCATGCATGTCAAGTTGATCAGCCAGTTAAACTCAACATTCTAAACTGAACATTGGTGCTCATTGAGTAAAGTCTATAAATGAAGCATAATGCATGACACCACAAAGTTTTGGATAGATTGTATTACTTGGACGCTTTGTCGTATCTATTTATGTCTTAAATTTTGTTCTAAATCAAAAGTTACGCACGATTTGGTGCATACATGTCAAGTTGATCGACCAGTTAAAGTAATCATTATAAACTGATCATTGGTGCTCATTAAGTAAGGGCTTATAAATTAAGTATAAAGCATGGCATCACAAAGTTTGGTATAAATATGATTACTTGGATGCTTTGTTGGCTGTATTTCTGTTTCCAATTTTGTCAAAATATAGAGAATTGAGCTAGCTTAACGCGCATTTGATTCGTGTCATTTTGAGCTTTAAATCAAAAGTTATGGACGATTTAGTGCGAACATGTCCAATTGATCGCCAGTTAAAATGATCATTCTAAACTGATCATTGGGGCTCAGTAACTAAAGGCTTATAAATGAAGCCTAAAGAAAGGCATTACTCTATTTGGGATAGATTGGATTACTTCGACGCTTTGTAATCTCTACTTCTGTCTCAAATTTTCTCAAAATATAGAAAATTTATCTAGTTTAACGAGGACAATCGATTCATGTCAATATGAGCTCAAATCAAGAAGTATGGACGATTTACTCCGGACATGTCAAGTTGATCAGTCAGTTAATATGATTATTCTAAACTGATCATTGGTGCTCATTGATTAAAGGCTTATAAATGGCATGATGCATGACATCAAAGAGTTTTCGAGAGATTGGATTACTTGGATTCTTTTTGGTCTCTATTTATCTAGCTTAACGTGGGCATTGGTTTTGTCTCATTCTGAGCTCTAAATCAAAAGCTACAGACAATTTAGTGCGGACATGTCAAGTTGAGTGGCCAGTTAAAGTTGTAATTCTATACAGATCATTAGTGATCATTAAGTAAAGCCTTTTGAATCAAGCATAAGGCATGGCATCAAGCAGATTAGATAGATTGGATTAATTGGTCGCTTTGTCGTCTCTATTTCTCGCTCAAATTTTGTCAAAATATAAAAATCGAGCTAGATTAACATGACATTGGATTCGTGTCATTTTGAGCTCTAAATCAAAAGTTATGAACAATTTGTTGCGGACATATCAAGTTGATCGGCCAGTTAATATGATTATTCAAAACTGATCATTGGTATTTATTGAGTAAAGGCTTATAAATGAAGCATAATGCATGACATTAAGCCGTTTGAGATAGATTGGATTACTTGGATGCTTTGTCGGATCTAGCTCTCTCTCAAACTTTGTCACAACATATAAAATTGAGCAAGCTTAACGTTGGAATTGGATTCGTGTCATTCTGAGCTCTAAATCAAAAGTTACAGAAGATTTAGTGCGGATATGTCAAGTTGCTCGGCTAGTTAAACTGATCACTGGCGCTCATTAAGTAAAGTCTTATAAATGAAGCATAGTGCATGACATCAAGCAGTTTGGATGGATTGGATTACTTGTACGCTTCGTCATCTCTATTTCTGTCTTTAAATTGTGAGTAAAATAGAAAATTGACATAGCTTACCGTGGACATTGGATTCGTGTAATTCAGAGCTATAAATCAAAAGTTACACGCGATTTAGTGCGGATATGTCAAGTTGATGGGCCAGTTAAAGTGATCATTCTAAGCTGATCATTGGTGCTCATTGAGTAAAGGATTATAAATGAATCCTAATGCGTGGCATCACACAATTTTGGATACATTGGATTACTTGGACGGTTTTTCATATCTATTATTGTCTCAAATTTTGTTACAATACAAAAAATTGAGCTAGATTAATGTGGGCATTGGATTTGTGTGTTTCAGAGCTCTAAATCAAAAGCTACGGACGATTTAGTGCGGACATGTCAGTTGATCAGCCAGTTAAAGTGATCATTCTAAACTGATCATTGTTGCGCATAGAGTAAAGGCTTTTAAATGAAGCATAAAACTGGCCTCACGCAATTTGGGATATATTGGATAACTTGGACGCTTTTTTGTCTAAATTTCTGTTCCAAATTTTGTCAACACATAGAAAATTCAGCTATCTTAACATGGGCCTTGGATTCATATCATTCTGAGCTCTAAATCAAAAGTTACGGACAATTTAGTGTGGACATGTCAAGTTGATCCGCCAGCTAAACTAATCATTCTAAACTGATCAATGCTACCCATTGAGCAATGGCTTCTCAATGAAGTATAATGCATGGCATCACACATTTTTGGATAGATTGGATTACTTGGATGCTTTGTCATATCTAGTTCTGTCTCAAATTTTATTACAATATCGAAATTGAGCTATATTAACGTGGGCATTGGGTTCATGTCATTCAGAGCTTTAAATAAAAAGTTAGGGATGATTTAATACTGACATGTCAAGTTGAACGGCCAGTTAAAGTGATCATTCTAAACTTATCGTTGGTGCTCATTAAGTAAAGGCTTATAAACGAAGCCTAATGCATGGCATCAAGTAATTTGGATAGATTGGATTACTTGGATGCTATGCCGTCTCTATTTCTGTCTCAAATTTTGTTAAAATATAGAGAATTGAGCTAGTTTAATGTGGGCATTGGATTCGTGTCATTCTGAGCTGTGAATCAAAAGTTACGGACGATTTAGTGCGGACATGTCAAGTTGATCGGCCAGTTCAAATAATAATTCTAAACTGATCATTGGTGCTCATTGAGTAAAGGATTATAAATGAAGCATAATGCATGGCATCGCATAGTTTTCGAGAGACTGGATTGCTTTGATTGTCGTATCATTTTTGTCTCAAATTTTGTTACAATATAGAAAATTGAGCTAGCTTAACGTCGACATTGGATTCGTGTCATTCTGAGCTTTAAATCAAAAGTTACGAACGATTTTGTGCGGAAATATCAAGTTGATCGGCCAGTTAAAGTGATTATTCTAAATTGAACATTGGTACTCATTATAAAAAGCCTTATTAATAAAGCATAAAGCATGGCATCACCCAGTTTGGGATAGATTGGATTTCTTGGATGCTTTGTCGTATCTAGTTCTGTCTCATTGCCACAATATTGAAAATTAAAATAGCCTAATATGGGCATTGGATTAGTGTCATTATGAGCTATAAATCAAAAGTTATGGACGATTTAGTGCAGACATGACCAGTTGATCAGCTAGTCAAAATGATAATTCTAAACTCATCATTGGTGCTCATTGAGTAAAATCTTATTAATGAAAAACAATGCAAGGCATCACGCTTTTTGGGATGGATTGGATTACTTGGGCGTTGTGTCGTATCTATTTCTGTCTCAAATGTTTTCACAATATAGAAATTGAGCTAGATTAACGTGGGCATTGGATTCGTGTCATTCGGAGCTCTAGATCAAATGTTACGGACGATTTAGTGTGGACATGTCAAGTTGATCGGCCAGTTAAAGTCATCATTCTAAATTGACCATTGGTGCTCATTGAATAAAGGCTTTCAAATTAAGCATAATCCATGGCATCACACCATATTGGATAGATTGGATTACTTGGACGCTTTGTCGTATATATTTCCTTCTTAAATTTTATTACAATATAGAAAATTGAGCAAGCTTAACGTGGACATTTGATTCATGTGTTGTTGAGCTCTCAATCAAAAGTTACGGACGATTTAGGGCGTACACGTCAAGTTGATCGGCCAGTTAAAGTTATCATTCTAAACTGATCATTGGTGCTCATTAACTAAGGGCTTATAAATGAAGCCTAAATAATGGCATCACACAGTTTGGGATAGATTGTATTACTTGGACGTTTTGTCGTATCTATTTTTGTCTTAAATTTTGTTACAATGTAGAAAATTTAGCAAGCTTAACGTGGGCATTTGATTCGTGTGTTTTGAGGTCTAAATCAAAAGTTACGTACGATTTAGTGCGTACATGTCAAATTGATCAGCCAGTTAAAGTGATTATTCTAAACTGATCCTTGTTGCTCATTTATTAAAGGCTTATAAATGAAGCATAAAGCATGGCATCACGCGGTTTGGGATAGATTGGATTACTTGGACGCATTGTGTTCTATATTTCTGTCTTAAATTTTGTCAAAATATACAGAATTGATCTAGCTTAACGTGGAAACTGATTTTGTGTTATACTGAGTTCTAAATTAATAGTTACGGATGATTTAGTGCGGATTTTTCAAGTTGATCTGCCAGTTAAAGTGATCATTTTAAATTGATCATTGTTGCTCATTAAGTAAAGGCTTATAAATGAAGCCTAAATAATGGCATCACGTAGTTTGGGATAGATTGGATTACTTGGACGCTTTGTCGTCTCTATTTGTGTCTCAAATTTTGTCAAAATATATAAAATTTATCTAGCTTAATGTGGGCATTATGAGCTCAAATCAAGAGGTACGGACAATTTACTGCAGACATGTCAAGTTGATTGGTCAATTAATATGATATTTCTAAACTGAAGCTTATAAATGAAGCATAATGCTAGGCATCAAACAGTTTCGGCTGTTACGGATGATTTAGTGTGGACATGTCAAGTTGATCGGCCACTTAAAGAGATCATTCTAAACTGATCAGTGGTGCTTATTGAGTAAACACTACAAGAAAACTGCCAAAATGCGACTGCAATTTGCGACCACATTTGGCATGATTTTGCGACCACTTTGCGACTACAGAGAAGTAGTCGCAAAGTGGTCGCAAAAGTGTGACCAATACCTGTAGTCGCATATTGGTCACAATACGCAACCAATTAGAGACTGAAATGTGACTCTTTTGCGACTGATCTATGTAGTCGCTAATCAGTCACAAAATAGCGACTGATTAGGGACTACATGTGGAAAATCACTTGTTAGTCGCATATTGGTCGCTACAAATGCGACCAATTTGCGACTACATGCTGTAGTGGCTCTTCAGTCACAGAGTGGTGGCAAAGTGCCACAATAAAAAACATGTGCGTGTTAGGTATAACGACATTTAAGCGACTACACTGTTGTAGTCGCAAAGTAGTGGCAAAGCAGTTGCGAAGTAGTGGCAAAGTAGTGGAAAAATGTTGTATATATATGCCCCATCCCATTCTTTCATTTGTAGAATCGAAGGAAAAAAAATTTTAAAACATGTGGGAAAATTATAATAATTCGAGAGATTGGGTGTACAGAAGGATTGATAATGAAACAAGAAATATATCGGCGGAATCTGCACAAGGCATGGAGCAGTTCATGAATTTTGCAAGTAGTCAACTAATAGCTCAAAGTAGCGGAGGTAAGTTTTTCTGTCCTTGTATTAATTGCAAAAATGATAAATTTATTCTGGGACGGATAATATGGAGTCATCTATGTAGTCGAGGATTTATGCCAAATTATTATATTTGATATAAACATGGAGGAGAGCTGAATGTTCAGTTAGGGACGAGTACTAGTCGGGGTGATGTCCAAAGAAATCAGGGATGTACGCGTGGTTGTACTAGTGATGAAACAGTTGGTACATCCGGTAATAGATATGTTGAAATGGTGATGGATGCATTTCGTGAGACAACAACTAATGATCATTAGTACTCTAATAAGAACGAAGAAGAATATAATTATAATGAAGAAGAACGGCCTAATGAAGAAGCACAAAAATTTTACAACATGTTAGAAGCGGCAAAAAATCCATTGTATTATGGTTGTCATGAAGGGCACTCACAGTTATCTTTAGCTGCTCGGTTCATGAACACAAGTCTGATTTTAATTTACCAGAAAAATGTATGGATTCTTAGGCGGAGCTGTTTACAGAATATTTGCCCGAGGAGAATCAGGCAATGGGTTCATATTATGAAACCGAAAAATTGATGTGAAATTTAGGCCTCCCGTTTTATACAATTGACGTGTGTGTTCAAAATTGTTTGATCTTCTGGAAAGAAGATGAGAAATGGGAAAAATGCAAATTTTGCGATTCCCCCCGGTATAAGCCAAGCGAGGGCAGGACGAGAATACCTTTCAGTCGTATGTGGTATTAACCTATAGGTGATAGACTTAACAGAATGTATCAAAGCGAGAAAACCGCAAAGGCAATGAGGTTGCACACAGAGCATGAAGCAGAAGACAGAGAAATGAGTCATCCATTTGATGCTGCAGAGTGGAAAAATTTTCAATATCTACATCCTAGATTTGCTACTAAATCTCGAAACGTTTATCTTGGCTTATGTACCGATGGGTTCAATCCATTTGGGATGTCTCGTAATCATTCATTATGGCTGGTGATTATTACTCCATATAACTTGCCAACGGAGATGTGTATGAAGAAAGAGTATTTGTTTCTAACAATTCTGAATTCGGGGCCAAATCATCCACGTGCTAGTCTGGATATATTCCTCCAACCTTTGATTGACCTAGCTTAATGTGGGCATTGTATTTGTGTCATTCTAAGCTATAAATCAAAAGTTATGGATGATTTAGTGCAGACATAACAAGTTGATAGGCCAATTAAAATGATCATTCCAAAGTATTCATTGTTGCTCATTTAGTAAAAGCTTAAAAATGAAAAATAATGCATGGCATCATGCAGTTCAGGATGGATTGGATTACTTGGACGCTTTTTCGTATCCGTTTTTGTCTAAAATTTTGTCAAAATATAGAAAACTGACGTGGTCATTGGATTCGTGTTATTATGAGCTCCAAATCAAATGTTATGAACGATTTTGTGCAGACATGTCAAGTTATTGGCCAGTTAAAGTGATCATTCTAAACTGATAATTGGTGCTCATTAAGTAAAGGCTTATGCATGGCATCATGGAATTTGGATAGATTGGATTACTTGAATGCTTTGTCATCTCTATTTCTGTCCCAAATTTTGCCAAAATATAGAAACTTGAGCTAGCTTAACCTATGCATTGGATTCGTGTCATTGTGAGCTCTAGATCAAAAGTTACAGATGATTTGGTGAGGACATGTGTCAAGGTTAATGGGCAGATCATATGATTATTCTAAATTGATTATTGTTGCTCATTGAATAAACTCTTATAAATGAAGCACAATGCATGGCATCACGCAGTTTTGGATACATTTGATTAATTGGATGCTTTGTCATCTCTACTTCCGTCTCAAATTTTGTCAAAATATAGAAAATTTATCTAGCTTAATGTGGGCATTGTATTTGTGTCATTCTCGGTTCAAAATCAAAAGTTACGGACAATTTAGTGCGGACATGTCAAGTTGATCGGCAAATTAATATGGTTATTCTAAAATGATCATTGGTTCTCATTGAGTAAAGGCTTATAAATGAAGCATAATGTATGGCATCACACAGCTTTGGATAGATTGGATTACTTGCATGCTTTGTCATGTGTATTTATGTCTCATATTTTAATACAATATAGAAAATTGAGCTAGCTTAAAGTGGGCATTAGATTCGTGTCATTCGAAGCTCTAAATCAAATGTTACGGACGATTTAGTGCGGAGATGTCAAGTTGAGTAGCTACCTAAAGTGATCATTCTAAACTGATCATAGGTGTTAATTAAGCTAAGGCTTATAGATGAAGCATATTGCATGGCATCAAGCAGTTTGGACAGATTGGATCACTTGGATGCTTTGTCGTCTCTATTTCTGTCTCAAATGTCAAAATATAGAAAATTGAGGTAGCTTAACGTGGGGATTAGTTGGATCGTGTCATTATAAGCTCTAAATCAAAATTTACAGACGATATAGTTCAGACATGTCAAGTTGATCGGCCAGTTAAAGTGATCATTCGAAACTGATCACTGGTGCTCATTAAGAGTAAAGGCTTATAAATGAGGTATAATGCATGGCATGAAGGAGTTAGGATAGATTGGATTACTTGAACACTTTGTCATCTCTATTTGTGTTCAAATTTTGTTAAAATATAGAAAATTGAGCTAGCTTAACGTGGGCATTGCATTCGTGTCATTCCAAGCCCTAAATCAAAAGTTACAGACGATTTATTGTGCACATGTCAAGTTGATCGGCCAGTTAAAGTGATCATTCTAAACTGATCATTGGTGCTCATTGCATAAAGGCTTATATATGAAGCATAAGGCATGGCATCACGTAGTTTGGGATAGATTGGATTACATGAACGCTTTGTCTCTCTATTTCTGTTAAAATTTTGTCAAAATATTGAAAATTGAGCTAGCTTAACGTGGGCATTTGATTTGTGTCATTCTGAGCTCTAAATCAAAAGTTACAGAAGATTTAGTGCGGATATGTCAAGTTGATCGGCCAGTTAAACTGATCACTTGCGCTCATTAAGTAAAGTCTTATAAATGAAGCATAGTGCATGACATCAAGCAGTTTGGATGCATTGGATTACTTGTACGCTTCGTCGTCTCTATTTCAGTCTTAAATTTTGACAAAAATAGAAAATTGACATAGCTTACCGTGGACATTGGATTCGTGTAATTCAGAGCTATAAATCAAAAGTTACACACGATTTAGTGCGGATATGTCAAGTTGATGTGCCAGTTAAAGTGATCATTCTAAGCTTATCATTGGTGCTCATTGAGTAAAGGATTATAAATGAATCCTAGTGCGTGGCATCACACAATTTTGGATACATTGGATTACTTGGACGCTTTTTCATATCTATTATTGTCTCAAATTTTGTTACAATACAGAAAATTGAGCTAGATTAACGTGGGCATTGGATTTGTGTGTTTCAGATCTCTAAATCAAAAGCTACGGACGATTTAGTGCGGACATGTCAGTTGATTAGCCAGTTAAAGTGATCATTCTAAACTGATCATTGTTGCGCATAGAGTAAAGGCTTATAAATGAAGCATAAAACATGGCATCACGCAATTTGGGATATATTGGATAACTTGGATGCTTTTTTGTCTAAATTTCTGTTCCAAATTTTGTCAACACATAGGAAATTCAGCTATCTTAACATGGGCCTTGGATTCATATCATTCTGAGCTCTAAATCAAAAGTTACGGACGATTTAGTGTGGACATGTCAAGTTGATCCGCCAGCTAAACTAATCATTCTAAACTGATCACTGCTACCCATTGAGTAATGGCTTCTCAATGAAGTATAATGCATGGCGTCACACAGTTTTGGATAGATTGGATTACTTGGATGCTTTGTCATATCTAGTTTTGTCTCAAATTTTATTACAATATAGAAAATTGAGCTATATTAACGTGGGCATTGGGTTCATGTCATTCAGAGATTTAAATAAAAAGTTAGGGATGATTTAATACTGACATGTCAAGTTGAACGGCCAGTTAAAGTGATCATTCTAAACTTATCGTTGGTGCTCATTAAGTAAAGGCTTATAAACGAAGCCTAATGCATGGCATCAAGTAATTTGGATAGATTGGATTACTTGGATGCTATGCCGTCTCTATTTCTGTCTCAAATTTTGTTAAAATATAGAGAATTGAGCTAGTTTAATGTGGGCATTGGATTCGTGTCATTCTGAGCTGTGAATCAAAAGTTACGGACGATTTAGTGCGGACATGTCAAGTTGATCGGCCAGTTCAAATAATAATTCTAAACTGATCATTGGTGCTCATTGAGTAAAGGATTATAAATGAAGCATAATGCATGGCATCGCATAGTTTTCGAGAGACTGGATTGCTTTGATTGTCGTATCATTTTTGTCTCAAATTTTGTTACAATATAGAAAATTGAGCTAGCTTAACGTCGACATTGGATTCGTGTCATTCTGAGCTTTAAATCAAAAGTTACGAACGATTTTGTGCGGAAATATCAAGTTGATCGGCCAGTTAAAGTGATTATTCTAAATTGAACATTGGTACTCATTATAAAAAGCCTTATTAATAAAGCATAAAGCATGGCATCACCCAGTTTGGGATAGATTGGATTTCTTGGATGCTTTGTCGTATCTAGTTCTGTCTCATTGCCACAATATTGAAAATTAAAATAGCCTAATATGGGCATTGGATTAGTGTCATTATGAGCTATAAATCAAAAGTTATGGACGATTTAGTGCAGACATGACCAGTTGATCAGCTAGTCAAAATGATAATTCTAAACTCATCATTGGTGCTCATTGAGTAAAATCTTATTAATGAAAAACAATGCAAGGCATCACGCTTTTTGGGATGGATTGGAATACTTGGGCGTTGTGTCGTATCTATTTCTGTCTCAAATGTTTTCACAATATAGAAATTGAGCTAGATTAACGTGGGCATTGGATACGTGTCATTCTGAGCTCTAGATCAAATGTTACGGACGATTTAGTGTGGACATGTCAAGTTGATCGGCCAGTTAAAGTCATCATTCTAAATTGACCATTGGTGCTCATTGAGTAAAGGCTTTCAAATTAAGCATAATCCATGGCATCACACCATTTTGGATAGATTGGATTACTTGGACACTTTGTCGTATATATTTCCTTCTTAAATTTTATTACAATATAGAAAATTGAGGAAGCTTAACGTGGACATTTGATTCGTGTGTTGTTGAGCTCTCAATCAAAAGTTACGGACGATTTAGTGCGTACACGTCAAGTTGATCGGCCAGTTAAAGTTATCATTCTAAACTGATCATTGGTGCTCATTAACTAAGGGCTTATAAATGAAGCCTAAATAATGGCATCACACAGTTTGGGATAGATTGTATTACTTGGACGTTTTGTCGTATCTATTTTTGTCTTAAATTTTGTTACAATGTAGAAAATTTAGCAAGCTTAACGTGGGTATTTGATTTGTGTGTTTTTCAGGTCTAAATCGAAAGTTACATACGATTTAGTGCGTACATGTCAAATTGATCAGCCAGTTAAAGTGATTATTCTAAACTGATCCTTGTTGCTCATTTATTAAAGGCTTATAAATGAAGCATAAAGCATGGCATCACGCAGTTTGGGATACATTGGATTACTTGGACGCATTGTGTTCTATATTTTTGTCCTAAATTTTGTCAAAATATACAGAATTGATCTAGCTTAACGTGGAAATTGATTTTGTGTTATACTGAGTTCTAAATTAATAGTTACGGACGATTTAGTGCGGATTTTTCAAGTTGATCTGCCAGTTAAAGTGATCATTTTAAATTGATCATTGTTGCTCATTAAGTAAAGGCTTATAAATGAAGCCTAAATAATGGCATCACGTAGTTTGGGATAGATTGGATTACTTGGATTCTTTGTCGTCTCTACTTGTGTCTCAAATTTTGTCAAAATATATAAAATTTATCTAGCTTAATGTGGGCATTATGAGCTCAAATCAAGAGGTACGGACAATTTACTGCGGACATGTCAAGTTCATTGGTCAATTAATATGATATTTCTAAACTGAAGCTTATAAATGAAGAAAAATGCATGGCATCAAACAGTTTCGACTGTTACAGATGATTTAGTGTGGACATGTTAAGTTGATCGGCCACTTAAAGAGATCATTCTAAACTGATCAGTGGTGATCATTGAGTAAACACTACAAGAAAACTGCCAAAATGCGACTGCAATTTGCGACCACATTTGGCACGATTTTGCGACCACTTTGCGACTACAGAGAAGTAGTCGCAAAGTGGTCGCAAAAGTGTGACCAATACCTGTAGTCTCATATGGGTCACAATACGCAACCAATTAGAGACTGAAATGCGACTCTTTTGCGACTGATCTATGTAGTCGCTAATCAGTCACAAAAGAGCGACTGATTAGGGACTACATGTGGAAAATCACTTGTTAGCCGTATATCGGTCGCTACAAATGCGACCAATTTGCGACTACATGCTGTAGTGGCTCTTCAGTCACAGAGTGGTGGCAAAGTGCCACAATAAAAAACATGTGCGTGTTAGGTATAACGACATTTAAGCGACTACACTGTTGTAGTCGCAAAGTAGTGGCAAAGCAGTGGTGAAGTAGTGGCAAAGTAGTGGCAAAATGTTGTATATATATGCCCCATCCAATTCTTTCATTTGTAGAATCGAAGGAAAAAAATCTTAAAACATGTGGGGAAATTATAATAATTCGAGAGATTGGATCTACAGAAGGATTGATAATGAAACAAGAAATATATCGGCGGAATTTGCACAAGGCATGGAGCAGTTCATGAATTTTGCAAGTAGTCAACCAATAGCTCAAAGTAGCGGAGGTAAGTTTTTCTGTCCCTGTATTAATTGCAAAATTGATAAATTTGTTTTGGGACGGAAAATATAGAGTCATCTATGTAGTCGAGGATTTATGCCAAATTATTATATTTGATATAAACATGGAGGAGAGCTGAATGTTCAGTTAGGGACGAGTACTAGTCGGGGTGATGTCCAAAGAAATCAGGGATGTACGCGTGGTTGTACTAGTGATGGTACATCCGGTAATAGATATGTTGAAATGGTGACGGATGCATTTCGTGAGACAACAACTAATGATCATTAGTACTATAATCATAACGAAGAAGAATATAATTATAATGAAGAAGAACGGCCTAATGAAGAAGCACAAAAATTTTACAACATGTTAGAAGCGGCAAAAAATCCATTGTATTATGGTTGTCATGAAGGGCACTCACAGTTATATTTAGCTGCTCGGTTCATGAACATCAAGTCTGATTTTAATTTACCAGAAAAATGTATGGATTCTTAGGCGGAGCTGTTAACAAAATATTTGTCCGACGAGAATCAGGCAACGGGTTCATATTATGAAACCGAAAAATTGATGTGTGTGTTCAAAATTTTATGATCTTGTGGAAAGAAGATGAGAAATGGGAAAAATGCAAATTTTGCGATTCCTCCCGGTATAAGCCAAGCGAGGGCAGGACGAGAATACCTTTCAGTCGTATGTGGTATTTACCTATAGGTGATAGACTTAAAAGAATGTATCAAAGCGAGAAAACCGTAGAGGCAATGAGGTGGCACGCAGAGCATGAAGCAGAAGACAGAGAAATGAGTCATCCATTTGATGCTGCAAAGTGGAAAAATTTTCAATATCTACATCCTAGATTTGCTACTGAATCTCGAAACGTTTATCTTTGCTTATGTACTGATGGGTTCAATCCATTTGGGATGTCTCGTAATCATTCATTATGGCCGGTGATTATCACTCCATATAACTTGCCACCGGAGATGTGTATGAAGCAAGAGTATTTGTTTCTAACAATTCCGAATTCGGGGCCAAATCATCCGCGTGCTAGTCTGGATATATTCCTCCAACCTTTGATTGACCTAGCTTAATGTGGGCATTGGATTTGTGTCATTCTAAGCTATAAATCAAAAGTTATGGACGATTTAGTGCAGACATAACAAGTTGATAGGCCAGTTAAAATGATCATTCCAAAGTATTCATTGTTGCTCATTTAGTAAAAGCTTAAAAATAAAAAATAATGCATGGCATCATGCAGTTCAGAATGGATTGGATTACTTGGACGCTTTGTCGTATCCGTTTTTGTCTAAAATTTTGTCAAAATATAGAAAACTGACGTAGTCATTGGATTCGTGTTATTATGAGCTCCAAATCAAAGGTTCTGAACGATTTTGTGTGGACATGTCAAGTTATTGGCCAGTTAAAGTGATCATTCTAAACTGATAACTGGTGCTCATTAAGTAAAGGCTTATGCATGGCATCACGGAATTTAGATAGATTGGATTACTTGAATGCTTTGTCGTCTCTATTTCTGTCCCAAATTTTGCCAAAATATAGAAAATTGAGCTAGCATAACCTATGCATTGGATTCGTGTCATTGTGAGCTCTAGATCAAAAGTTACAGATGATTTGGTGAGGACATGTGTCAAGGTTAATGGGCAGATCATATGATTATTCTAAATTGATTATTGTTGTTCATTGAGTAAACTCTTATAAATGAAGCACAATGCATGGCATCACGCAATTTTGGATACATTTGATTAATTGGATGCTTTGTCATCTCTACTTCCGTCTCAAATTTTGTCAAAATATAGAAAATTTATCTAGCTTAATGTGGGCACTGTATTTTTGTCATTCTGAGTTCAAAATCAAAAGTTAATTAAGCGGAGATGTCAAGTTGAGTAGCTACCTAAAGTGATCATTCTAAACTGATCATTGGTGTTAATTAAGCTAAGGCTTATAGATGAAGCATATTGCATGGCATCAAGCAGTTTGGACAGATTGGATCACTTGGATGCTTTGTCGTCTCTATTTCTGTCTCAAATGTCAAAATATAGAAAATTGAGGTAGCTTAACGTGGGGATTAGTTGGATCGTGTCATTATAAACTCTAAATCAAAATTTACAGATGATTTAGTTCGGACATGTCAAGTTGATCGGCCAGTTAAAGTTATCATTTGAAACTGATCACTGGTGCTCATTAAGAGTAATGGCTTATAAATGAAGTTTAATGCATGGCATCAAGGAGTTTGGATAGACTGGATTACTTGAACGCTTTGTCATCTCTATTTGTATTCAAATTTTTTAAAATATAGAAAATTGGCTAGCTTAACGTGGGCATTGCATTCGTGTCATTCCAAGCCCTAAATCAAAAGTTACAGACGATTTATTGTGCACATGTCAAGTTGATCGGGAAGTTAAAGTGATCATTCTAAACTGATCATTGGTGCTCATTGCGTAAAGGCTTATATATGAAGCATAACGCATGGCATCACGTAGTTAAGGATAGATTGGATTACTTGAACGCTTTGTCTTTCTATTTCTGTTCAAATTTTGTCAAAATATTGACAATTGAGCTACCTTAACGTGGGCATTGGATTCGTGTCATTCTGAGCTCTAAATCAAAAGTTACAGAAGATTTAGTGCGGATATGTCAAGTTGATCGGCGAGTTAAACTGATCACTGGCGCTCATTAAGTAAAGTCTTATAAATGAAGCATAGTGCATGACATCAAGCAGTTTGGATGGATTGGATTATTTGTACGCTTCGTCGTCTCTATTTCTGTCCTAATTTTTGACAAAAATAGAAAATTGACATAGCTTACCGTGGACATTGGATTCGTGTAATTCAGAGCTATAAATCAAAAGTTACACACGATTTAGTGCGCATATGTCAAGTTGATGGGCCAGTTAAAGTGATCATTCTAAGCTGATCATTGGTGCTCATTAAGTAAAGGATTATAAAAGTATCCTAATGCGTGGCATCACACAATTTTGGATACATTGGATTACTTGGACGCTTTTTCATATCTATTATTGTCTCAAATTCTGTTACAATACAAAAAATTGAGCTATATTAACGTGGGCATTGGATTTGTGTGTTTCGGAGCTCTAAATCAAAAGCTACAGACGATTTAGTGCGGACATGTCGGTTGATCAGCCAGTTAAAGTGATCATTCTTAACTGATCATTGTTGCGCATAGAGTAAAGGCTTATAAATAAAGCATAAAACATGGCATCACGCAATTTGGGATATATTGGATTACTTGGACGCTTTTTTGTCTAAATTTCTGTTCCAAATTTTGTCAAACATAGAAAATTCAGCTATCTTAACATGGGCCTTGGATTCATATCATTCTGAGCTCTAAATCAAAAGTAACGGACGATTTAGTGTGGACATGTCAAGTTGATCCGCCAGCTAAACTAATCATTCTAAACTGATCACTGCTACCCATTGAGTAATGGCTTCTCAATGAAGTATAATGCATGGCATCACACAGTTTTGGATAGATTGGATTACTTGGATGCTATGTCATATCTAGTTTTGTCTCAAATTTTATTACAATATAGAAAATTGAGCTATATTAACGTGGGCATTGGGTTCATGTCATTCAGAGGTTTAAATAAAAAGTTAGGGATGATTTAATACTGACATGTCAAGTTGAATGGCCAGTTAAAGTGATTATTCTAAACTTATCTTTGGTACTCATTAAGTAAAGCCTTATAAATGAAGCCTAATGCATGGCATCAAGTAGTTTGGATAGATTGGATTACTTGGATGCTATGTCGTCTCTATTTCTGTCTCAAATTTTGTTAAAATATAGAGAATTGAGCTAGTTTAATGTGGGCATTGGATTCGTATCATTCTGAGCTGTGAATCAAAAGTTACAGACGATTTAGTGCGGACATGTCAAGTTGATCGGCCAGTTAAAATCATAATTCTAAACTGATCATTGGTGCTCATATGAGTAAAGGATTATAAATGAAGCATAATGCATGGCATCGCCTAGTTTTCGATAGATTGGATTACTTTGATTGTCGTATCATTTTTGTCTCTAATTTTGTTACAATATAGAAAATTGAGCTAGCTTAACGTCGACATTGGATTCGTGTCATTCTGAGCTTTAAATCAAAAGTTATGAACGATTTTGTGTGGAAATATCAAGTTGATTGGCCAGTTAAAGTGATTATTCTAAATTGAACATTGGTACTCATTATAAAAAGCCTTATTAATGAAGCATAAAGCATGGCATCACGCAGTTTGGGATAGATTGGATTTCTCGGATGCTTTGTCGTATCTAGTTTTGTCTCATTGTCACTATATTGAAAATTAAAATAGCCTAATATGGGCATTGGATTAGTGTCATTATGAGCTATAAATCAAAAGTTATGGACGATTTAGTGCAGACATGACCAGTTGATCAGCTAGTCAAAATGATAATTCTAAACTCAGCATTGGTGCTCACTGAGTAAAATCTTATTAATGAAAAACAATGGAAGGCATCACGCTTTTTGGGATGGATTGGATTACTTGGGCGTTGTGTTGTATCTATTTCTGTCTCAAATGTTTTCACAATATAGAAATTGAGCTAGATTAACGTGGGCATTGGATTCGTGTCATTCTGAGCTCTAGATCAAATGTTACGGACGATTTAGTCTGGACATGTCAAGTTGATCGGCCAGTTAAAGTCATCATTCTAAATTGACCATTGGTGCTCATTGAGTAAAGGCTTTCAAATTAAGCATAGTCCATGGCATCACACCATTTTGGATAGATTGGATTACTTGGACGCTTTGTCGTATATATTTCCTTCTTAAATTTTATTACAATATAGAAAATTGAGCAAGCTTAACGTGGACATTTGATTCGTGTGTTGTTGAGCTCTCAATCAAAAGTTACGGACGATTTAGTGCGTACACGTAAAGTTGATCGGCCAGTTAAAGTTATCATTCTAAACTGATCATTGGTGCTCATTAACTAAGGGCTTATAAATGAAGCCTAAATAATGGCATCACACAATTTGGGATAGATTTTATTACTTGGACGTTTTGTCGTATCTATTTTTGTCTTAAATTTGGTTACAATGTAGAAAATTTAGCAAGCTTAACGTGGGCATTTGATTCGTGTGTTTTTGACGTCTAAATCAAAAGTTACGTACGATTTAGTGCGTACATGTCAAATTGATCACCCAGTTAAAGTGATCATTCTAAACTGATCCTTGTTGCTCATTTATTAAAGGCTTATAAATGAAGCATAAAGCATGGCATCACGCGATTTGGGATAGATTGGATTACTTGGACGCATTGTGTTCTATATTTCTGTCTTAAATTTTGTCAAAATATACAGAATTGATCTAGCTTAACGTGGAAACTGATTTTGTGTTATACTGAGTTCTAAATTAATAGTTACGGACGATTTAGTGCGGATTTTTCAAGTTGATCTGCCAGTTAAAGTGATCATTTTAAATTGATCATTGTTGCTCATTAAGTAAAGGCTTATAAATGAAGCCTTAATAATGGCATCACGTAGTTTGGGATAGATTGGATCACTTGGATGCTTTGTCGTCTCTATTTCTGTCTCAAATGTCAACATATAGAAAATTGAGGTAGCTTAACGTGGGGATTAGTTGGATCGTGTCATTATAAGCTCTAAATCAAAATTGACAGACGATTTAGTTCGGACATGTCAAGTTGATCGGCCAGTTTAAGTGATCATTCGAAACTGAACACTGGTGCTCATTAAGAGTAAAGGCTTATAAATGAAGTATAATGCATGGCATCAAGGAGTTTGGATAGATTGGATTACTTGAACGCTTTGTCATCTCTATTTGTGTTCAAATTTTGTTAAAATATAGAAAATTGAGCTAGCTTAACGTGGGCATTGCATTCGTGTCATTCCAAGCCCTAAATCAAAAGTTACGGATGATTTATTGTGCACATGTCAAGTTGATCGGTCAGTTAAAGTGGTCATTATAAACTGATCATTGGTGCTCATTGCGTAAAGGCTTATATATGAAGCATAAGGCATGGCATCACGTAGTTTGGGATAGATTGGATTACTTGAACGCTTTGTCTCTCTATTTCTGTTCAAATTTTGTCAAAATATTGAAAATTGAGCTAGCTTAACGTGGGCATTGGATTCGTGTCATTCTGAGATCTAAATCAAAAGTTACAGAAGATTTAGTGCGGATATGTCAAGTTGATCGGCCAGTTAAACTGATCACTGGCGCTCATTAAGTAAAGTCTTATAAATGAAGCATAGTGCATGACATCAAGAAGATTGGATGGATTGGATTACTTGTACGCTTCGTCGTCTCTATTTCTGTCTTAAATTTTGACAAAAATAGAAAATTGACATAGCTTACCGTGGACATTGGATTCGTGTAATTCAGAGCTATAAATCAAAAGTTACACACGATTTAGTGCGCATATGTCAAGTTGATGGGCCAGTTAAAGTGATCATTCTAAGCTGATCATTGGTGCTCATTGAGTAAAGGATTATAAATGAATCCTAATGCGTGGCATCACACAATTTTGGATACATTGGATTACTTGGACGCTTTTTCATATCTATTATTGTCTCAAATTTTGTTACAATAAAGAAAATTGAGCTACATTAACGTGGGCATTGGATTTGTGTGTTTCAGAGCTCTAAATCAAAAGCTACTGACGATTTAGTGCGGACATGTCAGTTGATCAGCCAGTTAAAGTGATCATTCTAAACTGATCATTGTTGCGCATAGAGTAAAGGCTTATAAATGAAGCATAAAACATGGCATCACGCAATTTGGGATATATTGGATAACTTGGACGCTTTTTTGTATAAATTTCTGTTCCAAATTTTGTCAAACACAGAAAATTCAGCTATCTTAACATGGGCCTTGGATTCATATCATTCTGAGCTCCAAATCAAAAGTTACGGACGATTTAGTGTGGACATGTCAAGTTGATCCGCCAGCTAAACTAATCATTCTAAACTGATCACTGCTACCCATTGAGTAATGGCTTCTCAATGAAGTATAATGCATGGCATCACACAGTTTTGGATAGATTGGATTACTTGGATGCTTTGTCATATCTAGTTTTGTCTCAAATTTTATTACAATATAGAAAATTGAGCTATATTAACGTGGGCATTGGGTTCATGTCATTCAGAGCTTTAAATAAATGGTTAGGGATGATTTAATACTGACATGTCAAGTTGAACGGCCAGTTAAAGTTATCATTCTAAACTTATCGTTGGTGCTCATTAAGTAAAGGCTTATAAATGAAGCCTAATGCATGGCATCAAGTAATTTGGATAGATTGGATTACTTGGATGCTATGTCGTCTCTATTTCTGTCTCAAATTTTGTTAAAATATAGAGAATTGAGCTAGTTTAATGTGGGCATTGGATTTGTGTCATTCTGAGCTGTGAATCAAAAGTTACGGACGATTTAGTGCGGACATGTCAAGTTGATCGGCCAGTTAAAATCATAATTCTAAACTGATCATTGGTGCTCATTGAGTAAAGGATTATAAATGAAGCATAATGCATGGCATCGCATAGTTTTCGATAGATTGGATTACTTTGATTGTCGTATCATTTTTGTCTCTAATTTTGTTACAATATAGAAAATTGAGCTAGCTTAACGTCGACATTGGATTCGTGTCATTCTGAGCTTTAAATCAAAAGTTATGAACGATTTTGTGTGGAAATATCAAGTTGATCGGCCAGTTAAAGTGATTATTCTAAATTGAACATTGGTACTCATTATAAAAAGCCTTATTAATGAAGCATAAAGCATGGCATCACGCAGTTTGGGATAGATTGGATTTCTTGGATGCTTTGTCGTATCTAGTTCTGTCTCATTGTCACAATATTAAAAATTAAAATAGCCTAATATGGGCATTGGATTAGTGTCATTATGTGCTATAAATCAAAAGTTATGGACGATTTAGTGCAGACATGACCAGTTGATCAGCTAGTCAAAATGATAATTCTAAACTCATCATTGGTGCTCACTTAGTAAAATCTTATTAATGAAAAACAATGCCAGGCATCACGCTTTTTGGGATGGATTGGATTACTTGGGCGTTGTGTTGTATCTATTTCTGTCTCAAATGTTTTCACAATATAGAAATTGAGCTAGATTAACGTGGGCATTGGATTCGTGTCATTCTAAGCTCTAGATCAAATGTTACGGACGATTTAGTGTGGACATGTCAAGTTGATCGGCCAGTTAAAGTCATCATTTTTAATTGACCATTGGTGCTCATTGAGTAAAGGCTTTCAAATAAAGCATAATCCATGGCATCACACCATTTTGGATAGATTGGATTACTTGGACGCTTTGTCGTATATATTTCCTTCTTAAATTTTATTACAATATAGAAAATTGAGCAAGCTTAACGTGGACATTTGATTCGTGTGTTGTTGAGCTCTCAATCAAAAGTTACAGACGGTTTAGTGCGTACACGTCAAGTTGATCGGCCAGTTAAAGTTATCATTCTAAACTGATCATTGGTGCTCATTAACTAAGGGCTTATAAATGAAGCCTAAATAATGGCATCACACAGTTTGGGATAGATTTTACTACTTGGACGTTTTGTCGTATCTATTTTTGTCTTAAATTTTGTTACAATGTAGAAAATTTAGCAAGCTTAACGTGGGCATTTGATTCGTGTGTTTTTGAGGTCTAAATCAAAAGTTACGTACGATTTAGTGCTACATGTCAAATTGATCAGCCAGTTAAAGTGATCATTCTAAACTGATCCTTGTTGCTCATTTGTTAAAGGCTTATAAATGAAGCATAAAGCATGGCATCACGCGGTTTGGGATAGATTGGATTACTTTTACGCATTGTGTTCTATATTTCTGTCTTAAATTTTGTCAAAATATACAAAATTGATCTAGCTTAACGTGGAAACTGATTTTGTGTTATACTGAGTTCTAAATTAATAGTTACGGATGATTTAGTGCGGATTTTTCAAGTTGATCTGCCAGTTAAAGTGATCATTTTAAATTGATCATTGTTGCTCATTAAGTAAAGGCTTATAAATGAAGCCTAAATAATGGCATCACGTAGTTTGGGATAGATTGGATTACTTGGACGCTTTGTCGTCTCTACTTGTGTCTCAAATTTTGTCAAAATATATAAAATTGATCTAGCTTAATGTGGGCATTATGAGCTCAAATCAAGAGGTACGGACAATTTACTGCGGTTAGGTCAAGTTGATTGGTTAATTAATATGATATTTCTAAACTGAAGCTTATAAATGAAGCATAATGCATGGCATCAAACAGTTTCGACTGTTACGGATGATTTAGTGTGGACATGTCAAGTTGATCGGCCACTTAAAGAGATCATTCTAAACTGATCAGTGGTGCTCATTGAGTAAACACTACAAGAAAACTGCCGAAATGCGGCTGCAATTTGCGACCACATTTGGCACGATTTTGCGACCACTTTGCGACTACAGAGAAGTAGTCGCAAAGTGGTTGCAAAAGTGTGACCAATACCTGTAGTCAAATATTGGTCATAATACGCAACCAATTAGAGACTGAAATGCGACTCTTTTGCGACTGATCTATGTAGTCGCTAATCAGTCACAAAATAGCGACTGATTATTGACTACATGTGGAAAATCACTTGTTAGTCGCATATTGGTCGCTACAAATGCGACCAATTTGCGACTACATGCTGTAGTGGCTCTTCAGTCACAGAGTGGTGGCAAAGTGCCACAATAAAAAACATGTGCGCGTTAGGTATAACGACATTTAAGCGACTACACTGTTGTAGTCGCAAAGTAGTGGCAAAGCAGTGGCGAAGTAGTGGCAAAGTAGTGGCAAAATGTTGTATATATGCCCCATCCCATTCTTTCATTTGTAGAATCGAAGGAAAAAAAATCTTAAAACATGTGGGGAAATTATAATAATTGGATGTACAGAAGGATTGATAATGAAACAAGAAATATATCGGCGGAATTTGCACAAGGCATGGAGCAGTTCATGAATTTTGCAAGTAGTCAACCAATAGCTCAAAGTAGCGGAGGTAAGTTTTTCTGTCCTTGTATTAATTGCAAAAATGATAAATTTATTCTGGGACGGAAAATATGGAGTCATCTATGTAGTCGAGGATTTATGCCAAATTATTATATTTGATATAAACATGGAGGAGAGCTGAATTTTCAGTTAGGGACGAGTACTAGTCGGGGTGATGTCCAAAGAAATGAGGGATGTACGCATGGTTGTACTAGTGATGAAACAGTTGGTACATCCGGTAATAGATATGTTGAAATGGTGACGGATGCATTTCGTGAGACAACAACTAATGATCATTAGTACTATAATCAGAACGAAGAAGAATATAATTATAATGAAGAAGAACGGCCTAATGAAGAAGCACAAAAATTTTACAACATGTTAGAAGCGGCAAAAAATCCATTGTATTATGGTTGTCATGAAGGGCACTCACAGTTATCTTTAGCTGCTCGGTTCATGAACATCAAGTCTGATTTTAATTTACCAGAAAAATGTATGGACTCTTAGGCGGAGCTGTTTACAGAATATTTGCCCGAGGAGAATCAGGCAACGGGTTCATATTATGAAACCGAAAAATTGATGCGAAATTTAGGCCTCCCGTTTTATACAATTGACGTGTGTGTTCAAAATTGTATGATCTTCTGGAAAGAAGATGAGAAATGGGAAAAATGCAAATTTTGCGATTCCCCCCGGTATAAGCCAAGCGAGGGCAGGACGAGAATACCTTTCAGTCGTATGTGGTATTTACCTATAGGTGATAGACTTAAAAGAATGTATCAAAGCGAGAAAACCGCAGAGGCAATGAGGTGGCATGCAGAGCATGAAGCAGAAGACAGAGAAATGAGTCATCCATTTGATGTTGCAGAGTGGAAAATTTTTCAATATCTACATCCTAGATTTGCTACTGAATCTCGAAACGTTTATCTTGGCTTATGTACTGATGGGTTCAATCCATTTGGGATGTCTCGTAATCATTCATTATGTCCAGTGATTATCACTCCATATAACTTGCCACCGGAGATGTGTATGAAGAAAGAGTATTTGTTTCTAACAATTCCGAATTTGGGGCCAAATCATCCGCGTGCTAGTTTGGATATATTCCTCCAACCTTTGATTGACCTAGCTTAATGTGGGCATTGGATTTGTGTCATTCTAAGCTATAAATCAAAAGTTATGGACGATTTAGTGCAGACATAACAAGTTGATAGGCCAGTTAAAATGATCATTCCAAAGTATTCATTGTTGCTCATTTAGTAAAAGCTTAAAAATGAAAAATAATGCATGGCATCACGCAGTTCAGGATGGATTGGATTACTTGGACGCTTTGTCGTATCCGTTTTTGTCTAAATTTTTTTCAAAATATAGAAATTTGACGTGGTCATTGGATTCGTGTTATTATGAGCTCCAAATCAAATGTTATGAACTATTTTGTGTGGACATGTCAAGTTATTGGCCAGTTAAAGTGATCATTCTAATCTGATAATTGGTGCTCATTAAGTAAAGGCTTATGCATGGCATCACGGAATTTGGATAGATTGGATTACTTGAATGCTTTGTCGTCTCTATTTCTGTCCCAAATTTTGCCAAAATATAGAAAATTGAGCTAGCTTAACCTATGCATTGGATTCGTGTCATTGTGAGCTCTAGATCAAAAGTTACAGATGATTTGGTGAGGACATGTGTCAAGGTTAACGGGCAGATCATATGATTATTCTAAATTGATTATTGTTGCTCATTGAGTAAACTCTTATAAATGAAGCACAATGCATGGCATCACGCAGTTTTGGATACATTTGATTAATTGGATGCCTTGTCATCTCTACTTCCGTCTCAAATTTTGTCAAAATATAGAAAATTTATCTAGCTTAATGTGGGCACTGTATTTGTGTCATTCTGAGTTCAAAATCAAAAGTTACGGACAATTTAGTGCGGGCATGTCAAGTTGATCGGAAAATTAATATGGTTATTCTAAAATGATCATTGGTTCTCATAGAGTAAAGGCTTATAAATGAAGCATAATGTATGGCATCACACAAATTTGGATAGATTGGATTACTTGCATGCTTTGTCATGTCTATTTATGTCTCATATTTTAATACAATATAGAAAATTGAGCTAGCTTAAAGTGGGCATTAGATTCGTGTCATTCGGAGCTCTAAATCAAAAGTTACGGACGATTTAGTGCGGAGATGTCAAGTTGAGTAGCTACCTAAAGTGATCATTCTAAACTGATCATTGGTGTTAATTAAGCTAAGGCTTATAGATGAAGCATATTGCATGGCATCAAGCAGTTTGGACAGATTGGATCACTTGGATGCTTTGTCGTCTCTATTTCTGTCTCAAATGTCAAAATATAGAAAATTGAGGTAGCTTAACGTGGGGATTAGTTGGATCGTGTCATTATAAGCTCTAAATCAAAATTTACAGACGATTTAGTTCGGACATGTCAAGTTGATCGGCCAGTTAAAGTGATCATTCGAAACTGAACACTGGTGCTCATTAAGAGTAAAGGCTTATAAATGAAGTATAATGCATGGCATCAAGGAGTTTGGATAGATTGGATTACTTGAACGCTTTGTCATCTCTATTTGTGTTCAAATTTTGTTAAAATATAGAAAATTGAGCTAGCTTAACGTGGGCATTGCATTCGTGTCATTCCAAGCCCTAAATCAATAGTTACGGACGATTTATTGTGCACATGTCAAGTTGATCGGCCAGTTAAAGTGATCATTCTAAACTGATCATTGGTGCACATTGCGTAAAGGCTTATATATGAAGCATAAGGCATGGCATCACGTAGTTTGGGATAGATTGGATTACTTGAACGCTTTGTCTCTCTATTTCTGTTCAAATTTTGTCAAAATATTGAAAATTGAGTTAGCTTAACGTGGGCATTGGATCGTGTCATTCTGAGCTCTAAATCAAAGTTACAGAGGATTTTTTGCAGACATGTGAAGTTGATCAGCAAGTTAAAGTGATCATTCTAAACTGATCATTGGTGCTCATTGAGTAAAGGCTTATATATGAAGCATAAGGCATGACATCACGCAGTTTGGAATAGATTGGATTACTTGGATTCTTTGTCGTATTTGGTTCTGTCTTAAATTTTGTCACAATATAGAAAATTAAACTAGCTTAATGTGGGCATTCGATTCGTGTCATTCTAAGCTATAAATCAAAAGTTATGGACGATTTAGTGTAGACATGACAAGTTGATCGGCCAAGTAAAATGATAATTCTAAACTGATCATTGGTGCTCATTTAGTAAAACCATATAAATGAAAAATAATGCATGGCATCACGCACTTTGAGATGGATTGGATTACTTGGATGCTTTGTCGTATATATTTATGTCTCAAATTTTGTCACAGTATCGAAAATTGAGTTAGCTTAACGTGGGCATTGGACTCGTGTCATTCGGCGCTCTGAATCATAAGTTACGGACGACTTAGTGCGAACATGTCAAGTTGATCGACAATTTAATATGATTGGTGCTCATTGAATAAAGGCTTATAAATGAAGCATAATGCATGGCATCACACAGTTTTGAATGGATTGCATTACTTGGACGCTTTGTCGTGTCTATTTTGGTCTCATGTTTTTTCATTTCAGAAAATTGAGCTAGCTTAACGTGGGCATTGGATTGGTATCATTTTGAGCTCAAAAGCAAAAGTACGGACGATTTAGTGCGGACATGTAGAGTTGATCGGCCAGTTAATATGATTATTCTAAACTGATCATTGGTGCTTATTGAGTAAATGATTACAAATGAAGCATAAGGCAAGGCGATATAGACAATTGAACTAGCTCAATGTGGGCATTGGCTTCGTGTAATTCTGAGCACTAAATCAAAAGTTACAGAAGATTTAGTGCGGACATGTCAAGTTGATTGGCTAGTTAAAGTGATCATTCTAAAATGATCATTGGTACTCATTAAGTAAGGACTTTCAAATGAAGCATAATGCATGGCATCAAGGAGTTTGGATAGATCGATTACTTGGATGCTTTTTCTTCTCAAGTTTTTTCCAAATATAGAAAATTGATATAGCTTAACAAATGCATTGGATTCGTGTCATTCGAAGCTTTAAATCAAAAGTTACAGCCGATTTAGTGTGGACATATGTCAAGTTGATCGGCCAGTTAATATGATTGTTTTAAACTGATCATTGGTGCTCATTGAGTTAACGCTTATAAATGAAGCACAATGCATGGCATCACGCAGTTTGGGATAGATACGATTACTTAGACACTTTGTCGTCTCTATTTCCGTCTCAAAATTTGTCAAAATATTGAAAATTTATCTATCTTAACGTGGATACTATATTCGTGTCATTCGGTGCTCAAAATCAAAAGTTACGGATGATTTAGTGTGCACATGTCAAGTTGATCGACAATTTAATATGATTATTCTAAACTGATCATTGGTGCTCATTGAGTAAAAGCTTATAAACGAAGCATAATGCATTTCATCAAACAGTTTTAGATGGATTCGATTACTTGAATGCTTTGTCGCCTCTAATTCTGTCTCAAAGTTTTTTACCATATCGAAAATTGAGCTAGCTTAACGTGGGCATTGGATTCGAGTCATTCTGAGCTCTAAATCAAAAGTTACGAACGATTTAGTGAGTACATGTCAAGTTGAGTGGACAGTTAAAGTGGTTATTCTAAACTATAATTGGTGCTGATTAAGCTAATGCTTATAAATGAAGCATATTGCATGGCATCAAGCAGCTTGGAAAGATTGGATTACTTGAATGCTTTGTCGTCTCTATTTCCGCCTCATATTTTGTCAAAATATAGAAAATTGAGCCAGTTTAACGTGGGGATCTGATTCGTGTCATTATATGCTCTAAATCAAAAGTTAAAGACGATTTAGTGCAGACATGTCAAGTTGATCGGCCAGTTAAAGTGATCATTCTAAACTGAAATTGATGCACATTGAGTAAAGGCTTATAAATGAAGCATAATGCATGGCATCACACAGCTCTGGATATATTGGATTACTTGAACGATTTCTCGTATCTTGTTTTGTCTCAAATTTTGTCACAATATAGAAAATTGAACTAGATTAATGTGGGCATTGGATTCGTGTCATTCTGAGCTATAAATCAAAAGTTCTAGACGATTTAGTGCAGACATGACAAAGTTTTCAGCCAATTAAAATGATCATTGTAAACTGATCAATTGTGCTCATTGAGTAAAATCTTATAAATGAAAAATAATGCATGGCATCACGCAGGTTGGGATTGATTGCATTACTTGGACGCTTTGTCGTATCTATTTATGTCTCAAACTTTGCCAAAATATAGAAATTTGAACTAGATTAATGTGGACGTTGGATTCGTGTCATCTGAGCTATAAATCAAAAGTTATGGACGATTTAGTGCATAAATGACAAAGTCATCAGTCAGTTAAAATGATCATTCTAAACTGATCACTGCTGTTCATTGAGTAAAAGCTTATAAATTAAAAATAATGCATGGCATCACATAGTTTAGGATGGATTGGATTACTTGAATACTTTGTTGTATCTAATTTTGTCTCGAAGTTTGTCAAAATATAGAAAATTGAGCTAGCGTAACATGGGCATTGGATTCTTGTCATTCTAAGCTCTAAATCAAAAGGTACGCATGATTTAGTGCATACATGTCAAGTTGATCGGCGAGTTAAAGTGATCATTATAAACTGATCATTGGTACTCATTGAGTAAAGGCTCATAAATGAAGCATAATTCATGGTATCACGCAGTTTGGGATAGATTGGATTACTTGTACGCTTTGTCGTCTCTACTTCTGTCTCAAATTTTGTCAAAATATAGAAAATTTATCTAGTTTAACATGGGCACTGAATTCGTGTCATTCTTAGCTCAAAATCAAAAGTTACAGACGATTTATTGGGGACATGTCAATTTGATCGGCTAGTTAATATGATTATTCTAAACTGATCATTGGTGCTCATTGAGTAAAGGCTTATAAATAAAGCATAATGCATGGCATCACACAGTATTGGTTAGATTGGATTACTTGGACGCTTTGTCGTGTTTATTTTTTGTCTCAAATTTTGTCACAATATAGAAAATTAAAGTAACTTAATATGGGCATTGGATTTGTGTCATTCTGAGCTAGAAATCAAAAGTTATGGGCGATTTAGTGCATACATCACTAGTTGATCGACCATTTAAGACGATCATTCTAAACTGATCATTGGTGCTTATTGAGTAAAAGCTTAATAATGAAAAATAATGCATGGCATCATGCAGTTTGGAATGGATTGGATTGGTTGGACGCTTTGTCGTATCTATTTCTGTCTCAAATTTTGACACAATATAGAAAATTGATCTAGCTTAACGTGGACATTGGATTCGTGTAATTTTAAGTTCTAAATCAAAAGTAACGGACGATTTTGTGTGGACATGTCAAGTTGATCGGCCAGTTATAGTGATCATTCTAAACTGATCATTGGTGCTCATTGAGTAAAGGCTTATAAATGAAACATAATGCATGGTATCACAGATTTTTAAATAGATTGGATTACTTGGACGCTTTGTTGTATATAGTTCTGTCTCAAATTTTATCACATTAAAGAAAATTAAACTGGCTTAATGTGGGCATCAGATTCGTGTCATTGTGAGCTATAAATCAAAAGTTATGGACGATTTAGTGCAGACATGACAAAGTCTTCGGCCAATTAAAATGATCATTCTAAACTGATCATTGGTGCTCATTGAGTCAAAGCTTATAAATGAAAAATAATGCATGACATCACGCAGGTTGGGATTGATTGCATTACTTGTACGGTTTGTCGTATCTATTTATGTCTCAAACTTTGCCAAATTATATTAAATTGAAATAGATTAATGGTGGCATAGGATTCGTGTCATTCGGAGCTGTAATTCAAAAGTTATTAACGATTTAGTGCATACATGACAAAGTCATCAGCCAGTTAAAATGATCATTCTAAACTGATCATTGGTGCTCATTGAGTAAAAGCTTATAAATTAAAAATAATGCATGGCATCACGTAGCTTGGGATGGATTGGATTACGTGAACACTTTGTTGTATCTATTTTATCTCGAACTTTGACAACATATAGAAAATGGAGCTAGCTTAACATGGGCATTGTGATACAAGCCTTGATTCAAGGATGTATGCGCGTGGGCTGTTTGTAGAAGATTAGGTGAGAAACTCAACCTTAGGCTTCTGGATAGGGGTTTTCTGGTTGGTAAACGGTGGAAGGGTGAAGTGAACCACACGAGGGGTGATGAACCTCGTGATAAATCACAAACTTAGAGCTAGGAGGGCTGGTCTCAACTAGGTTCTAAGCGCACAAGTCTCTCTTGAGAGAAAACTTGAGGAAAAAGTTCTACTTTATTAATAATCAAAAGGTTGTCGAACTACAATGCTGGAAGGAGCCTTATTAATATGCTCGACAGCTTGACCTTCTAAGTCGACACAAATAAGAAAAAGGAAAGTTTACAAAGGTGCACAAAAGGAAAAAATACAAAAGTGTATAACCGAAAAAGGACCTATTCCTAAAATGTTCTTGACTCAAAAATGTAAAGCAACTAGATCCTACCCTGCAAAACAGAAAGAGGCATATATTCGAATGTAAACTTACCTTAACACACCTCACGGCCAAGAAATGGAAGGTGGCCGTCCTTGTGGCATGCATGCGCCTTGCTCCTAGTCTTCGACTTGGAGTAGGGTTAAATATCTTTGGGCCTTGACCTCTCTTGCCACTAAAGCCCACGTCTCTGATGTTCCTTGTGTTGTTGAGAAGCCTTTGGACTCTAATTTGCTCTTCTGGCCCATTGTCCTTAGCTGCTCTTCCTCTAGAAGCTTGTCGACCCATAAGCTGAATTTGTGGAAGAGTGCTCTTGATCTGCTTCTTGTCATTGCTCCTGGAGGTACCACTGGTGTAGATACTTCCTCTAAGTGCATGTCCTGGAGCTGGTAGCTCATTTGGTCCGAGTCCTCTTGTGTAGAAGTGGAAATGCGCGTGTACTCGGCTGGATCGGCTGTACCGGCTGGATTGTGCGCGGTACTGGCCGGAATGACTTCAGGACCGGCCAAGTTGATCCCGGAGTCGGCGGTGTCATCAGAGGGACCGGCGGTGTCATTCACGTCCCCACCAAGTGTGCCGGGAGCTTGGGCCTCTCCGCGGGCGATGTTGACCGGTCTGGTCCTATAGGTCGAGGGTCCGGCGGTACTGTCTGGTCCGGCAGGCGCGCCAGCTGGTCCTGCTGCCTCGGGCAATCGGATGTACGACCTGATGTCCTCATCATTCCCTCCCTCTTCAGTAGGTTT
>JAENJI010000013.1:2847059-2878910 GCA_018901935.1 Pugionium cornutum | reverse complement strand
AAGTGGGGTAGTTCAGTGAGGCACCACCTAACTTCTCACTGGAGTATGCCACTGGTCTCCTTCCTTGGGTTAGCACTGCTCCTATGCCTATTCCAGAGGCATCACACTCCACTTCAAATGTCTTGTTGAAGTCGGGCAGGACTAGCACTGGTGCATGTGTAAGGCTGTCCTTCAAGGCCTGGAATGCGTTCTCCTGGGCTTCTCCCCAGCTGAATCCACGTTCTTCTTCACTACTGCCGTCAGTGGTGAGGCAATACTGCTGAAGTTGGGCACGAATCTCCTATGAAGCTGGCCAGTCCGTGGAAGCTCCTTACTTGGCTGATGTTTCCTGGTGTTGGCCATTCTTGTATGGCTCGAATCTTCTCTTCATCAACCTGTAGGCCCTGTGAACTCACAACAAAACCTAAAAGACAAGCTTATCAGTACAAAAGGTGCACTTCTTGAGATTGGCATAAAGCTCTTCTTGTCGAAGGGTTTTAAGTACCATCTCAAGATGTGTGAGGTGTTCCCGTAGGCACTTACTGTAAACAAGGATATCATCAAAATAAACTACTACGAACTTACTGATGTACGCCCTAAGAACTTGGTTTATAAGGCGCATGAAGGTGCTTGGGGCATTAGTCAAGCCAAATGGCATGACTGTCCACTCGTAGAGTCCTTGCTTTGTCTTGAAAGCGGTTTTCCACTAATCACCTTCCTTCATTCTTACCTGGTGGTATCCACTTTTGAGGTCTATCTTGGAAGACCGTGGCTCCACTCAGCTCATCTAGCATGTCATCCAGTCGTGGTATTGGATGCCTATACTTGACTGTGATGTTGTTGATGGCTCGGCAGTCCACACACATGCGCCAAGTCCCATCCTTCTTGGGCACCAGCAGCACTGGTACAGCACATGAACTGAGGCTCTCTAACATATCCTTTCTCCAGGAGCTCCTTGACTTGCTTCTCAAGCTCTTTGGACTCCTCTGGACTCATCCGGTAGGCTGGCCGGTTGGGCAGGGCTGCTCCGGGCACTAGATCAATCAGGTGTTCTATGCCACGTAAAGGAGGCAAGCCTGCTGGTATCTCCTTTGGAAATACATCCTGAAATTTGTTGAGGAGAGTTGCTACTTCATGAGGTAGCTCTACCTGTCCCTGTTCTATACTCAACACTTCCTTGAAAACCATTAGTAACATTAAGTCCTTGGAGGCCAAAGCTCTCCGGACATGACTAGGTTGAATAAGAAAGTTAGACTTGACAAGTTTCTTTTCCTTACTCATTTGGAGTTGTAGCTCATGTACTTGGGCAGGTGTAAGAGGAGCTAGGCTGACCTTTCTCTTGTCATGCGCGAAGGTGTATAGATTGGTTCGGCCATCATGCCTGGTCTCTTTGTCAAACTGCCATGGTCTTCCTAGTAGAAGATGGCCGGCTTGCATGGGCACCACGTCGCACACGACTTGGTCTTGATACTTGCCCACACTGAATGGCAGAGTGACTTGCTCATGAATCTTGAGCTCCACTTTGTCATCGAGCCATCTCAGTCTATATGGTCGAGGATGCCGTGTCCTCTCTAGACCTAGCTTATCAACCATATACACACTAGCAACGTTAGTGCAAGAACCACCATCTATGATGAGGTTACATACCTTCCCTCTGATGGTGCAACGGCTGTGGAAGATGTTCTCCCTTTGGATGGTCTCTGAAGGATCCACCATTGCACTGAGGATACGTCTAGTGACCAGCACTTCCCCCACATCAGGGTACTCAATGTAACCGTACTCTCCTTCTGGTTCATTGTCCTCTTCATCTTGGGACTCATATTCTCCTGCCTCCGTAATCAGCATGACTCGGTTGTTTGGGCACTCCCTTGAGATGTGTCCACGTCCCTACACTTGAAACAAGTTATGTCACGTGATCTTTGAGGTTAGAAGACTTACCAGGCTCTCTCTGGTCACGGGTGGGTTCAGGAGGCTTGCTCTTGAACCTTGACTCGATCTCTCCGCTTTTGCCTTTGTCCACTGTCTTAGGCATGTTGCTTGGTGCCCAAGGTGTCCTAGGCTTGCTGCGGATGTCTTGGCTCTTACGTTTGATGTGCTGTTCAGCTTGCACAGATAGGTGGAACAAGTCTTTGAAGTCGTTGTAGATTTGCCTTTCCACCTTGCAGCTGATCCTTTCTTGGAGTCCATCCAAGAATTGCGCCATCAATGCTTCTTCATCATCATTGAGCTCCAATCTGTTCCTTAACCTCTCAAACTCTTCATAGTACTCCTCTACTGATCTGGTACCCTGCTTAAGAGTACGAAACGTCGTTGCAAATCCCTATGGAAGTAAGGTGGAACATACCTTTGTCGCATGAGGTCTTTCATGTCGACCCATGAGTCTACGGGCCTCATTCTCTTCCTCCTTCTGTCAGGTACCTCACGATCCCACCAGATGAGGGCATTGTCCGTGGGTTGTGCTACTGCCATTGAGACTCTCCTAGGTCCTGGTTGGTTGTAGTGATCAAAGATATGATCCATTCTTCTCCCAATCTAGGTAAGCCTCGGGGTCTACTTTTCCTGCAAAAGTTGGAGGAGTTAGTTTAACATCAGGATGAATTACCCGGTTATAGGTGTGTTCATCTCCATCCTCATGACGTCTAGGAGGCATTCTTGGTCTCTGGTGAAGACCATATGGCTCAAAGCCATCATCTTCTGCCTCTGGTTGCCGTGGAGGTCCTCTCGGCCTATGGTGATAGTTATGAGGTTGCGTGTCCTCATCTCCATCTGGCTGGGGTTCCTCCTGTTCCTGCCGTGTCCTAAGGTACTCAGGACCCTCAGGACGATCTGGCTCAGCTCTCACGTGCCTTATGGCCTGGAATCTTACTGGTCTCTCCACGCGCTCCAACCTCTCGCCTATGCCTATGGATGCGAGTTGTGTTTGGAGTGTGGTGAACATGACCATCATGGCTTCAGCTGCGTCTCTATTCTCTTCTCCCATGTGTGCTACAAAGAAAGAAGACAATTAGGGTGCTCCTAAATTATTAGGAGAGTTTTCTTTTTATATGTGGTTTGAAAAAATGCAAAAAGGAAAAATTCTAAAGAAAGGAAATTCGACTACAAGAGAAAAAGGAAACTTCCTAGACAACTTGTGCTAGCTGTCCAATTCGAATTCTTTTAGTATCTTTTCTATTTTCTTTTTCTTTTCTTGTTAATTAAACTTAAAATAAAGGAAATATGACTTAAACAAAAAGGAAAACGTGAATGATAATGCAAAAGTGAACCTAAACCCTAGTGATACACGTAGGAGGCTAGATGCACTCGGTTTGGAGTTTGATGTTGTTTTTTTTTTTCTTGAATACGACTTAAACTAATGCAAGAACTAGAAATAAGACAAGCAAAAGGATAGAAACAACCTGGTTTAGGAGCTTTAAGCTCTGATACCAAAATGATACAAGCCTTGATTCAAGGATGTATGCTGGCTGTTTGTAGAAGATTAGGTGAGAAACTCAACCTTAGGCTTCTGGATAGGGGTTTTCTGGTTGGTAAACGATGGAAGGGTGAAGTGAACCACACGAGGGGTGATGAACCTCGTGATAAATCACAAACTTAGAGCTAGGAGGGCTGGTCTCAACTAGGTTCTAAGCGCACAAGTCTCTCTTGAGAGAAAGCTCGTAGGGAAAAAGTTCTACTTTATTAATAATCAAAAGGTTGTCGAACTACAATGCTGGAAGGAGCCTTATTAATATGCTCGACAGCTTGACCTTCTAGGGTCGACTCAAACAAATCAAAGGAAAGTTTACAAAAGTGCACAAAAGGAAAAGATACAAAAGTGCATAACCGAAAAAGGACCTATTCCTAAAATGTTTTTGACTCAAAAATGTAAAGCAACTAGATCCTACCCTGCAAAACAGAAAGAGGCATATATTCAAATGTAAACTTACCTTAACTCACCTCACGGCCAAGAAATGGAAGGTGGCGTCCTTGTGGCATGCAGCGCTTGCTCCTAGTCTTCGACTTGGAGAAGGGTTACAAATCTTTGGGCCTTGACCTCTCTTGCCACTAAAGCCCAAGTCTCTGATGTTCCTTGTGTTGTTGAGAAGCCTTTGGACTCTAATTTGCTCTTCTGGCCCATTGTCCTTAGCTGCTCTTCCTCTAGAAGCTTGTCGACCCATAAGCTGAATTTGTGGAAGAGTGCTCTTGATCTGCTTCTTGTCATTGCTCCTGGAGGTACCACTGGTGTAGATACTTCCTCTAAGTGCATGTCCTGGAGCTGGTAGCTCATTTGGTCCGAGTCCTCTTGTGTAGAAGTGGAAGTGTGCGTGTACTCAGCTGGATGGCCTGTACCGGCTGGATTGTGCGTACTGGCCGGAATGACTTCAGGACCGGCCAAGTTGATCCCGAGTCGGCGGTGTCATCAGGGGGACCGGCGGTGTCATTCACGTCCCCACCAAGTGTGCCGGAAGCTTGGGCCTCTCCGCCGGCGATGTTGACCGGTCTGGTCCTATAGGTCGAAGGTCCGGCGGTACTGTCTGGTCCGGCAGGCGCGCCAGATGGTCCTGCTGTCTCGGGCAAGCTTCCTGGTCGGCCAGTCTGGTCACCTGGCTGGATGTACGACCTGATGTCCTCATCACATTGGATTCGTGTCATTTTGAGCTCTAAATCAGAGGTTACGGACAATTTAGTGTGTACATGTCAAGTTGATCAGCAAGGTAAAGTGATCATTATAAACTGATCATTGGTACTCATTGAGTAAAGGCTTATAAATGAAGCATAATACATGGTATCACGTAGTTTGGGATAGATTGGATTACTTGTTCGCTTTGTCGTCTCTACTTCCATCTCAAATTTTTTCAAAATATAGAAAATTTATCTAGCTTAAGGTGGGCACTGGATTCGTGTCATTGTAAGCTCTAAATCAAAAGTTACGGACTATTTAGGGCGGACATGTCAATTTGATCGGTCAGTTAATATGATTATTCTAAACTGATCATTGAGTAAAGGCTTACAAATGAAGCATAATGCATGGCATCACACAGTTTTGTTTAGATTGGATTACTTGGATGCTTTGTCGTGTCTATTTTTGTCTTAAATTTTCTGACAATATTGAAAATTAAACTAGCTTAATATGGGAACTGGATTCGTGTCATTCAGAGCTATAAATATAAAGTTATGGACGATTTATTGCAGACATCACAAGTTGATCGACCAGTTAAGACGATCATTCTAAACTGATCATTGGTGCTCATTGAGTAAAAGCTTAACAATGAAAAATAATGCCATCACGTAGTTTGGAATGGATTGGATAACTTGGACGCTTTGCAATATCTATTTCTCCCTTATATTTTGATACAATATAGGAAATTGAGCTAGCTTAACGTGGGCATTGGATTCATGTCATTCTAAGCTCTAAATAAAAAGTTATGGACGATTTAGTGCGACATGTCAATTTCATCAGCCAGTTAAAGTGATCATTGGTGTTCATTGAGTAAAGGCTTATAAATGAAGCATAATGCATGGCATCACACAGTTTTAGATAGATTGGATTACTTGTACGCTTTGTCGTATCTAGTATTGTCTCAAATTTTATCACATTAAAGAAAATTGAACTAGCTTAATGTGGGCATTGGATTCGTGTCATTCTGAGCTATGAATCAAACGTTATCGACGATTTAGTGCAGACATGACAAAGTCATTGGCTAGTTAGAATGATCATTCTAAACTGATCATTGGTGCTCATTGAGTAAAACCTTATAAATGAAAAATAATGCATGGCATCACGCATTATGGGATGGATTGGAGTACTTGGACACTTTTTCATATCTATTTTCTGTTTTAAACTTTGTCACAATATAGGAAATTGAGCTAGCTTAACGTGGGTTCTAGATTCGTGTCATTCTGAGCTCTAAATCAAAATGTACAAACGATTTAGTGCGGACATGAGAAGTTGATCGACTAGTTAAAGTGATCATTCTAAGCTGATCATTGCTGGTCTTTAAGTAAAGGCTTATAAATGAAGCATAAAGCATGGCATTACGCTGTTTGGGATAGATTGGAATACTTGGACGAATTGTCATCTCTATATCAATCTCAAAATTGTCAAACTATAGAAAATTGAGCTAGCCTAAAGTGGGCATTGGATTTTTGTCATTCTGAGCTCTAAATCAAAATTTATGGATGCTTTAGTGCAGACATGTCAAGATGATCGGCCAGTCAAAGTTATCATTCTAAGCTAATCATTGGTGCTCACTGAGTAAAAGGCTTATAAATGAAGCATAAGGCATGGCATCACGCAGTTTAGGATAGATTGGAAAACTTGAACGCTTTTTTGTATCTATTTCAATCTCAAATTTTGTCCAATATAGAAAATTTATCTAGGTTAAAGTGCGTGTTGGATTCGTGTCATTCTGAGCTATAAATCAAAAGTAAAGGAGGATTTTTTGAGACATGACAAGTTGTTCGGTCAGTTAAAGTGATCATTCTAAAATAATCATTGGTGATCATTTAGTAAAAGCTTATAAATGTAAAATAATGCATGGCATCACGCAGTTTGGGATGGATTGGATTACTTGGATGCTTTTTCATATCTATTTTGTCTCAAATTTTGTTACTATATCGAAAATTAAGCTAGCTTAGAGTGGGGATTGGATTCGTGTCATTCTAAGCTCTAAATCAAAAGTTACGGACCATTTAGTGCGGAAATGTCAAGTTGATCTACCACTTAAAGTGTTCATTCTAAACTGATCATCGGTGCTCATTGAGTTAACGCTTAGAAATGAAGCATAATGCATGGCATCACACAGTTTTAGATAGATTGGATTACTTGGACGCTTTGTCGTATCTAGTTCAGTCTCAATATTTTTCACAATATAGAAAATTGAACTAGGTTAATGTGGACAATGGATTCGCGTCAATCTGAGTTATAAATCATAATTTATGGAAGATTTAGTGCAGACATGACAAAGTCATTGGATAGTTAGAATGATCATTCTAATCTGGTCATTGGTGCTCATTGAGTAAAAGCTTATTAATGAAAAATAATGCATGGCATCACACAATTTGGGTAGGATTGGAGTATTTGGACATTTTATCATATCTATTTTTCTGTCAAACTTTGTTACAATATAAGTAGCTTAATGTGGGCATTGGATTCGTGTCATTCTTAGCTCTAAATCAAAAGTTATGCACGATTTTATGCAGACATGTGAAGTTGAATGGCTAGTTAAAGTGATAATTTTATACAGATAATTGGTGTCCTTTAATTAAAGGCTTTTAAATGAAGCATATTGCATTGCATCACACAGTTTGGACAGATTAGATTGCTTGAATGCTTGTCGTCTTTATTTATGTCTCAAATTTTGTCAAAATATTGAAAATTGATCTTGCTTAACGTGGGGATTGGATTCGTGTCATTCCGAGCTCAAAATCAAAAATACGGACGATGTAGTGCGGACATGTCAAGTTGATCGGCTAATTAATATGATTATTCTAAACTGAAATTAGTACTCATTGAAATTAATATTCCTAACAATAATCTATTAAAAATTTGTGATTATATGTTAAAAATTCGTAATAATCTGTTAAAAATTCGTGATAATCTTCTAATTTTCAATATAAATACGTTATGCTCCTTCACAATTTGATCCGAACAAAAATCTTAACAAAATGTCTTCTTTAGGTTCTTATGATTATTTTTGATCTTGGATGGATAAACCTCGGTATGATTCAACAACCGGGGAATTGACGGATGAGTTTGTGCAAGGTGTTGAAGAGTTCATGACATTTGCATCAAACAATAGCATGATATCGGAATACGGTAAAATATATTGTCCGTGTATTAAATATCGAAATCATAGATTAAGCTATGTTAGAGAAGTGCGTAATCATTTGAATAGGACTAAATTTATGCCGGGTTACAAAATTTGGTATTCACATGGAGAAACTGATGCAACGATGCAATATTATGGTAGTACTTCAAAAAGGTTAGATAGTACTAATGTTATGGTAGAAGAACCGGCATCACAAGTTGATATAAGCGGAGGTACTGTTCAGATGGTGAATGATGTGTCTTGTGAACAAAGAGCATCATACATTGAAGATAGGAGTAGAATAGAGGAACCTAATTTGGAAACCCGGAATTTTTTTGATAGGTTAGATGCATCCAAACAGTCTTTGTATAAAGGATGTAGAGATGGATTTTCACCTTTATCTGCTACAAGCAGGTTGATGACAATAAAGACGGATTTCAACTTGGCTGAAGATTGTGTGAATGCGATAGCTGATTTTGTTAGAGATATATTAACTGAAGATAATATTGCACCTGTTTCATATAACGAGGTTCAAAAACTTATAGCTGGTCTTGGATTGCCATATCAGATGATCGATCTATCTATTGACAACTACATGATCTATTGGAGAAATGATGAAAACCGCATGAACTGCCAATTTTTTCACAAACCTCGATTTCAAGAGACAAGCGGCAGAGTACCTATTCCGCATAAACTGATGTGGTATTTTCCATTAACAGAGAGGTTATATCAATCTAAACACACGGCAAAGCCCATGAGATGGCATGCAGAACATAATTCGAATGGAGAAATTGTGCTTATTGAGTAAAGGCTAATAAATGAAGCATAATTAATGGCATCGTGGAGCTTGGGATAAATTGAATTATTTGGACGCTTTGTCGTATTTACTTCTCTCTCAATTTTTTTTACGATATAGAAAATTGAGCTAGAATAACGTGGGCATTGGATACTTGTAATTCCGAGCTTTAAATCATAAGTTACGAACGATTAGTTCAGACATGTCAAGTTGATCAGCCAGTTAAAATGATCATTCTAAACTGATCGTTGTTGCCCATTGAGTAAAGGCTTATAAATAAAGCATATTGCATGGCACCACACAGTTTTGGATAAATTGGATTACTTGCATGCCTTATCATATCTAGTTCTATCTCAAATATTGTCACAATATAGAAAATTGAGCTAGCTTAACGTGGAAATTTGAATCGTGTCATTCTGAAATCTAAATCAAAAGTTACGGACAATTTAGTGCAGACATGTCAAGTTTATCGGCCTGTTAAAATGATCATTCTAAACTGAACATTGGTGCTCATTGAGTAAAGGCTTATAAATGAAGTATAATGCATGACATCACAGAGTTTTGGATAGATTGGATCACTTGGACACTTTTCCGAATGTAGTTCTATCTCAAATTTGTCACAATATAGAAAATTGAGTTTGTTTATCATGGGCATTGGATTTGTGTCATTCTGAGCTCTAAATCAAATGTTACGGACGATTAAATGTGTTCATGTCTAGTTGATCGACCCGTTGATATGCTCATTCTAAATTGATCTTTGGTGCTCATTGAGTAAAGGCTTATAAATGAAGCACAATGCATGCCATCACACAGTTTTGGATAGATTGGATACCTTGGATGCCTTTTCGCCACTATTTCTGTCTCGAATTTTGAAAAATATAGAAAATTGAGCTAGCTTAACATGGGCATTGGATTCGTGTCATTTTGAGCTCTAAATAAAAAGTTACAAATGATTTGGTGCGGTCATGTCAAGTTGATCGGCCAGTTAAAGTGATCATCTTAAACTGATCTTTGGTGCCCATTGAGTAAAAGCATATAAATGACGCATAATGCATGGAATCACAGAGTTTTGGATAGATTGGATTACTTGGATGCTTTGTCGTCTTTATTTTTGTCTCAATTTTGTCAAAATATAGAAAATTGAGGTAGCATATGGTGGCATTGGATTCGTGTGTTTCCGAGCACAAAATCAAAAGTTTCAGACGATTTAGTCCGGACATGTCAAGTTGATCGGCCAGTTAAAATGATCATTCTAAACTGATCATTGGTCCTAATTAAGTAAAGTCTTAGAAATGAAGCATAATGCGTGGCATCAGGCAGTTTGGATAGATTGGATAGATTGGATTGCTTGGATGCTTTTTCGTCTCTATTTTAGTCTTAAACTTTGTAAAATTTAGCTAGCTTAACGTGGGTATTTGATTAGTGTCATTCTGAGCTCTGAATCAAAAATTACGAACGATTTAGTGCGGAAATGTCAAGTTGATCGGCCAGTTAAAGTGATAATTCTAAACTGATCTTGGGTGTCCATTGAGTAAAGCCTTATAACTAAAGAATAATTCATGGCATTACACGGTTTGGGATAGATTGGATTACTCTGACGCTTTTTCGTATCTAGTCCTGTCTCAAATTTTGTCATAATATAGAAAATTGAACTAGATAAGTGTGGGTATTGAATTTGTGTCATTCTGAGCTATAAATCAAAAGGTATGGACGATTTAGTGCAGACATGAAAATTTGTCGACCAGTTAAAACGATCTTTCGAAACTGATCATTGGTGCTCATTGAGTAAAAGCTTAATAATAAAAAAATAATGCATGGCATCACACAGTTTGGAAAGTATTGGATTACGTGGCCGCTTTTTCATATCTATTTTTGTCTCAATTTTTGTCACAATATAGAAAATTGAGCTATCTTAACTTGGACATTGGATTCATGTGTTTTTGAGCTCTAAATCAAAAGTTACAGACGATTTAGTGTGGACATATCAAGTTGATCGGCCAGTTAAAGTGATAATTCTAAAATAATCATTGGTACTCATTAAGTAAAGGCTTATAGATGAAGCATAAAGCATGGCTTCACGCATTTTGGGATAGATTGGATTATTTGGACGCTTTTTCTTGTCTGTTTTGTCTCATATTTTGTCAAAATATTGAACATTGAGGTAGCATAGCGTGGGCATTCGATTCGTGTTATTCTGAGCTCTAAATCAAAAGTTACGAACAATTAGTGCAGACATGTCAAGTTGATCGGCCAGTTAATGTGATAATTCTAAACTGATCATTGGTTCCCATTGAGTAAAGGCTTATAAATGAAGCATATTGCATGGCATCACACATTTTTGGATGAATTGGAATACTTGAACACTTTATCGTATCTAGTTCTCTCTCAAATTTTGTCACAATATAGAAACTTAAGCAATCTTGACGTGGGCATTTGATTTGTGTCATTCGGAGCTCTAAATGAAAAGTTACGTACGATTTAGTGCGGACATATCAAGTTGATCGGCCAATTAAAGTGGTCATTTTACACTGATCATTGGTGCCCATTGAGTAAAAGCTTATAAATCAAGCATAATGCGTAGCATCACAGTTTTGGATAGAATAGATTATTGGACGATTTGTCGTATATAGTCCTGTCTCAACTCTTGTCACTATATAGAAAATTGAGCTAGCTTAATGTGGGCTTTTGATTCGTGTCATTCTGAGCTCTAAATCAAAAGTTTCGGACGATTTATTCCGGACATGTCAAGTTGATCGGGCAGTTGAAGTGATCATTCTAAACTGATCATTGGTTCCCATTGAGTGAACGCTTATAAATGAAACAAATTGCATGGCATCACACATATTTGGATAGATTGGATTACTTGGACGCTTTGTCATCTCTATTTCTGTCTCAAATTTTCTCAAAATATACAAAACTGAACTAGCTTATCGTGGGCATCAGTTTCGTGTGTTTCTGAGCTTTAAATAAAAGCTTACGCACGATTTAGTTCGTACATGTCAAGTTGATCGGCAAGTTAAAGTGATCATTATAAACTGATCATTGGTGCTCTTTAAGTAAAGCCTTATAAATGAAGTATAACGCATGGCATCACGCATTTTTGGATAGATTGGATTACTTTGACGCTTTGCCATGTCTATTTCTGTATCAAATTTTGTCAAAATACAGAAATTCGAGCAAGCTTAACGCAAGATTCGCGTCATTTGGAGCTTTAAATCAAAAGTTACGGACGATTTAGTGCGTACATGTCGAGTTGATCGGCCAGTTCAAGTGATCATTCTAAACTGATCATTGGTGCTCATTGAGTAAAAGCTTTTAAACAAAAAATAATGCATTGCATCACCAAGATTGGATTACTTGGACGCTTTGTCGTATCCATTTCTATCTCAAATTTTGTCGCAATATCGATATTGAGCTAGCTTAACATGGGCATTGGATTCGTTTCACTCTGTGCTCTAAATGAAAAGTTCCGGACGATTTAGTGCGGACATGTCAAGTTGATCAGCCAGTTAAATTCATCATTCTAAATTGATCATTGGTGCTCATTGAGTAAAGGCTTATAAACAAAGCATAATTCATGGCATCACACAATTTTGGATAGATTGGATTACTTGGATTCTTTTTCGTATCAATTTTTATCTCAAATTTTGTTACAATTTAGAAAATTGAGCTAGCTTAACGTGGGCATTGGATTCGTGTAATTCTAAGCTCTAAATCAAAAGTTACTGATGATTTAGTGCGGACATGTCAAGTTGATCGGCCCGTTAAAGTGATCATTCTAAACCAATCATTGGTGCTTGTTAAGTAAAGGCTTATAAATGAAGCATAATGTATGGCAATCATGTAGTTAGGATATACTGGATTATTTGGGCGCTTTGTCTTTTCTAATTCTCGTTCAAATTATGTCAATAATATAGAAAATTGAGATAGCTTAACGTGGACATTGGATTCGTGTTATTCGAAGCCCTAAATCAAAAGTTACATACGATTTAGTTTGGACATGTCAAGGTTATCGGCCAGTTCAAGTGATAATTCTAAACTGATCATTGGTGTTCATTGAGTAAAGGCTTATAAGTGAAGCATAATGCATGGCATCACACAGTTTTGGGTAGATTGATTACTTGAATGCTTTGTCGTATATATTTCTGTCTCAAATTTTGTTACAATATATAAAATTGAGCTAGCTTAACGTGGGCATGGGATTCGTGTCATTCTTAGCTCTAAATCAAAGTTATGGACGATTTAGTGCAGACATGACAAGTTGATAGGCCAGTTAAAATGATAATTTTAAACTGATCATTGGTGCTCATTGAGTAAAAGCTTATAAATTAAAAATAATGCATGGCATCACACAGTTTAGGACGGATTGTATTACTTGGATGTTTTGTCGTATCTATTTCTGCCTCAAATTTTGTCAAAATATAGAAAATTGAGCTAGCTTAACGTAGGCATTGGATTCGTGTCATTCTGAGCTCCGAATCAAATGTTACGGACAATTTTGTGCGGACATGTCAAGTTGATCTGCCAGTTAAAGTGATCATTCTAAACTGATCATCGGTGCTCTTTAAGTAAAGGTGTATAAATGAAGCATAAAGCATGGACTCACATATTTCGGGATAGATTGAATTATCTGGAAGCTTTGTCATCTCTATTTTTGTCTCAAATTTTGTCAAAATATAGAAAATTGAGCAAGCTTAACGTGGGCATTGGATTCATGTTATTTGGAGCTCTAAATCAAAACTTACGGACAATTAGTACTGAAATGTTAAGCTGATCGGCCAGTTAAAGTGATCATTCTAAACTGATCATTGGTTTCCATTAAGTAAAGGCTTATAAATGGAGCATATTGCATGGCATCACACAATTTTGGATAAATTGGATTACTTGGACGCTTTATCGTATCTAGATCATTATCAAATTTTGTCACAATATAGAAAATTGAGGCAGCTTCACGTGGGCATTTAAATCTTGTTATTCTGAGCTCTAAATCAAAAGTTACAGACAATTAGTGCAGACATGCCATGTTGGCAAGTTAAAGAGATCATTCTAAACTGATCATTGGTGCTGATTAAGTTAAGGCTTATAAATGAAGCATAATGCATGGCATCAAGCAGTTTGGATGGATTGGATTAATTGGACGCTTTGTCGTCTCAATTTCTATCTTAAATTATACCAAATAATAAAAAATTGAGGTAGCTTAACGTGGGCATTGGATTCGTGCCATTCTTAGCTTTAAATAAAAAGTTACGGACGGTTTAGTTCGTGCATGTCAAGTTGATCGGCCAGTTAAAGTGATCATTCTAAACTGATCATGGGTGCTCATTAAATAAAGGTGTATAAATGAAGCATAAAGCATGGAATCACATATTTTTGGATAGATTGGATTATTTGGAAGCTTTGTCATCTCTATTTTTGTCTCAAATTTAGTGAAAATATTAAAAATTGAGCTAGCTTAACGTGGGCATTGGATTCATATTATTTTGAGCTCTAAAACAAAAGTTACGGACGATTAGTGCGGAAATATTAAGTTGATCGGCCAGTTAAAGTGATCATTCTAAACTGATCATTGGTTTCCATTAAGTAAAGGCTTATAAATGAAGCATATTGCATGGCATCACACAATTTTGGATAAATTGGATTACTTGGACTCTTTTTCGTATCTAGATCATTATCAAATTTTGTCACAATATAGAAAATTGAGGTAGCTTTCACGTGGGCATTTGATTCTTGTTATTCTGAGCTCTAAATCAAAAGTTACGGACAATTAGTGCAGACATGTCAAGTTGGCAAGTTAAAGAGATCATTCTAAACTGATCATTGGTGCTGATTAAGTTAAAGCTTATAAATGAAGCATAATGCATGGCATCAAGCAGTTTGGATGGATTGGATTAATTGGACGCTTTGTCGTCTCTATTTCTGTCTTAAATTATACCAAAATATAGAAACTGGAGGTAGCTTAACGTGGGCATTGGATTTGTGCCATTCTAAGCTTTAAATAAAAAGTTACGGACGGGTTACTGCGTGCATGTCAAGTTGATCGGCCAGTTAAAATAATCATTATAAACTGATCATTGGTGCTCATTGATTAAAGGCTTATAAATGAAACATAATGCATGGCTTTGGATGGATTTGATTACTTGGACGTATTATCGTATCTATTTCTGTCTCGAATTTTGTCACAATATAGAAAATTGAACTAGTTTAATGTGCCATTGGATTCGTGTCATTCTAAGCTATCAATCAAAAGTTATGGACGATTTAGTGCACACATGACAAAGTCATAATGTAGTTAAAGTGATCATTCTAAACTGAGCATTGGTGCCCATTGAGTAAAAGCTCATAAATGGAAAATAATGCATGACATCACGCAGTTTGGAATGGATTGGATTACTTGGATGATTCGTCATATCTATTTCTGTCTCAAATTTTGCAAAATATAGAAAATTGAGCTAGCTTAACGTGGGCATTGGATTTGTGTCATTTTGAGCTTTAAATCAAAAGTTACGGATGATTTAATGCGGACATGTCGAGTTGATCGGCCAGTTCAAGTGATCATTCTAAACTGATCATTGGTGCTCATTGGGTAAAAGCTTTTAAACAAAAAATAATGCATTGCATCACCAAGATTGGATTACTTGGACGCTTTGTCGTATCCATTTCTATCTCAAATTTTGTCACAATATCGATATTGAGCTAGCTTAACATGGGCATTGGATTCGTTTCACTCTGCGCTCTAAATGAAAAGTTCCGGACAATTTAGTGCGGACATGTCAAGTTGATCGGCCAGTTAAATTCATCATTCTAAACTGATCATTGGTGCTCATTGATTAAAGGCTAATAAACAAAGCATAATTCATGGCATCACACAATTTTGGATAAATTGGATTACTTGGATGGTTTGTCGTATCAATTTTTATCTCAAATTTTGTTACAATTTAGAAAATATAGCTAGCTTAACGTGGGCATTGGATTCGTGTCATTCTAAGCTCGAAATCAAAAGTTAATGATGATTTAGTCCGGACATGTCAAGTTGATCGGCCCGTTAAAGTGATCATTCTAAACAAATCATTGGTGCTTGTTAAGTAAAGGCTTATAAATGAAGCATAATGCATGGCATCATGTAGTTAGGATATACTGGATTATTTGGGCGTTTTGTCTTTTCTAATTCTCGTTCAAATTATGTCAATAATATAGAAAATGAAGATAGCTTAATGTGGACATTGGATTCGTGTCATTCGAAGCCCTAAATCAAAAGTTACATACGATTTAATTTGGACATGTAAACGTTATCGGCCAGTTCAAGTGATAATTCTAAACTGATCATTGGTGTTCATTGAGTAAAGGCTTATAAATGAAGCATAATGCATGGCATCACACAGTTTTGGATAGATTGGATTACTTAAACGCTTTGTCGTATATATTTCTGTCTCAAATTTTGTTACAATATATAAAATTGAGCTAGCTTAACGTGGGCATGGGATTCGTGTCATTTTGAGCTTTAAATCAAAAGTTACAGATGATTTAATGCGGACATGTCGAGTTGATCGGCCAGTTCAAGTGATCATTCTAAACTGATCATTGGTGCTCATTGAGTAAAAGCTTTTAAACAAAAAGTAATGCATTGCATCACCAAGATTGGATTACTTGGACGCTTTGTCGTATCCATTTCTATCTCAAATTTTGTCACAATATCGATATTGAGCTAGCTTAACATGGGCATTGGAATCGTTTCACTCTGCGCTCTAAATGAAAAGTTCCGGACGATTTAGTGCGGACATGTCAAGTTGATCAGCCAGTTAAATTCATCATTCTAAATTGATCATTGGTGCTCATTGAGTAAAGGCTTATAAACAAAGCATAATTCATGGCATCACACAATTTTGGATAGATTGGATTACTTGGATGCTTTGTCGTATCAATTTTTATCTCAAATTTTGTTGCAATTTAGAAAATTGAGCTAGCTTAACGTGGGCATTGGATTCGTGTAATTCTAAGCTCGAAATCAAAAGTTACTGATGATTTAGTGCAGACATGTCAAGTTGATCGGCCCGTTAAAGTGATCACTCTAAACAAATCATTGGTGCTTGTTAAGTAAAGGCTTATAAATGAAGCATAATGCATGGCATCATGTAGTTAGGATATACTGGATTATTTGGGCGTTTTGTCTTTTCTAATTCTCGTTCAAATTATGTCAATAATATAGAAAATGAAGATAGCTTAATGTGGACATTGGATTCGTGTCATTCGAAGCCCTAAATCAAAAGTTACATACAATTTAGTTTGGACATGTAAAGGTTATCGGCCAGTTCAAGTGATAATTATAAACTGATCATTGGTGTTCATTGAGTAAAGGCTTATAAATGAAGCATAATGCATGGCATCACACAGTTTTGGATAGATTGGATTACTTAAACGCTTTGTCGTATATATTTCTGTCTCAAATTTTGTTACAATATATAAAATTGAGCTAGCTTAACGTGGGCATGGGATTCGTGTCATTTTGAGCTTTAAATCAAAAGTTACAGATGATTTAATGCGGGCATGTCGAGTTGATCGGCCAGTTCAAGTGATCATTCTAAACTGATCATTGGTGCTCATTGAGTAAAAGCTTTTAAACAAAAAGTAATGCATTGCATCACCAAGATTGGATTACTTGGACGCTTTGTCGTATCCATTTCTATCTCAAATTTTGTCGCAATATCGATATTGAGCTAGCTTAACATGGGCATTGGATTCGTTTCATTTTGCGCTCTAAATGAAAAGTTCCGGATGATTTAGTGCAGACATGTCAAGTTGATCGGCCAGTTAAATTCATCATTCTAAACTGATCATTGGTGCTGATTGAGTAAAGGCTTATAAACAAAGAATAATTCATGGCATCACACAATCTTGGATAGATTGTATTACTTAGATGGTTTGTCGTATCAATTTTGTTACAATTTAGAAAATTGAGCTAGCTTAACGTGGGCATTGGATTTGTGTCATTGTAAGCTCAAAATCAAAAGTTACTGATGATTTAGTGTGGACATGTCAAGTTGATCGGCCCGTTAAAGTGATCATTCTAAACAAATCATTGGTGCTTGTTAAGTAAAGGCTTATAAATGAAGCATAATGCATGGCATCATGTAGTTAGGATATACTGGATTATTTGGGCGTTTTGTCTTTTCTAATTCTCGTTCAAATTATGTCAATACTATAGAAAATTGAGATAGCTTAACGTGGGCATTGGATTCGTGTCATTCGAAGCCCTAAATCAAAAGTTACATACGATTTAGTTTGGACATGTCAAGGTTATCGGCAAGTTCAAGTGATAATTCTAAACTGATCATTGTGTTCATTGGGCAAAGGCTTATAAATGAAGCATAATGCATGGCATCACACAGTTTTGGATAGATTGGATTAATTAAACGCTTTGTCGTATATATTTCTGTCTCAAATTTTGTTACAATATATAAAATTGAGCTAGCTTAACGTGGATATGGGATTCGTGTCATTCTTAGCTCTAAATCAAAGTTATGGATGATTTAGTGCAGACATTACAAGTTGATAGGCCAGTTAAAATGATAATTTTAAACTGATCATTGGTGCTCATTGAGTAAAAGCTTATAAATGAAAAATAATGCATGGCATCACACAGTTTGGGACGGATTGGATTACTTGGATGTTTTGTCGTATCTATTTCTGCATTAAATTTTGTCAAAATATAGAAAATTGAGCTAGCTTAACGTAGGCATTGGATTCGTGTCATTTTGAGCTCTGAATCAAAAGTTACGGACGATTTTGTGCGGACATGTCAAGTTGATCGGCCAGTTAAAGTCATCATTCTAAACTGATCATCGGTGCTCATTAAATAAAGGTGTATAAATGAAGCATAAAGCATGGAATCACATATTTTGGGATAGATTGGATTATTTGGAAGCTTTGTCATCTCTATTTTTGTCTCAAAGTTTGTCAAAATATAAAAAATTGAGCTAGCTTAACGTGGGCATTGGATTCATGTTATTCTGAGCTCTTAATCAAAAGTTACGGACGATTAGTGCGGAAATGTTAAGTTTATCGGCCAGTTAATGTGATCATTCTAAACTGATCATTGGTTTCCATTAAGTAAAGGCTTATAAATGAAGCATATTGCATGGCATCACACAATTTTGGATAAATTGGATTAATTGGACGCTTTATCGTATCTAGATCATTATCAAATTTTGTCACAATATAGAAAATTGAGGTAGCTTCACGTGGGCATTTGATTCTTGTTATTCTGAGCTCTAAATCAGAAGTTATGGACAATTAGTGCAGACATGTCAAGTTGGCAAGTTAAAGAGATCATTCTAAACTGATCATTGGTGCTGATTAAGTTAAAGCTTATAAATGAAGCATAATGCATGGCATCAAGCAGTTTGGATGGATTGGATTAATTGGACGCTTTGTTGTCTCTATTTCTATCTTAAATTATACCAAAATATAGAAAATTAAGGTAGCTTAACGTGGGCATTGGATTTGTGGCATTCTAAGCTTTAAATGAAAAGTTACAGACGGTTTAGTGCGTGCATGTCAAGTTGATTGGCCAGTTAAAGTGATCGTTATAAATTGATCATTGGTGCTCATTGATTAAAGGCTTATAAATGAAACATAATGCATGGCATTGCACAGTTTTGGATGGATTGGATTACTTGGACGTTTTATCGTATCTAGTTCTGTCTCAAATTTTGTCACAATATAGAAAATTGAACTAGCTTAATGTGGGAATTGGATTCGTGTCATTCTAAGCTATCAATCAAAAGTTATGGACGATTTAGTGCACACATGACAAAGTCATAATGTAGTTAAAGTGATCATTCTAAACTGAGCATTGGTGCCCATTGAGTAAAAGCTCATAAATGGAAAATAATGCATGACATTACGCAGTTTGGAATGGATTGGATTACTTGGATGATTCGTCATATCTATTTCTGTCTCAAATTTTGCAAAAATATAGAAAATTGAGCTAGCTTAACGTGGGCATTGGATTTGTGTCATTTTGAGCTTTAAATCAAAAGTTATGGATGATTTAATGCGGACATGTCGAGTTGATCGGCCAGTTCAAGTGATCATTCTAAACTGATCATTGGTGCTCATTGAGTAAAAGCTTTTAAACAAAAAATAATGCATTGCATCACCAAGATTGGATTACTTGGACGCTTTGTCGTATCGATTTCTATCTCAAATTTTGTCACAATATCGATATTGAGCTTGCTTAACATGGGCATTGGATTCGTTTCATTATGCGCTCTAAATGAAAAGTTCCGGACGATTTAGTGCGGACATGTCAAGTTGATCAGCCAGTTAAATTCATCATTCTAAATTGATCATTGGTGCTCATTGAGTAAAGGCTTATAAACAAAGCATAATTCATGGCATCACACATTTTTGGATAGATTGGATTACTTGGATGGTTTGTCGTATCAATTTCTGTCTCAAATTTTGTTACAATATATAAAATTGAGCTATCTTAACGTGGGCATGGGATTCGTGTCATTCTTAGCTCTAAATCAAAGTTATGGACGATTTAGTGCACACATGACATGTTTATAGGCCAGTTAAAATGATAATTTTAAACTGATCATTGGTGCTCAATGAGTAAAAGCTTATAAATGAAAAATAATGCATGGCATCACATAGTTTGGGACGGATTGGATTACTTGGATGTTTTGTCGTATCTATTTCTGCCTCAAATTTTGTCAAAATATAGAAAATTGAGCTAGTTTAACGTGGGCATTGGATTCGTGTCATTCTGAGCTCTGAATCAAAAGTTACAGACGATTTTGTGCGTACATGTCAAGTTGATCGGCCAGTTAAAGTGATCATTCTAAACTGATCATCGGTGCTCATTTTGTAAAGGCTTATAATGAAGCATAAGATATCACATCACGCAGTTTGGGATAGATTGGATTACTTGGACGCTTTGTCAGTCTAGTTCTATCTCAAATTTTGTCACAATATTGAACATTGAACTAGCTCAATGTAAGCATTGGATTCTTGTCATTCGGAGCTATAAATCAAAAGTTATGGACGATTTACTGCAGACATTACAAGTTGATCGACTTGTTAAAATGATCGTTCTAAACTGATCATTGGTGCTCATTGAGTAAAAGCTTATAAATGAAAAAATAATGCATGGTATCACGCAGTTTGGGATGGATTGTACTACTTAGATGCTTTGTAGTACCTATTTCTATCTCAATTTTGTCACAATATAGAAATTGAGCTAGTTTAATGTGAGCATTGGATTCGTGTCATTGGGAGCTTTAAATGAAAAGTTACGGACGATTTTGTGCGGACATGTTAAGTTGATGGGCCAGTTAAGTTCATCATTCTAAACTCATCATTGGTGCTCATTAAGTAAAGGCTTATAAATGAAGCATAATGTATGGCATCACACAATTTTATATAGAGTAGATTACTTGGACACTTTGTCGTATCTATTTCTATCTCAAATTTTGTTGCAATTTAGAAAATTGAGCTAGCTTAACGTGGGCATTGGATTCGTGTCATTCTAAGCTCTAAATCAAAAGTTACTGATGATTTAGTGCGGACATGTCAAGTTGATCGGCCCGTTAAAGTGATCATTCTAAACAAATCATTGGTGCTTGTTAAGTAAAGGCTTATAAATGAAGCATAATGTATGGCATCATGTAGTTAGGATATACTGGATTATTTGGGCGTTTTGTCTTTTCTAATTCTCGTTCAAATTATGTCAATAATATAGAAAATTGAGATAGCTTAACGTGGACATTGGATTCGTGTCAGTCGAAGCCCTAAATCAAAAGTTACATACGATTTAGTTTGGACATGTCAAGGTTATCGGCCAGTTCAAGTGATAATTCTAAACTGATCATTGGTGTTCATTGAGTAAAGGGTTATAAATGAAGCATAATGCATGGCATCACACAGTTTTGGATAGATTGGATTACCTGAACGCTTTGTCGTATATATTTCTGTCTCAAATTTTGTTACAATATATAAAATTTAGCTAGCTTAACTTGGGCATGGGATTTGTGTCATTCTTAGCTCTAAATCAAAGTTATGGACGATTTAGTGCAGACATGACAAGTTGATAGGCTAGTTAAAATGATAATTTTAAACTGATCATTGGTGCTCATTGAGTAAAAGCTGATAAATCAAAAATAATGCATGGCATCACCCAGCTTGGAAAGGATTGGATTACTTGGATATTTTGTCGTATCTATTTCTGCCTCAAATTTTGACAAAATAAAGAAAATTGAGCTAGCTTAACGTAGGCATTGGATTCGTGTCATTCTGAGCTCTGAATCAAAAGTTACGGACGATTTTGTGTGGATATGTCAAGTTGATCGGCCAGTTAAAGTGATCATTCTAAACTGATCATCGGTGCTCATTAAATAAAGGTGTATAAATGAAGCATAAAGCATGGAATCACATATTTTGGGATAGGTTGGATTATTTGGAAGCTTTGTCATCTATATTTTTGTCTCAAATTTTGTCAAAATATAAAAAATTGAGCGAGCTTAACGTGGGCATTGGATTCATGTTATTCTGAGCTCTAAATCAAAAGTTACGGACGATTAGTGCAGAAATGTTAAGTTGATCGGCCAGTTAAAGTGATCATTCTAAACTGATCATATGTTTCCATTAAGTAAAGGCTTATAAATGAAGCATATTGCATGGCATCACACAATTTTGGATAAATTGGATTACTTGGACGCTTTATCGTATCTAGATCATTATCAAATTTTGTCACAGTATAGAAAATTGAGGTAGCTTCACGTGGGCATTTGATTCTTGTTATTCTGAGCTCTAAATCAAAAGTTACAGATAATTAGTGCAGACATGTCAAGTTGGCAAGTTAAAGAGATCATTCTAAAGTGATAATTGGTGCTGATTAAGTTAAGGCTTATAAATGAAGCATAATGCATGGCATCAAGCAGTTTGGGTGGATTGGATTAATTGGACGCTTTGTCGTCTCTATTTCTGTCTTAAATTATACCAAAATATAGAAAATTGAGGTAGCTTAACGTGGGCATTGGATTCGTGCCATTCTAAGCTTTAAATAAAAAGTTACGGGCAGTTTAGTGTGTGCATGTCAAGTTGATCGGCCAGTTAAAGTGATCATTATAAATTGATCACTGGTGCTCATTGATTAAAGGCTTATAAATGAAACATAATGCATGGCATTGCACAGTTTTGGATGGATTGGATTACTTGGACGTTTTATCGTATCTAGTTCTGTCTCAAATTTTGTCACAATATAGAAAATTGAACTAGTTTAATGTGGGCATTGGATTCGTGTCATTCTAAGCTATCAATCAAAAGTTATGGACGATTTAGTGCACACATGACAAAGTCATGAGCCAGTTAAAGTGATCATTTTAAACTGATCATTGGTGCCCATTGTGTAAAAGCTCATAAATGGAAAATAATGCATGGCATTACGCAGTTTGGAATGGATTGGATTACTTGGATAATTCGTCGTATCTATTTCTGTTTCAAATTTTGATCAAAATATAGAAAATTGAGCTAGCTTAACATGGGCATTGGATTCGTGTCATTTGGAGCTTTAAATCAAAAGGTACGGACGATTTAGTGCAGACATGTCGAGTTGATCGGCCAGTTCAAGTGATCCTTCTAAACTGATCATTGTTGCTCATTGAGTAAAAGCTTTTAAACGAACAATAATGCATTGCATCACCCAGATTGGATTACTTGGACGCTTTGTCATATCTATTTCTATCTCAAATTTTGTAACAATATCGACATTGAGCTAGCTTAACATGGGCATTGGATTCGTTTCATTCTGCGCTCTAAATGAAAAGTTCCAGACGATTTAGTACGGACATGTCAAGTTGATCAGCCAGTTAAATTCATCATTCTAAACTTATCATTGGTGCTTATTGAGTAAAGGCTTATAAACAAAGCAGAATTCATGGCATCACACAATTTTGGATAGATTGGATTACTTGGATGGTTTGTCGTATCAATTTTTATCTCAAATTTTGTTACAATTTAGAAAATTGAACTAGCTTAACGTGGGAATTGGATTCGTGTCATTCTAAGCTCTAAATCACAAGCTACTGCTGATTTAGTGCGGACATGTCAAGTTGATCGGCCCGTTAAAGTGATCATTCTAAACCAATCATTGGTGCTTGTTAAGTAAAGGCTTATAAATGAAGCATAATGCATGGCATCATGTAGTTAGAATTTACTGGATTATTTGGGCGCTTTGTCTTTTCTAATTCTCGTTCAAATTATGTCAATAATATAGAAAATTGAGATAGCTTAACGTGGACATTGGATACGTGTCATTCGAAGCCCTAAATCAAAAGTTACATACGATTTATTTTGGACAAGTCAAGGTTATCGGCTAATTCGAGTGATCATTCTAAACTGATGATTGGTGTTCATTGAGTAAAGGCTTATAAATGAAGCATAATGCATGGCATCACACAGTTTTGGATAGATTGGATTACTTGAACGCGTTGTCCTATATATTTCTGTCTAAAATTTTGTTACAATATATAAAACTGAGCTAGCTTAACGTGGGCATGGGATTCGTGTCGTTCTTAGCTCTAAATCAATGTTATGGACGATTTAGTGAAGACATGACAAGTTGATAGGCCAGCTAAAATGATAATTTTAAACTGATCATTGGTGCTCATTGAGTAAAGCTCATAAATGAAAAATAATGCATGGCATCACACAGTTTGGGACGGATTGGATTACTTGGATGTTTTGTCGTATCTATTTCTGCCTCAAATTTTGACAAAATATAGAAAATTGAGCTAGTTTAACGTGGGCATTGGATTCGTGTCATTCTGAGCTCTGAATCAAAAGTTACGGACGATTTTGTGCCGACATGTCAAGTTGATCGGCCAGTTAAAGTGATCATTCTAAACTGATCATCGATGCTCATTGAGTAAAGGCTTATAATGAAGCATAAGATATCACATCACGCAGTTTGGGATAGATTGGATTACTTGGACGCTTTGTCAGTCTAGTTCTATCTCAAATTTTGTCACAATATTGAAAATTGAACTAGCTCAATGTGTGCATTGGATTCTTGTCATTCAGAGCTATAAATCAAAAGTTATGGACGATTTACTGCAAACATTACAAGTTGATCGACTTGTTAAAATGATCGTTCTAAACTGATCATTGGTGCTCATTGAGTAAAAGCTTATAAATGAAAAAATAATGCATGGTATCACGCAGTTTGGGATGGATTGTACTACTTAGACGCTTTGTAGTACCTATTTCTGTCTCAGATTTTGTCACAATATAGAAATTAAGCAAACCTAATGTGAGCATTGGATTCGTGTCATTCGGAGCTCTAAATGAAAAGTTACGGATGATTTTGTGCGGACATGTCAAGTTGATTGGCCAGTTAAGTTCATCATTCTAAACTCATCATTAGTGCTCATTAACTAAAGGTTTATAAATGAAGCATAATGTATGGCATCACACAATTTTATATACAGTGGATTACTTGTACGCTTTGTCGTATTTATTTCTATCTCAAATTTTGTTGCAATTTAGAAAATTGAGCTAGCTTAACGCGGGCATTGGATTCGTGTCAAGTTGATCGGCCCGTTAAAGTGATCATTCTAAATAAATCATTGGTGCTTGTTAAGTAAAGGCTTATAAATGAAGCATAATGCGTGGCATCATGTAGTTAGGATACACTGGATTATTTGGGCGTTTTGTCTTTTCTAATTCTCGTTCAAATTCTGTCAATAATATAGAAAATGGAGATAGCTTAATGTGGACATTTGATTCGTGTCATTCGAAGCCCTAAATCAAAAGTTACATACGATTTAGTTTGGACATGTAAAGGTTATCGGCCAGTTCAAGTTATAATTCTAAACTGATCATTGGTGTTCATTGAGTAAAGGCTTATAAATGAAGCATAATGCATGGCATCACACAGTTTTGGATAGATTGTATTACTTGAACGCTTTGTCGTATATATTTCTGTCTCTAATTTTGTTACAATATATAAAATTGAGCTATCTTAACGTGGGCATGGGATTCGTGTCATTCTTAGCTCTAAATCAAAGTTATGGATGATTTAGTGCAGACATGACAAGTTTATAGGCCAATTAAAATGATAATTTTAAACTGATCATTGGTGCTCATTGAGTAAAAGCTTATAAATGAAAAATAATGCATGGCATCACCCAGTTTGGGACGGATTGGATTACTTGGATGTGTTGTCGTATCTATTTCTGCCTCAAATTTTGTCAAAATATAGAAAATTGAGCTAGTTTAACGTGGGCATTGGATTCGTGTCATTCTGAGCTCTGAATCAAAAGTTACGGACGATTTTGTGCGGACATGTCAAGTTGATCGGCCAGTTAAAGTGATCATTCTAAGCTGATCATCGGTGCTCGTTGAGTGAAGGCTTATAATGAAGCATAAGATATCACATCACGCAGTTTGGGATAGATTGGATTACTTGGATGCTTTGTCAGTCTAGTTCTATCTTAAATTTTGTCACAATATTGAAAATTGAACTAGCTCAATGTGTGCATTGGATTCTTGTCATTCGGAGCTATAAATCAAAAGTTATGGACGATTTATTGCAGACATTACAAGTTGGTCGATTGTTAAAATGATCGTTCTAAACTGATCATTGGTGCTCATTGAGTAAAAGCTTATAAATGAAAAAATAATGCACGGTATCACGCAGTTTGGGATGGATTGTACTACTTAGATGCTTCGTGGTACCTATTTCTGGCCCCAATTTTGTCACAATATAGAAATTGAGCTAGCCTAATGTGAGCATTCGATTCGTGTCATTCGGAGCTCTAAATGAAAAGTTATGGACGATTTTGTGCGGACATGTCAAGTTTATTGGCCAGTTAAGTTCATCATTCTAAACTGATCATTGGTGCTCATTAAGTAAAGGCTTATAAATGAAGCATAATGTATGGCATCATACAATTTTGGATAGATTGGATTACTTGGACGCTTTGTCGTATCTATTTCTATCTCAAATTTTGTTACAATTTATAAAATTGAGCTAGCTTAATGTGGGCACTGGATTCGTGTCATTCTAAGCTCTAAATCAAAAGTTACTGATCATTTACTGTGCACATGTTAAGTTGATCAGCGAGTTAAAGTGATCATTATAAACTGATCATTGGTTTTGATTAAGTAAAGTCTAATAAATGAAGCATAATACACAACATCAAGTAGTTTGGATACATTGGATTACATGGATACTTTGTCTGAAATTTTGTTACAATATAGAAAATTGAGCTAACTTAACGTGGGCAATGGATTCGTGTAATTTTTAGCTATAAATAAAAGTTATGGACGATTTAGTGCATACATGGCAAGTTGATCGGCCAGTTAAATTGATCATTTTAAACTGATCATTGGTGCTCATTAAATAAAAGCTTATAAATGAAAAATATTGCATGGTATCACGCAGTTTGGGATGGATTGGTTTACTTGGACGCTTTGCCGTATCTATTTTTGTGTTAATTTTTATTAAAATAAAGAAAATTGTGCTAGCTTAATGTGAGCATTGGATTCGTGTCATTTTGTGTTCTAAATCAAAAGTGACGAACGATTTAGTACGGACATGTCGAGTTGATAGGCCAGTTAAAGTGATATTTCTAAACTGATCATTGGTGCTCATTTAGTAAAAGCTTATAAACGAAAAATAATGCATGGCATCACAGAGTTTGGGATGGATGGGATTACTTAGACGGTTTTTCGTATATATTTTTATCTAAAATTTTGTCACAATATAGAAATTGAGCTAGTTTAACGTGGGCATTGGATTCGTGTCATTCTGAGCTCTAAATGAAAAGTTACGAACGATTTAGAGCCAAAACGTCAAGTTGATCGGCCACTTAAATGAAGCATAATGCATGGCATCACATAATTTTGGTTAGATTGGATTATTTGGACGATTTGTTGTATCTATTTTTATCTCAAATTTTGTTACAATATAGAAAATTGATCTAGCTTAACGTGGGCATTGGATTTGTGTTATTCTAACCTCTAAATCAAAAGTTAATGACGATTTATTGTGGAAATATCAAGTTGATCTGCCAATTAAAGTGATCATTCTAAACTGATCATTGGTGCTCATTAAGTAAAGGTTTATAATTGAAGCATAAGGCACGACATTAACCAGTTTTTATAGATTGGATTAGTTGGACGCTTTGTTGTTTCTATATCTGTCTCAAACTTTGCCAACATATAGAAAATTAAGCTAGTTAACATCGGCACTGGATTCGTGTCATTTTGAGCTCTAAATCAAAAGTTACACACGATTTAGTGCGGACATGTCAGGGTTATCTGCGAGTTAAAGTGATCATTCTAATCTGACCATTGGTGCTCGTTAAGTAAAGGCTTATCAATGAACCATAAAGCATGGCATCACACAGTTTGGGAGAGATTGGATTACTTGGACGCTTTGAGCTCTCTATTTCTGTCTCAAATTTTGTCAAATATAGGAAATTGAGCTACCTTAAAGTGGGCATTAGATTCGTGTCATTTTGAGCTATAAATCAAAAGTTACAGATGATTTAGTGTGTACATGTCAAGAGTATCGGTCCTTTATAGTGATCATTCTAATCTGATCATTGGTGCCCATTGAGTAAAATTTTATAAATGAAAAATAATGCATGGCATTACACAGTTTGGGATGGATTGGATTACTTGAACGCTTTGTCATATCTATTTCTTTGCAAATTTTGCCAAAATATAGAAAATTGGGTTAGCTTAACGTGGGCATTCGTTTCGTGTCATTTTGAGCTCTAAATCAAAAGTTACGGATGATTTAGTGCAGACATGTCGAGTTGATCGGGCAGTTAAAGTGATCATTCTAAACTGATCATTGGAGCTCATTTCATAAAAGCCTTATAAACTAAAAATAATGCATGGCTTCACGCAATTTGTGATGGATTGGATTACATAGACGGTTAGTCATATCTATTTCTATCTCAAATTTTGTTACAATATAGAAATTGAGCTAGCTTAAAGTTGGCATTGGATTCGTGTTATTCTGAGCTCTAATTGAAAAGTTACGGTCAATTTACTTCTGATATGTCAAGTTGATCGGCGAGTTAAATTCATCATTCTAAACTAATCGTTGGTGCTCATTGAGTAAAGGCTTATTAATGAAGCATAGTGCATGGCATCATATAAGTTTGGGTAAATTTTATTAATTGGACGATTTTGAAAATGCAACAGCTACAGAATTAGAAAACTGCGTCAAGCAGTGATACAACGACTACTACAATACGTGTCTCTACTAGAAAATCTTTTAGGTTCACTCTCAAGTCTCACCTAAAATGACCTTGAACAAGCTCAAGAAGCCCTTGACTTGTTACACTAGCCTCACACGTTCACAAGATTACACACAATCTTGGAACACCTCACCAAAACCCTTTTACCCCTTTAGTTTTGCCCTCTCTCTTAGAAACCCAAAACCCTTGAATAAAAGCTCTCTTTTGTGAGTGTTGAATTCGTCCCACTGTTCTCCCTCCTTATATATTCTTATTTCTTTGTGCAAAACCCTAGAGTCGAATTCCTTTTCTCCATAAGATTTCTATATCTCTGTTTATTGCAGGTTTCCTTATTCTTTTACAAGAATAGGAAAATTCCTTAAACTTCACTTTACTGGCTTTTGTATCCTTCCCACTTGATCCAAGCTTGTTGTATCTTTCCCAATGGGCTTCTCACGTAGTCCAACTTTCTGCTTCCTTTCTTTCTATTTCGCTTGGACAGTCTCCACGAGGTCCTGACTCACTGCTTGTACTACTTCACAAGTAGTTCAAGGATAAGTGCCAAACAGCTACATCTTCAATCTCTCCCTTTTTAACTTATGTGTCTTACAAGCACCTGAAACAGAGGATTTCACACCACACACGAGAAACAGAGAAACAACAGCCACGAATTGATTTGATCTCAAATTTATGTTAGTAAAAGAAACAACTGTTCGGAGAGATATGAGTTGGTTACAAAAAAGAAGTCTTCCCCACGATTCTAGTCCTAACAAAAGAAACAACCAACCATTCTCCCCCACGATTCTAGCCTTAAGACATTCACAGAACTCGATCTAACTGCACAACAACCACACAAACAATTTCACATCAACACATGCGCATCCTTAAGATCCTTACTAAAATGATTCAGACTCAGTCCCAAGGTCCTGTTTATAAACACAAATCTCCCCCATGATTCCAGCCATCTTAGTTATCATAGCAGACACTTATAGAAAAAGTCTAGTCATCTTAACTGCTACCACAATGAGAGTCCAAAAAACTTGGTTTAACACAAACTGGTATACTATCAGAATGACTCAGAATCAGTACTAAGATCCTCTTCTCCCCCTGCTTGTGAGGCACATAAGTTAAAAAAACACAATACCTCTAAAGGCATGTTGAAGCTGACGAACAACATCACCCAGAGCTGATAGTGCTGCAACAATGTCAACAAGCCCGTCACAAAACTCAGCCAAAGACTGCTGCCTCCTTCAGACACAAGGTTAACCATTGCATCAAGACTCCTTAACCAGCTCACTGTATCAACCAATGAAAAAGATCCTCCTCACAAGCTCACTGTATCAACCACTTAACAATAGATTAGTAGTACAGCCTCAAGCACAACACAATAGAACAACAACCATAAACAATATCCAACGCTATGGGGAACCAACTGGCGTGGTTGTCACATACATCACCATGCAACTGGTGACTGAATCAAACAGGAAAAAATAAAGCAAGAATATGCCACACAAGTATACAACGAGATTGCTCAACATGACTCTAACCGATTTTGTACCAAATCAAGATAACATACTCTGCTTGGCCTGATTCGTAATGTCTGGTGGTCACTGTTGCTGTGACTAGCTTTCACACTGTCATGTCTTTATCATGCACTGAGTCAGTTTTCAACCTTTGTTCAAGGAGTGACAAAAGACTGAGATACACAGTTTGAGCTTTGTGTTCTCGTGTTTGACTTTCTTTTTCTTGTTTTCTTTTCTTTTTGTTCTCCAGATTTTTCTTTGCTTCGTTTTCTGCCCATTTTTTTTTGTAACAGCACGTGAGACAGCTCCATCACTTGATTTCTCAGGAGCAGCTCGATGAAACCTGTACTGAGAGTCAGAGATGACGACATGATAGGTAGCTCTTTTTCACGAAGCGAGTGATCCAAACTAAATCAAAACTTTATATGATTCTTGATCAGCACACAGTCCAGTCCTACAGGCTTTAAAGCAGAGTCATATCTCGCAAACACCAATTGCATTTCTTAATGTGATAAAACGAGTAAAATCTAATGGTTTTGTAAATAAATCAGCCAGTTGCAAATTGGTGACAATGTGTTCAACCACTACCTGTTTCTCCTACACTAGATCGCGGATAAAGTGGTGTCGAATATCGATGTGTTTTGTGCGCGAGTGCTGTACCTGATTCCTTGATATACTAATGGCACTTTTGTTGTCGCAGTGAACTAGGAGGGGACCTGAATCAATTTGATAATCTGCAGACATTTGCTTCATCCATAGAAGTTGTGAGCAACAACTACCCAAGGCAATATATTTTGCCTCTGCTGTAGAGAGTGACACAGAATTCTGCTTTTTGCTCATCCATGCAATTAGATTGTTTCCAAGAAAGAAACAACCTCCGCTCGTGCTTTTTTGTCATCCACACTTCCTAGGAATAGCCTGATAGACTCAAGACGAGCCACTGAAGAAATGGTTTCTTCAAAATCAACTCCCTCAATTTGAGAGTAACCTTGAGCTACAAGTCGAGCCTTGTTTCGTACCACAACTCCATTTTCATCAATCTTGTTCTTGAAAATCCACTTTGTGCCAACCACATTTACTCCATCAGGTCGAGGAACCAACTCCCATACATCATTTCGTACAAACTGTTCTAGTTCTTCTTCCATCGCAACAATCCAAAATTCATCTTCAAGTGCCTGAACATGTGATTTTGGTTCAAGAACTGAGACAAAGCTAGCGAAACGTACCATTGCTCTAAATTTGATCTTCACACCTCGAGTTTTCCTTCCATCCATCACATTTCCAATGACATCAGATGACAAATGATTTCTGTGAACTTGTTGATCTGAGCTCTGATCTGCCGGATCTTTGTTTGAGTTACTGGGATCTTCTGAGCTACTTAATTCCTCTGTTGTAGTGATTTGTTCCTTACTGTTCATTTCTGATTGATCTGTTTCACTGTCAGAATTTCCTTCATACCACTTCGTGAAAGACTGGTCGTCAAACACCACATTAACAGATTCCATAAT
>JAENJI010000013.1:2809021-2846597 GCA_018901935.1 Pugionium cornutum | reverse complement strand
TGATCTTCTGGAAAGAAGATGAGAAATGGGAAAAATGCAAATTTTGCGATTCCCCTCGGTATAAGCCAAGCGAGGGTAGGACGAGAATACCTTTCAGTCATATGTGGTATTTACCTATAGGTGATAGACTTAAAAGAATGTATCAAAGCGAGAAAACCGTAGAGGCAATGAGGTGGCACGCAGGGCATGAAGCAGAAGATAGAGAAATGAGTCATCCATTTGATGCTGCAAAGTGGTCGCAAAATCGTGCCAAATGTGGTCGCAAATTGCAGTCGCATTTTGGCAGTTTTCTTGTAGTGTTTACTCAGTGAGCACCACTGATCAGTTTAGAATGATCTCTTTAAGTGGCCGATCAACTTAACATGTCCACACTAAATCATCCGTAACAGTCGAAACTGTTTGATGCCATGCATTATGCTTCATTTATAAGCTTCAGTTTAGAAATATCATATTAATTGACCAATGAACTTGACATGTCCGCAGTAAATTGTCCGTACCTCTTGATTTGAGCTCATAATGCCCACATTAAGCTAGATAAATTTTATATATTTTGACAAAATTTGAGACACAAGTAGAGACGACAAAGCGTCCAAGTAATCCAATCTATCCCAAACTACGTGATGCCATTATTTAGGCTTCATTTATAAGCCTTTACTTAATGAGCAACAATGATCAATTTAAAATGATCACTTTAACTGGCAGATCAACTTGAAAAATCCGCACTAAATCGTCCGTAACTATTAATTTAGAACTCAGTATAACACAAAATCAATTTCCACGTTAAACTAGATCAATTCTGTATATTTTGACAAAATTTAGGACAAAAATATAGAACACAATGAGTCCAAGTAATCCAATGTATCCCAAACTGCGTGATGCCATGCTTTATGCTTCATTTATAAGCCTTTAATAAATGAGCAACAAGGATCAGTTTAGAATGATCACTTTAACTGGCTGATCAATTTGACATGTCCGCACTAAATCGTACGTAACTTTCGATTTAGACCTCAAAAACACACGAATCAAATACCCACGTTAAGCTTGCTAAATTTTCTACATTGTAACAAAATTTAAGACAAAAATAGATACGACAAAACGTCCAAGTAATACAATCTATCCCAAACTGTGTGATGCCATTATTTAGGCTTCATTTATAAGCCCTTAGTTAATGAGCACCAATGATCAGTTTAGAATGATAACTTTAACTGGCCGATCAACTTGACGTGTACGCACTAAATCGTCCGTAACTTTTGATTGAGAGCTCAACAACACACGAATCAAATGTCCACGTTAAGCTTCCTCAATTTTCTATATTGTAATAAAATTTAAGAAGGAAATATATACGACAAAGTGTCCAAGTAATCCAATCTATCCAAAATGGTGTGATGCCATGGATTATGCTTAATTTGAAAGCCTTTACTCAATGAGCACCAATGGTCAATTTAGAATGATGACTTTAACTGGCCGATCAACTTGACATGTCCACACTAAATCGTCCGTAACATTTGATCTAGAGCTCAGAATGACACGTATCCAATGCCCACGTTAATCTAGCTCAATTTCTATATTGTGAAAACATTTGAGACAGAAATAGATACGACACAACGCCCAAGTATTCCAATCCATCCCAAAAAGCGTGATGCCTTGCATTGTTTTTCATTAATAAGATTTTACTCAATGAGCACCAATGATGAGTTTAGAATTATCATTTTGACTAGCTGATCAACTGGTCATGTCTGCACTAAATCGTCCATAACTTTTGATTTATAGCTCATAATGACACTAATCCAATGCCCATATTAGGCTATTTTAATTTTCAATATTGTGACAATGAGACAGAACTAGATACGACAAAGCATCCAAGAAATCCAATCTATCCCAAACTGCGTGATGCCATGCTTTATGCTTCATTAATAACGCTTTTTATAATGAGTACCAATGTTCAACTTAGAATAATCACTTTAACTGGCCGATCAACTTGATATTTCCGCACAAAATCGTTCGTAACTTTTGATTTAAAGCTCAGAATGATACGAATCCAATGTCGATGTTAAGCTAGCTCAATTTTCTATATTGTAACAAAATTTGAGAGAAAAATGATACGACAATCAAAGTAATCCAATCTATCGAAAACTATGCGATGCCATGCATTATGCTTCATTTATAATCCTTTACTCAATGAGCACCAATGATCAGTTTAGAATTATGATTTTAACTGGCCGATCAACTTGACATGTCCGCACTAAATCGTCCGTAACTTTTGATTCACAGCTCAGAATGACACGAATCCAATGCCCACATTAAACTAGCTCAATTCTCTATATTTTAACAAAATGTGAGACAGAAATAGAGACGGCATAGCATCCAAGTAATCCAATCTATCCAAATTACTTGATGCCATGCATTAGGCTTCGTTTATAAGCCTTTACTTAATGAGCACCAACGATAAGTTTAGAATGATCACTTTAACTGGCCGTTCAACTTGACATGTCAGTATTAAATCATCCCTAACTTTTTATTTAAAGCTCTGAATGACATGAACCCAATGCCTACATTAATATAGCTCAATTTTCTATATTGTAATAAAATTTGAGACAAAACTAGATATGACAAAGCATCCAAGTAATCCAATCTATCCAAAACTGTGTGACGCCATGCATTATACTTCATTGAGAAGCCATTACTCAATGGGTAGCAGTGATCAGTTTAGAATGATTAGTTTAGCTGGCGGATCAACTTGACATGTCCACACTAAATCGTCCGTAACTTTTGATTTAGAGCTCAGAATGATATGAATCCAAGGCCCATGTTAAGATAGCTGAATTTCCTATGTGTTGACAAAATTTGGAACAGAAATTTAGACAAAAAAGCATCCAAGTTATCCAATATATCCCAAATTGCGTGATGCCATGTTTTATGCTTCATTTATAAGCCTTTACTCTATGCGCAACAATGATCAGTTTAGAATGATCACTTTAACTGGCTGATCAACTGACATGTCCGCACTAAATCGTCCGTAGCTTTTGATTTAGAGCTCTGAAACACACAAATCCAATGCCCACGTTAATCTAGCTCAATTTTCTGTATTGTAACAAAATTTGAGACAATAATAGATATGGAAAAGCGTCCAAGTAATCCAATGTATCCAAAATTGTGTGATGACACGCATTAGGATTCATTTTTAATCCTTTACTCAATGAGCACCAATGATCAGCTTAGAATGATCACTTTAACTGGCCCATCAACTTGACATATCCGCACTAAATCGTGTGTAACTTTTGATTTATAGCTCTGAATTACACGAATCCAATGTCCACGGTAAGCTATGTCAATTTTCTATTTTTGTCAAAATTTAAGACTGAAATAGAGACGACGAAGCGTACAAGTAATCCAATGCATCCAAACTGCTTGATGTCATGCACTATGCTTCATTTATAAGACTTTACTTAATGAGCGCAAGTGATCAGTTTAACTGGCCGATCAACTTGACATATCCGCACTAAATCTTCTGTAACTTTTGATTTAGAGCTCAGAATGACACAAATCCAATGCCCACGTTAAGCTAGCTCAATTTTCAATATTTTGACAAAATTTTAACAGAAATAGAGAGACAAAGCGATCAAGTAATCCAATCTATCCCAAACTACGTGATGCCATGCCTTATGCTTCATATATAAGCCTTTACGCAATGAGCACCAATGATCAGTTTAGAATGATCACTTTAACTGCCCGATCAACTTGACATGTGCACAATAAATCGTCCGTAACTTTTGATTTAGGGCTTGGAATGACACGAATGCAATGCCCACGTTAAGCTAGCTCAATTTTCTATATTTTAACAAAATTTGAACACAAATAGAGATGACAAAGTGTTCAAGTAATCCAATCTATCCTAACTCCTTCATGCCATGCATTATACCTCATTTATAAGCCTTTACTCTTAATGAGCACCAGTGATCAGTTTCGAATGATCACTTTAACTGGCCGATCAACTTGACATGTCCGAACTATATTGTCTGTAAATTTTGATTTAGAGCTTATAATGACACGATCCAACTAATCCCCACGTTAAGCTACCTCAATTTTCTATATTTTGACATTTGAGACAGAAATAGAGACGACAAAGCATCCAAGTGATCCAATCTGTCCAAACTGCTTGATGCCATGCAATATGATTCATCTATAAGCCTTAGCTTAATAAACACCAATGATCAGTTTAGAATGATCACTTTAGGTAGCTACTCAACTTGACATCTCCGCACTAAATCGTCCGTAACTTTTGATTTAGAGCTCCGAATGACACGAATCTAATGCCCACTTTAAGCTAGCTCAATTTTCTATATTGTATTAAAATATGAGACATAAATACACATGACAAAGCATGCAAGTAATCCAATCTATCCAAAGCTTTGTGATGCCATACATTATGCTTCATTTATAAGCCTTTACTCAATGAGAACCAATGATCATTTTAGAATAACCATATTAATTTGCCGATCAACTTGACATGTCCGCACTAAATTGTCCGTAACTTTTGATTTTGAACTGAGAATTACACAAATACAATGCCCATATTAAGCTAGATAAATTTTCTATATTTTGACAAAATTTGAGACGGAAGTAGAGATGACAAAGCATCCAATTAATCAAATGTATCCAAAACTGCGTGATGCCATGCATTGTGCTTCATTTACAAGAGTTTATTCAATGAGCAACAATAATCAATTTAGAATAATCATATGATCTGCCCATTAACCTTGACACATGTCCTCACCAAATCATCTGTAACTTTTGATCTAGAGCTCACAATGACACGAATCCAATGCATAGGTTAAGCTAGCTCAAGTTTCTATATTTTGGCAAAATTTGGGACAGAAATAGAGATGACAAAGCATTCAAGTAATCCAATCTATCCAAATTCCGTGATGCCATGCATAAGCCTTTACTTAATGAGCACCAATTATCAGTTTAGAATGATCACTTTAACTGGCCAATAACTTGACATGTCTGCACAGAATCGTTCATAACATTTGATTTGGAGCTCATAATAACACGAATCCAATGACCACGTCAGTTTTCTATATTTTGACAAAATTTTAGACAAAAACGGATATGAAAAAGCGTCCAAGTAATCCAATCCATCCTGAACTGCATGATGCCATGCATTATTTTTCATTTTTAAGCTTTTACTAAATGAGCAACAATGAATACTTTGGAATGATCATTTTAATTGGCCTATCAACTTGTTATGTCTGCACTAAATCATCCATAACTTTTGATTTATAGCTTAGAATGACACAAATACAATGCCCACATTAAGCTAGGTCAATCAAAGGTTGGAGGAATATATCCAGACTAGCACGTGGATGATTTGGCCCCGAATTCAGAATTTTTAGAAACAAATACTCTTTCTTCATACACATCTCCGGTGGCAAGTTATATGGAGTGATAATCACCGGCCATAATGAATGATTACGAGACATCCCAAATGGATTGAACCCATCGGTACATAAGCCAAGATAAACGTTTCGAGATTTAGTAGCAAATCTAGGATGTAGATATTGAAAATTTTTCCACTCTGCAGCATCAAATGGATGACTCATTTCTCTGTCTTTGCTTCATGCTCTGCGTGCCACCTCATTGCCTTTACGGTTTTCTCGCTTTGATACATTCTGTTAAGTCTATCACCTATAGGTTAATACCACATACGACTGAAAGGTATTCTCGTCCTGCCCTCGCTTGGCTTATACCGGGGGGAATCGCAAAATTTGCATTTTTCCCATTTCTCATCTTCTTTCCAGAAGATCAAACAATTTTGAACACACACGTCAATTGTATAAAACGGGAGGCCTAAATTTTGCATCAATTTTTCGGTTTCATAATATGAACCCAATGCCTGATTCTCCTCGGGCAAATATTCTGTAAACAGCTCCGCCTAAGAATCCATACATTTTTCTGGTAAATTAAAATCAGACTTGTGTTCATGAACCGAGCAGCTAAAGATAACTGTGAGTGCCCTTCATGACAACCATAATACAATGGATTTTTTGCCGCTTCTAACATGTTGTAAAATTTTTGTGCTTCTTCATTAGGCCGTTCTTCTTCATTATAATTATATTCTTCTTCGTTCTTATTATAGTACTAATGATCATTAGTTGTTGTCTCACGAAATGCATCCGTCACCATTTCAACATATCTATTACCGGATGTACCAACTGTTTCATCACTAGTACAACCACGCTTACATCCCTGATTTCTTTGGACATCACCCCGACTAGTACTCGTCCCTAACTGAACATTCAGCTCTCCTCCATGTTTATATCAAATATAATAATTTGGCATAAATCCTCGACTACATAGATGACTCCATATTTTCCGTCCCAGAATAAATTTATCGTTTTTGCAATTAATACAAGGACAGAAAAACTTACCTCCGCTACTTTGAGCTATTGGTTGACTACTTGCAAAATTCATGAACTGCTCCATGCCTTGTGCAGATTCCGCCGATATATTTCTTGTTTCATTATCAATCCTTCTGTACATCCAATCTCTCGAATTATTATAATTTTCCCACATGTTTTAAAAAAATTTTTCCTTCGATTCTACAAATGAAAGAATGGGATGGGGCATATATATACAACATTTTTCCACTACTTTGCCACTACTTCGCCACTGCTTTGCCACTACTTTGCGACTACAACAGTGTAGTCGCTTAAATGTCGTTATACCTAACACGCACATGTTTTTTATTGTGGCACTTTGCCACCACTCTATGACTGAAGAGCCACTACAGCATGTAGTCGCAAATTGGCCGCATTTGTAGCGACCAATATGCGACTAACAAGTGATTTTCCACATGTAGTCCCTAATCAGTCGCTATTTTGTGACTGATTAGCGACTACAGAGATCAGTCGCAAAAGAGTCACATTTCAGTCTCTAATTGGTTGCGTATTGTGACCAATATGCGACTACAGGTATTGGTCACACTTTTGCGACCACTTTGCGACTACTTCTCTGTAGTCGCAAAGTGGTCGCAAAATCATGCCAATTGTGGTCGCAAATTGCAGTCGCATTTTGGCAGTTTTCTTGTAGTGTTTACTCAATAAGCACCACTGATCAGTTTAGAATGATCTCTTTAAGTGGCCGATCAACTTGACATGTCCACACTAAATCATCCGTAACAGCCGAAACTGTTTGATGCCTAGCATTATGCTTCATTTATAAGCTTCAGTTTAGAAATATCATATTAATTGACCAATCAACTTGACATGTCTGCAGTAAATTGTCCGTACCTCTTGATTTGAGCTCATAATGCCCACATTAAGCTAGATAAATTTTATATATTTTGACAAAATTTGAGACACAAATAGAGACGACAAAGCGTCCAAGTAATCCAATCTATCCCAAACTACGTGATGCCATTATTTAGGCTTCATTTATAAGCCTTTACTTAATGAGCAACAATGATCAATTTAAAATGATCACTTTAACTGGCAGATCAACTTGAAAAATCCGCACTAAATCATCCGTAACTATTAATTTAGAACTCAGTATAACACAAAATCAGTTTCCACGTTAAGCTAGATCAATTCTGTATATTTTGACAAAATTTAAGACAGAAATATAGAACACAATGCGTCCAAGTAATCCAATCTATCCCAAACCGCGTGATGCCATGCTTTATGCTTCATTTATAAGCCTTTAATAAATGAGCAACAAGGATCAGTTTAGAATAATCACTTTAACTGGCTGATCAATTTGACATGTACGCACTAAATCGTACGTAACTTTTGATTTAGACCTCAAAACACACGAATCAAATGCCCACGTTAAGCTTGCTAAATTTTCTACATTGTAACAAAATTTAAGACAAAAATAGATACGACAAAACGTCCAAGTAATACAATCTATCCCAAACTGTGTGATGCCATTATTTAGGCTTCATTTATAAGCCCTTAGTTAATGAGCACCAATGATCAGTTTAGAATGATAACTTTAACTGGCCGATCAACTTGACGTGTACGCCCTAAATCGTCCGTAACTTTTGATTGAGAGCTCAACAACACATGAATCAAATGTCCACGTTAAGCTTGCTCAATTTTCTATATTGTAATAAAATTTAAGAAGGAAATATATACGACAAAGCGTCCAAGTAATCCAATCTATCCAATATGGTGTGATGCCATGGATTATGCTTAATTTGAAAGCCTTTATTCAATGAGCACCAATGGTCAATTTAGAATGATGACTTTAACTGGCCGATCAACTTGACATGTCCACACTAAATCGTCCGTAACATTTGATCTAGAGCTCCGAATGACACGAATCCAATGCCCACGTTAATCTAGCTCAATTTCTATATTGTGAAAACATTTGAGACAGAAATAGATACGACACAACGCCCAAGTAATCCAATCCATCCCAAAAAGCGTGATGCCTTGCATTGTTTTTCATTAATAAGATTTTACTCAATGAGCACCAATGATGAGTTTAGAATTATCATTTTGACTAGCTGATCAACTGGTCATGTCTGCACTAAATCGTCCATAACTTTTGATTTATAGCTCATAATGACACTAATCCAATGCCCATATTAGGCTATTTTAATTTTCAATATTGTGACAATGAGACAGAACTAGATACGACAAAGCATCCAAGAAATCCAATCTATCCCAAACTGCGTGATGCCATGCTTTATGCTTTATTAATAAGGCTTTTTATAATGAGTACCAATGTTCAATTTAGAATAATCACTTTAACTGGCCGATCAACTTGATATTTCCGCACAAAATCGTTCGTAACTTTTGATTTAAAGCTCAGAATGACACGAATCCAATGTCGACGTTAAGCTAGCTCAATTTTCAATATTGTAAGAAAATTTGAGACAAAATCCAATGAGTCGCATTTCAGTCTCTAATTGGTTGCGTATTGTGACCAATATGCGACTATAGGTATTGGTCACACTTTTGCGACCACTTTGCGACTACAGAGAAGTCATCCAAGAAATCCAATATATCCCAAATTGCGTGATGCCATGTTTTATGCTTCATTTATAAGCCTTTACTCTATGCGCAACAATGATCAGTTTAGAATGTTCACTTTAACTGGCTGATCAACTGACATGTCCGCACTAAATCGTCCGTAGCTTTTGATTTAGAGCTCTGAAACACACAAATCCAATGCCCACGTTAATCTAGCTCAATTTTCTGCATTGTAACAAAATTTGAGACAATAATAGATATGAAAAAGCGTCCAATTAATCCAATGTATCCAAAATTGTGTGATGCCACGGATTAGGATTCATTTATAATCCTTTACTCAATGAGCACTAATGATCAGCTTAGAATGATCACTTTAACTGGCCCATCAACTTGACATATCCGCACTAAATCGTGTGTAACTTTTGATTTATAGCTCTGAATTACACGAATCCAATGTCCACGGTAAGCTATGTCAATTTTCTATTTTTGTCAAAATTTAAGGCAGAAATAGAGACGACGAAGCGTACAAGTAATCCAATCCATCCAAACTGCTTGATGTCATGCACTATGCTTCATTTATAAGACTTTACTTAGTGAGCGCCAGTGATCAGTTTAACTGGCCGATCAACTTGACATATCCGCACTAAATCATCTGTAACTTTTGATTTAGAGCTCAGAATGGCACGAATCCAATGCCCACGTTAAGCTAGCTCAATTTTCAATATTTTGACAAAATTTGAACAGAAATAGAGAGACAAAGCGTTCAAGTAATCCAATCTATCCCAAACTACGTGATGCCATGCCTTATGCTTCATATATAAGCCTTTACGCAATGAGCACCAATGATCAGTTTAGAATGATCACTTTAACTGGCCGATCAACTTGACATGTGCACAATAAATCGTCCGTAACTTTTGATTTAGGGCTTGGAATGACACGAATGCAATGCCCACGTTAAGCTACCTCAATTTTCTATATTTTAACAAAATTTGAACACAAATAGAGATGACAAAGCGTTCAAGTAATCCAATCTATCCAAACTCCTTGATGCCATGCATTATACTTCATTTATAAGCCTTTACTCTTAATGAGCACCAGTGATCAGTTTCGAATGATCACTTTAACTGGCCGATCAACTTGACATGTCCGAACTAAATTGTCTATAAATTTTGATTTAGAGCTTATAATGACACGATCCAACTAATCCCCACGTTAAGCTACCTCAATTTTCTATATTTTGACATTTGAGACAGAAATAGAGACGACAAAGCATCCAAGTGATCCAATCTGTCCAAACTGCTTGATGCCATGCAATATGCTTCATCTATAAGCCTTAGCTTAATTAACACCAATGATCAGTTTAGAATGATCACTTTAGGTAGCTACTCAACTTGACATCTCCGCACTAAATCGTCCGTAACTTTGATTTTGAGCTCCGAATGACACGAATCTAATGCCCACTTTAAGCTAGCTCAATTTTCTATATTGTATTAAAATATGAGACATAAATAGACATGACAAAGCATGCAAGTAATCCAATCTATCCAAAACTGTGTGATGCCATACATATGCTTCATTTATAAGCCTTTACTCAATGAGAACCAATGATCATTTTAGAATAACCATATTAATTTGCCGATCAACTTGACATGTCCGTACTAAATTGTCCGTAACTTTTGATTTTGAACTCAGAATGACACAAATACAGTGCCCACATTAAGCTAGATAAATTTTCTATATTTTGACAAAATTTGAGACGGAAGTAGAGATGACAAAGCATCCAATTAATCAAATGTATCCAAAACTGCGTGATGCCATGCATTGTGCTTCATTTATAAGAGTTTACTCAATGAGCAACAATAATCAACTTAGAATAATCATATGATCTGCCCGTTAACCTATAGCAAAACTTATGGACGATTTAGTGCAGACATAACAAGTTGATAGGCCAGTTAAAATGATCATTCCAAAGTATTCATTGTTGCTCATTTAGTAAAAGCTTAAAAATGAAAAATAATGCATGGCATCACGCAGTTCAGGATGGATTGGATTACTTGGACGCTTTGTCGTATCTGTTTTCGTCTAAAATTTTGTCAAAATATAGAAAACTGATGTGGAATTTGGATTCGTGTTATTATGAGCTCCAAATCAAATGTTATGAACGATTTTGTGTGGACATGTAAAGTTATTGGCCAGTTAAAGTGATCATTCTAAACTGATAATTGGTGCTCATTAAGTAAAGGCTTATGCATGGCATCACGGAATTTGGATAGATTGGATTACTTGAATGCTTTGTCGTCTCTATTTCTGTCCCAAATTTTGCCAAAATATAGAAAATTGAGCTAGCTTAACCTATGCATTGGATTCGTGTCATTGTGAGCTCTAGATCAAAAGTTACAGATGATTTGGTGAGGACATGTGTCAAGGTTAACGGGCAGATCATATGATTATTCTAAATTGATTATTATCAAAGGTTGGAGGAATATATCCAGACTAGCACGCGGATGATTTGGCCCCGAATTCAGAATTTTTAGAAACAAATACTCTTTCTTCATACACATCTCCGGTGGCAAGTTATATGGAGTGATAATCACCGGCCATAATGAATGATTACGAGACATCCCAAATGGATTGAACCCATCAGTACATAAGCCAAGATAAACGTTTCGAGATTCAGTAGCAAATCTAGGTTGTAGATATTGAAAATTTTTCCACTCTGCAGCATCAAATGGATGACTCATTTCTCTGTCTTCTGCTTCATGCTCTGCATGCCACCTCATTGCCTCTGCGGTTTACTTGCTTTGATACATTCTTTTAAGTCTATCACCTATAGGTAAATACCACATATGACTGAAAGGTATTCTCGTCCTACCCTCGCTTGGCTTATACCGAGGGGAATCGCAAAATTTGCATTTTTCCCATTTCTCATCTTCTTTCCAGAAGATCATACAATTTTGAACACACACGTCAATTGTATAAATTTCGCATCAATTTTTCGGTTTCATAATATGAACCCATTACCTGATTCTCATCGGGCAAATATTCTGTAAACAGCTCCGCCTAAGAATCCATACATTTTTCTGGTAAATTAAAATCAGACTTGATGTTCATGAACCGAGCAGCTAAAGATAACTGTGAGTGCCCTTCATGAAAACCATAATACAATGGATTTTTTGCCGCTTCTAACATGTTGTAAAAATTTTGTGCTTCTTCATTAGGCCGTTCTTCTTCATTATAATTATATTCTTCTTCGTTCTGATTATAGTACTAATGATCATTAGTTGTTGTCTCACGAAATGCATCCGTCACCATTTCAACATATCTATTACCGGATGTACAAACTGTTTCATCACTAGTACAACCACGCGTACATCCCTGATTTCTTTGGACATCACCCCGACTAGTACTCGTCCCTAACTGAACATTAAGCTCTCCTCCATGTTTATATCAAATATAATAATTTGGCACAAATCCTCGACTACATAGATGACTCCATATTTTCCGTCCCAGAATAAATTTATCACTTTTGCAATTAATACAAGGACAGAAAAACTTACCTCCGCTACTTTGAGCTATTGGTTGACTACTTGCAAAATTCATGAACTGCTCCATGCCTTGTGCAAATTCCGCCGATATATTTCTTGTTTCATTATCAATCCTTCTGCACATCCAATCTCTCGAATTATTATAATTTCCCCACATGTTTTAAGATTTTCTTTCCTTCGATTCTACAAATGAAACAATGGGATGGAGCATATATATACAACATTTTGCCACTACTTTGCCACTACTTCGCCACTGCTTTGCCACTACTTTGCGACTACAACAGTGTAGTCGCTTAAATGTCGTTATACCTAACACGCACATGTTTTTTTTTGTGGCACTTTGCCACCACTCTGTGACTGAAGAGCCACTACAGCAGGTAGTCGCAAATTGGTCGCATTTGTAGCGACCAATATGCGACTAACAAGTGATTTTCCACATGTAGTCCCTAATCAGTCGCTATTTTGTGACTGATTAGCGACTACATAGATCAGTCGCAAAAGAGTCGCATTTCAGTCTCTAATTGGTTGCGTATTGTGACCAATATGCGACTATAGGTATTGGTCACACTTTTGCGACCACTTTGCGACTACAGAGAAGTCATCCAAGAAATCCAATCTATCCCAAACTGCGTGATGCCATGCTTTATGCTTCATTAGTAAGGCTTTTTATAATGAGTACCAATGTTCAATTTAGAATAATCACTTTAACTGGCCGATCAACTTGATATTTCCGCACAAAATCGTTCGTAACTTTTGATTTAAAGCTCAGAATGACACGAATCCAATGTCGACGTTAAGCTAGCTCAATTTTCTATATTGTAACAAAATTTGAGACAAAAATGATACGACAATCAAAGTAATCCAATATATCGAAAACTATGCGATGCCATGCATTATGCTTCATTTATAATCCTTTACTCAATGAGCACCAATGATCAGTTTAGAATTATGATTTTAACTGGCCGATCAACTTGACATGTCCGCACTAAATCGTCCGTAACTTTTGATTCACAGCTCAGAATGACACGAATCCAATGCCCACATTAAACTAGCTCCATTCTCTATATTTTAACAAAATTTGAGACAGAAATAGAGACGACATAGCATCCAAGTAATCCAATCTATCCAAATTACTTGATGCGATGCATTAGGCTTCATTTATAAGCCTTTACTTAATGAGCACCAACGATAAGTTTAGAATGATCACTTTAACTGGCCGTTCAACTTGACATGTCAGTATTAAATCATCCCTAACTTTTTATTTAAAGCTCTGAATGACATGAACCCAATGCCCACGTTAATATAGCTCAATTTTCTATATTGTAATAAAATTTGAGAGAGAACTAGATATGGCAAAGCATCCAAGTAATCCAATCTATTCAAAACTGTGTGATGCCATGCATTATACTTCATTGAGAAGCCATTACTCATTGGGTAGCAGTGATCAGTTTAGAATGATTAGTTTAGCTGGCGGATCAACTTGACATGTCCACACTAAATCGTCCGTAACTTTTGATTTATATCTCAGAATGATATGAATCCAAGGCCCATGTTAAGATAGCTGAATTTTCTATGTGTTGACAAAATTTGGAACAGAAATTTAGACAAAAAAGCATCCAAGTTATCCAATATATCCCAAATTGCGTGAGGCCAGTTTTATGCTTTATTTATAAGCCTTTACTCTATGCGCAACAATGATCAGTTTAGAATGATCACTTTAACTGGCTGATCAACTTACATGTCCGCACTAAATCGTCCGTAGCTTTTGATTTAGAGCTCTGAAACACACAAATCCAATGCCCACATTAATCTAGCTCAATTTTCTGTATTGTAACAAAATTTGAGACAATAATAGATATGAAAAACCGTCCAAGTAATCCAATGTATCCAAAATTGTGTGATGCCACGCATTAGGATTCATTTATAATCCTTTACTCAATGAGCACCAAGGATCAGCTTAGAATGATCACTTTAACTGGCCCATCAACTTGACATATCCGCACTAAATCGTGTGTAACTTTTGATTTATAGCTCTGAATTACACGAATCCAATGTCCACGGTAAGCTATGTCAATTTTCTATTTTACTCAAAATTTAAAGACAGAAATAGAGATGACGAAGCGTACAAGTAATCCAATCCATCCAAACTGCTTGATGTCATGCACTATGCTTCATTTATAAGACTTTACTTAATGAGCGCCAGTGATCCGTTTAACTAGCCGATCAACTTGACATATCCACACTAAATCTTCTGTAACTTTTGATTTAGAGCTCAGAATGACACGAATCCAATTCCAACGTTAAGCTTGCTCAATTTTATATGTTGTGACAAAGTTTGAGAGAGAGCTAGATCCGACAAAGCATCCAAGTAATCCAATCTATCTCAAACGGCTTGATGTCATGCATTATGCTTCATTTATAAGCCTTTACTCAATAAATACCAATGATCAGTTTTGAATAATCATATTAACTGGCCGATCAACTTGATATGTCCGCAACAAATTGTTCATAACTTTTGATTTAGAGCTCAAAATGACACGAATCCAATGTCACGTTAATCTAGCTCGATTTTTATATTTTGACAAAATTTGAGCGAGAAATAGAGACGACAAAGCGACCAATTAATCCAATCTATCTAATCTGCTTGATGCCATGCCATATGCTTGATTCAAAAGGCTTTACTTAATGATCACTAATGATCTGTATAGAATTACAACTTTAACTGGCCACTCAACTTGACATGTCCGCACTAAATTGTCTGTAGCTTTTGATTTAGAGCTCAGAATGAGACGAAACCAATGCCCACGTTAAGCTAGATAAATAGAGACCAAAAAGAATCCAAGTAATCCAATCTCTCGAAAACTCTTTGATGTCATGCATCATGCCATTTATAAGCCTTTAATCAATGAGCACCAATGATCAGTTTAGAATAATCATATTAACTCACTGATCAACTTGACATGTCCGGAGTAAATCGTCCATACCTCTTGATTTGAGCTCATATTGACATGAATCGATTGTCCTCGTTAAACTAGATAAATTTTCTATATTTTGAGAAAATTTGAGACAGAAGTAGAGATTACAAAGCGTCCAAGTAATCCAATCTATCCCAAATAGAGTAATGCCTTTCTTTAGGCTTCATTTATAAGCCTTTAGTTACTGAGCCCCAATGATCAGTTTAGAATGATCATTTTAACTGGCGATCAATTGGACATGTTCGCACTAAATCGTCCATAACTTTTGATTTAAAGCTCAAAATGACACGAATCAAATGCGCGTTAAGCTAGCTCAATTCTCTATATTTTGACAAAATTGGAAACAGAAATACAGCCAACAAAGCATCCAAGTAATCATATTTATACCAAACTTTGTGATGCCATGCTTTATACTTAATTTATAAGCCCTTACTTAATGAGCACCAATGATCAGTTTATAATGATTACTTTAACTGGTCGATCAACTTGACATGTATGCACCAATCGTGCGTAACTTTTGATTTAGAACAAACTTTAATACATAAATAGATACGACAAAGTGTCCAAGTAATCCAATCTATCCAAAACTTTGTGGTGTCATGCATTATGCTTCATTTATAAGACTTTACTCAATGAGCACCAATGATCAGTTTAGAATATTGAGTTTAACTGGCCGATCAACTTGACATGTACGCACTAAATCGTTCGTATTCTTTTATTTCTAGCTCATAATGACACAAATCCAATGCCCACATTAAGCTAGTACAATTTTCAATTTCGTGACACATTTTGAGAAAAAACAAGATACGACAAAGCGTCCAAGTAATCCAATCTATCACAAACAGCGTGGTGTCATGCCTTATGCTTCATTTATAAGCCTTTACTCAATGAGCATCAATAATCAGATTAAAATGATCATTTTAACTGGCTGATCAACTTGACATGTCCGCACTAAATCGTCCGTAACTTTTGATTTAGGGTTCCGAATGACACGAATTCAATGCCAACCTTAAGCTAGTTCAATTTTCAATATTTTGACGAAATTTGAGATAGAAATAGAGACCACAAAGTGTTTAATTAATCCAGTCTATCCCAAATAGCGTAATCCATGCTTTGTGGTTCATTTATAAGCCTTTAGTTAATGAGCACCAATAATCAGTTTAGAATGATCACTTTAACTGGCCGATCAAATTGACATGTCCGCACTAAATCGTGTGTAACTTTCGATTTAGAGATCAGAAACACATGAATCGAATGCCCATGTTAGGCTAGCTCAAATTTCTATATTGTAACAAAATTGAAGACAGAACTAGATACACCAAAGCGTCCAAGTAATCTAAGCTATCCAAAACTCTGTGATGTCTTGTATTTTGCTTAAGTGGCAAGCCTTTACTCAATGGGCACCAATGATCCGTTTATAATGATCAATTTAATTGGCTGATCAACTTGACATGTTTGCTCTAAATTGTCCATGATATTTGATTTAGAGCTCAGAATGACACGAATCCAATGCCTACGTTAAGCTAGCTCAATTTTCTGTGTTTGAAAAAATTTAGAAAGGAAATAGAGACGAAAAAGCGTCAAAGTAATCCAATTTATCCCAAATTACGTGATGCCACGGTCTATGCTTCAATTATAAGCCTTTACATAATGAGCACCAATGATCAGTTTACAATGATCACTTTAAGTAGCCGATCAACTTGACATGTCTGCACTAAATCGTCCTTAACTTTTGTTATAGAGCTCAGAAACACACGAATCCAATTCCTACGTTAAGCTAGCTCAATTTTCTACATTGTAAAAAAATTTGAGACAGAAAATGATATGACAAAGCATCCAAGTAATCCAATCGATCTAGAACTGTATGATACCTTTCAGTATGCTTCTTTTATAAGCCTTTACTCAATGAACACCAATGATCAGTTTAGAATGATCACTTTAACAGGTCGATCAACTTGACACTAAATCATCCATAACTTTTGATTTAGAGCTCAGAATAACACGAATCCAATGCCCACGTTAAACTAGCTCAATTCTCTATTTTGGACAATATATTAGACATAAATAGGGACGAAAAAACGTCCAAGGAATCTAATTTATCCAAACTGCTTGATGCCATGCTATATGATTCATTTATAAGCCTTTACTTAATGAGCACCGATGATCTGTATAGAATGATCACTTTAACTGGCCACTCAACTTGACATGTCTGCACTAAATCGTTTGTAACTTTTGATTTAGAACTCGGAAACACACGAATCCATTGTCCACGTTAATATAGCTTAATTTCTATTGTAACTAAATTTGAGACACAAATAGATATGAGAAATCGTCCAAGTAATCCAATCTATCCAAAACTGTGAGATGCCATGCATTATGCTTCATTTATAAAGCTTTACTCAACGAGCACCAATGATCAGTTTAGAATGATCACTTTTAGTGGCCGATCAACTTGACATGTCAACACTAAATCGTCCGTAACTTTTTATTTAGAGCTCAGAATAACACGAATCCAATGGCCACTTAAGCTAGCTCAATTTTCTATATTTTAACAAAATTTGGAATAGAAATAGAGACAACAAAGCGCCCAAGTACTCGAATATATCCCAAATTGCATGATGTCATGCCTTATGTTTCATTTATAAACCTTCACTTAATAAACACCAATGATCAGTTTAGAATTATCACTTTAACTAGCCGATCAACTTGACATGTCTACACAAAATCGTCCGTAACTTTTGATTTATAGCTCGAAAAAAAACACACAAATCCAATGCCCACGTTAATATAGCTCAATTTCTATTGTAACTAAATTTGAGACAGAAATAGATATGACAAAGCATCAAAGTAATCCAATCTATCCAAAACTGTGTGATGCCATGCTTTATGCTTTATTTATAAGCCTTTACTTAATGAGCACCAATGATCAGTTTATAATGATCACTTTAACTGGCCGATCAACTTTACATGTCTACACTAAATCGTTTTTAACTTTTGTTTTAGAGCTCACAAACACACAATTCCATTGCCCACGTTAAGTTAGCTCAATTTTCTATATCATAACAAAATATGAGACATAAATATATATGACAAAGCGTCTAAGTAATCCAATCTATTCAAAACTGTATGATGCCATCCATTATGCTTCATTTATAAGCCTTTACTCAATGAGCACCAATAATTAGTTTAGAATGATCACTTTAACTGGCTGATCAACTTCACATGTCCGCACTAATTCGTCCGTAACTTTTGATATAGAGCTCATAATTACATGAATCCAATGCCCACGTTAAGCTTGCACAATATTTGGACAAAATTTAAGACTGATATAGAGACGACAAAGCGTATAAGTAATCGAATCCATCCAAACAGCTTGATGTCATGCATTATGCTTCATTTATAAGACTTTACTTAATGAGCACCAACGATTTGTTTAAAATGGCTGATAACCTTGACATGTCCCCACTAAATCGTCCGCAACTTTTGATTTAAAGCTTAGAATGACACGAATCCAAAAAGCTACCTCAGTTTTATATATTATAAAATATTTGAGATAGAAATAGATACGAAAAAGCGTCCAAGTAATCCAATTTACCGAAAACTGTATGATGCCATGCATTATGCTTCATTTATAAGCATTTACTCAATAAGCCCCAATGATCAGTTTAGAATGATCACTTTAACTGGCCGATGAACTCTACATGTACGCATTAAATCGTCCGTATCTTTTGATTTTGAGCTTAAAAACACATGAATCCAATGCCCACGTTAAGATAGCTCAATTTACTATATTGTAAAAAGAATTGAGACTGAAATTGATACGACAATGCATCCAAGTAATCCAATCTATCATAAAACTGTGTGATGCCATGCATTATGATTCATTTATACGCCTTTACTCAAAGAGCACTGATGATCACTTTAGAATGATCCCTTTAACTGGCCAATCAACTTGACGTGTCCACACCAAATCATCCGTAAGTTTTTATTTAGAGCTTAGAATTACACGAATACAATGCCACGTTAATCTAGCTCAGTTCTCTATTTCTTGATAAAATGTGAGACAGAAATGGGGACGACAAAGCGTCCACGTAATCCAATCTATCCCAAACAGCTTTATGCCATGCATTATGCTTCATTTACAAGCCTTTCTTTAATGAGCACCAATGATCAGTTTAGAATGATCACCTTAACTGGCCGATCAACTTGATATGTCCACACTAAATCATCCGTAACCTTTAATTTAGAGCTCAGAATGACAAGAATACAGAGCCCATGTTAAGGTACCTCAATTTTCTATATTGTGACAAAATTCGAGACAAAAATAGAGACGACAAAGCGTACAAGTAATCCAATCTATCCCAAACTGCGTGATGTCATGATTTATGCTTCATTTATAAACCTTTACTTAATGAGCACCAATGATCATTCTAAAATGATCATTTTAACTGGCCGATCAACTTGACATGTCCGCACTAAATTGTCCATAACTTTTGATTTAGAGCTAAGAATGACAAGAACCCAATGTCTACTTAAGGTAACTCAATTTTCTATATTCTAACAAAATTGGGAACAGAAATAGTGTCGACAAACCATCCAAGTAATCCAATCTATCCCAAATTGTGTGATGCCTTGCTTTATGCTTCATTTATTAGCCTTTACTTAATGAGCACCAATGATCAGTTTATAATTATCACTTTAACTAGCCGATCAACTTGACATGTCTGCACTAAATCGTCCGTACGTTTTGATTTAGAGCTCGGAAACACACAAATCCAATGCCCACGTTAATATAACTCAATTTCTATTGTAACTAAATTTGAGACAGAAATAGATATGACAAAGCATCCAAGTAATCCAATCTATCCAAAAATATGTGAGGCCCTGCATTATGCTTCATTTATTAGCCTTTACTCAATGAGAACCAATGATCAGTTTAGAATTATCACTTTTAGTGGCCGATCAACTTGACATGTCCGCACTCAATCATCCGTAACTTTTGATTTAGATCTCAAAATGACATGGATCCAATGGCCACTTAAGCTATCTCAATTTTCTATATTTTAACAAAATTTGGAACAGAAATAGCGACCACAAAGTGCCCAACTACTCGAATCTATCCCAAATTGCGTGATGTCATGCCTTATGTTTCATTTATAAGGCTTCACTTAATAAGTACCAATGATCAGTTTAGAATTATCACTTTAACTAGCCGATCAACTTGACATGTCTGCACTAAATCGTCTGTAACTTTTGATTTAGAACTCGGAAACACACGAATCCATTGTCCACGTTAATATAGCTTAATTTCTATTGTAACTAAATTTGAGACACAAATAGATATGAGAAATCGTCCAAGTAATCCAATCTATCCAAAACTGTGAGATGCCATGCATTATGCTTCATTTATAAAGCTTTACTCAACGAGCACCAATGATCAGTTTAGAATGATCACTTTTAGTGGCCGATCAACTTGACATGTCAATACTAAATCGTCCGTAACTTTTGATTTAGAGCTCAGAATAACACGAATCCAATGGCCACTTAAGCTAGCTCAATTTTCTATATTTTAACAAAATTTGGAATAGAAATAGAGACAACAAAGCGCCCAAGTACTCGAATATATCCCAAATTGCATGATGTCATGCCTTATGTTTCATTTATAAACCTTCACTTAATAAACACCAATGATCAGTTTAGAATTATCACTTTAACTAGCCGATCAACTTGACATGTCTACACAAAATCGTCCGTAACTTTTGATTTAGAGCTAAAAAAAAACACACGAATCCAATGCCCACGTTAATATAGCTCAATTTCTATCGTAACTAAATTTGAGACAGAAATAGATATGACAAAGCATCCAAGTAATCCAATCTATCCAAAACTGTGTGATGCCATGCATTATGCTTCATTTATAAAGCTTTACTCAATGAGAACCAATGATCAGTTTAGAATAATCACTTTTTGTGGCCGATCAACTTGACATGTCCACACTAAATCATCCGTAAGTTTTGATTTAGAGCTCAGAAAAACAGGAATCCAATGGCCACTTAAGCTAACTCAATTTTATGTATTTTAACAAAATTTGGAACAGAAATAGAGACAATAAAGCGACCAAGTACTCAAATCTATCCCAAATTGCGTGATGTCATGCCTTGTGTTTCATTTATAAACCTTCACTTAATAAGCTCCAATGATCAGTTTAGAGTTATCACTTTAAGTAGCCGACCAACTTGACATTTCTGCACTAAATCGTCCGTAACTTTTGATTTAGAGCTCGGAAACACACGAATCCATTGCCCACGTTAATATAGCTCAATTTCTATTGTAACTAAATTTGAGACAGAAATAGATATGACAAAGCGTCCAAGTAATTCAATCTATGCAAAACTGTGTGATGCCATGCATTATGCTTCATTTATAAGCCTTTACTCAATGAGCACCAATTATCAATTTAGAAAGATCACTTTTAGTGGCCGATCAACTTGACATGTCCGCACTAAATTGTCCGTAACTTTTGATTTAAAGCTTAGAATGACACGAATCCAATGGCCACTTAAGCTAGCTCAATTTTCAATATTTTAACAAAATTTGGAACAGAAATAGACACAACAAAGCGCCCAATTACTTGAATCTTTCCCAAATTGGGTGATGTCATGCCTTATGTTTCATTTATAAGCATTCACTTAATAAGCACCAATGATCAGTTTAGAATTATCACTTTAACTTGTTGATCAACTTGACATGTCTGCACTAAATCGTCCGTAACTTTTGATTTAGAACTCGGAAACACACGAATCCAATGCCCAAGTTAATATAGCTCAATTTCAATTGTAACGAAATTTGAAAGAGAAATAGATGACAAAGCGTCCAAGTAATCCAATCTATCCAAAACTGTGTGATGCCATGCATTATGCTTCATTTAAAAGCCTTTACTCAATGAGCACCAATGATCAGTTTAGAATGATCGTTTATAGTGGCCGATCAACTTGACATGTCCGCACTAAATCGTCTGTAACTTTTGATTTAGAGCTCAGAATGACACGAATCCAATGGCCACTTAAGGGAGCTAAATTTTCTATATTTTAACAAAATTTGGAACAGAAATAGAGACAACAAAGTGCCCAAGTACTCGAATCTATCCCAAATTGCATGATGCATGCCTTATGTTTCATTTATAAGGCTTCACTTAATAAGCACCAATGATCAATTTAGAATTATCACTTTAACTAGCCGATCAACTTGACATGTCTGCACTAAATCGTCCATAACTTTTGATTTAGATCTCGGAAACACACGAATCCAATCCCACGTTAATATAGCTCAATTTCTATTGTAACTAAATTTGAGACAGAAATAGATATGAAAAAGCGTCCAAGTAATCCAATCTATCCAAAACTGTGTGATGCCATGCATTATGCTTCATTTATATGCCTTTACTCAAGGAACACAATTGATCAGTTTAGAATGATCACTTTATCTGGCCGATCAACTTGACTCATCCGCACTAAATCGTCTGTAGGTTTTGATTTAGAGCTCGGAATAACGCGAATCCAATGCCCACGTTAAGATAGCTCAATTTTCTATATTGTGACAAAATTTGTTGCAAAAATAGAGACGACAAAGCGTCCAAGTAATGCAATCTATCACAAACTATGTGATGCCATGCTTTATGCATCATTTATAAGCCTTTTCTTAATGAGCACCAATGATCAGTTTAAAATGATCACTTTAACTGGTCGATCAACTTGACATGTCTGCAGTAAATCGTTCGTATCTTTTGATTTAGACTCACAAACACACGAATATAATGCCCACGTTCAGCTAGCTCAATTTTCTATATTTTAACAAAAATTGGAACAGAAATAGAGATGACAAAGCGCCCAAGTACTCAAATCTATCCCAAATTGTGTGATGTCATGCCTTATGTTTCATTTATAAGCCTTCACTTAATAAGCACCAATGATCAGTTTAGAATTCTCACTTTAACTACCCGATAGATTTGACATGTCTGCACTAAATCATCCGTAACTTTTTAGTTAGAGCTCGGAAACACACGAATCTAATGCCCATGTTAATATAGCTCAATTTCTATTGTAACTGAATTTGAGACAGAAATAGATATGCAAATTGTCCAAGTAATCCAATCTATCCAAAACAGTGTGATGCCATGCATTATGCTTCATTTATAAGCCTTTACTCAATGAGCACCAATGATCAGTTTAGAATGATCACTTTTAGTGGCCGATCAACTTGACATGTCCGTACTAAATCATCCGTAACTTTTGATTTAGAGCTCAGAATGACATGAATCCAATGGCCACTTAAGCTAGCTCAATTTTGTATAGTTTAACCAAATTCGGAACAGAAATACAGACGACAAAGCGCCTAAGTACTTGAATCTATCCCAAACTGTGTGATACCATGCTTTATACTTCATTTATAAGCCTTTACTTAATGAGCACCAATGATCATTCTAAAATGATCATTTTAACTGGCCGATCAACTTGACATGTCCGCACTAAATTGTCTATAACTTTTTATTTAGAGCTCATAATGACACGAACCCAATGCCCACTTAATGTAGCTCAATTTTCTATATTTTGACAAAATTGTGAACAGAAATAGAGACGACAAACCATCCAAGTAATCCAATCTATCCCAAATTGTGTGATGCCATGCTTTATGCTTCATTTATTAGCCTTTACTTAATGAGCACCAATGATCAGTTTAGAATTATCAGTTTAACTACCCGATAGACTTGACATGTCTGCATTAAATCGTCCGTAACTTTTGATTTAGAACTCGGAAACACCCAAATCCAATGCCCACGTTAATATAGCTCAATTTCTATTGTAACCAAATTTGAGACAGAAATAGATATAACAAAGCGTCCAAGTAATCCAATAAATCCAAACCTGTGTGATGCCATGCATTATGCTTCATTTATAAGCCTATACTCAATGAGTACCAATGATCAGTTTAAAATGATCACTTTTAATGGCCGATCAACTTGACATGTCCGCACTAATTCATCCGTAACTTTTGATTTAGAGCTCAGAATGACACGAATCGAATGGCCACTTAAGCTAGCTCAATTTTCTATATTTTTAACAAAATTTGGAACAGAAATAGAGACGACAAAGCGCCCCAGTAATCGAATCTATCCTAAATTGCGTGATGTCATGCATTATGTTTCATTTATAAGCCTTCACTTAAGGAGCACCAATGATCAGTTTAGAATGATCACTTTATGTGGCCGATCAACTTGACTTATCCGCACTAAATCGTCTGTAGGTTTTGATTTAGAGCTCAGAATAACGCGAATTCAATGCCCACGTTAAGATAGCTCAATTTTCTATATTGTGACAAAATTTATGGCAAAAATGGAGACAACAAAGCGTACAAGTAATCCAATCTATCACAAACTATGTGATGCCATGCTTTATGCATCATTTATAAGCCTTTTCGTAATGAGCACCAATGATCAGTTTAGAATGATCACTTTAACTGGACGATCAATTTGACATGTCTGCACTAAGTCGTTCATAACTTTTGATTTAGAGCTCACAAACACACGAATATAATTCCCACATTAAGCTAGCTAAATTTTCTATATCTTAAGAAAATTTGAGACAGAAATAGATATGACAAAGCGTCTAAGTAATCCAATCTATTAAAAACTATATGATGCCATGCATTATGCTTTATTTATAAGCCTTTACTCAATGAGCACCAATGATTAGTTTAGAATGATCACTTTAACTAGTTGATCAACTTCACATATCCGCTCTAAATCGTCCGTAACTTTTGATTTAGAGCTCATAATGACACGAATCCAATGCCCACGTTAAGCTAGGTCAATTCTCTATTCTTTGTCAAAATTTGATTCAAATATAGAGATGACAAAGCGTAGAAGTAATCCAATCTATCCCAAATTGTGTGATGCCATGCTTTATACTTCATTTATAAGCCTTTACTTAATGAGCACCAATGATCAGTTTAGAATAATCACTCTAACAGGCCGATAAACTTGACATGACCATATAAAATTTTCCATAACTTTTGATTTAGAGCTCAGAATGACATGAATCCAATGCCCAAGTTAAGCTAGCTCAATTCTCTATATTTTGAAAAATTTGAGATAGAAATATAGACGACAAAGCATCCAAGTAATCTAAATTATACCGTACTGCGTGATGCCTTGCTTTACGCTTCATTTATAAGCCTTTACTTTTTGAACCCAATGATCAGTTTAGAATGATCACTTTAACTGGCCGATTAACTTGATACGTACACACTAAATCGTCCGTAAGTTTTGATTTAGATCTCAGATACACACGAATCAAATGCCCACGTTAAACTAGCTCAATTTTATATATTTTAACAAAATTTGAAACAAAAATAGATACGACAAAACGTCCAAGTAATCCAATCTATCCAAAATTGTGTGATTCCATGCATTATGCTTCATTTATAAGCCTTTAATCAATGAGCACTAATGATTAGTTTAGAATGATCACTTCAACTGGCCGATCAACTACACATGTCCACACTAAATCATCCATAACTTTTGATTTAGAGCTTAGAATGACACGAATCCAATGCCCACGTTAACCTAGCTCAATTTTCTATATTTTGACTTAATTTGAGACAGAAATAGAGACGAAAAAGTGTCCAACTAATCCAATCAATCCAAACATCTTGATGCCATGAATTATACTTAATTTATAAGCGTTTATTTAATGAGCACCAATGATTAGTTTAAAATGATCACTTTAACTGGCCGATCAACTTGACATGTTTGCACTAAATCGTCCATAACTTTTGATTTAAAGCTCCGAAACACACGAATCAAATGCTCACGTTAATCTAGCTCAATTTTCTATATTTTTACAAACATTGAGACGAAATAGATATGAGAAAGCGTCCAAGTAATCACTTTAACTGGCCGATCAACTTGATATGTCCGCACTAAATCGTTCGTAAATTTTGATTTAGAGCTCGGAATGACACGAATCTAGTGCCCACATTCAGCTAGCTCAATTTTCAATATTGTGACAAAGTTTAAAACAGAGATAGATACGACAAAGCATCCAAGTAATCCAATCCATCTCAAACTCCATGATGCCATTCTCTAGGCTTGAGAGGGAAATAGATACAACAAAGCGTGCAATTAATCCAATCCATTCCAAACTGCGTGATGTCATTCTTTAGGCTTCATTTATAAGCCTTTACTTAACGTGCACCAATGATCAGTTTTGAAAGATCACTTTAACAGGCCGATCAACTTGACATCTCTGCACTAAATCGTCTGTAACTTTTGATTTAGAGCTCAAAATGACACGAATCCAATGCCCACGTTAAGCTATGTCAATTCTCTGTTCTTTGACAAAATTTGATTCAAATATAGAGATGACAAAGCGTACAAGTAATCCAATCTATCACAAACTGTGTGATGCCATGCTTTATACTTCATTTATAAGCTTTTACTTAAGGAGCACCAATGATCAGTTTAGAATAATCACTCTAACAGACCGATAAACTTGACACGACCATATAAAATGTTCCATAACTTTTGATTTAGAGCTCAGAATGACATGAATCCAATGCCCAAGTTAAGCTAGCTCAATTCTCTATATTTTGAAAAATTTGAGATAGAAATATAGACGACAAAGCATCCAAGTAATCCAAATTATACCGAACTGCGTGATGCCTTGCTTTACGCTTCATTTATAAGCCTTTACTTTTTGAACCCAATGATCAGTTTAGAATGATCACTTTAACTGCCGATCAACTTGACACGTACGCACTAAATCGTCCGGAACTTTTTATTTAGATCTCAGATACGCACGAATCAAATGCCCACGTTAAACTAGCTCAATTATCTATATTGTAACAAAATTTGAAACAAAAATAGATACGACAAAGCATCCAAGTAATCCAATCTATCCAAAATTGTGTGATGCCATGCATTATGCTTCATTTATAAGCCTTTACTCAATGAGCACTAATGATTAGTTTAGAATGATCACTTTAACTAGCCGATCAACTAGACATGTCCACTCTAAATCATCCATAACTTTTGATTTAGAGCTTAGCATAACACGAATCCAATGCCCACGTTAACCTAGCTCAATTTTTTATATTTTGACTTAATTTGAGACAGAAATAGAGACGAAAAAGTGTCCAACTAATCCAATCAATCCAAACATCTTGATGCCATGCATTATACTTAATTTATAAGCGTTTATTTAATGAGCACCAATGATTAGTTTAAAATGATCACTTTAACTGGCCGATCAACATGACATGTTTGCACTAAATCGTCTGTAACTTTTGATTTAAAGCTCCAAAACACACGAATCAAATGCTCACGTTAATATAGCTCAATTTTCTATATTGTAACAAAAAATTGAGACGAAATAGATATGAGAAAGCGTCCAAGTAATCACTTTAACTGGCCGATCAACTTGATATGCCCGCACTAAATCGTTCGTAAATTTTGATTTAGAGCTCGGAATGACACGAATCTAGTGGCCACATTAAGCTAGCTCAATTTTCAATATTGTGACAAAGTTTAAAACAGAGATAGATACGACAAAGCGTCCAAGTAATCCAATCCATCTCAAACTCCATGATGCCATTCTCTAGGCTACATTTATGACTCTTTACTTAATGAGCATCAATGATCACTTTTGAATGATCACTTTAACAGGCTGACCAACTTGACATGTCCGCAGTAAATCGTCGTAACTTTTGATTTAGAGCTCGGAATGACCGGAATCTAGTGCCCACGTTAAGCTAGCTCAATTTCTATATTGTGAAAAAGTTTGAGAGGGAAACAGATACGAAAAAGCGTGCAATTAATCCAATCCATCCCAAACTGCGTGATGCCATTCTTTAGGCTTCATTTATTAGCCTTTACTTAATGAGCATCAATGATCAGTTTTGAATGATCACTTTATCTGGCCAATCAACTTGACATGTCTGCACTAAATCATCTGTAACTTTTGATTTAGAGCTTAGAATGACTCGAATCCAATGTCAATGTTAAGCTAGCTCAATTTTCTATTTCTTAACAAAATTTGAGATAGAAATAGAGATGACAAAGCGTCCAAGTAATCCAATATATCCCAAACTACGTGATGCCATGCTTTATGCTTCATTTATAAGCCTTTTACTTAATGAGCACAAATGATCAATTTAGAATGATCACTTTAACTGGCCGATCAACTTGACATGTACGTACTAAATCATACGTAACATTTGATTTAGAGCTCAAAAACACACGAATCAAATCCCCACATTAATATAGCTCAATTTTCTATATTGTAACAAAATTTGAAATAGAATTAGAGACGACAAAGCGTCCAAGTAATCTAATGTATCCCAAAATGTGTGATGTCATGCTTTATGCTTCATTTATAAGCCTTGACTTAATGAGCAACATTGATTAGTTTAGAATGATAACTTTAACTGGTTGATGAACTTTACATGTACGCACTAAATCGTCCATAACTTTTGATTTAGAGCTTAGAAACACATGAATCCAGTGCCCACATTAAGCTAGCTCAATTTTCTATATTGTAACAGAAATTTGAGACAGAAATAGATACGGCAAAGTGTCCAAGTAATCCAATCAATCCAAAACTGTGTGATGCCATGCATTATGCTTCATTTATAAGCCTTTACTCAATGAGCACTAATGATCAATTTAGAATGATCACTTTATCTCGCTGATCAACTTGACATGTCAACACTAAATCATCCATAACTTTTTATTTAGAGCTCAGAATGACACGAACCCAATGCCCACGTTAAGTTAGGTTAATTTTCTATATTTTAAGTCAATTTGAGACAGAAATAGAGATGACAAAGCGTCCAAGTAATATCTAAACTGCTTGATGTCATGCATAATGCTTTATTTATAAGCCTTTATTTAATGAGCACCAATGATCACTTCATAATGATAACTTTAACTTGGCGATCAACGTCGCATGTATGCACTAAATCGTCCGTAATTTTTGATTTAGAACTCAGAAACACAAGAATCAGATGCTTACGTTAAGCTAGCTAAATTTTTTTCTATATTGTAACAAAATTTGAGATGAAATAGATTCGACAAAGCGTTCAATTAATCCAATCTATCCAAAACTGTGTGACCATGCATTATGCTTCATTAATAAGCCTTTTCTCAATGAGTACCAATGATCAGTTTAGAATGATCACTTTAACTGGCTGATCAACTTGACATATCCGCACTAAAGCATCCATAACTTTTTATTTAGAGCTCCGAATGACACGAATCCAATGCCCACGTTAACCTAGCTCAATTCTCTATTTTTTGACAAAATGTGAGACAGAAATAGGGATGACAAAGAGTCCAAGTAATCAAATCTATCCCAAACTGGTTGATGCCATACATTATGCTTCATTTATAAGCATTTATTTAATGAGCACCAATGATCAGTTTAGAATCATCACTTTAACAAGTCGATCAACTTGACATGTCCGCACTAAATCGTCTGTAACTTTTGGTTTAGTGCTCAGAATGACACGAATACAGTGCCCACGTTAAGCTTGCTCAATTTTCTTTATTGTGACAAAATTTGAGACAGAAATAGATACGACAAAGCATCCAAGTAATCCAATCCATCCGTACCTGCGTGATGCCATTCTTCAGGCTTCATTTATAAGCCTTTACTTAATGTGCACCAATGATCAGTTTTGAAAGATCACTTTAACAAGCCGATCAACTTGGCATCTCTGCAGTAAATCGTACGTAACTTTTGATTTAGAGCTCAAAAATGACACGAATCAATGCCCACATTAAGCAAGGTCAATTCTCTATTCTTTGACAAAATTTGATTCAAATATAGAGACGACAAAGCCTACAAGTAATCCAATATATCCCAAATTGTGTGATGCCATGCTTTATACTTCATTTATAAGCCTTTACTTAATGAGCACCAATGATCAGTTTAGAATAATCACTCTAACAGGCCGATAAACTTGACTTCACCATATAAAATTTTCCATAACTTTTGATTTAGAGCTCAGAGTGACATGAATCCAATGCCCAAGTTAAGCTAGCTCAATTCTCTATATTTTCAAAAAATTTGAGATAGAAATATAGACGACAAAGCATCCAAGTAATCCAAATTATACCGAACTGCGTGATGCCTTGCTTTACGCTTCATTTATAAGCCTTTACTTTTTGAACCCAATGATCAGTTTAGAATGATCACTTTAACTGGCGTTCAGCTTGACATGTACACACTAAATCATCCGTAACTTTTGATTGAGATCTCAGATACACACGAATCAAATGCCCACGTTAAACTAGCTCAATTTTCTATATTGTAACAAAATTTGAAACAAAAATAGATACGACAAAGCGTACAAGTAATCCAATCTATCCAAAATTGTGTGATTCCATGCATTATGCTTCATTTATAAGCCTTTACTCAATGACCACTAATGATTAGTTAAGAATGATAACTTTAACTGGCCGATCAACTAGACATGTCCACACTAAATCATCCATAACTTTTGATTTAGAGCTTAGAATGACACGAATCCAATGCCCACGTTAACCTAGCTCAATTTTCTATATTTTGACTTAATTTGAAACAGAAATAGAGACGAAAAAGTGTCCAACTAATCCAATCAATCCAAACATCTTGATGACATGCATTATACTTAATTTATAAGCGTTTATTTAATGAGCCCCAATGATTAGTTTAAAATGATCACTTTAACTGGCCGATCAACTTGACATGTTTGCACTAAATCGTCTGTAACTTTTGATTTAAAGCTCCGAAACACACGAATCAAATGCTCACGTTAATCTAGCTCAATTTTCTATATTATAACAAAAATTGAGACGAAATAGATATGAGAAAGCATCCAAGTAATCACTTTAACTGGCGATCAACTTGATATGTCTGCACTAAATCGTTTGTAAATTTTGATTTAGAGCTCGGAATGACACGAATCTAGTGCCCACATTAAGCTAGCTCAATTTTCAATATTGTGACAAATTTTAAAACAGAGATAGATTCGACAAAGCGTCCAAGTAATCCAATCCATCTTAATCTCCATGATGTCATTATCTAGGCTTCATTTATGACTCTTTACTTAATGAGCGTCAATGATCACTTTTGAATGATCACTTTAACTGGCTGATCAACTTGACATATCCGCTGTAAAACATCGTAACTTTTGATTTAGAGCTCGGAATGACCGGAATCTAGTGCCCACGTTAAGCTAGCTCAATTTCTATATTGTGAAAAAGTTTGAGAGGGAAATAGATACGAAAAAGCGTGCAATTAATCCAATTCATCCCAAACTGCGTGATGCCATTCTTTAGGCTTCATTTATTAGCCTTTACTTAATGAGCATCAATGATCAGTTTTGAATGATCACTTTATCTGGCCAATCAACTTGACATGTCTGCACTAAATCATCCGTAACTTTTGATTTAGAGCTCAGAATGACACAAATCCAATGTCAATGTTAAGCTAGCTCAATTCTCTATTTCTTAACAAAATTTGAGATAGAAATAGAGATGACAAAGCATCCAAGTAATCCAATCTATCCCAAACTACGTGATGCCATGCTTTATGCTTCATTTATAAGCCTTTTACTTAATGAGCACCAATGATCAATTTAGAATGATCACTTTAACTGGCCGATAACCTTGACATGTACGTACTAAATCATACGTAACTTTTGATTTAGAGCTCAAAAACACACGAATCAAATCCCCACATTAATATAGCTCAATTTTCTATATTGTAACAAAATTAGAAACAGAATTAGAGACGACAAAGCGTCCAAGTAATCTAATCTATCCCAAAATGCGTGATGTCATGCTTTATGCTTCATTTATAAGCCTTGACTTAATGAACAACATTGATTAGTTTAGAATGATAACTTTAACTGGTCGATGAACTCTACATGTACGCACTAAATCGTCCGTAACTTTTGATTTAGAGCTTAGAAACACATGAATCCAGTGCCCACATTAAGCTAGCTCAATTTTCTATATTGTAACAAAAATTTGAGACAGAAATAGATACGGGAAAGTGTCCAAGTAATCCAATCAATCCAAAACTGTGTGATGCCTTGCTTTACGCTTCATTTATAAGCCTTTACTTTTTGAACCCAATGATCAGTTTAGAATGATCACTTTAACTGCCGATCAACTTGACACGTACGCACTAAATCGTCCGGAACTTTTTATTTAGATCTCAGATACGCACGAATCAAATGCCCACGTTAAACTAGCTCAATTATCTATATTGTAACAAAATTTGAAACAAAAATAGATACGACAAAGCATCCAAGTAATCCAATCTATCCAAAATTGTGTGATGCCATGCATTATACTTCATTTATAAGCCTTTACTCAATGAGCACTAATGATTAGATTAGAATGATCACATTAACTAGCCGATCAACTAGACATGTCCACTCTAAATCTTCCATAACTTTTGATTTAGAGCTTAGCATAACACGAATCCAATGCCCACGTTAACCTAGCTCAATTTTTTATATTTTGACTTAATTTGAGACAGAAATAGAGACGAAAAAGTGTCCAACTTATCCAATCAATCCAAACATCTTGATGCCATGCATTATACTTAATTTATAAGCGTTTATTTAATGAGCACCAATGATTAGTTTAAAATGATCACTTTAACTGGCCGATCAACATGACATGTTTGCACTAAATCGTCTGTAACTTTTGATTTAAAGCTCCAAAACACACGAATCAAATGCTCACGTTAATCTAGCTCAATTTTCTATATTGTAACAAAAATTGAGACGAAATAGATATGAGAAAGCGTCTAAGTAATCACTTTAACTGGCCGATCAATTTGATATGTCCGCACTAAATCGTTCGTAAATTTTGATTTAGAGCTCGGAATGACACGAATCTAGTGCCCACATTAAGCTAGCTCAATTTTCAATATTGTGACAAAGTTTACAACAGAGATAGATATGACAAAGCATCCAAGTAATCCAATCCATCTCAAACTCCATGATGCCATTCTCTAGGCTTCATTTATAACGCTTTGCTTAATGAGCGTCAATGATCACTTTTGAATGATCACTTAACAGGCTGATCAGCTTGACATGTCTGCAGTAAATCGTCGTAACTTTTGATTTAGAGCTCGAAATGACCGGAATCTAGTGCCCACGTTAAGCTAGCTCAATTTCTATATTGTGAAAAAGTTTGAGAGGGAAATGCATACGATAAAGCATGTAATTAATACAATCCATCCCAAACTGCGTGATGCCATTCTTTAGGCTTCATTTATTACACCTTACGTAATGAGCATCAATGATCAGTTTTGAATGATCACTTTATCTGGCCAATCAACTTGACATGTCTACACTAAATCATCCGTAACTTTTGATTTAGAGCTCAGAATGACACGAATCCAATGTTAATGTTAAGCTAGCTCAATTCTCTATTTCAATAAAATTTGAGATAGAAATAGGGATGACAAAGCGTCCAAGTAATCCAATCTATCCCAAACTACGTGATGCCATGCTTTATGCTTCATTTATAAGCCTTTTACTTAATGAGCACCAATGATCAATTTAGAATGATCACTTTAACTGGCCGATCAACTTGACATGTACGTACTAAATCATACGTAACTTTTGATTTAGAGCTCAGAAACACACGAATCAAGTCCCCACATTAATATAGCTCAATTTTCTATATTGTAACAAAATTTGAAACATAATTAGAGACGACAAAGCATCCAAGTAATCTAATCTATCCCAAAATGCGTGATGTCATGCTTTATGCTTCATTTATAAGCCTTGACTTAATGAGCAACATTGATTAGTTTAGAATGATAACTTTAACTGGTCGATGAACTCTACATATACGCACTAAATCGTCCGTAACTTTTGATTTAGACCTTAGAAACACATGAATCCAGTGCCCACATTAAGCTTGCTCAATTTTCTATATTGTAACAAAAATTTTAGACAGAAATAGATACAGCAAAGTGTCCAAGTAATCCAAAACTGTGTGATGCCATGCATTATGCTTCATTTATAAGTCTTTACTCAATGAGCACTAATGATCAATTTAGAATGATCACTTTATCTCGCTGATCAACTTGACATGTCCACACTAAATCATCCATAACTTTTGATTTAGAGCTCAAAATGACACGAATCCAATGCCCACGTTAAGTTAGCTTAATTTTCTGTATTTCAACTTAATTTGAGACAGAAATAGAGATGACAAAGCGTCCAAGTAATATCTAAACTGCTTGATGTCATGCATAATGATTTATTTATAAGCCTTTATTTAATGAGCACCAATGATCACTTTATAATGATAACTTTAACTGGGCGATCAACATGGCATGTATGCACTAAATCGTCCGTAATTTTTGATTTAGAACTCAGAAACACAAGAATTAGATGATTACGTTAAGCTAGCGAAATTTTCTATATTGTACAAAAATTTGAGATGAAATAGATTCGACAAAGCGTTCAATTAATCCAATCTATCCAAAACTGTGTGACCATGCATTATGCTTCATTAATAAGCCTTTTCTCAATGAGTACCAATGATCAGTTTAGAATGATCACTTTAACTGGCTGATCAACTTGACATGTCTGCACTAAAGCATCCATAACTTTTTATTTAGAGCTCCGAATGACACGAATCCAATGCCCACATTAAGCTAGCTCAATTCTCTATTTTTTGACAAAATGTGAGACGGAAATAGGGATGACAAAGCATCCAAGTAATCAAATCTATCCCAAACAGGTTGATGCCATGCATTATGCTTCATTTATAAGCATTTATTTAATAAGCACCAATGATCAGTTTAGAATCATCACTTTAACAAGTCGATCAACTTGACATGTCCACACTAAATCGTCTGTAACTTTTGATTTAGTGCTCAGAATGACACGAATACAGTGTCCACGTTAAGCTAGCTCAATTTTCTTTAGTGTGACAAAATTTGAGACCCAAATAGATACGAAAAAGTGTCCAAGTAATCCAGTCCATCCCTACCTGCGTGATGCCATTCTTTAGGCTTCATTTATAAGCCTTAACTTAATGTGCACCAATGATCAGTTTTGAAAGATCACTTTAACAGGCCGATCAACTTGACATCTCCGCACTAAATCGTCCGTAACTTTTGATTTAGAGCTCAAAATGACACGAATCCAATGCCCACGTTAAGCTAGGTCAATTCTCTATTCTCTGACAAAATTTGATTCAAATATAGAGACGACAAAGCGTACAAGTAATCCAATCTATCCCAAATTGTGTGATGCCATGCTTTATACTTCCTTTATAAGCCTTTACTTAATGAGCACCAATGATCAGTTTAGAATAGTCACTCTAACAGGCCGATAAACTTGACATGACCATATAAAATTTTCCATAACTTTTAATTTAGAGCTCAGAATGACGTGAATCCAATGCCCTAGGTAAGCTAGCTCAATTCTCTATATTTTGAAAAAATTTGAGATAGAAATATAGACGACAAAGCGTCCAAGTAATCCAAATTATACCGAACTGCGTGATGCCTTGCTTTACGCTTCATTTATAAGCCTTTACTTTTTGAACCCAATGATCAGTTTAGATTGATCTCTTTAACGGGCCGATCAACTTGACACGTACGCACTAAATCGTCTGTAACTTTTGATTTAGATCTCAGATACACACGAATCAAACACTCACGTTAAACTAGCTCAATGTTCTATATTGTATCAAAATTTGAAAGAAAAATAGATATGACAAAGCGTCCAAGTAATCCAATCTATCCAAAATTGTGTGATTCCATGCATTATGCTTCATTTATAAGCCTTTAATCAATGAGCACTAATGATTAGTTAAGAATGATCACTTTAACTGGCCGATCCACTTGACATGTCCACACTAAATCATCCATAACTTTTAATTTAGGGCTTAGAATGACACGAATCCAATGCCCACGTTAACCCAGCTCAATTTTCTATACTTTGACTTAATTTGGGACAGAAATAGAGACGAAAAAGTGTCCAACTAATCCAATCAATCCAAACATCTTGATGCCATGCATTATACTTAATTTATAAGCGTTTATTTAATGAGCACCAATGATTAGCTTAAAATGATCACTTTAACTGGCCGATCAACTTGACATGTTTGCACTAAATCGTCCGTAACTTTTGATTTAAAGCTCTGAAACACACGAATCAAATGCTCACGTTAATCTAGCTCAATTTTCTATATTGTAACAAAAATTGAGACGAAATAGATATGAGAAAGCGTCCAAGTAATCATTTTAACTGGCCTATCAACTTGATATGTCCGCACTAAATCATTCGTAAATTTTGATTTAGAGCTTGAATGACACGAATCTAGTGCTCACACTAAGCTAGCTCAATTTTCAATATTGTGACAAAGTTTAAAACAGAGATAGATACGACAAAGCATCCGAGTAATCCAATCCATCTCAAACTCCATGATGCCATTCTCTAGGCTTCATTTATGACTCTTTACTTAATGAGCGTCAATGATCACTTTTGAATGATCACTTTAACAGGCTAACCAACTTGACATGTCCGCAGTAAACCGTCGTAACTTTTGATTTAGAGCTCGGAAGGACCGGAATCTAGTGCCCACGTTAAGCTAGCTCAATTTCTATATTGTGAAAAAGTTTGAGAGGGAAATAGATTCGACAAAGCGTGCAATTAATCCAATCCATCCCAAACTGCGTGATGCCATTCTTTAGGCTTCATTTATTAGCCTTTACTTAATGAGCATCAATGATCAATTTTGAATGATCACTTTATCTGGCAAAACAACTTGACATGTCTGCAGTAAATCATCCGTAACTTTTGATTTAGAGTTCAGAACGACACGAATCCAATGTCAATGTTAAGCTAGCTCAATTCTCTATTTCTTAACAAAATTTGAGATAGAAATAGAGATGACAAAGCGTCCAAGTAATCCAATATATCCCAAACTATGTGATGCCATGCTTTATGCTTCATTTATAAGCCTTTTACTTAATGAGCACCAATGATC
>JAENJI010000013.1:2706702-2808521 GCA_018901935.1 Pugionium cornutum | reverse complement strand
GGGACCGGCGGTGTCACCCACGTCGCCACCAAGTGTGCGGAAGCTTGGGCCTCTCCACCGGCAATGCTGGTTGCTCTGGTCCTTGTGGTCGAGGGTCCGATGGTACTGCTTGGGCCGGTAGGCGTGCCAGATGGTCCGGCTGTCTCGGGCAAGCTTCCTGGTCGGCCAGTCTGGTCTCCTGGCTGGATGTACGACCTGATGTCCTCATCATTCCCTCCCTCTTCAGTAGGTTTGTCCTCAAAACTGGTTCATCTGCATGGAAAGGGGCCAAGTCAGTAACATTAAACGTATTGGACACATTAAACTCACCTGGAAGCTCGATCCGGTAGGCGTTGTTGTTGATCCTCTCGAGCACTCTGAATGGTCCATCTCCTCTTGGTGCTAGCTTGGAACTCCTTAGGTTTGGGAACCTCTCTTGCCGTAGGTGTAGCCACACCCAATCGCCTGGTTGAAAGATCACCTCCTTTCTTCCTTTGTTGGCATGAGTCACGTACTGTCGGTCCTCTTCTCCAAGTTCTCTGCTACCTTCTGGTGTAACCTCCTTATGAACTCTGCTTTGGATGCTCCGTTGAGGTTGGTCATCTCAGCTGGTGGCAGTGGTGTTTGCTCCAATGGGGTGAGAGGGTTGAAGCCGTATACCACTTCAAATGGGGTCTTCTTGGTTGCTGAGTGCACGGCTCGGTTGTTGGCGAACTCAATGAATGGCAGGCACTCCACCCAAGTCTTTAGGTTCTTCCCTAGTGTTGTTCTGAGAAGAGTTGATAGGGTCCTGTTGACAACTTCAGTTTGGCCATCGGTTTGAGGATGGCAAGTGGTTGAGAAGAGTAGCTTCGTGCCTAGTTTCTCAAAGGGTCCTCCAGAAATGGCTGAGGAACTTGGTGTCCCTATCTGATACGATGGTCCTTGGCACTCCATGAAGCCGTACTATCTCCCTGAAGAACAGCTCAGCTGTTTGTGTGGCATCATTGACATTGGCACATGGGATGAAATGTGCCATCTTGGAGAATCTGTCCACCACTACAAAGATTGCATCTTTGTGGTTGATCTTAGGCAGACCTAGAACAAAATCCATCGAGATGTCCACCCATGGATGTGTTGGTATGGGCAGTGGGAGATACAACCCGTGAGGTTGCACTCGGGACTTTGCCTTCTTGCAAGTAATGCATCTTGCACAATGTGCTTCTACTGTCCTCTTGATGTGTGGCCAGTAGAAGTGCTCCTTGACCACTGCTAGAGTCTTGTCGACACCAAAGTGGCCCATGAGTCCTCCTCCATGAGCTTCTCGGATGATAAGCTCCCTTAGTGATCCTGTGGTATGCACAGCCTTCTTTCTCGGAACAAGAATCCCTCATGGATGTAGAATTTGCCATGACTCCCCTACACTCCTTGTAGCTCTCAGCAAGGTCAGGATCATCCTTGTATAGATCCTTGATGTGCTCGAATCCTAGGACCTTTGCCTCCATGGTTGATATCAAGGCAAACCTCCTTGATAGTGCATCGGCTACCACATTGTCTTTGCCCTTCTTGTACTTGATGATGTCTGGAAGGTCTCTATGAACTCCATCCACCTGGCATGTCTCCTCTTGAGATTGGTTTGCCCTCTGAGGTGTTTGAGAGTCTCGTGATCAGTGTGGATCACAAACTCCTTGGACAGCAAGTAATGCTGCCAAGTCTCCAATGCTCGGACAAGGGCATAGAGCTCCTTGTCATAAGTGGGGTAGTTCAGTGAGGCACCACCTAAATTCTCACTGAAGTATGCCACTGGTCTCCCTCCTTGTGTTAGCACTGCTCCTATGCCTATTCCAGAGGCATCACACTCCACTTCACACGTCTTGTTGAAGTCGGGAAGGACCAGCACTGGTGCGTGTGTCAGGCTGTCCTTCAAGGCCTGGAATGCCTTCTCCTGAGCTTCTCCCCAGCTGAATCCACGTTCTTCTTCACTACTGCCGTCAGTGGAAGTTGGGCATGAATCTCCTGTAGAAGCTGGCCAGTCCGTGGAAGCTCATCACTTGGCTGATGTTCCTGGGTGTTGGCCATTCTTGTATGGCTCGAATCTTCTCTTCATCAACCTGTAGGCCCTGTGAACTTACAACAAAACCTAAAAGATAAGTTTATCAGTACAAAAGATGCACTTCTTGAGATTGGCATAAAGCTCTTCTTGTCGAAGGGTTTTAAGTACCATCTCAAGATGTGTGAGGTGTTCCCGTAGGCACTTACTATAAACTAGTATGTCATCAAAGTAAACAACTACAAACTTACTGATGTACGCCCTAAGAACTTGGTTCATAAGGCATGAAGGTGCTTGGGGCATTAGTCAAGCCGAATGGCATGACTGTCCACTCGTAGAGCCCTTGCTTTGTCTTGAAAGCAGTCTTCCACTCATCACCTTCCTTCATCCTGACCTGGTGGTATCCACTCTTGAGATCTATCTAGGAGAAGACCGTGGCTCCACTCAGTTCATCTAGCATGTCATCCAGCCGTGGTATCGGATGCCGGTACTTGACTGTGATGTTGTTGATTGCTCGGCAGTCCACACATATTCGCCAAGTCCCATCCTTCTTGGGCACTAGTAGCACTGGTACGACACATTGACTGAGGCTCTCTCAAACATAACCTTTCTCCAGGAGCTCCTTGACTTGCTTCTCAAGCTCCTTAGACTCCTCTGGGCTCATCCGGTAGGCTGGCGGTTGGGCAGGGCTGCTCTGGGCACGAGGTCGATCTGGTGCTCTATGCCTCGTAGGGGAGGTAAGCCTGCTGGTATCTCTTCCGGGAACACATTCTGGAACTTGTTGAGGAGTGTTGCTACTTCATGAGGTAGCTCTACCTGTCCCTGTTCTATACTCAACACTTCCTTGAAAACCATTAGTAACATTAAGTCCTTGAGGCTAAAGCTCTCCGGACATGACTAGGTTGAATAAGAAAGTTAGACTTGACAAGTTTCTTTTCCTTACTCATTTGGAGTTGTAGCTCATGTACTTGGGCAGGTGTAAGAGGAGCTAGGCTGACCTTTCTCTTGTCATGCACGAAGGTGTAGAGATTGGTTCTGCCATCATGCCTGGTCTCTTTGTCAAACTGCCATGGTCTTCCTAGTAGAAGATGGCCAGCTTGCATGGGCACCACGTCGCACACGACCTGGTCTTGGTACTTGCCCACACTGAATGGCACAGTGACTTGCTCATGAATCTTGAGCTCCACTTTGTCATCAAGCCATCTCAGTCTATATGGTCGAGGATGCCGTGTCCTCTCTAGACCTAGCTTATCAACCATATACGCACTAGCAACGTTAGTGCAAGAACCACCATCTATGATGAGGTTACATACCTTTCCCTTGATGGTGCAACAACTGTGGAAGATGTTCTCCCTTTGGATGGTCTCTGAAGGATCCACCATTGCACTGAGGATACGTCTAGTGACCAGCACTTCCCCACATCAGGTTACTCAATGTCACCATATTCTCCTTCTGGTTCATATTCCTCTTCATCTTGGGACTCATATTCTCCTGCCTCCGTAATCAGCATGACTCGGTTGTTTGGGCACTCCCTTGAGATGTGTCCACGTCCCCTGCACTTGAAACAAGTTATGTCACGTGATCTTTGAGGGTTAGAAGACTTACCAGGCTCTCTCTGGTCACGGGTGGGTTCAGGAGGCTTGCTCTTGAACCTTGACTCGATCTCTACGCTTTTGCCTTTGTCTACGGTCTTAGGCATGTTGCTTGGTGCCCAAGGTGTCTTAGGCTTGCTGCGGATGTCTTGGCTCTTACGTTTGATGTGCTGTTCAGCTTGCACAGATAGGTGGAACAAGTCCTTGAAGTCGTTGTAGATTTGCCTTTCCACCTTGCAGCTGATCCTTTCTTGGAGTCCATCCAAGAATTGTGCCATCAATGCTTCTTCATCATCATTGAGCTCCAATCTGTTCCTTAACCTCTCGAACTCTTCATAGTACTCCTCTACTGATCTGGTACCCTGCTTAAGAGTACGAAAACGTCGTTGCAAATCCCTATGAAAGTAAGGTGGAACATACCTTTGTCGCATGAGGTCTTTCATGTCGACCCATGAGTCTACGGGTCTCATTCTCTTCCTCCTTCTGTCAGATACCTCACGATCCCACCAGATGAGGGCATTGTCCGTGAGTTGTGCTACTGCCATTGAGACTCTCCTAGGTCCTGGTTGGTTGTAGTGATCAAAGATATGATCCATTCGCTTCTCCCAATCTAGGTAAGCCTCGGGGTCTACTTTTCCTGCAAAAGTTGGAGGAGTTAGTTTAACATCAGGATGAATTACCCGGTTATAGGTGTGTTCATCTCCATCCTCATGACGTCTAGGAGGCATTCTTGGTCTCTGGTGAAGACCATATGGCTCAAAGCCATCATCTTCTGCCTCTGGTTGCCGTGGAGGTCCTCTCGGCCTATGGTGATAGTTATGAGGTTGCGTGTCCTCATCTCCATCTGGCTGGGGTTCCTCCTGTTCGTGCCGTGTCCTAAGGTACTCAGGACCCTCAGGACGATCTGGCTCAGCTCTCACGTGCCTTATGGCCTGGAACCTTACTGGTCTCTCCACGCGCTCCAACCTCTCGCCTATGGATGCGAGTTGTGTTTGGAGTGTGGTGAACATGACCATCATGGCTTCAGCTGCGTCTCTATTCTCTTCTCCCATGTGTGCTACAAAGAAAGAAGACAATTAGGGTGCTCCTAAATTATTAGGAGAGTTTCTTTTTATATGGGATTTGAAAAAATGCAAAAAGGAAAATCCTAAGGAAAGGAAATTCGAAAAAAGGAAACTTCCTAGACAACTTGTGCTAGCTGTCCAATTCGAATTCTTTTGTGTATTTTCCTATTTTCTTTTCTTTTCTTTTTGTTTTCTTTTTAATTTAACTTAAAACTAATGGAAATATGAATTAAACAAAAAGGAAAACGTGTATGCAATGCAAAAAGTGAATCTAAACCCTAGTGATACACGTAGGAGGCTAGATGCACTCGGTTTGGAGTTTGAGGTTATTTTTTGATTTTTCTTGAATGCGACTTAAACTAATGCAAGAACACAAAACAAAACAAGCAAAAGGATAGAAACAACCTGGTTTTAGGAGCTTTAAGCTCTGATACCAAAATGATACAAGCCTTGATTCAAGGATGTATGCGCGTGGGCTGTTTGTAGAAGATTAGGTGAGAAACTCAACCTTAGGCTTCTGGATAGGGGTTTTCTGGTTGGTAAACGACGGAAGGGTGAAGTGAACCACACGAGGGGTGATGAACCTCGTGATAAATCAAAAACTTAGAGCTAGGAGGGCTGGTCTCAACTAGGTTCTAAGCGCACAAGTCTCTCTTGAGAGAAAGCTCGTAGGAAAAAGTTCTACTTTATTAATAATCAAAAGGTTGTCGAACTACAATGCTGGAAGGAGCCTTATTAATATGCTCGACAGCTTGACCTTCTAGGGTCGACACAAATAAAGAAAAAGGAAAGTTTACAAAAGTGCACAAAGGAAAAGATACAAAAGTGCATAACCGAAAAGGACCTATTCCTAAAATGTTCTTGACTCAAAAATGTAAAGCAACTAGATCCTACCCTGCAAAACATAAAGAGGCATATATTCGAATGTAAACTTACCTTAACTCACCTCACGGCCAAGAAATGGAAGGTGGCCGTCCTTGTGGAATGCACGCGCCTTGCTCCTAGTCTTCCACTTGGAGTAGGGTTAAATATCTTTGGGCCCTGACCTCTCTTGCCACTAAAGCCCAAGTCTCTGATGTTCCTTGTGTTGTTGAGAAGCCTTTGGACTCTAATTTGCTCTTCTGGCCCATTGTCCTTAGCTGCTCTTCCTCTAGAAGCTTGTCGACCCATAAGCTGAATTTGTGGAAGAGTGCTCTTGATCTGCTTCTTGTCATTGCTCCTGGAGGTACCACTGGTGTAGATACTTCCTCTAAGTGCATGTCCTGGAGCTGGTAGCACAAGTCTCTCTTGAGAGAAAGCTCGTAGGGAAAAAGTTCTACTTTATTAATAATCAAAAAGGTTGTCGAACTACAATGCTTGAAGGAGCCTTATTAATATGCTCGACAGCTTGACCTTCTAGGGTCGACACAAATAAAGAAAAAGAAAGTTTACAAAAGTGCACAAAAGGAAAAAAATACAAAAGTGTATAACCGAAAAAGGACCTATTCCTAAAATGTTCTTGACTCAAAAATGTAAAGCATCTAGATCCTACCCTGCAAAACAGAAAGAGGCATATATTCAAATTCAAACTTACCTTAACTTACCTCACGGCCAAGAAATGGAAGGTGGCCTTCCTTGTGGCATGCACGCGCCTTGCTCCTAGTCTTCCACTTGGAGTAGGGTTAAAAATCTTTGGGCCTTGACCTCTCTTGCCACTAAAGCCCAAGTCTCTGATGTTCCTTGTGTTGTTGAGAAGCCTTTGGACTCTACTTTGCTCTTCTGGCCCATTGTCCTTGGCTGATCTTCCTCTAGAAGCTTGTCGACCCATAAGCTGAATTTGTGGAAGAGTGCTCTTGATCTGCTTCTTGTCATTGCTCCTGGAGGTACCACTGGTGTAGATACTTCCTCTAAGTGCATGTCCTGGAGCTGGTAGCTCATTTGGTCCGAGTCCTCTTGTGTAGAAGTGGAAGTGTGCGTGTACTCGGCTGGATGTCCTGTACCGGCTGGATTGTGCGCGGTACTGGCCGGAATGACTTCAGGACCGGCCAAGTTGATCCCGGAGTCGGCAGTGTCATCAGGGGGACCGGCGGTGTCATTCACGTCCCCACCAAGTGTGCCGGAAGCTTGGGCCTCTCCGCCGGCGATGTTGACCGGTCTGGTCCTATAGGTCGAAGGTCCGGCGGTACTGTCTGGTCCGCCAGGCGCGCCAGATGGTCCTGCTGTCTCGGGCAAGCTTCCTGGTCGGCCAGTCTGGTCACCTGGCTGGATGTACGACCTGATGTCCTCATCATTAACGTGGGCATTGCATTCGTGTTATTCTGAGATCTAAATCAAAAGATACCGAAGATTTAGTGCGCATGTCAAGTTGATCGCCTAGTTAAAGTGATCATTCTGAACTTATCATTGCTACTCGTTAAGTAAACACATATAAATGAAGCATAATGCTTGGCATCATGCAGTTTGGGATAGTGTGGATTACTTTGACGCTTTGTCGTATCTAGTTCTGTCACAAATTTTTTCACAATATAAAAAAATTGAGCTAGCTTAACGTGGGCATTGCATTTGTGTCATTCTGAGCTCTAAATAAAAAGTTATGAATGATTAATGCAGGCATATCAAGTTGATCGGGCAGGTAAAATGATCATTCTAGACTGATCATTGGTGCTCATTGAATAAAAGCTTATAAATGAAGCATAATGCATGACATCACGCAGTTCGGGATAGATTGGATTACTTGGAGGCTTTGTCGTATCTACTTCTGTCTCAAATTTTGTCAAAATATAGAAAATTGATCTAGCTTAACGTGGGGTTTGGATTCGTGTCATTCCGAGGTAAAAATCAAAAATTACGGACAATTTAGTGCGAACATGTCAAGTCGATCGGCCAACTAATATGATTATTCTAAACTGATCATTGGTACTCATTGAGTAAAGTCTTATAAATGAAGCATAATACATGGAATCACATAGTTTTGGATAGATTGGATTACTTGGACGGTTTGTCATATCTAGTTCTGTCTCAAATTTTGTCACAGTATAGAAAATTGATCTAGCTTAACGTGGGGTTTGGATTCGTGTCATTCCGAGCTCTAATTGAAAAGTTATAGACGCTTTAGTGCGGACATGTCAACTTGATCGGTCAGTTAAAGTGATCATTCTAAACTGATCACTGGTGCTCATTGAGTAAAGGCTTATAAATGAAAAATAAGGCATGGCATCACGCAGTTTGGGATAGATTGGATTACTTGGACCCTTTGTCGTATTTTGTTCTGTCTCAAATTTTGTCACAATATAAAAATTGAACTAGCTTAATGTAGGCATTGCATTTGTGGGACGATTTAGTGCTGACATGACAAATTGATTCGCCTGTGAATATGATCATTCTAAACTGATCATTGTGACAGATTGATTCGCCAGTGAATATGATCATTCTGAACTGATCATTGGTGCTCATTAAGTAAAAGCTTATAAATGAAAAATAATGCATGGCATCACACAGTTTGGGATGGATTGGAATACTTGGAGGCTTTGTCGTCTCTTCTTTTGTCTCAAATTTTTTCAAAATATAGAAAATTGAGCCAGTTTAACATGGGCATTAGATTTCTGTCAGTCTAAGCTCTAAATCAAAAATTACAGACGATTTAGTGTGGACATGTCAAGGTTATCGACCAGTTAAGGTGCTCATTCTAAACTAATCATTGGTGCTCATTGAGTAAAGCCTTATAAATGAAGCATAAGGATGGCATCACACAATTTTGGATAGATTGGATTACTTAGATGCTTTGCGTACCTAGTTATGTCTCAAATTTTGTCACAATATAGAAAATTGAACTAGCTTAATGTGGGAAATTGATTCGTGTCATTCTGAGCTATACATCAAAAGTTATGTAAGATTTGAAGTAGACATGACAAAGTAATCGGCCAGTTAAAAAATGATCATTATAAACTGATCATTGGTGTCATTGAGTAAAAGCTTATAAATTAAAAATAATGCAAGGCATCACACAGTTTGGGATGGATTGGATTACTTTGACGCTTTGTCGTATATAATTCAGTTCAAACTTTGTCACAATATAGAAAATTGAGCTAGCTTATTATGGCACTAGATTCGTGTCATTCTGAGCTCTAACACAAAACTTACTGACGATTTAGTTCAGACATGCCCAGTTGATCGGCTAGTTAAAGGGATCATTCTAAACTGATCATTGGTGCTCACTGAGTAAAGGCTTATAAAAGAAGCATAAGGCATGGAATCTCACAGTTTGGGATAGATTAGATAACTTGGATGCTTTGTCGTATCTAGTTCAGTCTCAAATTTTTCACAATATAGAAAATTGAACTAGCTTAATGTGTGCATTGGATTCATGTCATTCCGAGCCATAAATCAAAAGTTAGGGACGATTTAGTGAACACATGACAGGTTGTTCGGCCAGTTAAAGTGATCATTCTAAAATGATCATTGGTACTCATTTATTAAAAGCTTATTAATGTAAAATAATGCATGGTATCTCGAAGTTTGAGATGGATTGGATTAGTTGGACGTTTTGTCGTATCTATTTTTGCCTCAAATTTTGTTACAATATAGAAAACTAGGAAAGCTTAACATGGGGATTGGATTCGTGTCATTCTGAGTTCAAAATCAAAATTAAGTAACTGACGATTTAGTGCGGACATGTCAAGTTGATCGGCCAGTTAAAGTGATCAGTCTAAACTGATCATTGGTCATTGAGTAAAGGCTTATAAATGAACCATAAGGCATGGCATCACGCAGTTTGGGATAGATTGGATTACTTGGACGCTTTGTTTTATCTGTTTCTTTCTCAAAATGTTTGATACAATATAGAGAATTGAGCTAGCTTAACGTGGGCATTGGATTCGTGTCATTCTGAGCTTTAAATCAAAAGTTACGAACGATTTAATGCGGAAATGTCAAGTTGACTGGCCAGTTAAAGTGATCATACTATACAGATAATTGGTGTCCATTAATTAAAGGCTTTAAATGAAGCATATTGCATGGCATCAAGCTGTTTGGAGAGATTGGATTGCTTGAATGGTTTGTCGTCTCTATTTATGTCTCAAATTTTGTCAAAATATAGAAAATTGATCTAGATTAACGTGGGGTTTGGATTCGTGTCATTCCGATCTCAAAACCAAAAATTGCGGACGATTTAGTGCAGACATGTCAAGTTGATCGGCCAGCTAATTTGATTATTCTAAATTAATCATTGGTACTCATTGAGTAATGTCTTATAAATGAAGCATAATACATGGCATCACATAATACTGGCATCACATAGCTTTGTCATATCTAGTTCTGTCTCAAATTTTGTAACAATATAGAAAATTGATCTAGCTTAACGTGGGCATCAGATTCGTGTCATTCTGAGCTCTAAATCAAAATTTACATACGATTTAGTGCATACACGTCAACTTGATGGCCAGTTAAAGTGATCATTCTAAACTTATCATTGGTGCTCATTGAGTAATGGCTTATAAATGAAGCATAATGCATGGCATCACACAGTTCTGGATAGATTGGATTACTTGTACCCTTTAACATATCTATTTATGTCTCAAATTTTTTTAAAATATAGAAAATTAAGCTAGCTTAACGTGGGCATTTGATTCATGCGTTTCTGAGCTCTAAATCAAAAGTTACGGACGATTTAGTGCGTACATGTCAAGTTCATCGGCCAGTTAAAGTGATCATTATAAACTGATAATTGGTGCTCATTAAGTAAAGGCATATAAATGAAGCATAAAGCATGGCATCAAGGAGTTTGGGATAGTTTGGATTATTTGGACGCTTTGTCGTCTCTATTTCTGCATCACATTTTGTCGAAATATAGAGAATTGAGCTAGCTTAACGTGGGCATTGGATTTGTGTCACTCTGATCTCTAAATATAAGTTACAAACGATATAGTGTGGACATGTCAAATTGATCGGCCAGTTAAAGTGATCATTCTAAACTGATCATTGGTGCTCATTAAGAATAGGCTTATAAATGAAGCATAAAGCATGGCATCAAGCAATTTGGGATAGATTGGATTACTTAGATGCTTTGTCGTCTCAATTTCTCTCTCAGATTTTGTCAAAATACAGAAAATTAAGTTATCTTAACATGGGCATTAGATTCGTGTCATTCAGAGCTTTAAATCAAAAGTTACAGACGATTTAGTGCGGACATGTCAAGTTGATCAGCCAGATAAGGTGATCATTCTAAACTGATCATTGGTGCCCATTGAGTAAAGGCATATAAATGAAGCATATCGCATGGCATCACATAGATTTGGATAGATTGGATTACTTGGACGCTTTCTCGTATCTATTTCTGTCTCAAATTAAGTGAAAATACAGAAACTTGAGCTAGCTCAATGTCGACATTGGATTTGTGTGTTTTGGATATCTAAATAAAAAGTTTCGGACGATTTAGTCCGGGCATGTCAAGTTGATAGCCCAGTTAAAGTGATCATTCTAAACTGATTATTGGTGCTCATTGAGTAAAGGCTAATAAATGAAGAATAATGCATGGCACCACACATTTTGGATAGATTGGATTACTTGGACGCTTTGTCGTATTTATTTATGTCTCAAATATTGTTACAATATTGAAAATTGAGCTAGCTTAACGTGGGCTCTGGATTCATGTGTTTCTGAGCTCTAAATCAAAAGTTATGGACGATTTAGTGTGGACATGTCAAGTTGATCGGACAGTTAAAGTGTTCATTCTAAACTAATCATTGGTTTTATTAAGTGAATGCTTATAAATGAAGCAAAAAGCCTTGCGTCACACATTTGAGATCGATTGGATTACTTTGACGCTTTGTCGTCTCTATTTCTATCTCAAATTTTGTCAAATTATAGAAAATTGAGCTAGCTTAACGTGGGCATTGGATTCGTGTCATTCGGAGCTCTAAATCAAAAGTTACAGACGATTTAGTGTGGACATGTGAAGTTGAGTGGACAGTTAAAGTGATCATTCTAAACAGATCAGTGGTACTCATTAAGTAAAGCCTTATAAATGAAGCATAGAGCATGGCAGCAAGTAGATTGGATAGATTGGATTACTTGGATGCTTTGTCATCTCTATTTCTAACTCAAATTTTTCAAAATATAGAAATTTGAGCTAGCTTAACGTGGACATTGGATTCGCGTCATTGTGAGCTCTAAATAAAAAATTACGGACAATTTAGTGCGGACATATCAAGTTGATCGGCCAGTTAAAGTGATCATTCTGATTCGATCATTGGTGCTCATTGAATAAAGGTTTATATATGAAGCATAATGCATGGCATCACGCAGTTTGGGTTATATTGGATTACTAGGACGCTCTGTCATATCTAGTTCTGTTTGAAATTTTAACACAATATAGAAAATTGAACTAGCTTAATGTGGGCATTGAATTCGGGTCATTCTGAGGTATAAATCAAAGTTATGGACGATTTATTTCGGACATGCCAAGTTGATCGGCTAGTTAAAAGGATCATTCTTAGCTGATCATTGGTGCTCATTAAGTAAAAGCTTATAGATGAAAAATAATGTATGGCATCACAAAGTTTGAGATTGACTGGATTAGTTTGATGCTTTGTCATATTTACTTCGGTCTCAAATTTTGTCACAATATAGAAGATTGAGCTAACTTAACATGGGCATTGGATTCGTGTCATTCTAAGCTCTAAATGAAAAGTTACGTACAATTTAGTGCGAACATGTCAAGTTGATCGGCCAGTTAAAGTAATCATTCTAAACTGATCATTGGTGCTCATTGACTAAAGGTTTATAAATGAAGCATAATGCAATGTATTACACAGTTTGAGTTATATTGCATTTACTGTACGCTTTGTCGTATCTAGTTCTCTTTCAAATTTTGTCAAAATATAGAAAATTGAACTAGCATAATGTGGGCATTGGATTCGTGTGATTCTGAGCTATAAATAAAAAGTTATGGACGATTTAGTGTAGACATGTCAAGTCTATCGGTCAGTTAAAATGATCATTCTAAGCTGATCATTGGTTCTCATTACGTAAAAGCTTATAAATGAAGAATAAAGCATAGCATCACGCAGTTTGGGATAGATGGGATTACTTGGATGCTTTGTTGTCTTTATTTATGCCTCAAATTTTGTTAACATATAGAAAATTGAGCTAGCTTAACGTGGGCATTGGATTCGTGTCATTAAGAGCTCTAAATCAAAAGTTATAGACGATTTAGTGCGAACATGTCAAGTTGATAGGCCAGTTAAAGTGATCATTCTAAACTGATCTTGGTGCTCATTGAGTAAAGGCTTATAAATGCAGCATAATGCATGGCATCACACAGTTTTGGATAGACTGGATTACTTGGACGCTTTCTCGTATCTATATATGTCTCAAATTTTTTGCACTATAAAAAATTGAGTTAGCTTAACATGGGCATTGGATTCATGTGTTTCTGAGCTCTAAATCAAAAGTTACAGACGATTTAGTGTGGACATGTCAAGTTTATCGGACAGTTAAAGTGATCATTCTAAGCTAATCATTGGTTCTCATTAAGTAAAGGCTATAAATGAAGTATAAAGCTTGGCATCACACAGTTTGGGTAGATTGGATTACTTGGACGCTTTGTTGTCTCTATTTCTTTCTCAATTTTCGTGAAAACATTGAAAATTCAGTTAGCTTAACGTGGACATTGGATTCATGTCATTCTGAGCTCTAAATCAAAAGTTATGGACGATTAGTGCAGACATATCAAGTTGATCGGCGAGTTAAAATGATCATTCTAAAATGATCATTGGTGCTCATTAAGTAAAGACTTATAAATGAAGCATAAGGCATGGTATTACGCAGTTTAGGATAGATTGGATTACTCGGACACTTTGTCGTCTCTACTTCTATCTCAAATTTTGCTAACATATAGAAAATTGAAATAGCTAAATGTGGGCATTGGATTAGTGTCATTCGGAGCTATAAATCAAAAGTTATGGGCGATTTAGTGCAGATATGACAAGTTGGTAGGCCCGTTAAAATAACCATTCTAAAATGATCATTGGTACTGATTGTGTAAAAGCTTATAAATGAAAAATAATGCATGGCATCATGCAGTGCGGGATGGATTGGATTACTTAGATGCTTTATCGTAACTATTTCTGTATCAAGTTTTGTTACAATATAGAAAATTGAGCTAACTTGATGTGGGCATTGGATTCGTGTCATTCTAAGTTCTAAATCAAAAGTTACGGACGATTTAGTGCGGACATGTCAAGTTGATCGTCCAGTTAAAGTGATCACTCTAATGTGATCATTGTAAACTGATCACTGGTGCTCATTGAGTAAAGGCTTATAAATGTAGCATAATGCATGGCATCACACAGTTTTGGTTAGATTGAATTACTTGGACGCTTTTTCGTGTCTATTTATGTCTCAAATTTTGTTACACTATAGAAAATTGAGCTACCTTAACGTGCACATTGGAATCGTTTGTTTCTGACCTCTAAATCAAAAGTTACGCACGATTTAGTGCGGATATGTCAAGTTGATTGGCCAGTTAAAGTGATCAGTCTAAAGTGATCATTGGTGCTCCCTAAGTAAAAGCTAATAAATGAAGTATATATAATGGCATAAGGCGATTGGACGCTTTGTCATCTCTATATCTGTCTCAAATTTTGTCAAAATATAGACAATTGAGCTAGATTAACATAGGCATTGTATTCGTGTAATCTTAGCACTAATTCAAAATTTACGGACGATTTAGTGAGGACATGTCAAGTGGAACGGCCAGTTAATATGATTATTCAAAACTGATCATTGGTAGTTATTGAGTAAAGGCTTATAAATGAAGGATAATGCATGGCATCACGCGGTTTGAGATAGGTTGGATTACTTGGACGCTTTGCCGTATCTACTTCTGTCTCAAATTTTGTCAAAATATAGAAATTTGAGGTGGATTAACGTGGCCATTAGATTCGTGTCATTCTGAGCTCTAAATCAAAATTTACGGATGATTTTTTGCGGACATGTCAAGCGGATCGACTAGGTAATATGATTATTCTAAACTGATCAATGGTACGCATTATGGAAAGGCTTATAAATGAAACATAATACATGGCATCATGCGGTTTGAGATAAATTGGATTACTTGGACGCTTTGTCATATCAAGTTGTTTCTTTAATTTTGTTCCAATATAGAAAATGATCTAGCTTAACGTGCACATTGGATTCGTGAGTTTCAAAGGTCTATATAAAAAGTTATGGACGATTTAGTGCGTACATGTCAAGTTGATCAGCCAGTTAAAGTCATCATTCTAAACTGATCTCTTGTACTCATTGAGTAAAGGTTTACAAATGAAGCATAAAGCATGGCATCACGCAATTTGGGATAGATTGGATTACTTGGACGCCTTGTCGTCTCGATTTCTGTCTCAAATTTTTCAAAATATAGAAATTTGAGCTAGATTAACGTGGGTATTGGATTCCTATCATTGTGAACTCAAAATACAAATTTATGGGTGATTAAGTACAGACATGTCAAATCGATCGGCCAGTTAAGTTATCATTCAAAACTTATCATAGGTGCTTATTAAGTAAAGGCTTATAAATGAAGCATAATGCATGGCATCACACAGTTCTGGATAGATTGGATTACTTGCACGCTTTGTCATATCTATTTATGTCTGAAATTTTTTTAAAATATAGAAAATTAAGCTAGCTTAACGTGGGCATTTGATTCATGCGTTTCTGAGCTCTAAATCAAAAGTTACGGACGATTTAGTGCGTACATGTCAAGTTCATCGGCCAGTTAAAGTGATCATTATAAACTGATAATTGGTGCTCATTAAGTAAAGGCATATAAATGAAGCTTAAAGCATGGCACCAAGGAGTTTGGGATAGTTTGGATTATTTGGACGCTTTGTCTTCTCTATTTCTGCATCACATTTTGTCGAAATATAGAGAATTGAGCTAGCTTAACGTGGGCATTGGATTTGTGTCACTCTGATCTCTAAATCAAAAGTTACAAACGATATAGTGGGGACATGTCAAATTGATCGGCCAGTTAAAGTGATCATTCTAAACTGATCATTGGTGCTCATTAAGAATAGGCTTATAAATGAAGCATAAAGCATGGCATCAAGCAATTTGGGATAGATTGGATTACTTAGATGCTTTGTCGTCTCAATTTCTCTCTCAGATTTTGTCAAAATACAGAAAATTAAGTTATCTTAACATGGGCATTAGATTCGTGTCATTCAGAGCTTTAAATCAAAAGTTACAGATGATTTAGTGCGGACATGTCAAGTTGATCAGCCAGATAAGGTGATCATTCTAAACTGATCATTGGTGCCCATTGAGTAAAGGCATATAAATGAAGCATATTGCATGGTATCACATAGATTTGGATAGATTGGATTACTTGGACGCTTTCTCGTATTTATTTCTGTCTCAAATTAAATGAAAATACAGAAACTTGAGCTAGCTCAATGTCGTCATTGGATTTGTGTGTTTTGGATCTCTGAATCAAAAGTTTCGGACGATTTAGTCCGGACATGTCAAGTTGATAGCCCAGTTAAAGTGATCATTCTAAACTGATTATTGGTGCTCATTGTGTAAAGGCTTATAAATGAAGAATAATGCATGGCACAACACATTTTGGATAGATTGGATTACTTGGACGCTTTGTCGTATTTATTTATGTCTCAAATATTGTTACAATATAGAAAATTGAGCTAGCTTAACGTGGGCTCTGGATTCATGTGTTTCTGAGCTCTAAATCAAAAGTTATGGACGATTTAGTGTGGACATGTCAAGTTGATCGGACAGTTAAAGTGTTCATTCTAAACTAATCATTGGTTTTAATAAGTGAATGCTTATAAATGAAGCAAAAAGCATGGCATCACACATTTGAGATCGATTGGATTACTTTGATGATTTGTCGTCTCTATCTCTATCTCAAATTTTGTCAAATTATAGAAAATTGAGCTAGCTTAACGTGGGCATTGGATTCGTGTCATTCGGAGCTCTAAAGCAAAAGTTACAGACTATTTAGTGTGGACATGTGAAGTTTAGTGGACAGTTAAAGTGATCATTCTAAACAGATCAGTGGTACTCATTAAGTAAAGCCTTATAAATGAAGCATAGAGCATGGCAGCAAGTAGATTGGATAGATTGGATTACTTGGATGCTTTGTCATCTCTATTTCTAACTCAAATTTTTCAAAATATAGAAATTTGAGCTAGCTTAACGTGGACATTGGATTCGCGTCATTGTGAGCTCTAAATTAAAAATTACGGACAATTTAGTGCGGACATATCAAGTTGATCGACCAGTTAAAGTGATCATTCTTATTCGATCATTGGTGCTCATTGAATAAAGGTTTATAAATGAAACATAATGCATGGCATCACGCAGTTTGGGTTATATTGGATTACTTGGACGCTCTGTCATATCTAGTTCTGTTTGAAATTTTAACACAATATAGAAAATTGAACTAGCTTAATGTGGGCATTGGATTCGGGTCATTCTGAGGTATAAATCAAAGTTATGGACGATTTATTGCGGACATGCCAAGTTGATCGGCCAGTTAAAATGATCATTCTTAGCTGATCATTGGTGCTCATTAAGTAAAAGCTTATAGATGAAAAATAATGTATGGCATCACAAAGTTTGAGATTGACTGGATTAGTTTGATGCTTTGTCATATTTACTTCGGTCTCAAATTTTGTCACAATATAGAAGATTGAGCTAACTTAACATGGGCATTGGATTCGTGTCATTCTAAGCTCTAAATGAAAAGTTACGTACAATTTAGTGCGAACATGTCAAGTTGATCGGCCAGTTAAAGTAATCATTCTAAACTGATCATTGGTGCTCATTGAGTAAAGGTTTATAAATGAAGCATAATGCAATGTATTACACAGTTTGAGTTATATTGCATTTACTGGACGCTTTGTCGTATCTAGTTCTCTTTAAAATTTTGTCAAAATATAGAAAATTGAACTAGCATAATGTGGGCATTGGATTCGTGTGATTCTGAGCTATAAATCAAAAGTTATGGACGATTTAGTGTAGACATGTCAAGTCTATCGGTCAGTTAAAATGACCATTCTAAGCTGATCGTTGGTGCTCATTACGTAAAAGCTTATAAATGAAGAATAAAGCATAGCATCACGCAGTTTGGGATAGATGGGATTACTTGGACGCTTTGTTGTCTTTATTTATGCCTCAAATTTTGTTAACATATAGAAAATTGAGCTAGCTTAACGTGGGCATTGGATTCGTGTCATTCAGAGCTCTAAATCAAATGTTATAGACAATTTAGTGCGAGTATGTCAAGTTGATCGGCCAGTTAAAGTGCTTATTCTAAACTGATCTTGGTGCTCATTGAGTAAAGGCTTATAAATGCAGCATAATGCATGGCATCACACAGTTTTGGATAGATTGGATTACTTGGACGCTTTCTCGTATCTATATATGTCTCAAATTTTTTGCACTATAAAAAATTGAGTTAGCTTAACATGGGGATTGGATTCATGTGTTTCTGAGCTCTAAATCAAAAGTTACAGACGATTTAGTGCTGACATGTCAAGTTTATCGGACAGTTAAAGTGATCATTCTAAGCTAATCATTGGTTCTCATTAAGTAAAGGCTATAAATGAAGTATAAAGCTTGGCATCACACAGTTTGGGTAGATTGGATTACTTGGACGCTTTGTTGTCTCTATTTCTTTCTCAATTTTCGTGAAAACATTGAAAATTGAGCTAGCTTAACGTGGGCATTGGATTCATGTCATTCTGAGCTCTAAATCAAAAGTTATGGACGATTAGTGCAGACATATCAAGTTGATCGGCGAGTTAAAATGATAATTCTAAAATGATCATTGGTGCTCATTAAGTAAAGACTTATAAATGAAGCATAAGGCATGGTATTACGCAGTTTAGGATAGATTGGATTACTCGGACACTTTGTCGTCTCTACTTCTGTCTCAAATTTTGCTAAAATATAGAAAATTGAAATAGCTAAATGTGGGCATTGGATTCCTGTCATTCGGAGCTATAAATCAAAAGTTATGGGCGATTTAGTGCAGCAATGACAAGTTGGTCGGCTCGTTAAAATAACCATTCTAAACTGATCATTGGTACTGATTGTGTAAAAGCTTATAAATGAAAAATAATGCATGGCATCACGCAGTGCGGGATGGATTGGATTACTTAGACGCTTTATCGTATCTATTTCTGTATCAAGTTTTGTAACAATATAGAAAATTGAGCTAACTTGATGTGGCATTGGATTCGTGTCATTATAAGTTCTAAATAAAAAGTTACGGACGATTTTGTGCGGACATGTCAAGTTGATCGTCCAGTTAAAGTGATCATTCTAAACTGATCATTGTAAACTGATTACTGGTGCTCATTGAGTAAAGGCTTATAAATGTTGCATAATGCATGGCATCACACAGTTTTGGTTAGATTGAATTACTTGGACGCTTTTTCGTGTCTATTTGTGACTCAAATTTTGTTACACTATAGAAAATTGAGCTACCTTAACGTGCACATTGGAATCGTTTGTTTCTGAGCTCTAAATCAAAAGTTACGCACGATTTAGTGCGGATATGTCAAGTTGATTGGCCAGTTAAAGTGATCAGTCCAAAGTGATCATTGGTGCTCCCTAAGTAAAAGCTTATAAATGAAGTATATATAATGGCATAAGGCGATTGGACGCTTTGTCATCTCTATATCTGTCTCAAACTTTGTCAAAATATAGACAATTGAGCTAGATTAACATATGCATTGTATTCGTGTAATTCTTTGCACTAATTTAAAATTTACGAACGATTTAGTGAGGACATGTCAAGTGGAACGGCCAGTTAATATGATTATTCAAAACTGATCATTGGTTGTCATTGAGTAAAGGCTAATAAATGAAGGATAATGCATGGCATCACGCGGTTTGAGATAGGTTGGATTACTTGGACGCTTTGCCGTATCTAGTTCTGTCTCAAATTTTGTCAAAATATAGAAATTTGAGGTAGATTAACGTGGCCATTAGATTCGTGTCATTCTGAGCTCTAAATCAAAAGTTACAGACGATTTAGTGTGGACATGTGAAGTTTAGTGGACAGTTAAAGTGATCATTCTAAATAGATCAGTGGTACTCATTAAGTAAAGCCTTATAAATGAAGCATAGAGCATGGCAGCAAGTAGATTGGATAGATTGGATTACTTGGATGCTTTGTCATCTCTATTTCTAACTCAAAATTTTCAAAATATAGAAATTTGAGCTAGCTTAACGTGGACATTGGATTCGCGTCATTGTGAGCTCTAAATAAAAAATTACGGACAATTTAGTGCGGACATATCAAGTTGATCGGCCAGTTAAAGTGATAATTCTGATTCGATCATTGGTGCTCAAGGTTTATAAATGCTAATGCATATCACGCAGTGAATTGGATTACTTGGATAATGTTCTGTTTGAAATTTTAACACAATATAGGCATCACGGGTCATTCTGAGGTATAAATCAAAGATGGATTTATTGCGGACATGGATTACTTGGATCATTGCTTTGTAAAAGCTTATATGAAAAATAATACGGCATTCTGGTCTCAAATTTTGTCACAATATAGAAGATTGAGCTAACTTAACATGGGCATTGGATTCGTGTCATTCTAAGCTCTAAATCAAACGTGACGTACAATTTAGTGCAGACATGTCAAGTTGATCGGCCAGTTAAAGTAATCATTCAAAACTGATCATTGGTGCTCATTGACTAAAGGTTTATAAATGAAGCATAATGCAATGTATTACACAGTTTGAGTTATATTGCATTTACTGGACGCTTTGTCGTATCTAGTTCTCTTTAAAATTTTGTCAAAATATAGAAAATTGAACTAGCATAATGTGGGCATTGGATTCGTGTGATTCTGAGCTATAAATCAAAAGTTATGAACGATTTAGTGTAGACATGTCAAGTCTATCGGTCAGTTAAAATGATCATTCTAAGCTGATCGTTGGTGCTCATTACGTAAAAGCTTATAAATTAAGAATAAAGCATAGCATCACGCAGTTTGGGATAGATGGGATTACTTGGACGCTTTGTTGTCTTTATTTATGCCTCAAATTTTGTTAACATATAGAAAATTGAGCTAGCTTAACGTGGGCATTGGATTCGTGTCATTCAGAGCTCTAAATCAAAAGTTATAGACGATTTAGTGCGAACATGTCAAGTTGATCGGCCAGTTAAAGTGCTCATTCTAAACTGATCTTGGTGCTCATTGAGTAAAGGCTTATAAATGCAGCATAATGCATGGCATCACACAGTTTTGGATAGATTGGATTACTTGGACGCTTTCTCGTATCTATATATGTCTCAAATTTTTTGCACTATAAAAAATTGAGTTAGCTTAACATGGGGATTGGATTCATGTGTTTCTGAGCTCTAAATCAAAAGTTACAGACGATTTAGTACGGACATGTCAAGTTTATCGGACAGTTAAAGTGATCATTCTAAGCTAATCATTGGTTCTCATTAAGTAAAGGCTATAAATGAAGTATAAAGCTTGGCATCACACAGTTTGGGTAGATTGGATTACTTGGACGCTTTGTTGTCTCTATTTCTTTCTCAATTTTCGTGAAAACATTGAAAATTGAGCTAGCTTAACGTGGGCATTGGATTCATGTCATTCTGAGCTCTAAATCAAAAGTTATGGACAATTAGTGCAGACATATCAAGTTGATCGGCGAGTTAAAATGATCATTTTGGTGCTCATTAAGTAAAGACTTATAAATGAAGCATAAGGCATGGTATTACGCAGTTTAGGATAGATTGGATTACTCGGAAACTTTGTCGTCTTTACTTCTGTTTCAAATTTTGCTAAAATATAGAAAATTGAAATAGCTAAATGTGGGCATTGGATTCGTGTCATTCGGAGCTATAAATCAAAAGTTATGGGCGATTTAGTGCAGATATGACAAGTTGGTCGGCCCGTTAAAATAACCATTCTAAACTGATCATTGGTACTGATTGTGTAAAAGCTTATAAATGAAAAATAATGCATGGCATCACGCAGTGCGGGATGGATTGGATTACTTAGACGCTTTATCGTATCTATTTCTGTATCAAGTTTTGTTACAATATAGAAAATTGAGCTAACTTGATGTGGGCATTGGATTCGTGTCATTATAAGTTCTAAATAAAAAGTTACGGACGATTTTGTGCGAACATGTCAAGTTGATCGTCCAGTTAAAGTGATCATTCTAAACTGATCGTTGTAAACTGATCACTGGTGCTCATTGAGTAAAGGCTTATAAATGTTGCATAATGCATGGCATCACAAAGTTTTGGTTAGATTGAATTACTTGGACGCTTTTTCGTGTCTATTTATGTCTCAAATTTTGTTACACTATAGAAAATTGAGCTACCTTAACGTGCACATTGGAATCGTTTGTTTCTGAGCTCTAAATCAAAAGTTACGCACGATTTAGTGCGGATATGTCAAGTTGATTGGCCAGTTAAAGTGATCAGTCTAAAGTGATCATTGGTGCTCCCTAAGTAAAAGCTTATAAATGAAGTATATATAATGGCATAAGGCGATTGGACGCTTTGTCATCTCTATATCTGTCTCAAACTTTGTCAAAATATAGACAATTGAGCTAGATTAACATATGCATTGTATTCGTGTAATTCTTAGCACTAATTCAAAATTTACGGACGATTTGGTGAGGGCATGTCAAGTGGAACGGCCAGTTAATATGATTATTCAAAACTGATCATTGGTTGTCATTGAGTAAAGGCTTATAAATGAAGGATAATGCATGGCATCACGCGGTTTGAGATAGGTTGGATTACTTGGACGCTTTGCCGTATCTAGTTTTGTCTCAAATTTTGTCAAAATATAGAAATTTGAGGTAGATTAACGTGGCAATTAGATTCGTGTCATTCTGAGCTCTAAATCAAAATTTACGGATGATTTTTTATGGACATGTCAAGCGGATCGACTAGGTAATATGATTATTCTAAACTGATCAATGGTACGCATTATGGAAAGGCTTATAAATGAAACATAATGCATGGCATCATGCGGTTTGAGATAAATTGGATTACTTGGACGCTTTGTCATATCAAGTTGTTTCTTTAATTTTGTTCCAATATAGAAAATTGAGCTAGCTTAACGTGGGCTCGGGGTTCATGTGTTTCTGAGCTCTAAATCAAAAGTTATGGACGATTTAGTGTGGACATGTCAAGTTGATCGGACAGTTAAAGTGTTCATTCTAAACTAATCATTGGTTTTATTAAGTGAATGCTTATAAATGAAGCAAAAAGCATGGCATCACACATTTGAGATCGATTGGATTACTTTGACGTTTTGTCGTCTCTATTTCTATCTCAAATTTTGTCAAATTATAGAAAATTGAGCTAGCTTAACGTGGGCATTGGATTCGTGTCATTCGGAGCTCTAAATCAAAAGTTACAGACGATTTAGTGTGGACATGTGAAGTTGAGTGGACAGTTAAAGTGATCATTCTAAATAGATCAGTGGTACTCATTAAGTAAAGCCTTATAAATGAAGCATAGAGCATGCCAGCAAGTAGATTGGATAGATTGGATTACTTGGCAAGTAGATTGGATAGATTGGATTACTTGGATGCTTTGTCATCCCTATTTCTAACTCAAAATTTTCAAAATATAGAAATTTGAGCTAGCTTAACGTGGACATTGGATTCGCGTCATTGTGAGGTCTAAATAAAAAATTACGGACAATTTAGTGCGGACATATCAAGTTGATCGGCCAGTTAAAGTGATAATTCTGATTCGATCATTGGTGCTCATTGAATAAAGGTTTATAAATGAAGCATAATGCATGGCATCACGCAGTTTGGGTTATATTGGATTACTTGTACGCTGTGTCATATCTAGTTCTGTTTGAAATTTTAACACAATATAGAAAATTGAACTAGCTTAATGTGGGCATTGGATTCGGGTCATTCTGAGGTATAAATCAAAGTTATGGACGATTTATTGCGGACATGCCAAGTTGATCGGCCAGTTAAAATGATCATTCTTAGCTGATCATTGGGGCTCATTAAGTAAAAGCTTATAGATGAAAAATAATGTATGGCATCACACAGTATGATATTGACTGGATTACTTGGATGCTTTGTCATATTTACTTTGGTCTCAAATTTTGTCACAATATAGAAGATTAAGCTAACTTAACATGGGCATCTGATTCGTGTCATTCTAAGCTCTAAATCAAACGTGATGTACAATTTAGTGCGAACATGTCAAGTTGATCGGCCAGTTAAAGTAATCATTCTAAACTGATCATTGGTGCTCATTGAGTAAAGGTTTATAAATGAAGCATAATGCAATGTATTACACAGTTTGAGTTATATTGCATTTACTGGACGCTTTGTCGTATCTAGTTCTCTTTAAAATTTTGTCAAAATATAGAAAATTGAACTAGCATAATGTGGGCATTGGATTCGAGTGATTCTGAGCTATAAATCAAAAGTTATGGACGATTTAGTGTAGACATGTCAAGTCTATCGGTCAGTTAAAATGATCATTCTAAGCTGATCGTTGGTGCTCATTACGTAAAAGCTTATAAATGAAGAATAAAGCATAGCATCACGCAGTTTGGGATAGATGGGATTACTTGGACGCTTTGTTGTCTTTATTTATGCCTCAAATTTTGTTAACATATAGAAAATTGAGCTAGCTTAACGTGGGCATTGGATTCGTGTCATTCAGAGCTCTAAATCAAAAGTTATAGACGATTTAGTGCGAACATGTCAAGTTGATCGGCCAGTTAAAGTGATCATTCTAAACTGATCTTGGTGCTCATTGAGTAAAGGCTTATAAATGCAGCATAATGCATGGCATCACACAGTTTTGGATAGATTGGATTAGTTGGACGCTTTCTCGTATCTATATATGTCTCAAATTTTTTGCACTATAAAAAATTGAGTTAGCTTAACATGGGGATTGGATTCATGTGTTTCTGAGCTCTAAATCAAAAGTTACAGACGATTTAGTGCGGACATGTCAAATTTCTCGGACAGTTAAAGTGATCATTCTAAGCTAATCATTGGTTCTCATTAAGTAAAGGCTATAAATGAAGTATAAAGCTTGGCATCACACAGTTTGGGTAGATTGGATTACTTGGACGGTTTGTTGTCTCTATTTCTTTCTCAATTTTCGTGAAAACATTGAAAATTGAGCTAACTTAACGTGGGCATTGGATTCATGTCATTCTGAGCTCTAAATCAAAAGTTATGGACGATTAGTGCAGACATATCAAGTTGATCGGCGAGTTAAAATGATCATTCTAAAATGATCATTGGTGCTCATTAAGTAATGACTTATAAATGAAGCATAAGGCGTGGTATTACGCAGTTTAGGATAGATTGGATTACTCGGACACTTTGTCGTCTCTACTTCTGTCTCAAATTTTGGTAAAATATAGAAAATTGAAATAGCTAAATGTGGGCATTGGATTCGTGTCATTCGGAGCTATAAATCAAAAGTTCTGGGCGATTTAGTGCAGATATGACAAGTTGGTCGGCCCGTTAAAATAACCATTCTAAACTGATCATTGGTACTGATTGTGTAAAAGCTTATAAATGAAAAATAATGCATGGCATCACGCAGTGCGGGATGGATTGGATTACTTAGACGCTTTATCATATCTATTTATGTATCAAGTTTTGTTACAATATAGAAAATTGAACTAACTTGATGTGGGCATTGGATTCTTGTCATTCTAAGTTCTAAATCAAAAGTTACGGTTGATTTTGTGCGGACATGTCAAGTTGATCGTCCAGTTAAAGTGATCATTCTAAACTGATCATTGTAAACTGATCACTGGTGCTCATTGAGTAAAGGCTTATAAATGTAGCATAATGCATGGCATCACACAGTTTTGGTTAGATTGAATTATTTGGATGCTTTTTCATGTCTATTTATGTCTCAAATTTTGTTACACTATAGAAAATTGAGCTACCTTAAGGTGTACATTGGAATCGTTTGTTTCTGAGCTCTAAATCAAAAGTTATGCACGATTTAGTGCGGATATGTCAAGTTGATTGGCCAGTTAAAGTGATCAGTCCAAAGTGATCATTGGTGCTCCCTAAGTAAAAGCTTATAAATGAAGTATATATAATGGCATAAGGCGATTGGACGCTTTGTCATCTCTATATCTGTCTCAAACTTTGTCAAAATATAGACAATTGAGCTTGATTAACATATGCATTGTATTCGTGCAATTCTTAGCACTAATTCAAAATTTACGGACGATTTAGTGAGGACATGTCAAGTGGAACGGCCAGTTAATATGATTATTCAAAACTGATCATTGGTAGTTATTGAGTAAAGGCTTATAAATGAAGGATAATGCATGGCATCACGCGGTTTGAGATAGGTTGGATTACTTGGACGCTTTGCCGTATCTACTTCTGTCTCAAATTTTGTCAAAATATAGAAATTTGAGGTGGATTAACGTGGCCATTAGATTCGTGTCATTCTGAGCTCTAAATCAAAATTTACGGATGATTTTTTGCGGACATGTCAAGCGGATCGACTAGGTAATATGATTATTCTAAACTGATCAATGGTACGCATTATGGAAAGGCTTATAAATGAAACATAATACATGGCATCATGCGGTTTGAGATAAATTGGATTACTTGGACGCTTTGTCATATCAAGTTGTTTCTTTAATTTTGTTCCAATATAGAAAATGATCTAGCTTAACGTGCACATTGGATTCGTGAGTTTCAAAGCTCTATATAAAAAGTTATGGACGATTTAGTGCGTACATGTCAAGTTGATCAGCCAGTTAAAGTCATCATTCTAAACTGATCACTTGTACTCATTGAGTAAAGGTTTACAAATGAAGCATAAAGTATGGCATCACGCAATTTGGGATAGATTGGATTACTTGGACGCCTTGTCGTCTCGATTTCTATCTCAAAGTTTTTCAAAATATAGAAATTTGAGCTAGATTAATGTGGGTATTGGATTCCTATCATTGTGAACTCAAAATCAAAATTTATGGGTGATTAAGTACGGACATGTCAAATCGATCGGCCAGTTAAGTTATCATTCAAAGCTGATCATAGGTGCTTATTAAGTAAAGGCTTATAAATGAAGGATAAAGCAATGTATCAAGCAGTTTGGATAGATTCGATTACTTGGATGCTATGCCGTCTCTATTTCTGTCTCAAATTTTGTCAAAATATAGAAAATTTAGCTATGTTAACGTGGGCATTGGATTCGTGTCATTCTGAGTTCTAAATCAAAATTTACAGACGATTTAGTGTGGATATGTGAAGTGGATCGGCGAGTTAATATGATTATTCAAAAATGATCACTGGTACTCATTGAGTAAAGACTTATAAATGAAGCATAATGCATGGCATCACGCGATTTTGGATAGATTGGATTACTTGGACGCTTGGTCGTATCTACTTCTGTCTCAAGTTTTGTCAAAATATAGAAATTTGAGCTAGCTTAACGTGGGCATTAGATTCGTGTCATTCTGAGCTCTAAATCAAAATTTACGAACGATTTAGTGCAGAAATGTCAAGTGGATTGGCCAGTTAATATGATTATTCTAAACTGATCGCGGGTACTCATTGAGTAAAGGCTTATAAATGAACCATAATGCATGGCATCAAGCGGTTTGGGATAGATTGGATTACTTGAACACTTTGTCATATCTAGTTCTGTCTCATATTTTGTTACAATATAGAAATAATAACTAACTTAATGTGGGCATTGGATTCGTGTCATTCTGAGCTATAAATCAAAAGTTACAGATGATTTAGTGCAGCTATGTCAAGTTGATCAGTCAGTTAAAATGATAATTCCAAACTGATCATTTGTGTTCATTGAGTAAAAGCTTATAAATGAAGAATAATACAAGGCATCATGCAGTTTGGGATATATTGGATTACTTCGACGCCTTGTCGTATCTATTTTCGTCTCAAATTTTGTCACAATATAGACTACTGAGCTAGCTTAACGTGGGCATTGGATTAGTGTCATTCTGAGCTCTAAATCAAAAGTTATAGATGATTTAGTGCAAACATGTCATGTTGAACGGCCAGTAAATATGGTCATTCTAAACTGATGCTCATTGAGTAAATTCTTATAAATGAATCATAATGATGACATCACGCATTTTTGGATAGCTTGGTTAACTTGGATGCTTTGTCGTATCTATATATGTCTCAAATTTTGTCTCAATATAGATAATTGAACTAGCTTAATATATGCATTGGATTCGGGTCATTTTGAGCTATAATTCAAAAGTTACGGACAATTTAGTGCAGAAATGTCAAATTGGTGGGCCTGTTCAAATGATCATACATAACTGATCATTGGTGCTCATTGAGTAAAGGCTTATAAATGAAGCATAATGCATGGCATCACACAGTTTGGGATATATTGGATTACTTGGATGTTTTGTCATATCTATTTCTATCTCAATTTTGTCTCAATATAGAAAATTGAGCTAGCTTAACGTGGGCATTGGATTCGTTTCATTTTGAGCAAGAAATCAGAATGCATGGCATCACACAATTTTGGATAGATTGGATTACTTGGATGCTTTGTTGTATCAATTTCTGTCTCAAATTTTGTTACAATATAGAGAATTGAGCTAGCTTAAAATGGGAATTGGATTCGTGTCATTTTGAGCTCTAAATAAAAATTTATGGACGATTTAGTGCGGACATGTCAAGTGGATCGACAAGTTAATATGATTATTCAAACTGATCATTAGTACTCATTTAGTAAAGTCTAATAAATAAGGCATAGTGTATGGCATCACGCTGTTTGGGATAGATTAGATTATTTGAACGCTTTGTCGTATCTAGTTCGGTCTCAAATTTTATCACAATATAGAAAAATGAACTAGCTTAATGTTCGCATTGGATTTGTGTCATTCTGAGCTCTAAATCAAAATTTACGGGCGCTTTAGTGCGGACATGTCAAGTTTATCGGCTAGTTAAAGTGATAATTCTTAACTGATCATTGGTGCTCATTGAGTAAAGGCTTAGAAATGAAGCATAATGCATGGCATCACAGAGTTTGGGATAGATTGGATTATATGGATGCTTTTTCATATCTAGTTCTGTCTCAAATTTTGTCATAATATAGAAAATTGAACTAGCTTAACATGGGCATTGGATTCGTGTCGTTCTAAGCTATAGATGAAAAGTTATGGACGATTTAATGCAGACATATCAAGTTGATCGGCCAGTTAAAGTGATCATTCTAAACTGATCGTGTGTGCTCATTGAGTAAAGGCTTATAAATGAAGCATAATTCATGGCATCACACAGTTTGAGAAAGATTGGAATTCTTGTACGCCTTGTCGAATCTAATTTTGTCTCAAATTTTGTCATAAAATAGAAAATTGAAATAGTTTAACGTGGGTATTGGATTCGTGTCATTCTAAGCTATAACTCAAAAGTTACGGACGATTTAGTGCATAAATGTTCAGTTGATCGGCCAGTTAAAATGATCACTCTAAACTAATCATTGGTGATCATTGTGTAAAGGTTTATAAATGAAAAATAATGCATGGCATCTCCGTCTCAAATTTTGTCAAAATATTGAAAATTGATCTAAAACATGGGCATTGGATTCGTGTCATTCTGCGTTCTAAATCAAAATTTACAAATGATTTAGTATGTACATGTCAAGTGTATCGACCAGTTAATATTACTATTCTAAGCTGATCATTGGTACTAATTTCGTAAGCGCTTATAAATGAAGCATAATCTATCTGATCACGCGGTTAGAATAGATTGGATTACTTTGACGCTTTTTCGTATCTAGTTCTATCTCAAATTTTTCACAATATAGAAAATTTATCTAGCTTAACATGGGCATTGGATTTGTGTCATTCTGAGCTATAAATCAAAACTTACGGACGATTTAGTGTAGCCATGTCAAGTTGATCGGCCAGTTAAAATGATCATTTTAAACTGATCATTGGTCCTCATTGAATAAAGGTTTATCAATGAAGCATAATGCATGGCATCACGCAGTTTGGGATAGATTAGATTATTTGGACGCTTTGTCAAATCTATTTTTGTCTCAATTTTTCTCAATATAGAAATTGTGCTAGCTTAACGTGGGCATTGGATTTGTGTCATTTCGAGCTATAAATCAAAAGTTATGCACGATTTAGTGTGGACATGTCAAGTGGATCGGCCCGTTAATATGATTATTCTAAACTGATCATTGGTGCTCATTGAGTGAAGGCTTATAAATGAAGCATAATGCATGGCATCATGCAGTTTGGGATAGATTGTAATACTTGGACACCTTCTCGTATCTAGTTTGTCTCAAATTTTGTCAAAATATAGAAAATTGAACTAGTTCAACATGTGGATTTGATTCGTGTCATTCTAAGCTATACAAGGTATGGACAATTTAGTGTAAACATGTAAAGTTGATCGACCAGTTAAAATTATCAGTCTAAAATGATCATTTGTGCATATTATGTAAAGGAATACAGGCATCCCACAATTTGGAATAGATTGGATTACTTGGACGCATTGACGTATCTATTTCTGTCTTAAAATTGGTCACAATATAGAAAATTGAGCAAGCTTAACGTGGGCATTGGATTTGTGTCATTATGAGCTATTAATCAAAAGTTACGGGCGATTTAGTGCAGATATGTCAAGTTGATCGACCAATTAAAATGATCATTTTAAACTTATCATTAGTGCTCGTGAGTAAATGATTATAAATGAAGCATAATGCATGACATCACAATGTTTTGGATAGATTTGATTACTTGGAGGATTTTTCAAACCAAATTTAGTCTTAAATTTTGTCAAAATATAGAGAGCTAACTTAACGTGGGCATTGGATTCATGTGATTCTGAGCTCTAAATCAAAATTTACAGACGATTTAGTGCAGACACGTCAAGTGGATCGACCAGTTAATATGATTATTCAAAACTCATCATTGGTACTCATTGAGTAAATGCTTATAAATGAAGAATAATCTATGGCATCACACAGTTTGGAATAGATTGGATTACTTGGATGCTTTGTCGTATCTTGTTCTGTCTCAAATTTTGTCACAATATAGAAAATTAAATTAGATTAACATGGGCATTGGATTCGTGTCATTCTGAGCTCTAAGTCAAATGCTACAGATGATTTAGTGCGGACATGTCAAGTTGATCGGCCAGTTAAAGTGATGATTTTAAACTGATCATTGGTGCTCATTGAGTTAAGGCTTAGAAATGAAGCATAACGCATGGCATTACAAAGTTATGGATAGATTGGATTACTTGAATGCTTTGTCATATCTATTTCTGTATCAAATTTTGTTACACAATAGAAAAGCTAGCTACGTTAACGTGGGCATTGGATTCGTGTGTTTCGGAGCTCTAAATCATAAATTGCGGACGATTTAGTGCAGCCATGTCAAGTTTATCGGCCAGTTCTTATCATTGGTTCTCATAGATTAAAAGCTTATAAATGAATCATAATGCATGGCATCACGCTGTTTTGGATATATTGGATTACTTGGACGCTTTGTTGTATCTATTTCTATTTTAGATTTCGTCTCAATATAGAAATTTGAAGTAGCTTAACGTGGACATTGGATATGTATCATTCTGAGCTCTAAATCAAAATTTTCGGATGATTTAGTGCGGACATGTCAAGTTGATCGACTAGTTGATATAATTACTCTAAACTGATCATTGGTGCTCATTGAGTATAGGCTTATAAATGAAGCATAATTCATGACATCACGCAGTTTTGGATAGCTTGGATAACATGGACGCTTTGTCGTACCTATTTTTGTCTCAAATTTTACATCAAGATAGAAAATTTAACTAGCTTAACGTGGGCATTGGATTTGTGTCAATCTAAGCTATAATTTAAAAGTTATGAACAATTTAGTGCATACTTTTCAAGATGATCGTCTAGTTAAAATGATCATTCTAAACTGATCATTGGTGCTCATTGAGTAAAGGAATGTATGGCATCTTGCAGTTTGGGATAGATTGGATTATTTGGACGCTTTGTCGTATCTATTTCTATATTAAATTTTGTCACAATATAGAAAATTAAGCTAGTTTAATGTGGGCATTGGATTTGAGTAAAGGGTTATAAACGAAGCATAATCCATCACAAAACACAGTTTTGGATAGATTGGATTACTTGGACGCTTTGCCGTATCTTTTTCTGTCAAAAAAGTTGTCTCAATACAGAAATTTTAACTAGGTTAACGTGGGCATTGAATTCGTGTTATTTTGAGCTACAAATCAAAAGTTATGGACGATTTAGTGCAGACATGTCAAGTTGATCGGCCAGTTAAAATTATCGTTCAAAACTCATTATTGGTCCTTATTGAGTAAAACCTTATAAATGAAGCATAATGTGTGGCATCACGCAGTTTGGGATAGATTGGATTACTTGGACGCTTTGTCGTCTCCATTTCTGTCTCAAATTTTGTCAAAATTTAATAAACTGAGCTAGCTTAACGTAACATTGGATTCGTGTTATTCTGAGCTCTAAATTAGAAGTTACTGACAATTTAGTGTGGACATATCAAGTTGATAAGCCGTTAACATGATCATTCTAAACTAATCATTGGTGCTCATTGAGTAAAAGGTTATAAATGAAGCATATTTCGCGACATCACGTAGTTTTGGATATATTGGATTACTTGGACGCTTTGTCGTATCTATTTCTGTCTCAATATAGATAATTGAACTAGCTGAACGTGGGCATTGGATTCGTGTTATTATGAGCTATAAATGAAAAGTTATGGACGATTTAGTGTAGACCAGTCAAGTGGATCGGCCAGTTAAAATGATCATTCAAAACTGATCATTGGTGCTCATTGAGTCAAGGCCTATAAAGAAGCATAATGCATGACATCACGTAGTTTTGGAGAGATATGATTACTTAGAGGGTTAAAGTTGATCGGCTATTTAAAGTGATCAATTTAAACTGATCATTGGATGTCATTTAGTAAAGGGTTATAAATGAAGCAAAATGCATGGCATCACACAGTTTTAGATAGATGGGATTACTTGGACGCGTTTTCGTATCTATTTCTGTCTCAAATTTTCATACAATATAGAAAATTGAGCTAGCTTAACGTGGGCATTGGATTTGTATCATTTTGAGCTCTAAATCAAAAGTTACAGACGATTTATTGTGGACATGTCAAGGTTATCGGCTAGTTTGAGTTATAGTTCTAAACTGATTATTGGTGCTCATTAAATAAAGGCTTATAAATGAAGCATAAAGCATGGCATCACGTAGTTTGGGATAGTTTAATTACTTGGAGGCTTTTTCATCTCTATTCCTGCCTTAAATTTTGTCAAAATATAGAAAATTGAGCAAGGTTAAGGTGGGCATTGGATTCGTGTCATTCTGCGCTCTAAATCAAAAGTTACGCACGATTTAATGCGGACATGTCAAGTTGATCGGCCAGTTTGATGTGAGCATGGCCCGCAAGGAATCACAACCTAAGGAGCAGCTTGAACCAGAGGAGGAAGAAGCCATTAAAAATTGCTAAGGAGCAGCTAGAACCCGCGGATATTGGAAATGAAAACCTACAAATCTTCAATGGCCCCATTACCCGATCCAAGCAAGCTGAACTTAAGACAACACTACAGCACCTTTTCAATACCATTCAGGCCAGTTTAGTGTGTGCTAATCCAACCACATTGGTTGTGGTTCAAGTCACCTAAACCTCACCAAGAGAGATGCCTTGGATTGTACTCTTTTTCCCTATTCTTTGTTTCCCTATTCTTTTTGCGATTTGTTTTAAAATGTTGCTGGGTTTGTTTCTTGTTTAAACTTGATCTTATATCTTTGAAAAACCTGTAAATTAACTTTAAAATAGTTTAGAACAGATTTCTAAAGGACAAAACTTATGAAACACCCAATCGACACTATTGAGGTTCTAAAAATTGTTTTTGTTAATCCGAGCTTATCACCTTTTGTTTGAATATTTTAGAGATTAAAAGCTGAATGAAACTTGTTTTTAATACTTAATAGAACCGGAAATACCAATTAAAAACGTTTTAAAACGAATCTAAAGTTGTTAGATTCGCCCATTTCAAAAACAGAGTTCAAAGGGTCTAGAACATGCTTTGCTAGGGTTTGTCTTTGTTCTTGTGTCTTTGTTTCAGCGAATTGTGGTGTCAGTTTTTGTGTTTTACTTTGAACCTTTTAATTGTTTAGTTGTCTGAATTTGGCAGGTACCATGGTAGAAACCAGCAATAATGGAGAAGAATCCTCACACTCCAACAAACAACTCCTTGATTGCTTCAAAGCCATGATGGATGAAAGTATGGCAACCATGAGAGCTGAAATAGAAAGATCCATCAATGACCGAATTAGGATACACCAGCCACCTTCTGATACTGAGAAATACTACAGTCACTCATCTAGGTCACAACACCCTAGGAGAAGGCGGCCAAGAGATGACCAACCGCATAGGAATAACCAACCCAGTCATTGCGACCCATTTGCTGGCCTTAAAATTAAGATTCCCTCTTTCAATGGAACAAATGACCCTGAGGAGTATCTAGAGTGGTAAAAGAAGATAGAAATAGTCTTTGATTGTAGGGAATACACTCAGAATAGTAAGGTTAGGGTAGCACCAACCGATTTTAAAGATTATGCCTTAAGTTGGTGGGATCAATTAGTTACTTCTAGGAAAAGGGCTGGGGATTTTTCTATATATTTGTGGAACCAGATGAAATTAATCATGAGGAAAAGGTTTATACCAAGCCACTACCATAGGGGACTTCACTTTAAGCTTAGGAACCTATCTCAAGACTCTAGAACCGTAGAGGAGTACTTTAAGGAGATGGAAACCTTATTGCTTAGGCCTCATGTTCAAGAGTATAGTGAAGCCACTATGGCTAGGTTTATGGGTGGCCTTAATAGGGAAATCATATATAGATTAGAGGTTCACCATTCTGTCGAAATAGAAGAACTTCTCCATAAGGCTAGCTTGTTCGAAAAACAACTTAAGAGGAAAAACCCTAAACCCAGATTTAGTTCTACTAGGTTTAGCCAATCTAAGGAGGATACGTCTAGCAGAGATTACAAGCCTTTCACTAAAACTAAGGTAGAAGACTCGAAATATGGGTTCTAGCACCAAAACTAGGGAAATTCAGTGTTTTAAGTGTAAGGGCTTTGGTCACTACTCTAGGGAATGTACCAATAAGAGAACCCTAGTTATTAGCGCTAATGGTGAGGTAGAATCAGAAGATGACCATTCGGATGCTGAGTCCTTCGAAGAAAATGTAGACATGCCCCATGCTGGACAAATCTTAGTCACTAGGAGAACTCTAAACTTACAAACTAGGCCAGAAAAGAATGAGCAAAGAGAGAACTTATTCCGCACTCGTTGTCTAGTTAAGAGTAAGGTATGTAGCTTAGTGATAGATGGAGGTAGCTGTACCTATTTAGCTAGTGAGATTATGGTAGAGAAGTTAGGACTTGGGATTATTAAGAGGTCTAAACCCTATAAGTTGCAATGGCTTAATGATGAGGGTGAGCTAGAAGTAGGGAACCAGGTCCTAGTTCCTTTGTACATAGGCAAATATGAAGATGAGGTTTTATGTAATGTTTTACCCATGGATGCTGGTCATCTCTTGTTAGGTAGACCTTGGCAATCGGATAGAAGGGTTATTCATGATGGGTTCACTAATAGGTACTCATTTAAGTTTAAGGGAAAGAAACATATTTTAGTACCTTTATCCCTACAAGGGGTTCATTTAGATCAGATAGCTTTAAAGAAAAACAAAACCCAATCCGAATACAAAAGCAAACCCCATGCCGACGGCACCGCCAAACTGCAAACCAAGGCACCAGCCAAACAACCGACTAATCTTATGATTAAGTCCAACCCAGGGAGTAACTTAATACACCTACTCTTTGTGCTTAAAGAATGCTTTCATACTAATCAATCTATGCAAGTCATTCCTAGCAAAATTCAACTTCTTTTGCAGGAATTTAAAGATGTGTTTCCGGAGGAGCAACCGCAAGGCTTACCACCAATCCGAGGAATTGAGCACCAAATTGACTTTCTACCAGGAGCATCTCTTTCCAACAAGCTAGCCTACAGAACCAACCGCCTGGAGACCAAAGAGTTTCAAAAGCAAGTCATTGAACTCATGGAGAAAGGACATATCCGTGAAAGTATGAGCCTGTGTGTTGTACCTGTTTTGCTTGTCCCAAAGAAGGATGGAATCTGCAGAATGTGTGTTGATTGCAAAGCCATCAACAATATCACTGTAAAGTATCGCCATCCTATGCCTATATTAGATGATATGTTAGAAGAATTGCAACTAACATCTTCTCTAAGGTAGATGTTAAGAGTGGTTATCACCAAATTAGGATGAAATAATGTGATGAGTGGAAAACTGCATTTAAAATTAAACAAGGTTTATATGAGGGGTTAGTAATGCCTTTTGGCTTGAAACATTCACCTACTACCTTCATGAGATTGATGAACCATTCCCTTAGGGAATTCATAGGTCTTTTTGTGGTAGTACACTTTGATGACATTCTAGTTTTTAGCGAACCTTAGATGATCATGTAGAACACCTCCGATAGGTTTTTGAAGTGCTTAAAAAGGAAAACTTGTAAGCCAATCTTAAGAAATTGTCTTTTGGAACAGATAATCTTGTCTTCTTAGGTTTTGTTGTGAGTACAGATGGTATTAAGGTTGATGAGGAAAAGATAAAAGCGATTAAGGAGTGGCCGAGTCCAAAGAATGTTGGGGAAGTAAGGAGCTTCCATGGCCTAGCTGGATTTTACCGGAGGTTTGTCATGGAATTTAGCACTATAGCAGCTCCATTCACTAAGGGTATAAAAAAGAATGTGTGATTTGAGTGAGAGAAGGCGCAAGAGGAGGCATTCCAAACCTCAAAAGAAAAGTTCACACACTCCCCGATGCTATCTCTTCCTAACTTTGATAAAACTTTTGAAATTGAATGTGATGCCTCAGAAGTTGGTATTGGTGCTGTTCTTATGCAGGAAAGGAAGCCCATAGCCTACTTTAGTGAGAAACTTGGAGGGGCCACACTCAATTACCCAACCTATGACAAAGAACTATATGCGCTTGTGAGGGCCTTGAAAACATGGCAACATTATCTTTGGCCCAAGGAGTTTGTCATCCATACCGATCATGAGTCACTCAAACATCTCAAAGGGAAAAAAAAGCTAGGTGGGTGTAATTAATTGAGACCTTCCCTTATGTGATCAAATACAAGAAAGGTCAAGAGAATGTAGTGGCCGATGCTCTTTCTCGGAGGTATGTGCTCTTGAACTCTTTAGAAGTTAAACTGCTAGGGTTTGAGTAAATCAAAGAGTTATATGCTACTGATGCTGATTTTAAGGATATTTATGCTTCTTGTGAGAAGTTTGGTACTGGAAAATACTTTAAGAGTGAAGGCTTCTTGTTTTATGATAATCGGTTATGTGTACCTAACTCCTCTTTACGACACTTGTTTGTTAAGGAAGCACTTTCAGGTGGTTTTATGGGTCACTTTGGCATGGCAAAGACATTAAATGTATTGCAGGAACACTTCTTTTGGCCACACATGAGGAGTGGTGTTGAGAAAGCTTGCCAAAGATGTGTAACTTGCAAGCAAGCCAAATCCACAATCCAAAAGCACAGTTTGTATACCCGTCTTCCGATACCTTTGCACCCTTGTCATGATATTTCTATGGATTTTGTTGTTGGATTGCCTAGAACTAAGACTGGAAAGGATTATGTGTTTGTTGTAGTTGATGGATTTTCCAAAATGACTCACTTTATTCCTGCTCATAAGACGGATGATGATGTTAACATTTCCGGATTATTTTTTACGGCGATAGTTAGACTTCATGGCATGCCTAGGACCATAGTATCAGATAGAGACACTATGTTCCTTAGTTACTTTTGGAAAAAACTTTTGTCTAAGCTAGGAACTAAGCTTTGGTTCTCTACAACTTGTCACCCGGAATCGGATGGTCAAACTGAAGTAGTTAATAGAACCTTCTCTACTTTGTTAAGAGCTTTGATTAAAAAGAATCTTAGGAATTGGGAAGAATGCTTGCCTCATGTTGAATTCGCATATAATCATGCTAGGCATACTGCTTCTAAGTACTCACCATTCGAAATTGTTTATGGGTTCAATCCCATCTCACCTTTGGATCTAATGCGTTTACCTTTGAGTGAAAGGACAAGCATTGATGGAAAGAAAAAAGGCTGAGATGGTTAAAAAATTCATGAGAAGGCTCGGCTCAATATTGGAAATAAGACTAAGATGTATGCTCAACAAGCCAATAAAGGCCGAAAGGAGTTAGCATTTGAGGAAAGAGACTTGGTGTGGATCCATTTGCGCAAAGATAGATTTTCGAGTGAAAGGAAATCCAAGATAATGCCTAGGATTGATGGCCCATTCAAAGTCATCAAGAAGATCAATGACAATGCCTACCAGCTGGATCTTCAAGGTAATTACCAAGTGAGTTCAAGCTTCGATATTACTGATTTGGTTCCATATTTTGCAGATGAAATAGATTTGATGTCAAATCCTGCTCAACTAGGAGAGGATGATGTGAGCATGGCCAGCAAGGAACCACAACCTTGGAGCAGCTTGAACCAGAGGAGGAAGAAGCGTGCTAATCCAACCACATTAGTTGTGATTCAAGCCACCTAAACCTCACCAAGAGAGGTGCCTTGGATTGTAATTCTTAATAATGGGTGTTCTAAGATAGTTTTTAATGACAAGGTACTTTACCTTGGATTTTGGATAGATTTAGTTACTTGCACTCTTTGATCTAGGTTTGTCTCAAATGAAAACTCAACTACTTTGACGTATTGCCTGACCTTAATCATTACGGACGATTAAGACATGTCTAAACATTCTAATGATCATTGGTGCTCATTATGAGTAAAAGCTTACTAAATGAAGCATAATGCCGTGATTCTTTATGAAGATTAGTTTAGAGTTAATATGATTGGATTAGTGCTTTGGACATAATGTTTTGATAGAATTACTTGAATTCATATTGTAGTCTTATCATTGGACATTACTAGTCAAAATTGAGCTGGCTTATAAATGAAGCACAATGCATTGAATCACACAATTTTGGATAGATTTGATTACTTGGACGCTTTGTCGTGTCTACGTTTGTCTCAAATTTTGTTACATTATAGATAATTGAATTAGCTTAATGTGGACATTGGATTCATGTCATTCTGAGCTCTAAATCAAAAGTTACACATGATTTAGTGCGGGCATGTCAAGTTGATCGGCTAGTTAAAGTGATCATTCTAAACTGATCATTGGTGCTCTTTAAGTAAAGGCTTATAAATGAAGCATAAAGCATGACATAACGTAGTTTGGGATAGATTTGATTGCTCGGATGCTTTGTGTTCTCTATTTCTATCTCAAGTTTTGCCAAAATATAGAAAATTGAGCTAGCCAAACGTGGGCATTGGATTTGTACCATTCAAGGCTCTAAATCAAAAGTTACGGACGATTTATTGTGGACATCTCAAGTTGATCGGCCAGTTAATATGATTATTCTAACCTTATCATTGGTGCTCATTCAGTAAAGGCTTATAAATGAAGCATAATACATGCCATCACGTAGTTTTGGATAAATTCGATTACTTGGACGCTTTGTCATATCTTTTTCTGTCTCAAATTTTGTCACCATAGAGAAAATTGAGCTAGCTTAACGTGGGCATTGGATGCGTGTCATTCTAAGATCTAAATCAAAAGTTATGGACGATTTTGTGCAGACATGTAAGAGTATCGGCCAGTTAAAGTGATCATTCTAAACTGATCATTAGTGCTCGTTAAGTAAAGGCTTATAAATGAAGAATAAAGCATGGCAACACACAGTTTTGGGTAGACTGGATTACTTGGACGCTTTGTCGTATCTAATTCTGTCTCAAATTTTGTCACAATATAGAAAATTGAGCTACCTTAACGTGGGCATTGGATTCGTGTCATTCTGAGCTCTAAATCAAAAGTTAGGGACAATTTACAGCGGAACTGTCAAGTTGATCGGCCAATTAATAAGATCACTCTAAAGTGATCATTGGTTCTCATTAACTAAAAGATTATAAATGAAGCATAATGCATGAAATCACACAGTTTTTTTTATAGATTTGGTTAGTTGGATGCTTTGTCGTATCTATTTCTATCTCAAATTTTGTCACAATTTAGAAAATTGAGCTAGCTTAACATCGGCATTGGATTCGTGTCAGTCTGAGCTATAAAACAAAACTTATGGACAATTTCGTGTGGACATATCAAGTTGATCGGCTAGTAAATATGATCATTCTAAACTGTTTATTGGTGCCCATTGAGTAAATGCTTTATAAATGAAGCATAATGCCTTGCATCACAGAGTTTGGGATAGATTGGATTACTTGGGTGCTTTGGTGTCTCTATATTGTCTAAAATTTTGTTAAAATATCAAAAATTGAGCTATCTTAACATGGGCATTGGATTCGTTTCATTCGGAGCTCTAAATCAAAAGTTACGGATGATTTACTACGGACATGTAATCGGCCAAAAAAAGTTATCATTCTAAATTGATCATTGGTTCTCATTAAGTAAACGCTTATAAATGAAGCATAAAGCATTGCATCACATAGTTTGGGATAGATTTGATTACTTGTACGCTTTGTCTTCTCTAGTTCTATCTCAAATTTTGTCAAAATATAGAAAATTGAGCTAGCATAACGTGGGCATTGGATTCATATCATTCTGGGCCCTAAATAAAAAGTTACGCACGATTTAGTGCGGACATGTCAAGTTGATCGTCCAGTTAATATGTTTTTCTAAAGTGATCATTGGTGCTTATTGAGTAAAGGCATATAAATGAAGCATAATGCATGGTATCACGCAGTTTTGGATATATTTGATTACTTGGATGCTTTGTTGTATCTAGTTCTGTCTCATATTTTGTAAAAATATAGGAAATTGAACTAGGTAGCGTGGGCATTGGATTCGTATCATTCTGAGGTATAAATCAAAAGTTACGGACTATTTAGTGTAGAAATATCTAGTTAATCGGCCAGTTAAAATGATCATTCTAAATTGATCATTGGTGCTCATTGAGTCAAAGATAATAAATGAATAATAATGCATGGCATCATGCAGTTTAGGATAGACTGGATTACTTGGATGCTTTGTCGTATATATTTTTGTCTCAAATTTTGTCACAATATAGTAAATTGAGCTAGCTTACCATGGGGATTGGATTCGTGTCATTCTGAGCACTAAATTAAAAGTTACGGACGATTTAGTTCAGATATGTCAAGTTGATCGGCCTGTTAATATGACTATTTTAAATTGATCATTGGTGCTCATTGCGTAAAGGCTTATAAATGAAGCATAATGCATTGCATCACGCAGTTTTGGATAGATTTGATTACTTGGACGCTTTGTCATCTCCATTTCTATCTCAAATTTTGTCAAAATATTGAAAATTAAGGTAGCTCAACGTGGGCATTGGGTTTGTATCATTATGAGCTCTAAATCGAAAGTTAAGACCGATTTACTGCGGACATGTCAAGTTGATCGGCCAATTATTATGATTATTCTAAACTGATAATTGGTGCTCATTAAGTAAAGGCTGAAAAATGAAATATAATGCCTCGGATCACGCAGTTTTTGATAGATTTGATTACTTGGACGCTTTTCCATATATAGTTCTATCTGAAATTTTGTCACAATATAAAAAATTGAAATACCGTGTGCATTGGATTCGTGTCATTTTGAGCACTAAATCAAAAGTTACGTACCATTTTATGCAGGCATGTCAAATTGATAAGCTAGTTAAAGTGATCAGTGCAAACTGATAATGGTTCTCATTAAATTAAGGCTTATAAATTAAGAATAAAGCATGGCAACATGCAGTTTTGGATGTATTGGAAAACTTGGACGCTTTGTCGTATCAAGTTCTGTCCCAAATTTTGTCACAATATAGAAATTTGAGCTAGCTTAACTTGGGCATTGGATTTGTGTCATTTTGAGATATAAATCAAAAGTTAAGGACGATTTAGTGCAGACATGTCTAGTTGATCGGCCTGTTAAAGTGATCATTTTAAACTGATCATTGGTGCTCATTATGTAAAGGCTTTATATATGAAGCATAATGCAACGCGGCACACAGTTTTAGAATGATTTGATTACTTGGTTGCTTTGACTTCTCTATTTCTATTTCAACTTAACATGGCCATTGGATTTGTATCAATCTAGGCTCCAAATAAAATGTTACGCACGACTTAGTGCGGACATGTCAAGTTGATCGGCCAGTTAATATGATTATTCTAAACTGATCATTGGTGCTCATTAGGTAAAGGCTTGTAAATTTAGTATAATGCATGGCATCACGAAGTTCTGGATAGTTTTGATTACTTGGATGCTTTGTTGTATCTAGTTTTGCCTCAAAATTTGTCACAATATAAAAAATTTAACTGGTTTAACGTGGGCATTGGACTCGTATCATTCTAAGCTCTAAATTAAAAGTTACGGACCATTTCGTGCAGACATGTCAAGTTGATCGGCCAGTTAAAATGATCATTCTAAACTAATCATTGGTGCTCATTAAGTAAAAGCTTTTAAATGATGAATAATGCATGGTATCACACAGTTTAGGATAGACTGGATTACTTGTACGCATTGTCGTATCTATTTCTGTCTCAAATTTTGTCATAATATTGAAAATTGATCTAGCTTAACGTGGGCATTAGATTCGTGTTATTATGAGCTCTAAATCAAAAGGTTTGGACGATTTAGTGCAGACATGTCAAGTTGATCGCCAATTAATGTGATCATTCAGAACTGATCATTAGTGTTCATTAAATAAAGGCTTATAAGTGAAGCACAAAGAATGGCATCACGTAGTTTGGGATAGATATGATTACTTGGACGCTTTGTTGTCTCTATTTTTTCTCAAGTTTTGTCAAAATATAGAAAATTGAGCTAGCTTAACGTGGGCATTGGATTCGTGTCATTCAAAGTTCAAAATCAAAAGTTATGAATGATTTATTGTGGACATGCCAAGCCGATCGGCCAATTAATATGGTTATTCTAAATTTATCGTTGGTGCTCATTGATTTAAGGCATATAAATGAATCATAATGCATGGCATAACATAGTTTTGGATAGATTTGATAACTTGGAAGCTTTGTCGTATCTAGTTATGTCTCAAATTTAGTCAAAACATAGAAAATTGAAATAGTTTAACGTGGGCATTGGATTCGTGTCATTCAGAGCTATAAATAAAAAGTTACGGACCATTTAGTGCAGAAATGTTAAGTTGATCGGGCAATTAAAATGATCATTTTAAATTGATCATTGGTGCTCATTGAGTAAAAGATAATAAATGAAGAATAATGCATGGCATCACACAGTTTAGGATACTCTGGATTACTTGGACACTTTGTCATATATATTTCTGTCTCAAATTTTGTAACAATATAGAAAATTAAGCTAGCTTAACATGGGGATTGGATTCGTGTCATTCTGAGCTCTTAATCAGAAGTTACAGACGATTTAGTGTGGACATGTCAAGTTGATCGGCTAGGTAATATGATTATTCTAAACTGATCATTGGTGCTCATTAAGTAAAGGCTTATAAATGAAGCATAATGCATGGCAACATGCAGTTTTGGATAAATACGATTACTTGGACCCTTTGTCGTCTCTATTTCTATCTCAAATTTTGTCAAAATATAGAAAATTGAGGTACCTTAACGGGCATTGGAATTGTATCATTCAGAGCTCTAAATCGAAAGTTACGGCAGATTTGGTGCGAGCATGTCAAGTTGATTGGCCAGTTAATATGATTATTCTAAACTGATCATTGGTACTCACTAAGTAAAGGCCAATAAATGAAGCATAATGCATGGCATAACACAGTTTTGGATAGATTTGATTACTTGGACGCTTTGTCGTATCTAGTTTTGCCTCTAATTTTCTTAATATAAAAATTGAAGTACTTTAACGTGGGCATTGGATTCGTGTCATTCTGAGCTTTAAATCAAAAGTTACATACCATTTTGTGCAGGCATGTCAAAACTGATCGGCCAGTTAAAGTGATCATTCTAAACTGATCATGGATGCTCGTTAAGTAAATGCTTATAAATGAAGAATAAGGCATGGCAGCACGCAGTTTTGGATATATTGGATTATTTGGACACTTTGTCGTATCTAGTTCTGTCCCATATTTTGACACAATATGGAAAATTGAGCTAGCTTAACGTGGGAATTGGATTCTTGTCATTCGGAGATCTAAATCAAAAGTCATAGACGATTAAGTGCGGAAATTTCTAGTTGATCGGCCAGTTAAAGTGATCATTCTAAACTGATCGTTGGTGCTCATTGTTTAAAGGTTTATAATAGAAGCATAATGCATGGCGTCACACAGTTTTAGATAGATTGGATTACTTGGATGCTTTTTGTATCTATTTTGGTCTAAAATTTTGTTACAATATTGAAAATTGAACTAGATTAACGTGGGCACTTGATTCGTGTCATTCTAACCCCTAAATCAATAGTTACGGACGATTTAGTGCGGACATGTCAAATTGATCGGTCTGTTAAAGTGAACATTTTAAACTGATCATTGGTGCTCATTAAGTAAAGGCTTATAAATAAAGCATAAAGCATGGCATCACGTAGTTTGGGATAGATTTGATTACTTGGACGCATTGTCTTCTCTAGTTTTATCCTAAATTTTGTCAAAATATAGAAAATTGAGCTAGCTTAACGTGGGCATTGGCGAATCCAATACCCACATTAAGCTAGATCAACTTTCAATTGTGTGATGCCATGCATTTTGCTTCATTTATAAGCCTTTACTCAATGCACACCAATGATCAGTTTAGAATGATCACTTTAACTAGCCGATCAACTTGATATATGTACACTAAATCGTCTGTAACTTTTGATTTATAGGTCAGAATGACACGAATCCAATGCCCACATTAAGCTAGTTCAATATTCTATATAGTGACAAAATTTGAGATAGAACTAGATACGACAAAGTGTCCAAGTAAACCAATCTATCCCAAAATGCGTGATGCCATGCATTATGCTTCATTTATAAGCCTTTACTCAATAAGCAGCAATGATCGGTTTAGAATGATCACTTTAAATAGCCGATCAACTTGGCATGTCCGCATTAAATCGTCCTTAACTTTTGATTTATAGATAAGAATGACACGAATCCAATGCCCACATTAAGCTAGTTCAATTTTCTATATTGTGACAAAGTTTTAGGCATCACTAGATACGACAAAGCGTCCAAGTAATCTAATATATCCAAAACTGCATGATGCCATGCCTTAGGCTTCATTTATAAGCCTTTACTCAATGAGCACCAGTGATAAGTTTGTAATGATCAGTAGAGAATGATCACTTTAACTGGCCGATCAACTTGAAATTTCCGCACTAAAACTTTCGTTACTTTTGATTTAGAGCTCAGAAAGACACGAATCTAGTGTCCACGTTATGGTAGCTCAAGTTTCTATATTGTAACAAAATTCTAGATAGAAATAGATACGACAAAGCGTCCAAATAATCCAATCAATCCCAAACTCCGTGATGGCGTGCATTATTTTTCATTTGTAGGCTTTTACTCAATGAGCAGCAATGATCAATTTAGAATGATCATTTTAACTGGCCGATCAACTTGTCATGTCGGCACTAAATTGTCCATAACTTTTGATGTATAGCTTAGAATGACACAAATCCAATGCCTACATTAGGCTAGCTCAATTTTTTATTATTGTGTCAAAATATGAACTAGAACTAGATACGATAAAGCATCCAAGTAATCCAATCTATCCCAAACTTTGTTATGCCATGCATTTTGCTTCATTTATGAGCCTTTACTCAATGAGAACCAATGATAAGTTTAGAATGATCACTTTAAGTGGCCGATCAACTTGAAATGTCCGCACTAAATTGTCCGTAACTTTTGATTTATTGTTCTGAATGACACGAATCCAATGCGCACATTAAGCTAGTACAAATTTCAATATTGTGACAAAAGTATGAGACAAAACTAGGTACGACGAAGCGTCGAAGTAATCCAATCTATCCCATAATGCGTGATGCCATTCCTTATGCTTCATTTATGAGCCTTTACTCAATGAGCACCAATGATCAGTTTAGAATGATCACTTTTACTAGCCGATTAACTTGACATGTCCGCACTTAATCGTCCGTTACTTTTGATTCGAGCTAATAATGACACGAATCCAATTCCCACGTTAAGATAGCTCAATTTTCTATATTGAAACAAAATTTGGGATTGAAATCGATAGGAAAAGCATCCAAGTAAACCAATCTATCTTAAACTATGTGATGCCATGCATTATGTTTCATTTATAAGCCTTTACTCGATGAGCACCAATGATAAGTTTAGAATGACCATTTTAACTGGCCAATTAACTTGAAATATCCACACTAAATCGTTCGTAACTTTTGATTTATAACTCAGAATGACACAAATCTAATGCCCACATTAAGCTAGCTTACAAATTGTTCGTAACTTTTGATTTTCTATATTTTGACAAAATTTGAAACAGAAATAGAGACGACAAAGCGTCAAAGTAATCCGATCTATCCCAAAATATGTGATGCCATGCTTTATGCTTCATTTATAAGCTTTTGCTTAATGAGCACCAATGATCAGTTTAGAATAATAACTTTAACTGGCCGATCAACTTGACATGTCTGCACTAAATCGTCCATAACAGTTTATTTATAGCTCAGAATGACAACAATCAGTTGTCCACATGAAACTAGTACAATTTTCTATATTGTGATAAAATTTGAGACAGAACTAGATACGACAAAACGTCCAAGTAATCCAGTCTATCCCAAACTGCGTGATGCCATGCATTATGCTATATTTATAAGCCTTTACTCAATGAGCACCAATGATCAGTTTAGATTGATCACTTTCACTGGCCTATCAAGTTGACATGTCTGCACTAAATCATACATTAGTTTTGATTTAAAGCTCAGAAACAGAGGAATCCAATGCCCACTTTAAGCTAGGTCAATTTTATATATTATAACAAAATTTGAGACAGAAATAGATATGACAAAGCGTCCAAGTAATCCAATATATCAAAAACTGTGTGATGCCATGCATTATGCTTCATTTATAAGTCTATACTCAATGAGCACCAATGATCTGTTTAGAATGATCACTGTAACTGGCCGATAAACTTGACATGACCGCATTAAATCGCTCATACATTTTGATTTAGAGCTGAGAATGATACAAATCCAATGCCCACGTTAAGCTAACTTAATTTTCTATATTTTGACAAAATTTGAGACAAAAATAGAGACGACATAGTGTCCAAGTAATCTAATCCATCCAAACTGATTAGTCATGCATTATGCTTCATTTATAACCCTTTACTTAATGAGCACCAATGATCAGTTTAGAATAATCACTTTCACTGGCCGATCAACTTGGCATGTTTGTACTAAATCATCCCTTACATTTTATTTAGAGCTCTGATTGAATCGAATCCAATTCCCATGTTAATGTAGCTCAATTTTCTATATTGTGATAAAATTTTAGACCGAACTAGATATGACAAAGCGTCCAAGTATTCCAATCTGTCCAAAATTGTGCGATGCATTGCATTATGCTTCCTTGATAAGCCTTTACTCAATGGGCACCAATGATCAGCTTGGAATGATCACTTTAACTGGCCGATCAACTTGACATGTCCGCACTAAATCTTCCATAACTTTTGATTTAGAGCTCAGAATGGCACGAATCCAATGCCCACGTTAAGCTAGCTCAATTTTCTATATTGTATAAAGATTTGAGACAGAATTATACATGATAGAGTGTCAAAGTAATCAATTCTATCCAAAACTGTGTCATGCCATGCATTATGCATCATTTATAAGCCTTTACTCAATGAGCACCAATGATCATTTTAGAATGATCACTTTAACTGGCCGATAAACTTGACATGTCCCCATTAAATTGTCTGTAACTTTTGATTTAGGGCTCAGAATGACACGAATCAATTGCCCACGTTAAGCTAGCTCAATTTTCTATATTTTGATAAAATTTGAGAAGGAAATATAGACGAAAAAGCGTCCAAGTAATCCACTCCATCCAAACTGCTTCATGTCATGCATTATGCTTCATTTATAAGCCTTTACCTAATGAGCACCAATCATCTGTTTAGAATGATCATTCTAAATGGCCGATCAACTTGACATGTCTGCTCAAAATCGTCCAAAAATTTTGATTTAGCGCACACGAATCTAATGCCCACATTAAGTTAGCTCAATTTTTTATATTGTAACAAAATTTGAGACAAAAATGATACGACAAAGCGTTCAAATAATCCAATCTATCGAAAACTGTGTGACACCATTCATTATGCTTCATTTATAAGCCTTTACTTAGTAAGAACCAATGATCAATTTAGAATCATCACTTTAATTCGCCTATCAACTTGAGATGTTTGCATTAAATCTTGTGTAACTTTCAATTTAGAGCTCATAAACACACGAATCCAATGCCCACAATAAGCTAGCTCAATTTTCTATATTGTATTTAAACTTGTGAGAGAGCTAGATACGACAAAGCGTCCAAGTAATCCAATCTATCCATAACTGTGTGATGCCATGCATTATGCTTCATTGATAACGCTTTACTCAATGGGCACCAATTATCCATTTAGAATTATCACTTTAACTGGCAGATCAACTTAAGATGTCCGCACTAAATCACCCCTAAATTTTGATTTAGAGCTAAGAATGACAAGAATCCAATGCGCACATTAAACTAGCTCAATTTGATATTGTTTTACAAAATTTGAGACATAAATCGATACGACAAAGCGCCTAAGTATTCCAATCTATCCCAAACTATGTCATGCCATACATTATGCTTCGTTTATAAGCATTTACTCAATGAGCATCAATGATCAAATTAGAATGATGACTTTAACTGGCCGATCAACTTGATATGTCCGCACTAAATGTCTGTAACTTTTGATTTAGAGCTCATAATGACACGAATCCAATGCCAACGTTAAGCTAGCTCAATTTGGTATATTTTTTCAAAATTTGAGACTGAAATAGAGACGACAAATCATCGAAGCAATCCAATCTATCTAAACTGCTTGACGCCATGCATTATACTTAATGAGCACCAATGATCAGTTTAGATTGATCACTTTCACTAACCGATCAAGTTGACATGTCTGCACTAAATCATACATTAGTTTTGATTTAAAGCTCAGAAACAGAGGAATCCAATGCCCACTTTAAGCTAGGTCAATTTTATATATTGTAACAAAATTTGAGACAGAAATAGATATGACAAAGCGTCCAAGTAATCCAATATATCAAAAACTGTGTGATGCCATGCATTATGCTTCATTTATAAGTCTTTACTCAATGAGCACCAATGATCTGTTGAGAATGATCACTGTAACTGGCCGATAAACTTGACATGACCGCACTAAATCGTTCATACCTTTTGATTTACAGCTGAGAATGATACAAATCCAATGCCCACGTTAAGCTAACTTAATTTTCTATATTTTGACAAAATTTGAGACAAAAATAGAGACGACATAGTGTCCAAGTAATCTAATCCATCCAAACTGATTAGTCATGCATTATGCTTCATTTATAACCCTTTACTTAATGAGCACCAATGATCAGTTTAGAATGATCACTTTCACTGGCCGATCAACTTGGCATGTTTGTACTAAATCATCCCTAACATTTTATTTAGAGCTCTGAATGAATCGAATCCAATTCCCATATTAATGTAGCTCAATTTTCTATATTGTGATAAAATTTTAGACCGAACTAGATATGACAAAGCGTCCAAGTATTCCAATCTGTCCAAAATTGTGCGATGCAATGCATTATGCTTCCTTGATAAGCCTTTACTCAATGGGCACCAATGATCAGCTTAGAATGATCACTTTAACTGGCCGATCAACTTGACATGTCCGCACTAAATCATATGTAACGTTTGATTTAGAGATAAAAATGACACCAATCCAATGCCCACGTTAGTTTAGCTCAATTTTTATATATTTTGACAAAATTTGGAAAAGAAATAGAGATGACAAAGTGCCCAACTAAACCAATCTATCCCAAATTGCGTGCTGCCATGCTTGATGCTTCATTTATAAGCCTTTACTTAATGAGCACCAATGATCAGTTTAGAATGACCACTTTAACAAGCCGTTCAACTTGACATGTATGCACTAAATCGTCCATAACTTTTGATTTAGAGCTAAGAAACACATGAATCCAATTCCCACTTTAAGCTTGGTCAATTTTCTATATTGTAACAAAATTTGAGACAAAAATAGATATGAAAAAGCGTCCACGTAATACAATCTATCCAAAACTGTGTGATACCATGCATTATGCTTCATTTATAAGATTTTACTCAATAAGCACCAATGATCTGTTTAAAATCATCACTTTAACTGGTCGATAAACTTGAAATGTCCCCACTAAATCTTCTGTAACTCAGAATGACACGAATCCAGTGTCCGCGTTAAGCTAGCTCAATTTTCTTTATTTTAATAAAATTTGAGAAGGAAATAGATTTGTGTCATTCTGAGCTCTAAATGAAAAGCTACGTACGATTTATTGCATACATGTCAAGTTGATCGGCGAGTTAAAGTAATCATTTTCAGCTGATCATTGTGCTCATTAAGTCAAGGCTTGTAAATAGTCCCTTACGTTTTAGTACTAAATAGCTCTGAATGAATCGAATCCAATGCCCACTTTAAGCTAGCTCAATTTTCTATATTGTGACAAAATTTGAGACAAAAATAGAGACGACAAATCGTCCAAGTAATCTAATCCATCCAAACTGCTTGACGTCATGCATTATGCTTCATTTATAACCCTTTACTTAATTATCACCAATGATCAGTGTAGAACGATCACTTTCACTGGCCGATCAACTTGACATGTTCGTACTAAATACTCCCTTACTTTTTATTTAGAGCTCTGAATGAATCGAATCCAATGCCCACGTTAAGCTATCTCATTTTCTATATTGTGACAAAATTTGAGACAGAACAAGATATGACAAAGCGCCCAAGTAATCTAATCTATCCCAAACTGTGTGATGCGATGCATTATTCTTCCTTGATAAGCCTTTATTCAATGGACACCAATGATTAGTTTAGAAAGATCACTTTAACTACCCGATCAACTTGACATTTTTGCACTAAATCTTCCATAACTTTTGATTTAGAACTTACAATGACTCCAATCCAATGCCCACACTATGCTAGCTCAATTTTCTATATTGTAAAAAACTTTGAGACAGAAATAGACATGACAGAGTGTCCAAGTAATCCAATCTATCCAAAACTGTGTCATGCCATGCATTATGCTTCATTTATAAGCCTTTACTCAATGAGCACCAATGATCAGTTTAGAATGATCATTTTAACTGACCGATAAACTTGACATCTCCCCACTAAATCGTCTGTAACTTTTGATTTAGAGCTCAGGATGACACGAATCCAATGCCCACGTTAAGCTAGCTCAATTTTCTATATTTTGATAAAATTTGACAAGGAAATAGAGACGACAAAGCTTCCAAGTAATCCAATCCATCCAAATTTCTTGATGTAATGCATTATGCTTCATTTATAATCCTTTATTTAATGAGCACCATTGATCAGTTTAGAATGATCACTTTAACTGGCCGATCAACTTGACATGTCTGCTCTAATTCATCCGTAAATTTTGATTTACCGCTCCGAATGACACGAATCCAATGCCCATGTTATGCTAGCTCAATTGTTTCTATTGTAACAAAATTTAAGATAGAAATGGTACGACAACGCGTCCAAGTAATCCAATCTATCGAAAACTGTGTGATGCCATGCATTATGCTTCATTTATAAGCCTTTACTTAATGAGCACCAATGATCAGTTTAGAATCATCACTTTAACTCGCCGATCAACTTGACATGTCTGCACTAAATCTTGTGTAACTTTCAATTTAGAGCTCCAAAATACACGAATCCAATGCCCACAATAAGCTTACTCAATTTTCTATATTGTAATGAAGTTTGAGATAGAGCTAGATACGACATAGCGTGCAAGTAATCGAATCTATCCAAAACTGTGTGATGCCATGCATTATGCTCAATTCATAAACCTTTACTGAATGGGCACCAATTATCCATTTAGAATTATCACTTTAACTGGCATATCAACTTAACATGTCCCCACTAATCGTCCGTAAATTTTGATTTAGAGTAAGAATGACACGAATCCAATGCCCACGTTAAACTAGCTCAATTTTCTATATTTTTACAAAATTTGAGACAGAAATTGATACGACAAAGCTCCCAAGTAATCCAATCTATCCCAAACTATGTGATGCCATACATTATGCTTCATTTATAAGCCTTTACTCAATGAGCATCAATGATCATATTAGAATGACGACTTTAACTGGCCGATCAACTTGATATTTCCGCACTAAATCCAATGCCCACAATAAGCTAGCTTAATTCTCTATATTTTGACAAAATTTGAGACAGAAATCGAGACGACAAAGCATCCAAGTAATCCAATCTATCTAAACTGCTTGACGCTATGCATTATGTTTCATTTATAAGCCTTTACTTAATGAGCACCAATGATCAGTTTAGAATGATCACTTTAACTGGCCGATCAACTTGACATGTCCATACTAAATCTTCCCTAAGATTTTATTTAGAGCTCTGAATGACACGAATCCAATGCCCATGTTAAGCTAGCTCAGTTTTTTATATTGTGACAAAATTTGAGACATAACTAGATATGACAAAGCGTCCAAGTAATTCAATATATTCAAATTGTGTGATGCTATGCATTATGTTTCCTTGATAAGCCTTTACTCAATGGGCACCAATTGTCACTTTAGAATGATCACTTTAACTGGTCGATCAAGTTGACATGTCCGCACAAAATCATCGGTAACTTTTGATTTAGAGATCAGAATGACACGAATACAATGCCCATGTAAAGCTACCTCAATATTCTATATTTTGACAAAATTTGGATAAAAATAGAGACGACAAAGCGTCCAAGTTATTCAGTTATCCAATCTATACCAAATTGCGTGCTGCTATGCTTTATGTTTCATTTATAAGCCTTTACTTAATGAGAACTAATGATTAGTTTAGAATGATCACTTTAACTGGCCAATCAACTTGACATGTCTGCACTAAATTGTACAAAACTTTTGATTTAGAGGTAAGAATCACATGAATCCAATGCCCACTTTAAGCTTGGTCAATTTTCTATTTTGTAACAAAATTATAGATATAAATAGATATTAAAAAGCGTCCAAGTAATCCAATCTATCCAAAACTGTGTGATTCCATGCATTATATTTCATTTATAAGCCTTTACTCAATCAGCAGCAATGATCAGTTTTGAATGATCACTTTAACTGGCTGATAAACTTGACATGTCCCTAGTAAATTGTCTATAACTTTTGATTTAGAGCTCAGAACGACACGAATCTAATGCCCACGTTAAGCTAGCTCAATTTTCTATATTTTGATAAAATTTGAGAAGGAAATAGAGACGAAAAAGCATACAAGTAATCCAATTCATCTAAACTGCTTGATGCCATGCATTATGCTTCATTTACAAGCCTTTACTTAATGGGCACCAATGATATGTTTATAATGATAACATTAACTAGCCGATCAACCTAACATGACCGCACTAAATCGTCTGTAACTTTTGATTAAGAGCTAAGAATGACACAAATCCAATGCCCACGCTAAACTAGCTCAATTTTATATATTGTGACAAAATTTGAGATAGAACTAGATACGACAAACGTCCAAGTAATCCAATCTATCTCAAACTGCATGATGCCATGCATTATGCTTCATGTATAATCCCTTAATCAATGAACACCAATGATCAGTTTAAAATAATCATATTAACTGGCCGATCAACTTGACATGTCCGCACTAAATCATCAATAACTTTTGATTTACATATCAAAATGACATGAATCCAAACTGCTTGATGCCATGCTTTATGCTTAATTTATAAGCCTTTACGTAATGAGCACCAATGATCTGTATAGAATGATCACTTTAACTGGTCATTTAAGTTGACATGTCCGCACTAAAGTGTTCGTAACTTTTGATTTAGAACTCAGAATGACACGAATCCAATGCCCACGTTAAGTTACATTAGTTTTCTATATTTTGACAAAATTTGAGACAGAAATAAAGACCACAAAGCATCCAAGTAATCCAATCTATCGAAAACTGTTTGATGCCATGCATTATGCTTCATTTATAAGACTTTACTCAATGATCAGTTTAGAATAATCATATTAACTGATCGATCAACCTGACATGTCTGCACTAAATCATCCATAAATTTTTATTTAAAGCTCAAAATAACACGAATCCATTGTCACGTTAAGCTAGCTAAATTTTTTGTATTGACAAAATTTGAGACAGAAATAGAGACGACAAAGCGTCCAAGTAATCCAATACATCCAAACTTCTTGATGTCATGAATTATGCTTCATTTATAAGCCTTTACTTAATGAGCACCAATGATAAGTTTGGAATGATCACTGTAACTGGCCGATCAACTTGACATGTCCGCACTAAATCGTCTATAACTTTTGATTTAGAACTCGGAATGACACGAATCCAATGCCCACGTTAAGCTAGCTCAATTTTATATGTTGTAACAAAATTTGAGACAAAACTAGATACGAAAAAGCATTCAAGTAATCCAATTTATCTCAAACTGCGTGATGCCATGCATTATGTTTCATTTATAATCCCTTACTCAATGAACACCAATGATCAGTTTAAAATAATCATATTAACTGGCCGATCCACTTGACATGTCAACACTAAATCGTCAATAACCTTTGATTTACATATCAAAATGACATGAATCCAAACTGCTTGATGCCATGCTTGATGCTTAATTTATAAGCCTTTACGTAATGAGCACCAATGATCTGTATAGAATGATCACTTTAACTGGTCACTTAAGTTGACATGTCCGCACTAAATTGTTCGTAACTTTTGATTTAGAATTCAGAATGACACGAATCCAATGCCCACGTTAAGTTACCTTAATTTTCTATATTTTGACAAAATTTGAGACAGAAATAGAGGCCACAAAGCATCCAAGTAATCCAATCTATAGAAAACTGTTTGATGCCATGCATTATGTTTCATTTATAAGCTTTTACTCAATGAGCACCAATAATCAGTTTAGAATAATCATATTAACTGGCCAATCAAGTTGACACATCCGCAGTAAATCGTCCGTACCTCTTGATTTGAGCTCATAATGACACGAATCGAATGCCCACGTTAAGCTAGATAAATTTTCTATATTTTGACAAAATTTTAGACAAAAATAGAGATGACAAAGCGTCCAAGTAATCCAATCTATCCCAAACTACGTGATGACATGCTTTATGCTTCATTTATAAGCCTTTACTTAATGATAACCAATTATTAGTTTAGAATGATCACTTTAACTGGCCGAAAAACTTGACATGTCTGCACTAAATCGTCCACAACTTTCGATTTAGAGCTCAGAAACACACGAATCCAATGCCCACGTTAAGCTAGCTCAATTTTCTATATTGTAACAAAATTTGAGACATAAATAGATACGACAAAGCATTCAGGTCATCCAATCTATCCAGAACTGTGTTATGCCATGCGTTATACTTAATTTATAAGCCTTTATTCAATGAGCACCAATGATATGTTTAGAATTACCACATTAACTGGCCGATAAACTTGACATGTCCGCACTAAATCGTCCATAACTTTTCAAATAGTGCTCAAAATGACACAAACCCAATTGCCACGTTAAGCTAGCTCCATTTTCTATATTTTTAAAAAATTTGAGGCAGAAATAGAGACGACAAAGCGTCGAAATAATCTATTACATCCCAAACTGCATGATGCCATGCATTATTTTTCATTTATGAGCTTTTTCTCAATGGGCACCAATGATCAATTTAGAATGATCACTTTAATTGGCCGATCAACTTGACATGTCCGCATTAAATCATCCGTAACTTTTGATTTAGAGCTCAAAATGACACGAATCCAATGTCCACATTAACCTTGCTCAATTTTCTATATTTTCAAAAAATTTGAGTCAGAAATACAGATCACAAAGCATCCATGTAATCCAATCTATCCCAAACTGCGTGATACCATGCTTTATGCTTCATTTATAAGCATTTACTTAATGAGAACCAATGACTAGTTTAGAATGATCACTTTAATTGTTCGATTAACTTGACATGTCCGCACTAAATCGCGTGTAACTTTTGATTTAGAGCTCAAAATGACATGAATCCAATGCCCATGTTAATCTAGCTCAATTTTCTAAATTTTGGCATAATTTGGGACCGAAAAAGATACGAAAAAAATGTCCAAGTAATCCAATCCATCCCAAACTACGTGATGCCAAGCATTATTTTTCATTTATAAGCTTTTACTTAATGAGCACCAATGATCAGTTTAGAATGATCATTTTAACTGGCCAATCAACTTGTCATGACTGCACTAAATTACATAGCTTTGATTTAAAGATAAGAATGACACAAATCCAATGCCCACATTAAGCTAGCTCAATTTTTTATATTGTAACAAAATTTTCGACCGAAATATATACGACAAAGTGTACAAGTAATTCAATCTATCCAAAACTGTGTGATGCCATGTATTATGTTTCATTTATAACCCTTTACTCAATGAGCACCAACGATCTGTTTAGAATTATCAATTTAACTGGCTGACCAACTTGACATGTCCACACTAAATCGTCGGTAACTTTTGATTTAGAGCTCTGAATGATACGGATCCAATACCCACGTTAACCTAGCTCAATTTTCTATATTTTGACATAATTTGAGACAGAATTAGAGACGAAAAAGCGCCAAAGTATTTGAATCTATCCAAACTACTTGATGCCATGCATTATGCTTCATTTATAAGCATGCACTTAATGAGCACCAATGATCAGTTTACAATGATCACTTTACGTGGCCGATCAACTTGACATGTCCGCAATAAATTGTCAGTAACTTTTGATTTAGAGCTTAGAATGACACGAATCCAATGCCCACGTTAAGCTAGCTCCATTTTTTAAATTGTAACAAAATTTGAGAAAAAAATAAATACGACAAATCGTCCAATTAATACAATCTACCCAAATTTATATGATGCCATGCACTATGCTTCATTTATAAGCCTTTACTCAAGGAGCACCAACGATCAGTTTAGAATGATGAATTTAACTCGCCGATCAACTTGACATATTGGAAGTAAACTGACTGTAACTTTTCAGTTAGAGCTTGGAATAACACGAATCCAATGCCAACTTTAAGCTAGCTCAATTTCTATATTGTGAAAAAATTTGAGATAGAAATAGATACGACTAACCGTCTATGTAATCCAGTCCATCACAAATTGCGTGATGCCATGCATTATTTTTAGTTTATAAGGCTTTTACGAAATGAGCACCAATGATCAGTTTAGAATGATCACTTCAACTGCCCGATCAACTCGACATGTCTGCACTAAATCGTCCGTAACTTATTATTTAGAGCTCAAAATGACACGAATCGAATGCCCACGTTAAGCTAACCCAATTTTCTATATTTTGACAAAATTTGCAAAGAAATAGATATGACAAAGCGTTCAAGTAATCCAATCCATCCCAAACTGTGTATTGCCATGCATTACTTTTATTTATAAAATTTTACTCAATGGGCACCAATGATCAGTTTCGAATGATCACTATAAAGGACCGATACTCTTGACATGTACACACTAAATCGTCCGTAACTTTGATTTATAGCTCAAAATGACACAAATCTAATGCCCACTTTAAGGTAGCTCAATTTTCTATATTTTGACAAAATTTGAGACAGAAATAGAGAGCACAAAGCGTCCAAGTAATCCAATCTATCCCAAACTTCGTGATGTCATGCTTTATGGTTCATTGATAAGCCTTTACTTAATGAGCACCAATGGTCAGTTTAGAATGATCACTTTAACTCGCAGATAACCCTGACATGTCCGCACTGAATCGTGTGTAACTTTTGATTTAGAGCTCAAAATGACACGAATCCAGTGTCCATGTTAACTAGCTTAATTTTCTATTTGTTGACAAAATTTGAGACAGATATAGATACAACAAAGCGTCCAACTAATCCAATCTATAAAAACTGGTTAATGTCGTGCCTTGTGCTTCAATTATAAACCTTTACTTAATGAGCACCAATGATCAGTTTAGAATGATCAGTTTAGAATGATCACTTTAACTGGCAGATAAACTTGATATTTCCGCAATAAATCGTCATTAACTTTTGATTTAGAGCTTAGAATAACACAAATCCAATGCCCACGTTAAGCTAGATCAATTTTCTAAATTGTAACAAAATTTGAGATAAAAATAGATACAACAAATCGTTCAAATAATCCAATCTAACCAAACTTATATGATGCCATGCATTTTGCTTCATTTAAGTGGCCGATCAACTTGACATTTCGGCACTAAATCGTTCGTAACTTTTCATTTAGAGCTCAGAATGACACGAATCCAATGCCCACGTTAAACTAGCTCAATTTCTATATTGTGACAAAATTTGAGATAAAAATTTATACGAAAAACCATCTAAGTAATCCCATCCATCCCAAACTGCGTGATGCCATGCATTATTTTTTGTTTATAAGCTTTTACTAAATGAGCACCAATGATCAGTTTAGAAATATCACTTTAACTGGCCTATCAACTCGACATGTCCGTACTAAATCGTTCGTCACTTTTGATTTAGAACACAAAATGACACGAATCCAATGCCCACATTAAGCTAGCACAATGTTTTTTATTTTGACAAAATTTAACACAAAAATAGATACGGCAAAGCGTCCAAGTAAACCAATCCATCCCAAACTGCATGATACCATGCAATATTTTTCATTTATAAGCTTTTATTTAATGAGCACCAATGATCAGTTTAAAATGAGCACCAATGATCAGTTTAAAATGATCAATTTAACAGGCCGATCAACTTGTCATGTATGCACTAAATCGTCCATAACTTTTATTTAGAGCTAAACATTATACGAATCCATTGCCCACGTTAAGTTAGCTCAATTTTCTATATTGCAACAAAAACTTGAGACAAAAATATATACGACAAAGCATCCAAGTAATCCAATGTATCCAAACTACTTGATTTTGTGTATTATGCTTCGTTTTTTAGACTTTACTTAATCAGAACCAATGATCAGTTTATAATGATCACTTTAACTCGCCGATAACCTTAACATGTGCACAGTAAATCATCAGTAACTTTTGATTTAGAGCTTAGAATGACACGAATCCAATGCCCACATTAAGCTAGCTCAATTTTCTAAATTGTAACAAAATTTGAGATAGAAATAGATACGACAAAGCGTCCAAGTAATCCAATCTATCCAAAATTGTGTGATGCCCTACATTATGCTTCATTTATAAGCCTTTACTTAATGAGCACCAATGATCAGTTTAGAATGATGAACTTAACTGGCCAATCAACTTGACATGTCCGCACAAAATCGTCCGTAACTTTTCATTTAGAGCTCCGAATGACACGAATCGAATGGTCACATTAGGCTAGCTCAATTTCTATGTTGTGACAAAATTTGAGATAGAAATAGGTACCACAAAGCGTCTAAGTAGTACAATCCATCCCAAACTGCATGATACCATGCATTATTTCTTCATTTATAAGCTTTTACTCAATGAGCACCAATGATCAGTTTAGAACGATCATTTTAACAAGTCGATCAACTTGTAATGTCTGCAGTAAATCGTCCATAACTTTTGATTTATAGCTCCGAATGACAAGAATCCAATGCACACATTGAGCTAGTTTAATTTTAAATATTGTGACAAAAATTTGAGATAGAACTAGACTGACAAAGCGTCCAAGTAATCCAATCTATCCGAAACTGCGTGATGTGATATCTTATGCTTCATTATAAGCCTTTACTCAATGAGCACCGATGATCAATTTAGAATGATCACTTTAACTGGCCGATCAACTTGACATATCCGCACAAAATCATCCGTAAATTTTGATTCAGAGCTCAGAATGACAGGATCAATTGCCCACGTTAAACTAGCTCAATTTTCTATATTTTGACAAAGTTTGAGGCAGAAATAGATACGACAAAACATCCAAGTAATCCAATCTGTCCCAAACTGTGTGATGCCATGCATTATTTTTCATTATAAGCTTTTACTCTATGAGCACCAATGATCAGTTTAAAATTATCATTTTAACTGGCCTATCAACTTGTCATGTCTGCACTAAATCGTCCATAACTTTGATTTAGAGCTAAGAATGACACGAATCCCATGCCCACGTTAGGCTAGCTCAATTTTATATATTGTAACAAAATTTGAGACAGAAATATATACGACAAAGCGTTCAAGTAATCCAATCTATCCAAAACTGTGGATGCCATGCATTATGCTTCATTTATAAGCCTTTACTCAATGAACACCAATGATCAGTTTAGAATGATCACTTGAATTAGCCGATAACCTTGACATGTCCAAACTAAATCGTATGTAACTTTTGATTTAGGGCTTCGAATGACTCGTATCCAATGTCCACGTTAAGCTATCTCAATTTTCTATATTATTGACATAATTTGAACGAGAATTAGAAAAGAAAAAGTGCCCAAATAATCCAGTATATCCTAACTACATGATGCCATGCATTATACTTCATTTATAAGCCTTTACTTAACAAGCACCAATGATTGGCTTAGAATGATCACTTTAACGGGCCGATCAACTTGACATGTCCGCACTAAATCATCAGTAACTTTTGATTTAGAGCTTAGAATGACACGAATCCAATGCTCACGTTAAGCTAGCTCAATTTTCTAAATTGTAACAAAATTTGAGATAAAAATTGATATGAAACCATCCAAGTAATCCAATCTATCCAAAATTGTGTGATGCCATGAATTACGCTTTGTGTATAAGCCTTTACTCAATGAGCACCAATGATCAGTTTAGAATGATGAATTTAACTGGCCGATCAACTTGACATATCCGCAAAAAATCATCTGGAACTTTTCATTTAGAGCGCAGAATGAAACGAATCCAATGCCCATGTTAAGCTAGCTCAATGTCGATATTGTTACAAAATTTGAGATAGAAATAGATACGACAAAGCGTCCAAGTAATCCAATCTGGGTGATGCAATGCATTATTGTTCCTTTAAAAGCTTTTACTCAATGAGCAACAATGATCAGTTTAGAATGATCACTTGAACTGGCCGATCAACTCGACATGTCCACACTAAATCGTCCGTAACTTTTGATTTAAAGCTCCAAATGACATGAATCCAATGCCCACGTTAAGCTAGTTCAATTTTCTATATTTTGACAAAATTTAAGATAGAAATAGATATGACAAATCATCCACGTAATCCAATCCATTCCAAACTGCGTAATGCCATGCATTATTTTCCATTTATGAGCTTTTACTCAATGGGCACCAATGATCAGTTTAGAATGATCACTTTAACTGGCTCATGACTTTGTCATGTGTGCACTAAATCGTCCATAACTTTTGATTGATAGCTTAGAATGACACGAATCAAATGCCCACATTAAGCTAGTTCAATTTTCTTTATTGTGACAAAATTTGAGACAGAACTAGATACGATAAAACGTCCAAGTAATCCAATCCATCCAAAACTGTGCAATGCCATGCATTATGTTTCATTTATAAGCCTTTAATCAATGAGCACCAATGATCAGTTTATAATGATCACTTAACTGGCCGATCAACTTGACATGCACACACTAAACCGTCCGTAACTTTTAATTTAAAGCTTAGAATGGCACGAATCCAATGCCCACGTTAAGCTACCTCAATTTTCTATATTTTGGTATAATTTAAGACAGAAATAGAGACGACAAAGCGTCCAATTAATCCAATCCATCCAAACTGCTTGATGCCATGCATTATGCTTCATTTATAAGCCTTAACTTAATTAGCACCAATGATCAGTTTAGAATGATCTCTTTAACTTGCCAACTTGACATGTCTGCCTAATTGTCCGTAACTTTTGATTTAGAGCTCAGAATAACAAGAATCAAATGCCCACGTGAAGCTACCTCAATTTTCTGTATTGTGACAAAATTTGATAATGATCTAGATACGATAAAGCGTCCAAATAATCCAATTTATCCAAAATTGTGTGATGCCATGCAATATACTTCATTTATAAGCCTTTACTTAATGGAAACCAACGATCAGTTTAGAATGATCACCTTAACTGGCTGATCAACTTAACATTTCCGCGCTAATCATCCGTAACTTTTGGTTTAGAGCTCAGAATAACATGAATCCAATGCCCACGTTAAGCTAGCTCAATTTTTTATATTTTGACAAAAATAGAGATGACAAAGCTTCCAATTAATCCAATCTATCCCAAAATATGTGATTCCATGCTTTATGCTTCATTTATACACCTTTATTTAATGAGCACGGATGATCAATTATGAATGATCACTTTAACTGGCCGATCAACTTGACATATCCGCACAAAATCATCCGTAACTATTGATTCAGAGCTCAGAATGACACGAATCCAATGCCTACGTTAAGATAGGTCAATTTTCTATATTTTGACAAAATTTGAGGCAGAAATAGATACGACAAAATATCCAAGTAATCCAATCCGTCCCAAACTATGTGATGCCATGCATTATTTTTCATTTATAAGCTCTTACTCAATGAGCACCAATGATCAGTTTTAAATTATCATTTTAACTGGCCTATCAACTTGTCATGTCTGCACTAAATCGTCCATAACTTTGATTTAGAGCTAAGAATGACACGAGACCCATGCCCACGTTAAGCTAGATCAATTTTATATATTGTAACAAAATTTGAGACAGAAATATATACGACAAAGCGTTCAAGTAATCCAATCTATCCAAAACTATGTGATGCCATGCATTATGCTTCATTTATAAACCTTTACTCAATGAACACCAATGATCAGTTTAGAATTATCACTTGAACTGGCCGATAACCTTAACATGTCCAAACTAAATCGTATGTAACTTTTGAGTTAGGGCTTCGAATTACACGAATCCAATGTCCACGTTAAGCTATCTCAATTTTCTATATTATTGACATAATTTGAACGAGAATTAGAAAAGACAAAACGCCCAAATAATCCAGTGTATCCTAACTACATGATGCCATGCATTATGCTTCATTTATAAGCCTTTACTTAACAAGCACCAATGATTTGTTTAGAATGATCACTTTAATGGGCCGATCAACTTGACATTTCCGCACTAAATCATCAGTAACTTTTGATTTAGAGCTTAGAATGACACGAATCCAATGCCCACGTTAAGCTAGCTCAATTTTCTAAATTGCAACAAAATTTGAGATAGAAATAGATACGACAAAGCGTCCAAGTAATCCACTCTATATAAAATTGTGTGATGCCATACATTATGCTTCATTTATAAGCCTTTACTTAATGAGCACCAATGATGAGTTTAGAATGATGAACTTAACTGGCCAATCAACTTGACATGTCCGCACAAAATCATCCGTAACTTTTCATTTAGAGCTCCGAATGACACGAACCCAGTGCTCACATTAGGCTAGCTCAATTTCTATATTGTGACAAAATCTAAGACAGAAATAGATACTACAAACCGTCTAAGTAGTACAATCTATCCCAAACTGCGTGATACCATGCATTATTTTTTCATTTATAAGCTTTTACTCAATGAGCACCAATGATCAGTTTAGAACGATCATTTTAACAAGTCGATCAACTTGTAATGTCTACAGTAAATCGTCCATAACTTTTGATTTATAGCTCCGAATGACAAGAATCCAATGCACACATTGAGCTAGTTCAATTTTCAATATTGTGACAAAATTTGAGATAGAACTAGACTGACAAAGCGTCTAAGTAATCCAATCTATCCCAAACTGCGTGATGTGATATCTTATGCTTCATTATAAGCTGTTACTCAATGAGGACCGATGATCAGTTTAGAATGATCACTTTAACTGGCCGCTCAACTTGACATGTCCGCACAAAATCGTCCGTAACCTTTGATTCAGAGCTCAGAATGACACGAATCCAATGCCCACGTTAAACTAGCTCAATTTTCTATATTTTGACAAAATTTGAGGCAGAAATAGATACGACAAAACATCCAAGTAATCCAATCCGTCCCAAACTGTGTGATGCCATGCATTATTTTTCAGTTATAAGCTTTTACTCAATGAGCACCAATGATCAGTTTAAAATTATCATTTTAACTGGCCAATCAACTTGTCATGTCTGCACTAAATCGTCCATAACTTTGATTTAGAGCTAAGAATGACACGAATCCCATGCCCACGTTAAGATAGCCCAATTTTATATATTGTAACAAAATTTGAGACAGAAATACATACGACAAAGCGTTCAAGTAATCCAATCTATCCAAAACTGTGTAATGCCATGCATTATGTTTCATTTTTAAGCCTTTAATCAATGAGCACCAATGATCAGTTTATAATGATCACGTTAACTGGCCGATCAACTTGACATGCACGCACTAAACCGTCCGTAACTTTTTATTTAAAGCTTAGAATGGCACAAATCCAATGCCTACGTTAAGCTACCTCAATTTTCTATATTTTGGTATAATTTAAGACAGAAATAGAGATGACAAAGCATCCAACTAATCCAATCCATCCAAACTGCTTGATGCCATGCATTATGCTTCATTTATAAGCCTTAACTTAATCAGCACCAATGATCAGTTTAGAATGATCTCTTTAACTTGCCAACTTGACATGTCTGCACTAATTGTCCGTAACTTTTGATTTAGAGCTCAGAATAACAAGAATCAAATGCCCACGTGAAGCTACCTCTATTTTCTATATTGTGACAAAATTTGATAATGATCTAGATACGATAAAGCGTCCAAGTAATCCAATTTATCCAAAATTGTGTGATGCCATGCAATATGCTTCATTTATAAGCCTTTACTTAATGGAAACCAATGATCAGTTTAGAATCATCACTTTAACTGGCCGATCAACTTAACATTTCCGCACTAATCGTACGTAACTTTTGATTAAGAGCTCAGAATAACATGAATCCAATGCCCACGTTAAGCTAGCTCAATTTTTTTATATTTTGACAAAATTTGAGACAAAAGTAGAGATGACAAAGCTTCCAAATAATCCAATCTATCCCAAAATATGTGATTCCATGCTTTATGCTTCATTTATACACCTTTATTTAATGAGCACTGATGATCAGTTTAGAATAATCACTTTAACTGGCCGATCAACTTGACATGTCCGCAACTTCATTGGTGGGAAATTAGTCACTTGGAAGACTAAGAAGCAGAAGGTGATATCATGTTCTAGTGCTAAAGCAGAATATAGGGCTATGAGGAAGCTGACAAATGGAGTAACTTGGATCAAAGCGCTCTTGAACGACTTTGGTATTGAACAACCAAGGCCAATTACCTTCCATTGTGATAATCAGGCAGCCATTCACATAGCTTCAAACTCAGTGTTTCACGAGAGGACCGAGCACATAGAGATTGATTGCCATAAGGTTAGGGAAAAAGTTCAAGATGGAACCATTCTACCATGTTATACAAGGAGTGAAGACCAACTAGCTGACATCTTCACAAAGGCAGCAAGTCTCAAAGTTTGCAAGAACATCTTTAGCAAACTTGGGCTTGTTGATTTCTCACATACATGATCAAAGGTCCCCTAATCCAAGAGCAACTCTTTTTCCCTTAATAAGGATTTGTCCCAAGTGGTTTTCCTTAATAAGGTATTTAATGAAGTGTTGCCTTGGGTTCCCAAGCTTAAGACTTTAGGGTGATTCCAAAGTCTTTAGCTTGAGGGGGAGTAGTGACATGGGAAAATCAAATAAGACCTATCTTGACCTACAAGGCAAGTGTGAGCAATTTAATTCATGGACGGAAAAAAATTTAGTTTGAATAACAAGGGAAAAGGAAAAAGAACGAGGGAAGTTATTATTTAAAATGGTTAATATGGTGATATAGGTGCTTGGGAGAAGAATCACAGTGACAAGGACATGTCCATGCTGCACACATCATTGGTAACCACACCAAACAGTCATAACTGCTGCACACAGCCTTCGTAACCACACCAAACGGTCATAAGTCTGTTTGCCGCTCCTCCCCTCTCTTCCCATTGGTTGTCAACAAGCTCCTTTTCTATTCAAGCTCATGCACAAGTTTAATTCTGAATTGTTTTGTGTTCACATCGTAAACCCTCTATAAAAGGGCTGTAAAGAATCAATGTATAAGTTAACTCTTAGGAGATTCTTCTCCAAAAGTCTTAGATATTTCTCATTTTCTCATGCTTTTCTTTGAGTTTCAAGATTCAAATCTTAACATTTCTCCTGTCTAATCTCAATATTCTTACATCCAATGCCCACGTTAAGGTAGCTCAATTTTCTATATTGTGACAAAGTTTGAGACAGAAATAGATTTGAAAAAGCGTCCAATTAATCCAATCCATCCCAAACTGCGTGATGCCATTCTTTAGGTTTCATTTATAAGCCTTTACTTAATGAGCACCAATGACCAACTTTGAATGATCACTTTAACTGGCCAATCAACTTGACACTTCCGCACTAAATCGTCTGTAACTTTTGATTTCGAGTTCAGAATGACATGCATCCAATGCCACCATTAAGCTAGCTCAATTCTCTATTTTTTGACAAAATTTGAGACAGAAATAGAGACGACAAAGCGTCCAAGTAATCCAATCTATCCCAAATTGCATGATGGTATGCTTTATGCTTCATTTATAAGCCTTTACTTAATGAGCACCAATGATTAGTTTACAGTGATTACTTTAACTGGTCGATCAACTTGACATGTACGCATTAAATCGTCTGTAACTTTTGATTTAGAGCTCCGAAACAAACGAATCAAATACCCACGTTAAACTAGCTCAATTTTCTATATTTAAAAAAAATTGAGATATAAATAGATATGACAAAACCTCCAAGTAATCCAATCTATACAAAACTGTGTGATACCATGCATTATGCTTCATTTATAAGCCATTACTCAGTGAGCGCCAATGATCAGTTTAGAATGATCACTTTAACTGGCAATCAAGTTGACATGTATGCACTAAATCGTATGTAACTTTGATTTAGAGCTCAGAATAACACGAATCCAATGCCCACGTTAAGCTAGCTCAATTTTCTATATTGTGACAAAATTTGAGACAGAACTAGATATGACAAAGCATCCAAGTAATCCAATCTATCCAAAATTGTGTGATGCCATGTATTATGCTTCATTTATAAGACTTTACTCAATGAGTACTAATGATCAGTTTAGAATAATCATATTAACTAGCCGATCAACTTGACATGTCCGCACTACATCGTCCGTATTTTTGATTTTGAGCTGGGAATGACACGAATCCAATCCCCACATTAAGCTAAATAAATTTTCAATATTTTGACAAAATTTGAGACATAAATATAGAATGACACGAATCCAATCCCCACTTTAAGCTAGCTTAATTTTCTATATTGTAACAAAATTTGAGACAAAATAGATATGAAAAAGCATCCAAGTAATACAATCCATCCCAAACTGCGTGATGCCATGCATTATTTTACATTTATAAGCTTTTACTAAATGATCACCAATGATTATTTTAGAATGATCACTTTAACTGACCTAACAACTTGTCATGTCTCAAAAATTCATCCATAACTTTTGATTTATAGCTCAGAATGACACACATCCAATGCGCACATTAACCTAGATAAATTTTCTATATTGGACAAAATTTGAGATTGAAACAGATATGAAAAAGCGTCCAAATTATCCAATCTATCCTAAACTGCGTGATGCCATGCCTTATGCTTCATTTATAAGCCTTTTACTCAGTGAGCACCAATGATCAGCTTAGAATGATAACTTTGACTGGCCGATCATCTTGACATGTCTGCACTAAAGCATCCATAACTTTTGATTTAGAGCTCAGAATGACACAAATCCAATGCCCACGTTAAGCTAGCTCAATTTTCTATATTTTGACAATTTTGAGATTGATATAGAGATGACAATGCGTCCAAATAATCCAATCTATCCCAAACAGCGTAATGCCATGCTTTATGCTTCATTTATAAGCCTTTACTTAAAGACCAGCAATGATCAGCTTAGAATGATCACTTTAACTAGTCGATCAACTTCTCATGTCCGCACTAAATCGTTTGTACCTTTTGATTTAGAGCTCAGAATGACACGAATCTAGAACCCACGTTAAGCTAGCTCAATTTCCTATATTGTGACAAAGTTTGAGACAGAAAATAGATATGAAAAAGTGTCCAAGTACTCCAATCCATCCCACAATGCGTGATGCCATGCATTATTTTTCATTTATGAGGTTTTACTCAATGAGCACCAATGATCAGTTTAGAATGATCATTCTAACTAGCCGATGACTTTGTCATGTCTGCACTAAATCGTCGATAACGTTTGATTCATAGCTCAGAATGACACGAATCCAATGCCCACATTAAGCTAGTTCAATTTTCTTTAATGTGATAAAATTCGAGACAAAACTAGATACGACAAAGCGTACAAGTAATCCAATCTATCTAAAACTGTGTGATGCCATGCATTATGCTTCATTTATAAGCCTTTACTCAATCAGCACCAATGATTAGTTTAGAATGATCACTTTAACTAGCCGATCAGCTAGACATGTCCACACTAAATCGGCCGTAACTTTTGATTTAGAGCTTAGAATGACATGAATCCAATGCCACGTTAAGCTAGCTCAATTTCCTATACTGTATCAAAATATAAGAGAGAAATAGATACGGCAAAGCGTCCAAATAATCCAATCCATTCCAAACTACGTGATGCCATGCATTATTTTTCATTGTTAAGCTTTTACTCAATGAGCACCAATGATCAGTTTAGAATGATCGTCTTAACTGGTCGATCAACTTGTGATGTCTGCAATAAATCGTCCATAACTTTTGATTTATAGCTCTGAATGACACGAATCCAGTTCCCATATTAAGCTAGTTTAATTTTCAATATTGTCGGAAAATTTAAGACAAAAATAGACATGACAAAGCATCCAAGTAATCCAATCTAACCAAAACTGTGTGATGCCATGCATTATGCTTCATTTATAAGCCTTTACTCAATGATCAGTTTAGAATAATCATATTAACTGACCTATCAAATTGACATATCCGCACTAAATCGTCCGTAACTTTTGATTTAGAGCTTACAATGACACGAATCCAGTGCCCACGTAAGCTAGATAAATTTTCTATATTTTGAAAAAATTTGAGATGGAAGTAGAGACGACAAAGCGAACAAGTAATCCAATCTATCCCAAACTACGTGATACCATGAATTATGCTTCATTTATAAGCCTTTACTCAATGAGTACCAATGATCAGTTTATAATGATCACTTTACCTTGCTGATCAACTTGACATGCACACACTAAATCGTCCGTAACTTTTGATTTAGATCTCAAAATGATACGAATCCAATGCCCATGTTAAGCTAGCTCCATTTTCTATATGTTGTCAAAGTTCGAGACAAAATAGATACAACAAAGTGTTCACGTAATCCAATCCATCCCAAGCTACGTGATGCCATGCATTAATTTTAATTTATAAGCTTTTACTCAATCAGCACCAATGATCAGTTTAGAATGATCATTTTAACTGGCTGATGACTTTGTCATGTATGCACTAAATCGTTAATAACTTTTGAATTACAGCTCCAAATGACATGAATCCTATGCCCACATTAATCTATTTCAATTTAATAAAATTTGGCAAAGTTTGAGACATAAATAGATACGACAAACCGTACAAGTAATGCAATCAATCCCAACCTGCGTGATGTCATGCATTATTTTTCATTTATAAGCTTTTACTCAATGAGCACCAATGATCAGTTTGGAATGATCATTTTAATTGGCCGAACACTTTTTCATGTCTGCACTAAATCGTCCATAACTTTTCATTTATAGCTCACAATGACACGAATCTGATGCCCACATTAAGCCAGTTCAATTTTCTTTAATGTGATAAAATTTGAGAAAGAACTATATACGACAAAGCGTCCAAGTAATCCAATCTATTTAAAAATCTGTGATACCATGCATTATGTTTCATTTATAAGCCTTTACTCAGTGAGCACCAATGATCAGTTTAGAATGATCACTTTAACTAGCCGATCAACTTGACATGTCCGCACAAAATCGTCCGTTACTTTTGATTTAGAGCTTAAAATTAATGAATCCAATGCCCATGTTAAGCTAGATCAATTTTCTATATTGTGTCAAAATTTTAGACAGAAATAGATACGACAAAGCGTCCAAGCAATCCAATACATTCCAAACTGCATGATGCCATGCATTATTTTTCATTATTAAGCTTTTACTCAATAAGCACCAATGATCGTCTTAAATGGTCGATCAACTAGTGATGTATGCACTAAATCGCCCATAACTTTTGATTTCTAGCTCAGAATGACACGAATCCAATGCCCATATTAAGTTAGTTTAATTTTCTATATTGTGACAAAATTTGAGATAAAAATTAAACACGACAAAGCGTCCAAGTAATCCAATCTAACCAATACTGTGTGATGCCACGCATTATGCTTCATTTATCAGCCTTTACTCAATGAGCACCAATGATCAGTTTAGAATAATCATATTAACTAGCCGATCAAATTGACATGTCCCCAATAAATCGTCTGTAACTTTTGATTTTGAGCTAAGAATGACACGAATCCAGTGCCCACGTTAAACTGGATAAATTTTCTATATTTTGACAAAATTTGAGACGGAAGTAGAGACGACAAAGCGTACAAGTAATCCAATCTATCCCAAACTGCGTGATACCATGAATTATGCTTCATTTATAAGCCTTTACTCAATGAGTACCAATGATCAGTTTATAATGATCACTTTAACTCGCCGATCAACTTGACATGTATGCACTAAATCATGCGTACCTTTTGATTTAGAGCTCATAATGACAAGAATCCAATGCCCATGTTAAGCTAGCTCAATTTTCTATATTTTGACAAACTTTGAGACAAAATTAGATACAACAAAGTATTCAAGTAATCCAATCCATCCTAAACTATGTGATTCCATGCATTATTTTTAATTTATAAGCTTTTACTCAATGAACAGCAGTGATCAGTTTAGAATGATCATTTTAACTGACTGATGACTTTGTCATTTATGCACTAAATCATCCATAACTTTTGATTTATAGCTCAGAATGACACGAATCCAACGCCCACATTAATCTAGTTCAAATTTCTATATTTTGGCAAAGTTTGAGACAGAAATAGATACGACAAAGCGTCCAAGTAATGCAATCAATCCCAACCTACGTGATGCCATGCATTATTTTTCATTTATAAGATTTTACTCAATGAACACCAATGATCACTTTACAATGATCATTTTAATTGGCCGAAAACTATGTCATGTCTGCACTAAATCGTCCAGAACTTTTGATTTATAGCTCAGAATGACACGAATCCAATGCCCACATTAATCTAGTTCAATTTTCTATATTGTGACAAAATTTGAGACAAAACTAGATACCAGAAATTGTTCAAGTAATCCAATATATCCAGAGCTGTGTGATGCCATGGATTATGCTTCATTTATAAGCCTTTACTCAATGAGCATCAATTTTAGTTTAGAATGATCACTTTAACTGGCCGATCAACTAGACATGTCTGCACTAAATCGTCTTTAACTTTTGATTTAGAGCATATAATGACACGAATCAGATCCCCACGTTAAACTGGCTCAATTTTCTATATTTTGACAAAATTTGAGGCAGAAATAGAGACGACAAAGCACTCAAGTAATCTAATCTTTCCAAACTGCTTCATGCCATGCAGTATGCTTCATTTATAAGCATTAGCTTAATCAGCACCAATTATAGTTTAGAATGATCACTTTAACTGTCCACTCAACTTGACATGTACTCACTAAATCGTTCGTAACTTTTGATTTAGAGCTCAGAATGACTCGAATCCAATGCCCACGTTAAGCTACCTCAATTTTCTATGCGGTAAAAAAATTTGAGACAGAATTAGACACGACAAAGCATTCAAGTAATCCAATCTATCTAAAACTGTTTGATGAAATGCATTATGCTTCATTTATAAGCTTTTACTCAATGAGCACCAATGATCAGTTTAGAATAATCATATTAAATTGCCGATCAACTTGACATGTGCATACTAAATCGTCCGTAACTTTTGATTTTGAGCACCGAATGACACGGATATAGTATCCACGTTAAGATAGATAAATGTTCAATATTTTGACAAATTTTGAGACGGAAGTAGAGACGACAAAGTGTCTTAGTAATCCAATCTATCCCAAACTGCGTGATGCCATGCATTGTGCTTCATTTATAAGCATTAACTCAATGAGCACCAATGATAAGTTTAAAATAATCATATTAACTGGCCGATCAACTTGACATATGTCCACACTAAATCGGCTGTAATTTTTGATTTAAAGCTTCGAATGACACGAATCCAATGCATTCGTTAAGCTATCTCAATTTTCCATATTTGTACAAAGTTTGAGACAGAAATAGAGAAGAAAAAGCATCCAAGTAATCGATCTATCCAAACTCCTTGATGCTATGCATTATGCTTCATTTAAAAGTCCTTACTTAATGAGTGCCAATGATCATTTTAGAATGATCACTTTAACTAGCCAATCAACTTGACATGTCCGCACTAAATCTTCTGTAACTTTTGATTTAGAGCTCATAATTACACGAATCCAATGCCAACATTAAGCTAGTTCAATTGTCTATATCGCCATGCCTTATGCTTCATTTATAATCATGTACTCAATAAGCAGCAATGATCAGTTTAGAATAATCATATTAACTGGCCGATCAACTCTACATGTCCGCACTAAATCCTCTGTAACTTTTGCTTTTGGGCTCAAAATGATACGAATCCAATGTGCACGTTAAGCTAGCTCAATTTTCGGAATTGAAAAAAACATGAGACCGAAATACACACGACAAAGCGTCAAAGTAATGCAATCTATTCAAAACTGTGTGATGCCATGCATTATGCTTCATTTATAAGCCTTTATTCAATGAGCACCAATTATCAGTTTAGAATAATCATATTAACTGGCCACTCAACTTGACATGTTCGCACTAAATCGTCCGTAACTTATGATATAGAGCTCCGAATGACACGAGTCCAACGCCCACGTTAAGCTAACTCAATTTTTGATATTGTGACAAAATTTGAGACATAAATAGATACGACAAAGCATCCAAGTAATCCAATCATCTCAAAGTGCGTGATGCCATGCATTATTTTTCATTTATATGCTTTTACTAAATGAGCACCAATGATCAGTTTAGAATGATGATTTTACTTGGCCGATCAACTTGTCATGTCTGCACTAAATCGTCCATAACTTTTGATTTATAGCTTAGAATCACACGAATTGAATGCCCACATTAAGCTAGTTTAATTTTCTATATTGTGACAAAATTTGAGACAGAACCAAATACGACAAAGAATCCAAGTAATCCAATCTATTCCAAACTGCGTGATGTCATGCCTTATGCTTCATATACAAGCCTTTACTCAATGAGCACCAATGATCAGTTTAGAATGATCACTTTAACTTGCCGATCAACTTGACATGTCCGCAATAAATCCTCCGTAACTTTAATTTAGAGCTCAGAATGACACGAATCCAATGGCCACGTTAAGCTAGCTCAATTTTCAATATTTTGACAAAATTTGAACAGAAATAGAGAGACAAAGCGTTCAAGTAATCCAATATATCCCAAACTACGTGATGCCATGCCTTATGCTTCATATATAAGCCTTTACTCAATGAGCACCAATGATCAGTTTAGAATGATCACTTTAACTGGCCGATCAACTTGACATGTGCACAATAAATCGTCCGTAACTTTTGATTTAGAGCTTGGAATGACACGAATGCAATGCCCACGTTAAGCTAGCTCAAATTTCTATATTTTAACAAAATTTGAACACAAATAGAGATGACAGAGCGTTCAACTAATCCAATCTATCCAAACTCCTTGATGCAATGCATTATACTTCATTTATAAGCCTTTACTCTTAATGAGCACGAGTGATCAGTTTCGAATGATCACTTTAACTGGCCGATCAACTTGACATGTCCTAACTAACTCGTCTGTAAATTTTGATTTAGAGTTTATAATAACACGATCCAATTAATCCCCACGTTAAGCTACCTCAATTTTCTATATTTTGAAATTGGAGACAGAAATAGAGACGACAAAGCATCCAAGTGATCCAATCTGTCCAAACTGCTTGATGCCATGCAATACGCTTCATTTATAAGCCTTAGCTTAATTAACACCAATGATCAGTTTAGAATGATCACTTTAGGTAGCTACTCAACTTGACATCTCCGCACTAAATCGTCCGTAACTTTTGATTTAGAGCTCCGAATGACACGAATCTAATGCCCACTTTAAGCTAGCTCAATTTTCTATATTGTATTAAAATATGAGACATAAATAGACATGACAAAGCATGCAAGTAATCCAATCTATCCAAAACTGTGTGATGCCATACATTATGCTTCATTTATAAGCCTTTACTCAATGAGAACCAATGATCATTTTAGAATAATCATATTAATTTGCCGATCAACTTGACATGTCCGCACTAAATTGTCAGTAACTTTTGATTTTGAACTCAGAATGACACAAATACAGTGCCTACATGAAGCTAGATAAATTTTCTATATTTTGACAAAATTTGAGACGGAAGTAGAGATGACAAAGCATCCAATTAATCAAATGTATCCAAAACTATGTGATGCCATGCATTGTGCTTCATTTATAAGAGTTTACTCAATGAGCAACAATAATCAATTTAGAATAATCATATGATCTACCCGATAACCTTGACACATGTCCTCACCAAATCATCTGTAACTTTTGATCTAGAGCTCACAATGACACGAATCCAATGCATAGGTTAAGCTAGCTCAATTTTCTATATTTTGGCAAAATTTGGGACAGAAATAGAGACGACAAAGCATTCAAGTAATCCAATCTATCCAAATTCCGTGATGCCATGCATAAGCCTTTACTTAATGAGCACCAATTATCAGTTTAGAATGATCACTTTAACTGGCCAATAACATGTCCACACAAAATCGTTCGTAACATTTGATTTGGAGCTCATAATAACACGAATCCACTGACCACATCAGTTTTCTATATTTTGACAAAATTTTAGACAAAAAAGGATATGACTAAGCGTCCAAGTAATCCAATCCATCATGAACTGCGTGATGCCATGCATTATTTTTCATTTATAAGCTTTTACGAAATGAGCAACAACGAATACTTTGGAATGATCATTTTAACTAGCCTATCAACTTGTTATGTCTGCACTAAATCGTCCATAACTTTTGATTTTTAGCTTAGAATGACATAAATCCAATTCCCACATTAAGCTAGGTCAATCAAAGGTTGGAGGAATATATCCAGACTAGCACGCGGATGATTTGGACCCGAATTCAGAATTGTTAGAAACAAATACTCTTTCTTCATACGCATCTCCGGTGGCAAGTTATATGGAGTGATAATCACCGGCCATAATGAATGATTACGAGACATCCCAAATGGATTGAACCCATCAGTACATAAGCCAAGATAAACGTTTCGAGATTCAGCAACAAATCTAGGATGTAGATATTGAAAGTTTTTCCACTCTGCAGCATCAAATGGATGACTCATTTCTCCGTCTTCTGCTTCATGCTCTGAATGCCACCTCATTGCCTCTGCGGTTTTCTCGCTTTGATACATTCTTTTAATTCTATCACCTATAGGTAAATACCACATACGATTGAAAGGTATTCTCGTCCTACCCTCGCTTGGCTTATACCGGGGGAATCGCAAAATTTGCATATTTCCCATTTCTCATCTTCTTTCCAAAAGATCATACAATTTTGAACACACACGTCAATTGTATAAAACGGGAGGCCTAAATTTCGCATCAATTTTTCGGTTTCATAATATGAACCCATTGCCTGATTCTCCTCGGGCAAATATTCTATAAACAGCTCCGCCTAAGAATCCATACATTTTTCTGGTAAATTAAAATCAGACTTGATGTTCATGAACCAAGCAGCTAAAGATAACTGTGAGTGCCCTTCATGACAACCATAATACAATGGATTTTTCGCCGCTTCTAACATGTTGTAAAATTTTTGTGCTTCTTTATTAGGCCGTTCTTCTTCATTATAATTATATTCTTCTTCGTTCTGATTATAGTACTAATGATCATCAGTTGTTGTCTCACGAAATGCATCCGTCACCATTTCAACATATCTATTACCGGATGTACCAACTGTTTCATCACTAGTACAACCACGCGTACATCCCTGATTTCTTTGGACATCACCCCGACTAGTACTCGTCCCTAACTGAACATTCAGCTCTCCTCCATGTTTATATCAAATATAATAATTTGGCATAAATCCTCGACAACATAGATGACTCGATATTTTCTGTCCCGGAATAAATTTATCATTTTTGCAATTAATACAAGGACAGAAAAACTTACCTCCGCTACTTTGAGCTATTGGTTGACTACTTGCAAAATTCATGAACTGCTCCATGCCTTGTGCGAATTCCGCCGATATATTTCTTGTTTCATTATCAATCCTTCTGTACATCCAATCTCTCGAATTATTATAATTTCCCCACATGCTTTAAGATTTTTTTTCCTTCGATTCTACAAATGAAAGAATGGGATGGGGCATATATATACAACATTTTGCCACTACTTTGCCACTACTTTGCCACTGCTTTGCCACTACTTTACGACTACAACAGTGTAGTCGCTTAAATGTCGTTATACCTAACACGCACATGTTTTTTATTGTGGCACTTTGCCACCACTCTGTGACTGAAGAGCCACTACAGCATGTAGTCGCAAATTGGTCGCATTTTTAGCGACCAATATGCGACTAACAAGTGATTTTCCACATGTAGTCCCTAATCAGTCGCTATGTTGTGACTGATTAGCGACTACATAGATCAGTCGCAAAAGAATCGCATTTCAGTCTCTAATTGGTTGCGTATTGCAACCAATATGCGACTACCGGTATTGGTCACACTTTTGCGACCACTTTGCGTCTACTTCTCTGTAGTCGCAAAGTGGTCGCAAAATCGTGCCAAATGTGGTCGCAAATTTCGTTCGCATTTTGGCAGTTTTCTTGTAGTGTTTACTCAATGAGCACCACTGATCAGTTTAGAATGATCTTTTTAAGTGGCCGATCAACTTGACATGTCCACACTAAATCATCCGTAACAGTCGAAACTGTTTGATGCCATGCATTATGCTTCATTTATAAGCTTCAGTTTAGAAATATCATATTAATTGACCAATCAACTTGACATGTCCGCAGTAAATTGTCCGTACCTCTTGATTTGAGCTCATAATGCCCGCATTAAGCTATATTTTATATATTTTGACAAAATTTGAGACACAAGTAGAGACGACAAAGCGTCAAAGTAATCCAATCTATCCCAAACTACGTGATGCCATTATTTAGGCTTCATTTATAAGCCTTTACTTAATGAGCAACAATGATCAATTTAAAATGATCACTTTAACTGGCAGATCAACTTGAAAAATCTGCACTAAATCGTCCGTAACTTTTAATTTAGAACTCAGCATAACACAAAATCAGTTTCCACGTTAAGCTAGATCAATTCTGTATATTTTGACAAAATTTAAGACAAAAATATAGAACACAATGCGTCCAAGTAATCCAATCTATCCCAAACCGCGTGATGCCATGCTTTATGCTTCATTTATAAGACTTTAATAAATGAGCAACAAGGATCAGTTTAGAATGATTACTTTAACTGGCTGATCAATTTGACATGTACGCACTAAATCGTATGTAACTTTTGATTTAGACCTCAAAAACACACGAATCAAATGCCCACGTTAAGCTTGCTAAATTTTCTACATTGTAACAAAATTTGAGACACAAATAGAGACGACAAAGCATCCAAGTAATCCAATCTATCCCAGACTGTGTGATGCCATTATTTAGGCTTCATTTATAAGCCCTTAGTTAATGAGCACCAATGATCAGTTTAGAATGATAACTTTAACTGGCGGATCAACTTGACGTATACACACTAAATCGTCCGTAACTTTTGATTGAGAGCTCAACAACACACGAATCAAATTTCCACGTTAAGCTTGCTCAATTTTCTATATTGTAATAAAATTTAAGAAGGAAATATATATGACAAAGCGTCCAAGTAATCCAATCTATCCAAAATGGTGTGATGCCATGGATTATGCTTAATTTGAAAGCCTTTACTCAATGAGCACCAGTGGTCAATTTAGAATGATGACTTTAACTGGCCGATCAACTTGACATGCCCACACTAAATCGTCCGTAACATTTGATCTAGAGCTCAGAAAGACACGAATCCAATGCCCACGTTAATCTAGCTCAATTTCTATATTGTGAAAACATTTGAGACAGAAATAGATACGACACAACGCCCAAGCAATCCAATCCATCCCAAAAAGCGTGATGCCTTGCATTGTTTTTCATTAATAAGATTTTACTCAATGAGCACCAATGATGAGTTTAGAATTATCATTTTGACTAGCTGATCAACTGGTCATGTCTGCACTAAATCGCCCATAACTTCTGATTTATAGCTCATAATGACACTAATCCAATGCCCATATTAGGCTATTTTAATTTTCAATATTGTGACAATGAGACAGAACTAGATACGACAAAGCATCCAAGAAATCCAATCTATCCTAAACTGCGTGATGCCATGCTTTATGCTTCATTAATAAGGCTTTTTATAATGAGTACCAATGTTCAATTTAGAATAATCACTTTAACTGGCCGATCAACAAGATATTTCCGCACAAAATCGTTCGTAACTTTTGATTTAAAGCTCAGAATGACACAAATCCAATGTCGATGTTAAGCTAGCTCAATTTTCTATATTGTAACAAAATTTGAGACAAAAATGATACGACAATCAAAGTAATCCAATATATCGAAAACTATGCGATGCCATGCATTATGCTTCATTTATAATCCTTTACTCAATGAGCACCAACGATCAGTTTAGAATTATGATTTTAACTGGCCGATCAACTTGACAAGTCCGCACTAAATCGTCCTTAACTTTTGATTCACAGCTCAGAATGACACGAATCCAATGCCCACATTAAACTAGCTCAATTCTCTATATTTTAACAAAATTTGAGACATCAATAAAGACGACATAGCATCCAAGTAATCCAATCTATCCAAATTACTTGATGCCATGCATTAGGCTTCATTTATAAGCCTTTACTTAATGAGCACCAACGATAAGTTTAGAATGATCACTTTAACTGGCCGTTCAACTTGACATGTCAGTATTAAATCATCCCTAACTTTTTATTTAAAGCTCTGAATGACATGAACCCAATGCCCACGTTAATATAGCTCAGTTTTCTATATTGTAATAAAATTTGAGACAGAACTAGATATGACAAAGCATCCAAGTAATCCAATATATCCAAAACTGTGTGATGCCATGCATTATACTTCATTGAGAAGCCATTACTCAATGGGTAGCAGTGATCAGTTTAGAATGATTAGTTTAGCTGGCGGATCAACTTGACATGTCCACACTAAATCGTCCGTAACTTTTGATTTAGAGCTCAGAATGATATGAATCCAAGGCCCATGTTAAGATAGCTGAATTTCCTATGTGTTGACAAAATTTGGAACAGAAATTTAGACAAAAAAGCATCCAAGTTATCCAATATATCCCAAATTGCGTGATGCCATGTTTTATGCTTCATTTATAAGCCTTTACTCTATGCGCAACAATGATCAGTTTAGAATGATCACTTTAACTGGCTGATCAACTGACATGTCCGCACTAAATCGTACGTAGCTTTTGATTTAGAGCTCTGAAACACACAAATCCAATGCCCACGTTAATCTAGCTCAATTTTCTGTATTGTAACAAAATTTGAGACAATAATAGATATGAAAAAGCGTCCAAGTAATCCAATGTATCCAAAATTGTGTGATGCCACGCATTAGGATTCATTTATAATCCTTTACTCAATGAGCACCAATGATCAGCTTAGAATGATCACTTTAACTGGCCCATCAACTTGACATATCCGCACTAAATCGTGTGTAACTTTTGATTTATAGCTCTGAATTACACGAATCCAATGTCCACGGTAAGCTATGTCAATTTTCTATTTTTGTCAAAATTTAAGACAGAAATAGAGACAACGAAGCGTACAAGTAATCCAATCCATCCAAACTGCTTGATGTCATGCACTATGCTTCATTTATAAGACTTTACTTAATGAGCGCCAGTGATCAGTTTAACTGGCCGATCAACTTGACATATCCGCACTAAATCATCTGTAACTTTTGATTTAGAGCTCAGAATGTCACGAATCCAATGCCCACGTTAAGCTAGCTCAATTTTCAATATTTTGATAAAATTTGAACAGAAATAGAGAGACAAAGCGTTCAAGTAATCCAATCTATCCCAAACTACGTGATGCCATGCCTTATGCTTCATATATAAGCCTTTACGCAATGAGCACCAATGATCAGTTTAGAATGATCACTTTAACTGGCCGATCAACTTGACATGTGCACAATAAATCGTCCGTAACTTTTGATTTAGGGCTTGGAATGATACGAATGCAATGCCCACGTTAAGCTAGCTCAATTTTCTATATTTTAACAAAATTTGAACACAAATAGAGATGACAAAGCGTTCAGGTAATCCAATCTATCCAAACTCCTTGATGCCATGCATTATACTTCATTTATAAGCCTTTACTCTTAATGAGCACCAGTGATCAGTTTTGAATGATCACTTTAACTGGCCGATCAACTTGACATGTACGAACTAAATCGTCTGTCAATTTTGATTTAGAGCTTATAATGACACGATCCAACTAATCCCCACGTTAAGCTACCTCAATTTTCTATATTTTGACATTTGAGACAGAAATAGAGACGACAAAGCATCCAAGTGATCCAATCTGTCCAAACTGCTTGATGCCATGCAATATGCTTCATCTATAAGCCTTAGCTTAATTAACACCAATGATCAGTTTAGAATGATCACTTTAGGTAGCTACTCAACTTGACATCTCCGCACTAAATCGTCCGTAACTTTTGATTTAGAGCTCCGAATGACACGAATCTAATGCCCACTTTAAGCTAGCTCAATTTTCTATATTGTATTAAAATATGAGACATAAATAGACATGACAAAGCATGCAAGTAATCCAATCTATCCAAAGCTTTGTGATGCCATACATTATGCTTCATTTATAAGCCTTTACTCAATGAGAACCAATGATCATTTTAGAATAACCATATTAATTTGCCGATCAACTTGACATGTCCGCACTAAATTGTCCGTAACTTTTGATTTTGAACTGAGAATTACACAAATACAATGCCCATATTAAGCTAGATAAATTTTCTATATTTTGACAAAATTTGAGACGGAAGTAGAGATGACAAAGCATCCAATTAATCAAATGTATCCAAAACTGCGTGATGCCATGCATTGTGCTTCATTTATAAGAGTTTATTCAATGAGCAACAATAATCAATTTAGAATAATCATATGATCTGCCCATTAACCTTGACACATGTCCTCACCAAATCATCTGTAACTTTTGATCTAGAGCTCACAATGACACGAATCCAATGCATAGGTTAAGCTAGCTCAAGTTTCTATATTTTGGCAAAATTTGGGACAGAAATAGAGATGACAAAGCATTCAAGTAATCCAATCTATCCAAATTCCATGATGCCATGCATAAGCCTTTACTTAATGAGCACCAATTATCAGTTTAGAATGATCACTTTAACTGGCCAATAACTTGACATGTCTGCACAAAATCGTTCATAACATTTGATTTGGAGCTCATAATAACACGAATCCAATGACCACGTCAGTTTTCTATATTTTGACAAAATTTTAGACAAAAACGGATACGAAAAAGCGTCCAAGTAATCCAATCCATCCTGAACTGCATGATGCCATGCATTATTTTTCATTTTTAAGCTTTTACTAAATGAGCAACAATGAATACTTTGGAATGATCATTTTAATTGGCCTATCAACTTGTTATGTCTGCACTAAATCATCCATAACTTTTGATTTATAGCTTAGAATGACACAAATACAATGCCCACATTAAGCTAGGTCAATCAAAGGTTGGAGGAATATATCCAGACTAGCACGTGGATGATTTGGCCCCGAATTCAGAATTGTTAGAAACAAATACTCTTTCTTCATACACATCTCCGTTGGCAAGTTATATGGAGTAATAATCACCAGCCATAATGAATGATTACGAGACATCCCAAATGGATTGAACCCATCGGTACATAAGCCAAGATAAACGTTTCGAGATTTAGTAGCAAATCTAGGATGTAGATATTGAAAATTTTTCCACTCTGCAGCATCAAATGGATGACTCATTTCTCTGTCTTCTGCTTCATGCTCTGTGTGCAACCTCATTGCCTTTGCGGTTTTCTCGCTTTGATACATTCTGTTAAGTCTATCACCTATAGGTTAATACCACATACGACTGAAAGGTATTCTCGTCCTGCCCTCGCTTGGCTTATACCGGGGGGAATCGCAAAATTTGCATTTTTCCCATTTCTCATCTTCTTTCCAGAAGATCAAACAATTTTGAACACACACGTCAATTGTATAAAACGGGAGGCCTAAATTTCACATCAATTTTTCGGTTTCATAATATGAACCCATTGCCTGATTCTCCTCGGGCAAATATTCTGTAAACAGCTCCGCCTAAGAATCCATACATTTTTCTGGTAAATTAAAATCAGACTTGTGTTCATGAACCGAGCAGCTAAAGATAACTGTGAGTGCCCTTCATGACAACCATAATACAATGGATTTTTTGCCGCTTCTAACATGTTGTAAAATTTTTGTGCTTCTTCATTAGGCCGTTCTTCTTCATTATAATTATATTCTTCTTCGTTCTTATTAGAGTACTAATGATCATTAGTTGTTGTCTCACGAAATGCATCCATCACCATTTCAACATATCTATTACCGGATGTACCAACTGTTTCATCACTAGTACAACCACGCGTACATCCCTGATTTCTTTGGACATCACCCCGACTAGTACTCGTCCCTAACTGAACATTCAGCTCTCCTCCATGTTTATATCAAATATAATAATTTGGCATAAATCCTCGACTACATAGATGACTCCATATTATCCGTCCCAGAATAAATTTATCATTTTTGCAATTAATACAAGGACAGAAAAACTTACCTCCGCTACTTTGAGCTATTAGTTGACTACTTGCAAAATTCATGAACTGCTCCATGCCTTGTGCAGATTCCGCCGATATATTTCTTGTTTCATTATCAATCCTTCTGTACACCCAATCTCTCGAATTATTATAATTTTCCCACATGTTTTAAAATTTTTTTTCCTTCGATTCTACAAATGAAAGAATGGGATGGGGCATATATATACAACATTTTTCCACTACTTTGCCACTACTTCGCAACTGCTTTGCCACTACTTTGCGACTACAACAGTGTAGTCGCTTAAATGTCGTTATACCTAACACGCACATGTTTTTTATTGTGGCACTTTGCCACCACTCTGTGACTGAAGAGCCACTACAGCATGTAGTCGCAAATTGGTCGCATTTGTAGCGACCAATATGCGACTAACAAGTGATTTTCCACATGTAGTCCCTAATCAGTCGCTATTTTGTGACTGATTAGCGACTACATAGATCAGTCGCAAAAGAGTCACATTTCAGTCTCTAATTGGTTGCGTATTGTGACCAATATGCGACTACAGGTATTGGTCACACTTTTGCGACCACTTTGCGACTACTTCTCTGTAGTCGCAAAGTGGTCGCAAAATCATGCCAAATGTGGTCGCAAATTGCAGTCGCATTTTGGCAGTTTTCTTGTAGTGTTTACTCAATAAGCACCACTGATCAGTTTAGAATGATCTCTTTAAGTGGCCGATCAACTTGACATGTCCACACTAAATCATCCGTAACAGCCGAAACTGTTTGATGCCTAGCATTATGCTTCATTTATAAGCTTCAGTTTAGAAATATCATATTAATTGACCAATCAACTTGACATGTCCGCAGTAAATTGTCCGTACCTCTTGATTTGAGCTCATAATGCCCACATTAAGCTAGATAAATTTTATATATTTTGACAAAATTTGAGACACAAATAGAGACGACAAAGCGTCCAAGTAATCCAATCTATCCCAAACTACGTGATGCCATTATTTAGGCTTCATTTATAAGCCTTTACTTAATGAGCAACAATGATCAATTTAAAATGATCACTTTAACTGGCAGATCAACTTGAAAAATCCGCACTAAATCGTCCGTAACTATTAATTTAGAACTCAGTATAACACAAAATCAGTTTCCACGTTAAGCTAGATCAATTCTGTATATTTTGAAAAAATTTAAGACAAAAATATAGAACACAATGCGTCCAAGTAATCCAATCTATCCCAAACCGCGTGATGCCATGCTTTATGCTTCATTTATAAGACTTTAATAAATGAGCAACAAGGATCAGTTTAGAATGATTACTTTAACTGGCTGATCAATTTGACATGTACGCACTAAATCGTATGTAACTTTTGATTTAGACCTCAAAAACACACGAATCAAATGCCCACGTTAAGCTTGCTAAATTTTCTACATTGTAACAAAATTTGAGACACAAATAGAGACGACAAAGCATCCAAGTAATCCAATCTATCCCAGACTGTGTGATGCCATTATTTAGGCTTCATTTATAAGCCCTTAGTTAATGAGCACCAATGATCAGTTTAGAATGATAACTTTAACTGGCGGATCAACTTGACGTATACACACTAAATCGTCCGTAACTTTTGATTGAGAGCTCAACAACACACGAATCAAATTTCCACGTTAAGCTTGCTCAATTTTCTATATTGTAATAAAATTTAAGAAGGAAATATATATGACAAAGCGTCCAAGTAATCCAATCTATCCAAAATGGTGTGATGCCATGGATTATGCTTAATTTGAAAGCCTTTACTCAATGAGCACCAGTGGTCAATTTAGAATGATGACTTTAACTGGCCGATCAACTTGACATGCCCACACTAAATCGTCCGTAACATTTGATCTAGAGCTCAGAAAGACACGAATCCAATGCCCACGTTAATCTAGCTCAATTTCTATATTGTGAAAACATTTGAGACAGAAATAGATACGACACAACGCCCAAGCAATCCAATCCATCCCAAAAAGCGTGATGCCTTGCATTGTTTTTCATTAATAAGATTTTACTCAATGAGCACGAATGATGAGTTTAGAATTATCATTTTGACTAGCTGATCAACTGGTCATGTCTGCACTAAATCGCCCATAACTTCTGATTTATAGCTCATAATGACACTAATCCAATGCCCATATTAGGCTATTTTAATTTTCAATATTGTGACAATGAGACAGAACTAGATACGACAAAGCATCCAAGAAATCCAATCTATCCTAAACTGCGTGATGCCATGCTTTATGCTTCATTAATAAGGCTTTTTATAATGAGTACGAATGTTCAATTTAGAATAATCACTTTAACTGGCCGATAAACTTGATATTTCCGCACAAAATCGTTCGTAACTTTTGATTTAAAGCTTAGAATGACACGAATCCAATGTCGACGTTAAGCTAGCTCAATTTTCTATATTGTAACAAAATTTGAGACAAAAATGATACGACAATCAAAGTAATCCAATATATCGAAAACTATGTGATGCCATGCATTATGCTTCATTTATAATCCTTTACTCAATGAGCACCAATGATCAGTTTAGAATTATGATTTTAACTGGCCGATCAACTTGACATGTCCGCACTAAATCGTCCGTAACTTTTGATTCACAGCTCAGAATGACACGAATCCAATGCCCACATTAAACTAGCTCCATTCTCTATATTTTAACAAAATTTGAGACAGAAATAGAGACGACATAGCATCCAAGTAATCCAATCTATCCAAATTACTTGATGCGATGCATTAGGCTTCATTTATAAGCCTTTACTTAATGAGCACCAACGATAAGTTTAGAATGATCACTTTAACTGGCCGTTCAACTTGACATGTCAGTATTAAATCATCCCTAACTTTTTATTTAAAGCTCTGAATGACATGAACCCAATGCCCACGTTAATATAGCTCAATTTTCTATATTGTAATAAAATTTGAGACAAAACTAGATATGACAAAGCATCCAAGTAATCCAATCTATTCAAAACTGTGTGATGCCATGCATTATACTTCATTGAGAAGCCATTACTCAATGGGTAGCAGTGATCAGTTTAGAATGATTAGTTTAGCTGGCGGATCAACTTGATATGTCCACACTAAATCGTCCGTAACTTTTGATTTAGAGCTCAGAATGATATGAATCCAAGGCCCATGTTAAGATAGCTGAATTTTCTATGTGTTGACAAAATTTGGAACAGAAATTTAGACAAAAAAGCGTCCAAGTTATCCAATATATCCCAAATTGCGTGATGCCATGTTTTATGTTTCATTTATAAGCCTTTACTCTATGCGCAACAATGATCAGTTTAGAATGATCACTTTAACTGGCTGATCAACTGACATGTCCGCACTAAATCGTCCGTAGCTTTTGATTTAGAGCTCTGAAACACACAAATCCAATGCCCACATTAATCTAGCTCAATTTTCTGCATTGTAACAAAATTTGAGACAATAATAGATATGAAAAAGCGTCCAAGTAATCCAATGTATCCAAAATTGTGTGATGCCACGCATTAGGATTCATTTATAATCCTTTACTCAATGAGCACCAATGATCAGCTTAGAATGATTACTTTAACTGGCCAATCAACTTGACATATCCGCACTAAATCGCGTGTAACTTTTGATTTATAGCTCTGAATTACACGAATCCAATGTCCACGTTAAGCTATGTCAATTTTCTATTTTTGTCAAAATTTAAGACATAAATAGAGATGACGAAGCATACAAGTAATCCAATCCATCCAAACTGCTTGATGTCATGCACTATGCTTCATTTATAAGACTTTACTTAATGAGCGCCAGTGATCAGTTTAACTAGCCGATCAACTTGACATATCCGCACTAAATCTTCTGTAACTTTTGATTTAGAGCTCAGAATGACACGAATCCAATTCCAACGTTAAGCTTGGTCAATTTTATATGTTGTGACAAAGTTTGAGAGAGAGCTAGATCCGACAAAGCATCCAAGTAATCCAATCTATCTCAGACGGCTTGATGTCATGCATTATGCTTCATTTATAAGCCTTTACTCTATGCGCAACAATGATCAGTTTAGAATGATCACTTTAACTGGCTGATCAACTGACATGTCCGCACTAAATCATCCGTAGCTTTTGATTTAGAGCTTTGAAACACACAAATCCAATGCCCACGTTAATCTAGCTAAATTTTCTGTATTGTAACAAAATTTGAGACAATAATAGACATGAAAAAGCGTCCAAGTAATCCAATGTATCCAAAATTGTGTGATGCCACGCATTAGGATTCATGTATAATCCTTTACTCAATGAGCACCAATGATCAGTTTAGAATGATCACTTTAACTGGCCCATCAACTTGACATATCCGCACTAAATCGTGTGTAACTTTTGATTTATAGCACTGAATTACACGAATCCAATGTCCACGGTAAGCTATGTCAATTTTCTATTTTTGTCAAAATTTAAGACAGAAATAGAGATGACGAAGCGTACAAGTAATCCAATCCATCCAAACTGCTTGATGTCATGCACTATGGTTCATTTATAAGACTTTACTTAATGAGCGCCAGTGATCAGTTTAACTGGCCGAACAACTTGACATATACACACTTCATCTTCTGTAACTTTTGATTTAGAGCTCAGAATGACACGAATCCAATTCCAACATTAAGCTTGCTCAATTTTATATGTTGTGACAAAGTTTGAGAGAGAGCTAGATCCGACAAAGCGTCCAAGTAATCCAATATATCCCAAATTTCGTGATGCCATCTTTTATGCTTCATTTATAAGCCTTTACTCTATGCGCAACAATGATCAGTTTAGAATGATCACTTTAACTGGCTGATCAACTGACATGTCCGCACTAAATCGTCCGTAGCTTTTGATTTAGAGCTCTGAAACACACAAATCCAATGCCCACGTTAATCTAGCTCAATTTTCTGTATTGTAACAAAATTTGAGACAATAATGGACATGAAAAAGCGTCCAAGTAATCCAATGTATCCAAAATTGTGTGATGCCACGCATTAGGATTCATTTATAATCCTTTACTCAATGAGCACCAATGATCAGCTTAGAATGATCACTTTAACTGGCCCATCAACTTGACATATCCGCACGAAATCGTGTGTAACTTTTGATTTATAGCTCTGAATTACACGAATCCAATGTCCACGGTAAGCTATGTCAATTTTCTATTTTTGTCAAAATTTAAGACAAAAATAGAGATGGCGAAGCGTACAAGTAATCCAATCCATCCAAACTGCTTGATGTCATGCACTATGCTTCATTTATAAGACTTTACTTAATGAGCGCCAGTGATCAGTTTAACTAGCCGATCAACTTGACATATCCGCACTAAATCTTCTGTAACTTTTGATTTAGAGCTCAGAATGACACGAATCCAATTCCAACGTTAAGCTTGCTCAATTATATATGTTGTGCCAAAGTTTGAGAGAGAGCTAGATCCGACAAAGCGTCCAAGTAATCCAATATATCCCAAATTGCGTGATGCCATGTTTTATGCTTAGTTTATAAGCCTTTACTCTATGCGCAACAATGATCAGTTTAGAATGATCACTTTAACTGGCTGATCAACTGACATGTCCGCACTTAATCGTCCGTAGCTTTTGATTTAGAGCTCTGAAACACACAAATCCAATGACCACGTTAATCTAGCTCAATTTTCTGTATTGTAACAAAATTTGAGACAATAATAGACATGAAAAAGCGTCCAAGTAATCCAATGTATCCAAAATTGTGTGATGCCACGCATTAGGATTCATTTATAATCCTTTACTCAATGAGCACCAATGATCAGCTTAGAATGATCACTTTAACTGGCCCATCAACTTGACATATCCGCACTAAATCGTGTGTAACTTTTGATTTATAGCTCTGAATTACACGAATCCAATGTCCACGGTAAGCTATGTCAATTTTCTATTTTTGTCAAAATTTAAGACAGAAATAGAAATGACGAAGCGTACAAGTAATCCAATCCATCCAAACTGCTTGATGTCATGCACTATGCTTCATTTATAAGACTTTACTTAATGAGCGCCAGTGATCAGTTTAACTAGCCGATCAACTTGACATATCCGCACTAAATCTTCTGTAACTTTTGATTTAGAGCTCAGAATGACACGAATCCAATTCCAACGTTAAGCTTGCTCAATTTTATATGTTGTGACAAAGTTTGAGAGAGAGCTAGATCCGACAAAGCATCCAAGTAATCCAATCTATCTCAGATGGCTTGATGTCATGCATTATGCTTCATTTATAAGCCTTTACTCTATGCGCAACAATGATCAGTTTAGAATGATCACTTTAACTGGCTGATCAACTGACATGTCCGCACTAAATCGTCCGTAGCTTTTGATTTAGAGCTCTGAAACACACAAATCCAATGCCCACATTAATCTAGCTCAATTTTCTGTATTGTAACAAAATTTGAGACAATAATAGACATGAAAAAGCGACCAAGTAATCCAATGTATCCAAAATTGTGTGATGCCACGCATTAGGATTCATTTATAATCCTTTACTCAATGAGCACCAATGATCAGCTTAGAATGATCACTTTAACTGGCCCTTCAACTTGACATATCCGCACTAAATCGTGTGTAACTTTTGATTTATAGCACTGAATTACACGAATCCAATGTCCACGGTAAGCTATGTCAATTTTCTATTTTTGTCAAAATTTAAGACAGAAATAGAGATGACGAAGCGTACAAGTAATCCAATCCATCCAAACTGCTTGATGTCATGCACTATGCTTCATTTATAAGACTTTACTTAATGAGCGCCTGTGATCAGTTTAACTAGCCGATCAACTTGACATATCCGCACTAAATCTTCTGTAACTTTTGATTTAGAGCTCAGAATGACATGAATCCAATTCCAACGTTAAGCTTGCTCAATTTTATATGTTGTGACAAAGTTTGAGAGAGAGCTAGATCCGACAAAGCATCCAAGTAATCCAATCTATCTCAGACGGCTTGATGTCATGCATTATGCTTCATTTATAAGCCTTTACTCAATAAATACCAATGATCAGTTTTGAATAATCATATTAACTGGCCGATCAACTTGATATGTCCGCAACAAATTGTTCATAACTTTTGATTTAGAGCTCAAAATGACACGAATCCAATGTCACGTTAATCTAGCTCCATTTTTATATTTTGACAAAATTTGAGCAAGAAATAGAGACGACAAAGCGACCAATTAATCCAATCTATCTAATCTGCTTGATGCCATGCCTTATGCTTCATTTAAAAGGCTTTACTTAATGATCACCAATGCTCTGTATAGAATTACCACTTTAACTGGCCACTCAACTTGACATGTCCGCACTAAATTGTCTGTAGCTTTTGATTTAGAGCTCAGAATGAGATGAAACCAATGCCCACGTTAAGCTAGATAAATAGAGACCAAAAAGAATCCAAGTAATCCAATATCTCGAAAACTCTTTGATGTCATGCATTATGCTTCATTTATAAGCCTTTAATCAATGAGCACCAATGATCAGTTTAGAATAATCATATTAACTGACTGATCAACTTGACATGTCCGGAGTAAATCGTCCATACCTCTTGATTTGAGCTCATATTGACATGAATCAATTGTCCTCATTAAGCTAGATAAATTTTCTATATTTTGAGAAAATTTGAGACAGAAGTAGAGATTACAAAGCGTCCAAGTAATCCAATCTATCCCAAATAGAGTAATGCCTTTCTTTAGGCTTCATTTATAAGCCTTTAGTTAATGAGCCCCAATGATCAGTTTAGAATGATCATTTTAACTGGCGATCAATTGGACATGTTCGCACTAAATAGTCCATAACTTTTGATTTAAAGCTCAAAATGACACGAATCAAATGCGCGTTAAGCTAGCTCAATTCTCTATATTTTGACAAAATTGGAAACAGAAATACAGCCAACAAAGCATCCAAGTAATCCAATTTATACCAAACTTTGTGATGCCATGCTTTATACTTAATTTATAAGCCCTTACTTAATGAGCACCAATGATCAGTTTATAATGATTACTTTAACTGGTCGATCAACTTGACATGTATGCACCAATCGTGCGTAACTTTTGATTTAGAACAAACTTTAATACATAAATAGATACGACAAAGTGTCCAAGTAATCCAATCTATCCAAAACTTTGTGGTGTCATGCATTATGCTTCATTTATAAGACTTTACTCAATGAGCACCAATGATCAGTTTAGAATATTGAGTTTAACTGGCCGATCAACTTGATATGTACGCACTAAATCGTCCGTATTCTTTTATTTCTAGCTCATAATGACACAAATCCAATGCCCACATTAAGCTAGTACAATTTTCAATTTCGTGACACATTTTGAGAAAAAACTAGATACGACAAAGCGTCCAAGTAATCCAATCTATCACAAACAGCGTGGTGTCATGCCTTATGCTTCATTTATAAGCCTTTACTCAATGAGCATCAATAATCAGTTTAAAATGATCATTTTAACTGGCCGATCAACTTGACATGTCCGCACTAAATCGTCCGTAACTTTTGATGTAGGGTTCCGAATGACACGAATTCAATGCCAACCTTAAGCTAGTTCAATTTTCAATATTTTGACGAAATTTGAGATAGAAATAGAGACCACAAAGTGTTTAAGTAATCCAGTCTATCCCAAATAGCGTAATCCAGTTCATTTATAATTCTTTTAGTTAATGAGCACCAATAATCAGTTTAGAATGATCACTTTAACTGGCCGATCAAATTGACATGTCCGCACTAAATCGTGTGTAACTTTCGATTTAGAGATCAGAAACACATGAATCGAATGCCCATCTTAGGCTAGCTCAAATTTCTATATTGTAACGAAATTGAAGACAGAACTAGATACACCAAAGCGTCCAAGTAATCTAAGCTATCCAAAACTCTGTGATGTCTTGTATTTTGCTTAAGTGGCAAGCCTTTACTCAATGGGTACCAATGATCCGTTTATAATGATCAATTTAATTGGCTGATCAACTTGACATGTTTGCTCTAAATTGTCCGTGATATTTGATTTAAAGCTCAGAATGACACGAATCCAATGCCTACGTTAAGCTAGCTCAATTTTCTTAGTTTGACAAAATTTTGGAAAGGAAATAGAGACGAAAAAGCGTCAAAGTAATCCAATTTATCCCAAATTACGTGATGCCACGGTCTATGCTTCAATTATAAGCCTTTACATAATGAGCACCAATGATCAGTTTACAATGATCACTTTAAGTAGCCGATCAACTTGACATGTCTGCACTAAATCGGCCTTAACTTTTGATATAGAGCTCAGAAACACACGAATCCAATTCCTACGTTAAGCTAGCTCAATTTTCTACATTGTAAAAAAATTTGAGACAGAAAATGATATGACAAAGCGTCCAAGTAATCCAATCGATCTAGAACTGTATGATACCTTTTAGTATGCTTCTTTTATAAGCCTTTACTCAATGAACACCAATGATCAGTTTAGAATGATCACTTTAACAGGTCGATCAACTTGACACTAAATCATCCATAACTTTTGATTTAGAGCTCAGAATAACACGAATCCAATGCCCACGTTAAAGTAGCTCAATTCTCTATTTTGGACAATATATTAGACATAAATAGGGACGAAAAAACGTCCAAGGAATCTAATTTATCCAAACTGCTTGATGCCATGCTTTATGATTCATTTATAAGCCTTTACTTAATGAGCACCAATGATCTGTATAGAATGATCACTTTAACTGGCCACTCAACTTGACATTTCCGCACTTAATCGTTTGTAACTTTTGACAAAGTAGAGACAAAATTCGACAAAATCCAATCTATCCTAAACTGTGTGATGCCATTCTTTAGGCTTCGTTTATAAGCCTTTAGTTAATGAGTAGCAATGATCAGTTTAGAATGATCACTTTAACTGGCTGATCAACTTGACATGTCCGCACTAAATCGTTCGTAACGTTTGATTTAAAGCTCCGAATGACACGAATTCAATGCCCACATTAAGCTATCTCAATTCTCTATATTTTGACAAAATTTGAGACAAAAATAAAGACGACCAAGCAACCAAGTAATCCAATCCATCCAAACTATTTGATGTCATGCATTATGCTTCATTTATAAGAGTTTTTTTAATGAGCACCAATGATGAATTTAGAATGATCACTTTAACTGGCCGATCAACTTGACATGACCGCCGTAAATCGTTCGTAATTTTTTTATTTAGAGCTCTAAATATGAGATAGAAATGATACGACAAGGCATCCAATTAATCCAATATATCCAAAATTGTGTGATGCCATGCATTATGCTTCATTTATAAGCCTTTACTTAATGAGCACCAATGATGAATTTAGAATGATCACTTTAACTGGCCAAATAACTTGACATGTCTGCACTAAATCGTGCGTAACTTTTGATTTACAGCTCAGACTGGCACGAATCCAATGCCGAGGTTAAGCTACCTCAATTTTAAATATTATGGCAAAATTTGAGATAGAACTAGATACGAAAAAGCGTCAAAGTAATCCAATCTATCTTAAACTTAGTGATGCCATGCATTATGCTTCATTTATAAGCCTTTACTCAATGAACACCAATCATCAGTTTAGAATATTCACTTTAACTGGCTGATCAACTTGACATTTCCGCACTATATCGTCCATAACTTTTGACTTAGAGCTTAAAATGACACGAGTCCAATGCCCACTTTAAGCTAGCTCAATTTTCTATATTTTGACAAAATTTGAAACAGAAATAGAGACAAAAAAGCGTCAAGTAATCCAATTTATCCAAACTGCTTGATGCCATGCCTTATGCTTCATTTATAAGCCTTTACCTAATTAGCACCAACTTGACATGTCTACACTAAATCGTCCGTTTTTGATTTAGAGATCAGAATGATACGAATCTAATGCTCACATTAAGCTAGATCAAGTTTCTATATTATACAATATTTTAGACAGAAGTATATACGACAAAGCATCCAAGTAATGCAATCTATCAAAAACTTCTTGATAGCATGCATTATGCTTCATTTATAAGCCTTTACTCAATGAGCACCATTGATCAATTTAAAATAATCATATAAACTGCCCGATCATTTTGACATGTCCTCAGTAAATCGTCCCTACCTCTTGATTTTAACTCATAATGACACGAATCGAATTCCCAAGTTAAGCTAGATAAATATTTTATATTTTGACAAAATTTGAGACAGAAGTAGAGACGACAAAGCGTACAAGTAATCCAATCTATCCTAAACTGTGTGATGCCATTCTTTAGGCTTCATTTATAAGCCTTTAGTAATGAGCACCAATGATCAGTTTAAAATGATCACTTTAACTGGCTGATCAACTTGACATGTCCGCACTAAATCGTCCATAACTCTTGATTCAAAGCTCAGAATGACATGAATCCAATACCCACGTTAAGCTATCTCAATTATCTATATTTTGACAAAATTTGAGACAAAAATAGAGATGACAAAGCATCCAATCAATCCAATCCATCTAAACTGTATGATGTCATGCATTATTCTTCATTTATAAGAGTTATTTTTAATGAGCACCAATGATGAATTTAGAATGATCACTTTAACTGGCTGACCAATTTGACATGTCCACCCTAAATTGTTCCTAACTTTTGATTTAGAGCTCAGAATGACACGAATCCAGTGCCCACGGTAAGCTAGCTCAATTTTATATATTGTGACAAAATTTGAGACAGAACTAGATATGATAAAGCGTAGAAGTAATCCAATCTATCTCAAATTGCGTGATGCCATACATTATGCCTCATTTATAAGCCTTTACTCAATGAACACCAATGATCACTTTAACTGGCTGATGAAATTGACATGTCCGCACTAAATCGTCCATAACTTTTGGTTTAGAGCTCAGAATGACACGAATCTAATGCCCACGTTAAGCTAGAAAAAATTTCTAAGTTTTGACAAAATTGGAGACAGAAATAGAGACGGAAAAACATTCAAGTAATGCAATCTATCCAAGCTGCTTGATGCCATGCTTTATTCTTCATTTATAAGCCTTTACTTAATGAGCACCAATGATCTGTATAGAATGATCACTTTAACTAGACACTCAACTTCACATGTTTGCACTAAATCGTTCGTAAGTTTTGATTTAGAGCTCAGAATGACACGAATCCAATCCTCACGTTAATCTAGATCGATTTTCTATATTATAACAATATTTTAGACTGAAATAGATACGACAAAGCGTCCAAGTGATCCAATCTATCGAAAACTGTTTGGTGCCATGCATTATGCTTCATTTAAAAGCCTTTACTCAATGAGCACCAATGATCATTTTAGAATTATCATATTAACTGGCTGATCAACTTGACATGTCCTCAGTAAATTGTCCCTACCTCTTTATTTGAGCTTACAATGACACGAGTCTAGATAAATGTTCTATATTTTGACAAAATTTGAGACGGAAATAGAGACGAAAAAGCATCCAAGTAATGCAATCTATCCAAGCTGCTTGATGCCATGCTTTATGCTTCATTGAAAAGCCTTTACTTAATGAGCACGAATGATCTGTATAGAATGATCACTTTAACTAGACACTCAACTTGAGATGTCTGCACTAAATCGCCCTTAACATTTGATTTAGAGCTCAAAATGACACGAATCCAACCCTCACGTTAATCTAGATCAATTTTCTATATTATAACAATATTTTAGACAGAAATAGATACGAAAAAGCGTCCAAGTAATCCAATCTATCGAAAACTGTTTGATGCCATGCATTATGCTTCATTTATAAGCCTTTTGTTAATGAGCCCCAATGATCAGTTTAGAATGATCACTTTGACTGGCCGATCAATTTGACATGTCCTCAGTAAATCGTCCGTACCTCTTGATTTGAGTTCATAATGACACGAATCGAATACCCACGTTAATCTGGATAAATGTTCTATATTATGACAAAATTTGAAACTGAAGTAGAGACGACAAAGTGCCAAGTAATCCAATCTATACCAAAATGTGTGATGCCATTCTTTAGGCTTCATTTATAAGTCTTTAGTTAATGAGCCCCAATGATCAGTTTAGAATGATCACTTTAACTGGCCGATCAACTTGTCGTGTCCGTACTAAATTGTCCATAACTTCTGAAGCACACGAATCCAATGCCCACATTTAGCTATCTCAATTCTCTCTATTTTGACAAAATTTGAGACACAAATAGAGACAAGAAAGCGTCCAAGTAATCCAATATATACAAACTGCGTAATGCCTTGCTTTATGCTTCATTTTGAAGGCTTTACTTAATGAGCACCAATGATAAGTTTAGAATGATCAGTTTAACTCGCCGATCAACTTGACATGTACGCACTAAATCGTCCGTAACTTTTGATTTAGAGCTAGAAACACACGAATCAAGTGCCCACGTTAACTTAGATCAATTTTCTATAATGTGACAAATTTTGAGATAGAAATAGATAAGACAAAGCGTCCAAGTAAACCAATATATCAAAAAGTGTGTGTTGCCATGCATTATGCTTCATTAATAAGCCTTTACTCAAGAGCACCAATGATCAGTTCAGAATGATGACTTTAGTTGGCCGATCAACTTCACATGACCCCATTAAATTGTTTGTAACATTTGATTTAGAGCTCAGAATGACACGAATCAATTGCCCACGTTAAGCTAGCTCAATTTCTATATTGTGAAATTTTTTGAGATAGAAATAGATACGAAAAAGCGTCCAACTAATCCAATCAATCCCAAACTGCGTGATGCCATGCACTAATTTTCATTCATAAGCTTTTACTCATTGAGCACCAATGATCAGTTTAGAATCATTATTTTAACTGGTTGATCAACTTGTCATGTTTGCACGAATTCATTCATAACTTTTGATTTATAGCTCAAAATGACACGAATCCATTGCCCACATTAAGCTAGTTCAATTTTCAATATTATGACAAAAATTGAGACAGAACTAGATAGCGTCCAAGTAATCCAATCTATCCCAAGCTGCGTGATGTCATGCCTTACACTTCATTTATAAGGCTTTACTCAATAAGCGCCAATAATCAGTTAGGAATTATCACTTTAACTGGCCGATCGACTTAACATGTCCACCCTATATCGTCTGTACCTATTTATTTACAGCTCGGAATGACACGAATCCAATGCCCACGTTAAGCTAGCTCAGTTTTCTATATTTTGTCAAAATTTGAGACAGAAATAGAGACGAAAAAGTGTCCAAGTAATCCAATCTATCCCAAACAGCTTGATGACATGCATTATGCTTCATTTATAAGCCTTTACTTATTGAGCACCAATGATCAGTTTTGAATGATCACTTTAACAGGCCAATCAACTTGACATTTCTGCACTAAATAATCCGTAACTTTTGATTAGAGCTCAGAATGATACAAATCCAATGCCCACATAAGGTAGCTCAATTTTCTATATTTTGACAAAATTAGGAACAGAAATAGAGACGACAAACCATCCAAGTAATCAAATCTATCCCAAATTGTGTGATGCCATGCTTTATGCTTTATTTATTAGCCTTTACTTAATGAGCACCAGTGATCAGTTTGGAATTATCACTTTAATTGGTCGATCAACTTGACATATCCACATTACATCGTCTGTAACTTTTGATTTAAAGCTCATAATGACGCGAATCCAATGCCCATGTTAATCTAGCTCAATTTTCTATATTTTGACAAAATTTGGAACATAAATAGAGATGAAAATGCGCCCAAGTACTCGAATCTATCCCCAATTGTGTGATGTCATGCCTTCACTTAATGAGCACCAATGATCAGTTCATACTGATCACTTTAACTGGCTGATCAACTTGATATGTCCGCACTAAATCGTCTCTAGGTTTTGATTTAGAGTTTATCAGAATGACACAAATCCAATGCCCACGTTAAGCTAGCTCAATTTTTTGTATTGTGTCAAAATTTGAGACAAAAATAGAGACGACAAAGCGTTTAAGTAATCCAATTTATCCCTAACTATGTGATGCCATGCTTTATGCTTTCTTTATAAGCCTTTACTTAATGAGCACCAATGATCAGTTTATAATGATCACTTTAACTGGCCGATCAACTTTACATGTCTACACTAAATCGTTTGTAACTTTTGATTTAGAGCTCACAAACACACGATTCCATTGCCCACGTTAAGCAAGCTCAATTTTCTATATCATAACAAAATATGAGACATAAATATATATGACAAAGCGTCTAAGTAATCCAATCTATTCAAAACTGTATGATGCCATCCATTATGCGTCATTTATAAGCCTTTACTCAATGAGCACCAATAATTAGTTTAGAATGATCACTTTAACTGGCTGATCAACTTCACATGTCCGCACTAATTCGTCCGTAACTTTTGATTTAGAGCTCATAATTACAAGAATCCAATGCCCACGTTAAGCTAGCACAATTTTCTATATTTGGACAAAATTTAAGACTGATATAGAGACGACAAAGCGTATAAGTAATCGAATCCATCCAAACAGCTTGATGTCATGCATTATGCTTCATTTATAAGCCTTTACTTAATGAGCACCAATGATTTGTTTAGAATAATCTCTTTAAATGGCTGATAACCTTGACATGTCCCCACTAAATCGTCCGTAACTTTGATTTAAAGCTTAGAATGACACGAATCCAAAAAGCTACCTCAGTTTTATATATTATAAAATATTTGAGATAGAAATAGATATGAAAAAGCGTCCAAGTAATCCAATTTACCGAAAACTGTTTGATGCCATGCATTATGCTTCATTTATAAGCATTTACTCAATAAGCCCCAATGATCAGTTTAGAATGATCACTTTAACTGGCCGATCAACTCTACATGTACGCATTAAATCGTCCGTATCTTTTGATTTTGAACTTAAAAACACATGAATCCAATGCCCACGTTAAGATAGCTCAATTTACTATATTGTAAAAAGAATTGAGACTGAAATTGATACGACAATGCATCCAAGTAATCCAATCTATCATAAAACTGTGTGATGCCATGCATTATGATTCATTTATACGCCTTTACTCAAAGAGCACTAATGATCACTTTAGAATGATCCCTTTAACTGCCAATCAACTTGACGTGTCCACACCAAATCATCCGTAAGTTTTTATTTAGAGCTTAGAATTACACGAATACAATGCCCACGTTAATCTAGCTCAGTTCTCTATTTCTTGATAAAATGTGAGACAGAAATGGGGACCACAAAGCGTCCACGTAATCCAATCTATTCGAAACAGCTTTATGCCATGCATTATGCTTCATTTACAAGCCTTTATTTAATGAGCACCAATGATCAGTTTAGAATGATCACCTTAACTGGCCGATCAACTTGACATGTCCGCACTAAATCATCCATAACCTTTAATTTAGAGCTCAGAATGACAAGAATACAGAGCCCACGTTAAGGTACCTCAATTTTCTATATTGTGACAAAATTCGAGACAAAAATAGAGACGACAAAGCGTACAAGTAATCCAATCTATCCCAAACTGCGTGATGTCATGCTTTATGCTTCATTTATAAACCTTTACTTAATGAGCACCAATGATCATTCTAAAATGATCATTTTAACTGGCCGATCAACTTGACATGTCCGCACTAAATTGTCCATAACTTTTGATTTAGAACTAAGAATGACAAGAACCCAATGTCTACTTAAGGTAACTCAATTTTCTATATTCTGACAAAATTGGGAACAGAAAGAGAGACGACAAACCATCCAAGTAATCCAATCTATCCCAAATTGTGTGATGCCTTGCTTTATGCTTCATTTATTAGCCTTTACTTAATGAGCACCAAAGATCAGTTTATAATTATCACTTTAACTAGCCGATCAACTTGACATGTCTGCACTAAATCGTCCATACATTTTGATTTAGAGCTCGGAAACACACGAATCCAATGCCCACGTTAATATAACTCAATTTCTATTGTAACTAAATTTGAGACAGAAATAGATATGACAAAGCGTCCAAGTAATCCAATCTATCCAAAAATGTGTGATGCCCTGCATTATGCTTCATTTATTAGCCTTTACTCAATGAGAACCAATGATCAGTTTAGAATTATCACTTTTAGTGGCCGATCAACTTGACATGTCCGCACTAAATCATCCGTAACTTTTGATTTAGATCTCAAAATGACATGGATCCAATGGCCACTTAAGCTATCTCAATTTTCTATATTTTAACAAAATTTGGAACAGAAATAGCGACCACAAAGTGCCCAAGTACTCGAATCTATCCCAAATTGCGTGATGTCATGCCTTATGTTTCATTTATAAGGCTTCACTTAATAAGCACCAATGATCAGTTTAGAATTATCACTTTAACTAGCCGATCAACTTGACATGTCTGCACTAAATCGTCTGTAACTTTTGATTTAGAACTCGGAAACACACGAATCCATTGCCCACGTTAATATAGCTTAATTTCTATTGTAACAAAATTTCAGACAGAAATAGATATGACAAATCGTCCAAGTAATCCAATCTATCCAAAACTGTGAGATGCCATGTATTATGCTTCATTTATAAAGCTTTACTCAACGAGCACCAATGATCAGTTTAGAATGATCACTTTTAGTGGCCAATCAACTTGACATGTCAACACTAAATCGTCCGTAACTTTTGATTTAGAGCTCAGAATAACACGAATCCAATGGCCACTTAAGCTAGCTCAATTTTCTATATTTTAACAAAATTTGGAATAGAAATAGAGACAACAAAGCGCCCAAGTACTCAAATATATCCCAAATTGCATGATGTCATGCCTTATGTTTCATTTATAAACCTTCACTTAATAAACACCAATGATCAGTTTAGAATTATCACTATAACTAGCCGATCAACTTGACATGTCTGCACTAAATCGTCCGTAATTTTTGATTTAGAGCTCGAAAAAAAACACACGAATCCAATGCCCACGTTAATATAGCTCAATTTCTATTGTAACTAAATTTGAGACAGAAATAGACATGACAAATCGTCCAAGTAATTCAATCTATCCAAAACTGTGTGATGCCATGCATTATGCTTCATTTATAAAGCTTTACTCAATGAGCACCAATGATCAGTTTAGAATGATCACTTTTAATGGCCGATCAACTTGACATGTCCACACTAAATCGTCCGTAATTTTTGATTTAGAGCTCAGAATAACACGAATCCAATGGCCACTTAAGGTAGCTCAATTTTCTATATTTTAACAAAATTTGGAACAGAAATAGAGACAACAAAGCGCCCAAGTAATCCAATCTATCCCAAATTGCATGATGTCATGCCTTATGTTTCATTTATAAACCTTTACTTAATAAACACCAATGATCAGTTTAGAATGATCACTTTAACTAGCCGATCAACTTGACATGTCTGCACTAAATTGTCCGTAACTTTTAATTTAGAGCTCGAAAACACACGAATCCAATGCCCACGTTAATATAGCTCAATTGCTATTGTAACTAAATTTGAGACAGAAATAGATATGACAAAGG
>JAENJI010000013.1:2624028-2706202 GCA_018901935.1 Pugionium cornutum | reverse complement strand
AACTACTTAATGCCATGCATTATGCTTCATTTATAAGCCTTTACTTAATGATCAACAATGATCTGTTTAGAATGATCACTTTAACTGGCCACTCAACCTGACATGTCTACACCAAATCATCCATAACTTTTGATTTGGAGCTCAGAATGACACAAATCCAATGCCCACGTTACGCTTGCTCATTTTTCTATATTGAAACAAAACTTGATACAAAAATAGATAAGACAAAGTGTCAGTAATCTAATCTATTCAAAACTGTGTGATGTCATGCATTATACCTCATTTATAATCCTTTACTTAATGAGCACAAATGATCAGTTTATAATGTTCACTTTAACTGGCCGATCATCTTGACATGTCCGCACTAAATCATTCGTAATTTTTTTTTTAGTGCTCAGAATGACACGAATCCAATGCCCACATTAAGCTAGCTCAAGTTTTTTATTGTGACAAAATTTGAGACAGAACTAGATTTGACAAAGCATCCAACTAATCCAATCTGTCCTAAACTGCGTGATGCCATGCAATATGCTTCATTTATATGCCTTTATTCAATGAGCACCAATGATCTATTTAGAATAATTATATTAACTGGTCGATCAACTTGACATGTGCACCCTAAATCGTCCGTAACTTTTGATTTAGAGCTCAGAATGACATGAATCCAATGCCCATGTTAAACGAGCTCAATTTTCTATACTTGGATAAAATTTGAGACAGAAATAGAGACGACAAAGCGTCCAAGTGATCCAATCTATCCCAACTACTTGATGCCATGCTTTATGCTTTATTTATAAGGCTTTACTTAATGAGCACCAATGCTCAGTTTAGAATGATCACTTTAATTGGCGGATCAACTTGACTTATGCACTAAATTGTGTATATTTTTCGATTTAGAGCTCATAAACAGACAAATCCAATGCCCTCATTAGGCTAGCTCAATTTTCTATATTGTAACAAAAATTGAGACAAAAATAGATATGAAAAACCGTCGAAGTAATTCAATCTATCCAAAATTGTGTGATGCCATGCATTATGCTTCATTTATAAGCTTTTACTCAATGAGCACCAATAATAAGTTTAGAATGATCACTTTAACATTTGAGACGGAAATGTTACGATAAAGCGTCCAAGTAATCCAATTTATTGAAAACTGTGTGATGCCATGCATTATGCTTCATTTATAAGCTTTTACATAATGAGTACTAGTTATCAGTTTAGAATTATGACTTTAACTCGCCGATCAACTCGACATGTCTACACTAAATCTTGTGCAACTTTCAATTTAGAGCTCAAAAACACACGAAACCAATGCCCACAATAAGCTAGCTCAATTTTTTATATTGTAATGAAATTTAAGATAGAGCTAGATATGATAAAGCGTCCAAGTTATCCAATCTATCCAAAACTATGTGATGCCATGCATTATGCTTCAAGCCTTTACTCAATGGGCACCAATTATCCATTTAGAATTATCACTTTAACTAGCAGATCAACTTAACATATCCGCACTAAATCGTCCGTAAATTTTGATTTAGAGCTAAGAATGACAAGAAACCAATGCCCACGATAAACTAACTCAATTTTCCATATTTTTATAAAATTTGAGATAGAAATTGTTACGACAAAGCACCCAAGTAATCCAATCCTTCCCAAACTATATGATGCCATACATTATGATTGATTGATAAGCCTTTACTCAATGGGAACCAATGATCAGTTTGGAATGATCACTTTAACTAGCCGAGCAACTTGAAATGTCCGCACTAAATCATCTGTAACTTTTGATTTAGAGATCAAAATGACACGAATCCAATGCCCACGTTAAGCTAGCTCAATTTTCTATATTTTGACAAAATTTGGAGCAGAAATAGAGACGACAGAGCATCCAAGTAATCCAATTTGTCTAAACTGCTTGACGCTATGTATTATGTTTCATTTATAAGCCTTTATTAATGAGCACCAATGATCAGTCTAGAATAATAACTTTAACTGGCTGATCAACTTGACATGTCTGTACTAACTCGTCCCTAAGATTTTATTTAGAGCTCTGAATGACACGAATCCAATGCCCATGTTAAGCTAGCTCAATTTTCTATTTTATGACAAAATTTGAGACAGAACTAGATATGACAAAGCCTCCAAGTAATCCAATCTATTCAAAATTGTTTGATGCAAAGCATTATGCTTCCTTGATAAGCCTTTACTCAATGGGCACCTATGAGCAGTTTAGAATGATCACTTTAACTGGCCGATCAACATGAAATGTCTACACTAAATCATCTATAACTTTTGATTTAGAGATCTGAATGACACAAATCCAATGCCCATGTTAAGCTAGCTCAATTTTCTATATTGTCACAAAACTTGAGATAGAACTAGATATGACAAAGCATCCATGTAACAAAATCTATCCCGAATTGCGTGCTGCGACGTTTTATGCTTCATTTATAAACCTTTTCTTGATGAGCACCAATGAAAAGTTTAGAATGATCAGTTTAACTGGCCGATCAACTTGACATGTATGCACTAAATCGCACATAACTTTTGATTTTGAGCTCAGAAACACATGAATCCAATGCCCACTTTAAACTTGGTCAATTTTCTATATTGTAACAAAATTTGAGACACAAATAGATATGACAAATCGTCCAAGTAATCCAATCTATCCAAAACTGTGTGATGCCATGCATTATGCTTCATTTATAAGCTTTTACTCAATGAGCACCAATGATCAGTTTAAAATGATCACTTTAACTGGCCGATAAACTTGAAATGTCCCCACTAAATTGTCAGTATCTTTTGATTTAGAGCTCTGAATGACATGAATCCAATGCCCACGTTAACTGACTCAATTTTCGATATATTGATAAAATCTGAGAAGGATTTAGAGATGACAAAGCGTCCAACCAATCCATCCATACTGCTTGATGTCATGCATTATGCTTCATTTATAAGCCTTTACTTAATGAGCACCAATGATATGCTTAGAATGATCACTTTAACTGGCCGATCAACTTGACATTACCGCACTAAATCATCCGTAACTTTTGATTTAGAGCTCAGAATGACACATATCCAATGCCAACATTATGCTAGCTCAATTTTATATATTGTGACAGAATTTGAGATAGAACAGATACGACAAAGCGTCCAAGTAATCCAATATATCTCAAACAGCGTGATGCCATACATTATGCTTCATTTATAAGCCTTTACTCAACGAAAACCAATGATCAGTTTAGAATAATTATATTAACTAGTCGATCAACCTGACATGTCCACACTAAATCGTTCATAAATTTTTGATTTATATCTCAAAATGACATGAGTCCAATATCACGTTAAATTAACTCAATTTCTATATTTTAACAAAATTTAAGACAAAAAAATAGAGACGACAAAGTGTTCAAGTAATCCAATCTAGCCAAACTGCTTGATGCCATGCTTTATGCTTAATTTAAAAGCCTGTACTTAATGAGCACCAATGATCTGTATATAATGATCACTTTAACTGGCCACTTAACTTGATATGTACGCACTAAATTGTTCGTAACTTTTGTTTTAGAGCTTAGAATGACACGAATCCAATGCCTACGTTAAGTTACCTAAATTGTCTATATTTTGACAAAATTTGAGACAGAAGTAGAGACCAAAAAGCGTCCATGTAATCCCATCTATCGAAAACTGTTTGATGTCATGCATTATCATTCATTTATAAGCTTTTACTCAATGAGCACCAATAATCAGTTTAGAATAATCATATTAACTGGCCGATAAACTTGACACATCCACATTAAATCGTCCGTACCTCTTGATTTGAGCTCATAATGACACGAATCGAATGCCCACGTTAAGCTAGATAAATTTTCTATATTTTGATAAAATTTGAGACCGAAATAGAGTTGACAAAGCGTCCAAGTAATCCCATCTATCCCAAACTGCGTAATGCCATTCCTTAGACTTCATTGATAAGCCTTTCGTTAAGGAGCACTAATGATCAGTTTAGAATGATCACTTTAACTAGCCGATCAACTTGACATGTCCGCACTAAATCGTCCGTAACTTTTGATTTATAGCTCAGAAACACACGAATCCAATGCCCACGGTAAGGTAGCTCAATTTTCTATATTTTACCAAAATTTGAGATAAAATTAGATATGAAAAAGCATCCAAGTAATCCAATCTATCCAAAACTGTGTGATAAGCCTTTACTCAAAGGGCACCAATGATCCGTTTAGAATGATCACTTTAACATGCTGATCAACTTGACATGTCTGCACTAAATTGTCAGTAAATTTTGATTTAGAGCTCGGAATGATACGAATCCAATGCCCACGTTAAGCTAGCTAAAGTTTTTATATTGTGACAAAATTTGGGACAGAAATAGAGACAACAAAGATCCCAAGTAATCCAATTTATCCAAACTGCTGTATGCCTTGCCTTAAGCTTCATTTATAAGCCTTTACTTAATGAGCACCAATGATATGTTTAGAATGCTCACTTTAACTAGCCGATCAACTTGACATGTCTGCTTTAAATCGTCCGCAAATTTTGATTTAGCGCTCAGAATGACACGAATCCAATGCCCGCGTTAAGCTAGATCATTTTTTTATATTGTAACAAAATTTGAGACAGAAATGATACGACAAAACGTCCAAGCAATCCAATCTATCGAAAACTGTGTGATGCCATGCATTATACTTCATTTATAAACCTTTTCTTAATGAGCACCAATGATCAGTTTAGAATCATCACTTTAATTCGCCGATAACCTTGACATGTCTTCACTAAATCTTGTGTAACTTCCAATTTAGATCTCAGAAACACACGAATCCAATTCCCATAATAAGCTAGCTAAATTTTCCATATTCTAACAAAATTTGAGACAGAGCTAGATATGACAAAGCGTCCAAGTAATCCAATCTATCCAAAACTGTGTGATGCCATGCATTATGCTTCATTGATAAGCCTTTACTCAATGGGCACCAATTATCCATTTAGAATTATCACTTTAACTACAAGATCAACTTAACATGTCCACAATAAATTGTCCTTAAATTTTGATTTAGAGCTAAGAATGACATGAATCCAATGCCCACGTTAAACTAGCTCGATATTCTATATTTTTACAAAATTTGAGATAGAAATTGATACGACAAAGCGCCCAAGTAATCCAATCTATCCCAAACTATGTGATGCCACACATTAGGCTTCATTTATAAGCCTTTACTCAATTAGCATAAATGATCATATTAAAATGATGACTTTAACTGGCCAATCAACTTGACATGTTCGTACTAAATCATCCCGAACTTTTGATTTAGAGCTCAGAATGACACGTATCCAATGCCCCCATTAAACTAGATCAATTTGCTATATTTTGACAAAAATTTGAGACAGAAATAGAGATGACAAAGCGTCCAAGTAATCTAATCCATCCAAACTGCTTGAGGTCATGCATTATGCTTCATTTATAACCTTTTACTTAATGAGCACCGATGATCAGTTTAGAATGATCTTTTTAATTGGCCGATCAACTTGACATATTCGTACTAAATCGTCCCTAACTTTTTATTTAGAGCTCTGAATGAATCGAATCCAATGCCCAGTTTAAGCTAGCTCAATTTTCTATATTGTGACAAAATTTTAGAAAAAATACAGATGACAAAGCTTCCAAGTAATCTAATCCATCCAAACTGGTTGATGTCATGCATCGTGCTTCATTTATAACCCTTTACTTAATGATCACAGATGATCAGTGTAGAACGATCACTTTAACTGGCCGATCAACTTGACATGTTCGTACTAAATAGTCCCTTACGTTTTAGTACTAAATAGCTCTGAATGAATCGAATCCAATGCCCACTTTAAACTAGCTCAATTTTCTATATTGTGACAAAATTTGAGAAAAAAATAGAGACGACAAATCGTCCAAGTAATGTAATCCATCCAAACTGCTTGACGTCATGCATTATGCTTCATTTATAACCCTTTACTTAATTATCACCAATGATCAGTGTAGAACGATCACTTTCACTGGCCGATCAACTTGACATGTTCGTACTAAATACTCCCTTACTTTTTATTTAGAGCTCTGAATGAATCGAATCCAATGCCCACGTTAAGCTATCTCAATATTCTATATTGTGACAAAGTTTGAGACAGAACAAGATATGACAAAGCGTCCAAGTAATCTAATCTATCCCAAACTGTGTGATGCGATGCATTATTCTTCCTTGATAAGCCTTTATTCAATGGACACCAATGATTAGTTTAGAATGATCACTTTAACTACCCGATCAACTTGACATTTTTGCACTAAATCTTCCATAACTTTTGATTTAGAGCTCACAATGACTCCAATCCAATGCCCACGTTAAGCTAGATCAATTTTCTATATTGTAAAAAACTTTGAGACAGAAATAGACATGACAGAGTGTCCAAGTAATCCAATCTGTCCAAAACTGTGTCATGCCATGCATTATGCTTCATTTATAAGCCTTTACTCAATGAGCACCAATGATCAGTTTAGAATGGTCACTTTAACTCGCCGATAAACTTGACATCTCCCCACTAAATCGTCTGTAACTTTTGATTTAGAGCTCAGAATGACACGAATCCAATGCCCACGTTAAGCTAGGTCAATTTTCTATATTTTGATAAAATTTGACAAGGAAATAGAGACGACAAAGCTTCCAAGTAATCCAATCCATCCAAATTTCTTGATGTAATGCATTATGCTTCATTTATAATCCTTTATTTAATGAGCACCATTGATCAGTTTAGAATGATCACTTTAACTGGCCGATCAACTTGACATGTCTGCTCTAATTCATCCATAAATTTTGATTTACCGCTCCTAATGACACGAATCCAATGCCCATGTTATGCTAGCTCAATTTTTCTATTGTAACAAAATTTAAGATAGAAATGATACGACAACGCGTCCAAGTAATCCGATCTATCGAAAGCTGTGTGATGCCATGCATTATGCTTCATTTATAAGCCTTTACTTAAGGAGCACCAATGATCAGTTTAGAATCATCACTTTAACTCGCCGATCAACTTGACATGTATGCAGTAAATCTTGTGTAACTTTCAATTTAGAGCTCCGAAATACACGAATACAATGCCCACAATAAGCTTACTCAATTTTCTATATTGTAATGAAGTTTGAGATAGAGCTAGATACGACATAGCGTGCAAGTAATCGAATCTATCCAAAACTGTGTGATGCCATGCATTATGCTCCATTGATAAGCCTTTACTGAATGGGCACCAATTATCCATTTAGAATTATCACTTTAACTGGCAGATCAACTTAACATGTCCCCACTAAATCGTCCGTAAATTTTAATTTAGAGTAAGAATGACACGAATCCAATGCCCACGTTAAACTAGCTCAATTTTCTATATTTTTACAAAATTTGAGACAGAAATTGATATGACATAGCTCCCAAGTAATCCAATCTATCCCAAACTATGTTATGCCATACATTATGCTTCATTTATAAGCCTTTACTCAATGAGCATCAATGATCATATTAGAATGACACCTTTAACTGGCCGATCAACTTGATATTTCCGCACTAAATCCTCCATAACTATTGATTTAGAGCTCAGAATGACGCGAATCCAATGCCCACAATAAGCTAGCTTAATTCTCTATATTTTGATAAATTTGAGACAGAAATCGAGACGACAAAGCATCCAAGTAATTCAATCTATCTAAACTGCTTGACGCTATGCCTTATGTTTCATTTATAAGCCTTTACTTAATGAGCACCAATGATCAGTTTAGAATGATGAACTTAACTGACCAATCAACTTGACATGTCCGCACAAAATCGTCCGTAACTTTTTATTTAGAGCTCCGAATGACACGAATCGAATGCTCACATTAGGCTAGCTGAATTTCTATATTGTGACAAACTTTGGGACAGAAATAGGTACCACGAAGCGTCTAAGTAGTACAATCCATCCAAAACTGCGTGGTACCATGCATTATTTTTTCATTTATAAGCTTTTACTCAATGAGCACCAATGATCTGTTTAGAATGATCATTTTAACAAGTCGATCAACTTGTAATGTCTGCAGTAAATCATCCATAACTTTTGATTTATACCTCCGAATGACAAGAATCCAATGCACACAATGAGCTAGTTTAATTTTCAATATTGTGACAAAATTTGAGATAGAACTAGACTGACAAAGCGTCCAAGTAATCTAATCTATCCCAAACTGCGTGATGTGATATCTTATGCTTCATTATAAGCCATTACTCAATGAGCACCGATGATCAGTTTAGAATGATCACTTTAACTGGCCGATCAACTTGACATGTCCATACTAAATCGTCCCTGATATTTTATTTAGAGCTCTGAATGACACGAATCCAATGCCCATGTTAAGCTAGCTCAATTTTTTATATTGTGACAAAATTTGAGACAGAACTAGATATGACAAAGCGTCCAAGTAATTCAATATATTCAAATTGTGTGATGATATGCATTATGCTTCCTTGATAAGCCTTTACACAATGGGCACCAATTGTCAGTTTAGAATGATCACTTTAACTGGTCGATCAAGTTGACATGTCCGCACTAAATCATCGGTAACTTTTAATTTAGAGATCAGAATGACACGAATACAATGCCCATGTTAAGCTAGCTCAATATTCTATATATTGAAAAATTTGGATCAGAAATAGAGACGACAAAGCGTCCAAGTTATCCAATTATCCAATCTATCCCAAACTGTGTGCTGCTATGCTTTATGTTTCATTTATAAGCCTTTACTTAATGAGAACTAATGATTAGTTTAGAATGATTACTTTAACTGGCCAATCAACTTGACATGTCTACACTAAATCGTACATAACTTTTGATTTAGAGGTTAGAATCACATGAATCCAATGCCCACTTTATGCTTGGTCAATTTTATATATTGTAACAAAATTATAGATAGAAATAGAATTAAAAAGCGTCCAAGTAATCCAATCTATCCAAAACTGTGTGATGTCATGCATTATATTTCATTTATAAGCCTTTACTCAATGAGCAGCAATGATCAGTTTTGAATGATCACTTTAAATGGCTGATAAACTTGACATGTCCCCAGTAAATCGTCTATAACTTTTGATTTAGAGCTCAGAACGACACGAATCTAATGCCCACGTTAAGCTAGCTCATTTTCTATATTTTGATAAAATTTGAGAAGGAAATAGAGACAAAAAAGCGTACAAGTAATCCAATTCATCTAAACTGCTTGATGCTATGCATTATGCTTCATTTACAAGCCTTTACTTAATGGGCACCAATGATATGTTTAGAATGATCACTTTAACTAGCCGATCAACTTAGCATGACGGCACTAAATCGTCTGTAACTTTTGATTTAGAGCTCAGAATGACACAAATCCAATGCCCACGCTAAACTAGCTCAATTTTATATATTGTGACAAAATTTGAGATAGAACTAGATACGCAAAGCGTCCAAGTAATCCAATCGATAGAGTCTACAACATGCGATCGTGTGTGATTATGGAATCTGTTAATGTGGTGTTTGACGACCAGTCTGTCACGATGTGGTATGAAGGAAATTCTGACAGTGAAACGGATCAATCAGAAATGAACAGTAAGGAACAAATCACTACAACAGTGGAATTAAGTAGCTCAGAAGATCCCAGTAAGTCAAACAAAGATCTGGCAGATCAGAGCTCAGATCAACAAGTTCACAGAAATCATTTGTCATCTGATGTCATTGGAAATGTGATGGATGGAAGGAAATTCGAGGTGTGAAGATCAACTTTAGAGAAATGGTACGTTTCGCTAGCTTTGTCTCAGTTCTTGAACCAAAATCACATGTTCAGGCACTTGAAGATGAATTCTGGATTGTTGCGATGGAAGAAGAACTAGAACAGTTTGTACGAAATGATGTATGGGAGTTGGTTCCTCGACCTGATGGAGTAAATGTGGTTGGCACAAAGTGGATTTTCAAGAACAAGATTGATGAAAATGGAGTTGTGGTACGGAACAAGGCTCGACTTGTAGCTCAAGGTTACTCTCAAATTGAGGGAGTTGATTTTGAAGAAACCTTTTCTCCAGTGGCTCGTCTTGAGTCTATCAGGCTATTCCTAGGAAGTGGGGATGACAAAAAAGCACGAGCGGAGGTTGTTTCTTTCTTGGAAACAATCTAATCGCATGGATGAGCAAAAAGCAGAATTCTGTGTCACTCTCTACAGCAGAGGCAAAATATATTGCCTTGGGTAGTTGTTGCTCACAACTTCTATGGATGAAGCCAATGTCTGCAAATTATCAAATTGCTTTAGGTACCCTCCTAGTTCACTGCGACAACAAAAGTGCCATTAGTATATCAAGGAATCCGGTACAGCACTCGCGCACAAAACACATCAATATTCGACACCACTTTATCCACGATCTAGTGTAGGAGAAACAGGTAGTGGTTGAACACATTGTCACCAATTTGCAACTGGCTGATTTATTTACAAAACCATTAGATTTTACTCGTTTTATCACATTAAGAAATGCAATTGGTGTTTGCGAGATATGACTCTGCTTTAAAGCCTGTAGGACTGGACTGTGTGCTGATCAAGAATCATATAAAGTTTTGATTTAGTTTGGATCACTCGCTTCGTGAAAAAGAGCTACCTATCATGTCGTCATCTCTGACTCTCAGTACAGGTTTCATGGAGTGACGTATCATCGAGCTGCTCCTGAGAAATCAAGTGATGGAGCTGGCTCACGTGCTGTTACAAAAAAAAATGGGCAGAAAAACGAAGCAAAGAAAAATCTGGAGAACAAAAAGAAAAGAAAACAAGAAAAAGAAAGTCAAACACGAGAACACAAAGCTCAAACTGTGTATCTCAGTCTTTTTTCACTCCTGGAACAAAGGTTGAAAACTGACTCAGTGCATGATAAAGATATGATAGTGTGAAAGCTAGTTACAGCAACAGTGACCACCAGACATTACGAATCAGGCCAAGCAGAGTATGTTATCTTGATCTGGTACAAAATCGGTTAGAGTCATGTTGAGCAGTCTCGTTGTATACTTGTGTTGCATATTCTTGCTTTATTTTTTCCTGTTTGATTCAGTCACCAGTTGCTTGGTGATGTATGTGACAACCACGCCAGTTGGTTCCCCATAGCGTTGGATATTGTTTATGGTTGTTGTTCTCTTGTGTTGTGCTTGAGGCTGTACTACTAATCTGTTGTTAAGTGGTTGATACAGTGAGCTTGTGAGGAGGATCTTTTTCATTGGTTGATACAGTGAGCTGGTTAAGGAGTCTTGATGCAATGGTTAACCTTGTGTCTGAAGGAGGCAAGCAGTCTTCGGCTGAGTTTTGTGACGGGCTTGTTGACATTGTTGCAGCACTATCAGCTCTTGGTGATGTTGTTCGTCAGCTTCAACATACCTTTAGAGGTATTGTGTTTTTTTAACTTATGTGCCTCACAAGCAGGGGGAGAAGAGGATCTTAGTACTGATTCTGAGTCATTCTGATAGTATACCAATTTGTGTTAAACCATGTTTTTTGGACTCTCATTGTGGTAGCAGTTAAGATGACTAGACTTTTTCTATAAGTGTCTGCTATGATAACTAAGATGGCTGGAATCATGGGGGAGATTTGTGTTTATAAACAGGACCTTGGGACTGAGTCTGAATCATTTTAGTAAGGATCTTAAGGATGCACATGTGTTGATGTGAAACTGTTTGTGTGGTTGTTGTGCAGTTAGATCGAGTTCTGTGAATATCTGACTAAGGCTACAATCGTGGGGGAGAATGGTTGGTTGTTTCTTTTGTTAGGACTAGAATCGTGGGGAAGACTTCTTTTTTGTAACCAACTCATATATCTCTCCGAACAGTTGTTTCTTTTACTAACATAAATTTGAGATCAAATCAATTCGTGGCTGTTGTTTCTCTGATTCTCGTGTGTGGTGTGAAATCCTCTGTTTCAGGTGCTTGTAAGACACATACGTTAAAAAGGGAGAGATTGAAGATGTAGCTGTTTGGCACCTATCCTTGAACTACTTGTGAAGTAGTCAAGTAGTGAGTCAGGAAGCAGAAAGTTGGACTACGTGAGAAGCCCATTGGGAAGGATCCAACAAGCTTGGATCAAGTGGGAAGGATACAAAAGCCAGTAAAGTGAAGTTTAAGGAATTTTCCTATTCTTGTAAAAGAATAAGGAAACTTGCAATAAAAAGAGATATAGAAATCTTATGGAGAAAAGGAATTCGACTCTAGGGTTTTGCGCAAAAATAAGAATATATAAGGAGGGAGAGCAGTGGGACGAATTCAACACTCACAAAAGAGAGCTTTTATTCAAGGGTTTTGAGTTTCTAAGAGAGAGGGCAAAACTAAAGGGGTAAAAGGGTTTTGGTGAGGTGTTCCAAGATTGTGTGTAATCTTGTGAACGTGTGAGGCTAGTGTAACAAGTCAAGGGCATCTTGAGCTTGTTCAAGGTCGTTTTAGGTGAGACTTGAGAGTGCACCTAAAAGATGTTCTAGTAGAGACACGTATTGTAGTAGTCGTTGTATCAATGCTTGACGCAGTTTTTTAATTCTATCAGCTGTTGCATTTTCAAAATCGTCCAATTAATACAATTTACCCAAACTTATATGATGCCATGCACTATGCTTCATTTATAAGCCTTTACTCAATGAGCACCAATGATCAGTTTAGAATGATGAATTTAACTCGCCGATCAACTTGACATATCGGAAGTAAATTGACCGTAACTTTTCAATTAGAGCTCAGAATAACACGAATCCAATGCCAACTTTAAGCTAGCTCAATTTCTATATTGTGACAAAATTTGGGATAGAAATAGATACGACTAACCGTCTATGTAATCCAATCCATCACAAATTGCGTGAAGCCATGCGTTATTTTTAGTTTATAAGGCTTTTACGAAATGAGCACCAATGATCAGTTTAGAATGATCACTTTAACTGCCCGATCAACTCGACATGTTTGCACTAAATCATCCGTAACTTTTGATTTAGAGCTCAAAATGACATGAATCGAATGCCCACGTTAAGCTAACCCAATTTTCTATATTTTGGCAAAATTTGCAAAGAAATAGATATGACAAAGCGTTCAAGTAATCCAATCCATCCCAAACTGTGTAATGCCATGCATTATTTTTCATTTATAAAATTTTACTTAATGGGCACCAATGATCAGTTTAGAATGATCACTATAAAGGACCGATACTCTTGACATGTACACACTAAATCGTCCATAACTTTTGATTTATAGCTCAAAATGACACGAATCTAATGCCCACTTTAAGGTAGCTCAATTTTCTATATTTTACAAAATTTGAGACAGAAATAGAGAGCTCAAAGCGTCCAAGTAATCCAATCTATCCAAAACTGTGTGATGCCATGCTTTGTGGTTCATTGATAAGCCTTTACTTAATGAGCACCAATGGTCAGTTTAGAATGATCACTTTAACTCGCAGATAACCCTGACATGTCCGCACTAAATCATGTGTAACTTTTGATTTAGAGCTCAAAATGACATGAATCCAGTGCCGATGTTAACTCGCTTAATTTTCTATATGTTGAAAAAATTTGAGACAGATATAGATACAACAAAGCGTCCAACTAATTCAATCTATAAAAACTGGTTAATGCTGTGCCTTATGCTTCAATTATAAACCTTTACTTAATGAGCACCAATGATCAGTTTAGTATGATCACTTTAACTGGCAGATAAACTTGATATTTCCACAATAAATCGTCATTGACTTTTGATTTAGAGCTTAGAATAACACAAATCCAATGCCCACGTTAAGCTAGATCAATTTTCTAAATTGTAACAAAATTTGAGATAAAAATAGATACAACAAATCGTCCAAATAATCCAATCTAACCAAAAATATGTGATGCCATGCATTATGCTTCATTTAAGTGGCCGATCAACTTGAAGTTTTGGCACTAAATCGTTCGTAACTTTTCATTTAGAGCTCAGAATGACACGAATCAAATGCCCACGTTAAACTAGCTCAATTTCTATATTGTGAAAAAATTTGAGATAAAAATATATACGAAAAACCGTCTAAGTAATCCCATCCATCCCAAACTGCGTGCTGCCATGCATTATTTTTCGTTTATAAGCTTTTACTTAATGAGCACCAATGAACAGTTTAGAAATACCACTTTAACTGGCCTATCAACTCGACATGTCCGTACTAAATCGTTCTTCACTTTTGATTTAGAACACAAAATGATACGAATCCAATGCTCACATTAAGCTAGCACAATTTTCTTTATTTTGATAAAATTTAACACAAAAATAGATACGGCAAAGCGTCCAAGTAAACTAATCTATCCCAAACTGCGTGATACCATGCAATATTTTTCATTTATAAGCTTATATTTAATGAGCACGAATGATCAGTTTACCTGGCCGATCAACTTGTCATGTATGCACTAAATCGTCCATAACTTTTATTTAGAGCTAAAAATTACACGAATCCATTGCCCACGTTAAGTTAGCTCAATTTTCTATATTGTAACAAAATTTGAGACAAAAATATATACGACAAAGCATCCAAGTAATCCAATGGATCCAAACTACTTGATGTTGTGTATTATGCTTCAGTTATTAGACTTTACTTAATCAGAACCAATGATCAGTTTATAATGATCACTTTAACTCGCCGATCAACTTAACATGTGCACAGTAAATGATCAGTAACTTTTGATTTAGAGCTTAGAATGACACGAATCCAATGCCCACATTAAGCTAGCTCAATTTTCTAAATTGTAACAAAATTTGAGATAGAAATAGATACGACAAAGCGTCCAAGTAATCCAATCTATCCAAAATTGCGTGATGCCATACATTATGCTTCATTTATAAGCCTTTACTTAATGAGCACCAATGATCAGTTTAGAATGATGAACTTAACTGACCAATCAACTTGACATGTCCGCACAAAATCGTCCGTAACTTTTTATTTAGAGCTCCGAATGACACGAATCGAATGCTCACATTAGGCTAGCTGAATTTCTATATTGTGACAAACTTTGGGACAGAAATAGGTACCACGAAGCGTCTAAGTAGTACAATCCATCCAAAACTGCGTGGTACCATGCATTATTTTTTCATTTATAAGCTTTTACTCAATGAGCACCAATGATCAGTTTAGAACGATCATTTTAACAAGTCGATCAACTTGTAATGTCTGCGGTAAATCGTCCATAAATTTTGATTTATAGCTCCGAATGACAAGAATCCAATGCACACATTGAGCTAGTTCAATTTTCAATATTGTGACAAAATTTAAGATAGAACTAGACTAACAAAGCGTCCAAGTAATCCAATCTATCCCAAACTGCGTGATGTGATATCTTATGCTTCATTATAAGCCTTTACTCAATGAGCACCGATGATCAGTTTGCAATGATCACTTTAACTGGCCGATCACCTTGACATGTCCGCACAAAATGATACGAATCCAATGCTCACATTAAGCTAGCACAATTTTCTTTATTTTGATAAAATTTAACACAAAAATAGATACGGCAAAGCGTCCAAGTAAACTAATCCATCCCAAACTGCGTGATACCATGCAATATTTTTCATTTATAAGCTTTTATTTAATGAGCACCAATGATCAGTTTAACTGACCGATCAACTTGTCATGTATGCACTAAATCGTCCATAACTTTTATTTAGAGCTAAAAATTACACGAATCCATTGCCCACGTTAAACTAGCTCAATTTTCTATATTTTGACAAAATTTGAGGCAGAAATAGATACGACAAAACATCCAAGTAATCCAATCCATCCCAAACTGTGTGATGCCATGCATTATTTTTCATTTATAAGCTTTTACTCAATTAGCACCAATGATCAGTTTAAAATTATCATTTTAACTGGCCTATAAACTTGTCATGTCTGCACTAAATCGTCCATAACTTTGATTTAGAGCTAAGAACGACACGAATCCCATGCCCACGTTAAGATAGCTCAATTTTATATATTATCACAAAATTTGAGACAGAAATATATATGACAAAGCGTTCAAGTAATACAATCTATCCAAAACTGTCTGATGCCATGTATTATGCTTCATTTATAAGCCTTTACTCAATGAACACCAATGATCAGTTTAGAATTATAACTTGAACTGGCCGATAAGCTTTACATGTCCAAACTAAATCGTATGTAACTTTTGATTTAGGGCTTCGAATGACACGAATCCAATGTCCACATTAAGCTATCTCCATTTTCTATATTATTGACATAATTTGAAGGAGAATTAGAAAAGACAAAGCGCCCAAGTAATTCAGTATATCCTAACTACATGATGCCATGCATTATGCTTCATTTATAAGCCTTTACTTAACAAGCACCAATGATTTATTTAGAATGATCACTTTAACGGGCCGATAAACTTGACATGTCCACACTAAATCATCAGTAACTTTTGATTTATAGCTTAGAATGACACGAATCCAATGCCCACGTTAAGCTAGCTCAATTTTCTAAATTGCAACAAAATTTGAGATAGAAATAGATACGACAAAGCATACAAGTAATCCACTCTATATAAAATTTTGTGATGCCATACATTATGCTTCATTTATAAGCCTTTACTTAATGAGCACCAATGATGCGTTTAGAATGATGAACTTAACTGGCTGATCAACTTGACATGTCCGCACTAAATCATCTGGAACTTTTCATTTAGAGCGCAGAATGAAACGAATCCAATGCCCATGTTAAGCTAGCTCAATGTCGATATTGTTACAAAATTTGAGATAGAAATAGATACGACAAAGCGTCCAAGCAATCCAATCTGGGTGATGCAATGCATTATTGTTCGTTTAAAAGCTTTTACTCAATGAGCAACAATGATCAGTTTAGAATGATCACTTGAACTGGCCGATCAACTCGACATGTCTGCACTAAATCGTCCGTAAGTTTTGATTTAAAGCTCCAAATGACACAAATCCAATGCCCATGTTGAGCTAGCTCAATTTTCTATATTTTGATAAAATTTGAGACAGAAATAGATACGACGAATCATCCAAGTAATCCAATCCATTCCAAACTGCGCAATGCCATGCATTATTTTTCATTTATGAGCTTTTACTCAATGGGCACCAATGATCAATTTAAAATGATCACTTTAACTGGCTCATGACTTTGTCATGTGTGCACTAAATCGTCCATAACTTTTGATTGATAGCTTAGAATGACATGAATCCAAAGCCCACATTAAGCTAGTTCAATTTTCTATATTGTGACAAAATTTGAGACAGAACTAGATACGATAAAACGTCCAAGTAATCCAATCCATCCAAAACTGTGCAATGCCATGCATTATATTTCATTTATAAGCCTTTAATCAATGAGAACCAATGATCAATTTATAATGATCACTTTAACTGGCCGATAAACTTGACATGCACGCACTAAACTGTCCGTAACTTTTTATTTAAAGCTTAGAATGGCACAAATCCAATGCCCACGTTAAGCTACCTCAATTTTCTATATTTTGGTATAATTTAAGATAGAAATAGAGACGACAAAGCGTCCATTTAATCCAATCCACCCAAACTGCTTGATGACATGCATTATGCTTCATTTATAAGCCTTAACTTAATCAGCACCAATGATCACTTTAGAATGATCTCTTTAACTTGCCAACTTGACATGTCTGCACTAACTGTCCCTAACTTTTGATTTAGAGCTCAGAATAATAAGAATCAAATGCCCACGTGAAGCTACCTCAATTTTCTATACTGTGACAAAATTTGATAATGATCTAGATACGATAAAGCGTCCAAGTAATCCAATTTATCCAAAATTCTGTGATGCCATGCAATATGCTTCATTTATAAGCCTTTAGTTAATGGAAACCAATGATCAGTTTAGAATGATCACTTTAACTGGCTGATCAACTTAAAATTTCTGCACTAATCGTCCGTAACTTTTGATTTAGAGCTCAGAATAACATGAATCCAATACCCACGTTAAGCTCGCTCAATTTTTTATATTTTTGACGAAATTTGAGACAAAAATAGAGATAACAAAGCTTCCAAATAATCCAACCTATCCCAAAATATGCGATTCCATGCTTTATGCTTCATTTATACACCTTTATTTAATGAGCACCGATGATCAGTTTAGAATGATCACTTTAACTGGCCGATCAACTTGACATATCTGCACAAAATCGTCTGTAACTTTTGATTCAGAGCTCAGAATGAGACGAATCCAATGCCTACGTTAAGCTAGCTCAATTTTCTTTATTTTTGTCAAAATTTGAGGCAGAAATAGATACGACAAAATATCCAAGTAATCCAATCCGTCCCAAGCTGTGGTATGCCATGCATTATTTTTCATTTATAAGCTTTTACTCAATGAGCACCAATAATCAGTTTAAAATTATCATTTTAACTAGCCTATCAACTTGTCATGTCTGCACTAAATTGTCCATAACTTTGATTTAGAGCTAAGAATGACACGAATCCCATGCCCACGTTAAGCTAGCTAAATTTTATATATTGTAACAAAATTTGAGACATAAATATATACGACAAAGCGTTCAGGTAATCCAATCTATCCAAAACTGTGTGATGCCATGCATTATGCTTCATTTATAAGCCTTTACTCAATGAACATCAATGATCAATTTAGAATTATCACTTGAACTGGCCGATAACCTTGACATGTCCAAACTAAATCGTATGTAACTTTTGATTTAGGGCTTCGACTGACACGAATCCAATGTCCACGTTAAGCTATCTCAATTTTCTATATTATTGACATAATTTGAACGAGAATTAGAAAAGACAAAACACCCAAATAATCCAGTATATCCTAACTACATGATGCCATGCATTATGCTTCATTTATAAGCCTTTACTTAACAAGCACCAATGATTTGTTTAGAATGATCACTTTAATGGGCCGATCAACTTGAAATGTCCGCACTAAATCATCAGTAACTTTTGATTTAGAACTTAGAATGACACGAATCCAATGCCCACGTTAAGCTAGCTCAATTTCCTAAATTGCAACAAAATTTGAGATAGAAATAGATACGACAAAGCATCCAAGTAATCCACTCTATATGAAATTGTGTGATGCCATACATTATGCTTCATTTATAAGCCTTTACTTAACGAGCACCAATGATGAGTTTAGAATCATGAACTTAACTGGCCAATCAACTTAACATGTCCGCACAAAATTGTCCATAACTTTTCATTTAGACCTCCGAATGACACGAATCCAATGCTCACATTAGGCTAGCTCAATTTCTATATTGTGACAAAATCTGAGACAGAAATAGGTACTACAAAGCATCTAAGTAGTACAATCCATTCCAAACTGCGTGATACCATGCATTATTTTTTCATTTATAAGCTTTTACTCAATGAGCACCAATGATCAGTTTAGAACGATCATTTTAACAAGTCGATCAACTTGTATTGTCTGCAGTAAATCGTCCATAACTTTTGATTTATTGCTCCGAATGACAAGAATCCAATGGACACATTGAGCTAGTTCAATTTTCAATATTGTGACAAAATTTGAGATAGAACTAGACTGACAAAGCGTCCAAGTAATCCAGTCTATCCCAAACTGCGTGATGTGATATCTTATGCTTCATTATAAGCCTTTACTCAACGAGCACCGATGATCAGTTTTGAATGATCACTTTAAGTGGCCGATCAACTTGACATGTCCGCACAAAATCGTCCGTAACTTTTGATTCAGAGCTCAGAATGGCACGAATCCGATGTCCACGTTAAACTAGCTCATTTTCTATATTTTGACAAAATTTGAGGCAGAAATAGATACGACAAAACATCCAAGTAATCAATTCCGTCCCAAACTGTGTGATGCCATGCATTATTTTTCATTTATAAGCTTTTACTCAATGAGCACCAATGATCAGTTTACAATTATCATTTTAACTAGCCTATAAACTTGTAATGTCTGCACTAAGTCGTCCATAACTTTGATTTAGAGCTAAGAATGACACGAATCCCATGCCCACGTTAAGATAGGTCAATTTTATATGTTGTAACAAAATTTGAGACAGAAATATATACGACAAAGCGTCCAAGTAATCCCATCTATCCAAAACTGTGTGATGCCATGCATTATGCTTCATTTATAAGCCTTTACTCAATGAACACCAATGATCAGTTTAGAATTATCACTTGCACTGGCCGATAACCTTTACATGTCCAAACTAAATCATATGTAACTTTTGATTTAGGGCTTCGAATGACACGAATCCAACGTCCACATTAAGCTATCTCCATTTTCTATATTATTGACATAATTTGAACGAGAAATAGAAAAGACAAAACGCCCAAATAATCCAGTATATCCTAACTACATGATGCCATGCATTATGCTTCATTTATAAGCCTTTACTTAACAAGCACCAATGATTTGTTTAGAATGATCACTTTAACGGGCCGATCAACTTGACATGTCCGCACTAAATCATCAGTAACTTTTGATTTAGAGCTTAGACTGACACGAATCCAATGCCCACGTTAAGCTAGCTCAATTTTCTAAATTGCAACAAAATTTGAGATAGAAATAGATACGACAAAGCGTACAAGTAATCCACTCTATATAAAATTGTGTGATGCCATACATTATGCTTCATTTATAAGCCTTTACTTAATGAGCACCAATGATGAGTTTAGAATGATGAACTCAACTGGCCAATCAACTTGAAATGTCCGCACAAAATCGTCCGTAACTTTTCATTTAGAGCTCCGAATGACACGAATCCAATGCTCACATTAGGCTAGCTCAATTTCTATATTGTGACAAAATCTGAGACAGAAATAGGTACTACAAAGCGTCTAAGTAGTACAATCCATCCCAAACTTCGTGATACCATGCAATATATTTTCATTTATAAGCTTTTACTCAATGAGCACCAATGACCAGTTTAGAACGATCATTTTAACAAGTCGATCAACTTGTAATGTCTGCAGTAAATCGTCCATAACTTTTGATTTATAGCTCCGAATGACAAGAATCCAATGCACACATTGAGGTAGTTCAATTTTCAATATTGTGACAAAATTTGAGATAGAACTAGACTGACAAAGCGTCCAAGTAATCCAATCTATCCCAAACTGTGTGATGTGATATCTTATGCTTCATTTTAAGCCTTTACTCAATGAGCACCGATGATCAGTTTAGAATGATCACTTTAACTGGCCGATCAACTTGACATGTCCGCACAAAATCGTCCGTAACTTTTGATTCAGAGCTCACAATGACACGAATCCAATACCCACGTTAAACTAGCTCATTTTTCTATATTTTGACAAATTTTGAGGCAGAAATAGATACGACAAAACATCCAAGTAATCCAATCCGTCCCAAACTGTGTGATGCCATGTATTATTTTTCATTTATAAGCTTTAACTCAATGAGCACCAATGATCAGTTTAAAATTATCATTTTAACTGGCCTATAAACTTGTCATGTCTGCACTAAGTCGTCCATAACTTTGATTTAGAGCTAAGAATGACACGAATCCCATGCCCACGTTAAGATAGCTCAATTTTATATATTGTAACAAAATTTGAAAGAGAAATATATACGACAAAGCGTTCAAGTAATCCAATCTATCCAAAACTGTGTGATGCCATGCATTATGCTTCATTTATAAGCCTTTACTCAATGAACACCAATGATCAGTTTAGAATTATCACTTGCACTGGCCGATAACCTTTACATGTCCAAACTAAATCGTATGTAACTTTTGATTTAGGGCTTCGAATGACACGAATCCAACGTCCACATTAAGCTACCTCCATTTTCTATATTATTGACATAATTTGAACGAGAAATAGAAAAGACAAAACGCCCAAATAATCCAGTATATCCTAACTACATGATGCCATGCATTATGCTTCATTTATAAGCCTTTACTTAACAAGCACCAATGATTTGTTTAGAATGATCACTTTAACGGGCCGATCAACTTGACATGTCCGCACTAAATCATCAGTAACTTTTGATTTAGAGCTTAGAATGACACGAATCCAATGCCCACGTTAAGCTAGCTCAATTTTCTAAATTGCAACAAAATTTGAGATAGAAATAGATACGACAAAACGTACAAGTAATCCACTCTATATAAAATTGTGTGATGCCATACATTATGCTTCATTTATAAGCCTTTACTTAATGAGCACCAATGATGTGTTTAGAATGATGAACTCAACTGGCCAATCAACTTGACATGTCCGCACCAAATCGTCCGTAACTTTTCATTTAGAGCTCCGAATGACACGAATCCAATGCTCACATTAGGCTAGCTCAATTTCTATATTGTGACAAAATCTGAGACAGAAATAGGTACTACAAAGCGTCTAAGTAGTACAATCCATCCCAAACTGCGTGATACCATGCATTATATTTTCATTTATAAGCTTTTACTCAATGAGCACAAATGATCAGTTTAGAACGATCATTTAAACAAGTCGATCAACTTGTAATGTCTGTAGTAAATCATCCATAACTTTTGACTTATAGCTCCGAATGACAAGAATCCAATGCACACATTGAGGTAGTTCAATTTTCAATATTGTGACAAAATTTGCGATAGAACTAGACTGACAAAGCGTCCAAGTAATCCAATCTATCCCAAACTGCTTGATATGATATCTTATGCTTCATTAGAAGCCTTTACTGAATGAGCACCGATGATCAGTTTAGAATGATCACTTTAACTAGCCGATCAACTTGACATGTCCGCACAAAATCGTCCGTAACTTTTGATTCAGAGCTCAGAATGACACGAATCCAATACCCACGTTAAACTAGCTCATTTTTCTATATTTTGACAAATTTTGAGGCAGAAATAGATACGACAAAACATCCAAGTAATCCAATCCGTCCCAAACTGTGTGATGCCATGTATTATTTTTTATTTATAAGCTTTTACTCAATGAGCACCAATGATCAGTTTAAAATTATCATTTTAACTGGCCTATAAACTTGTCATGTCTGCACTAAATCGTCCATAACTTTGATTTAGAGCTCCGAATGACACGAATCCAATGCTCACATTAGGCTAGCTCAATTTCTATATTGTGACAAAATCTGAGACAGAAATAGGTACTACAAAGCGTCTAAGTAGTACAATCCATCCCAAACCGCGTGATAGCATGCATTATTTTTTCATTTATAAGCTTTTACTCAATGAGCACCAATGATCTGTTTAGAATGATCATTTTAACAAGTCGATCAACTTGTAATGTCTGCAGTAAATCATCCATAACTTTTGATTTATACCTCCGAATGACAAGAATCCAATGCACACAATGAGCTAGTTTAATTTTCAATATTGTGACAAAATTTGAGATAGAACTAGACTGACAAAGCGTCCAAGTAATCTAATCTATCCCAAACTGCGTGATGTGATATCTTATGCTTCATTATAAGCCATTACTCAATGAGCACCGATGATCAGTTTAGAATGATCACTTTAACTGGCCGATCAACTGGACATGTCCACACAAAATCGTCCGTAACTTTTGATTCAGAGCTCAGAATGACACGAATCCAATACCATGCATTATTTTTCATTTATAAGCTTTTACTCAATGAGCACCAATGATCAGTTTAAAATTATCATTTTAAATGGCCTATAAACTTGTCATGTCAGCACTAAATCGTCCATAACTTTGATTTAGAGCTAAGAATGACACGAATCCCATGGCCACGTTAAGATAGGTCAATTTTATATATTGTAACAAAATTTGAGACAGAAATATATACGACAAAGCGTTCAAGTAATCCAATCTATCCAAAACTGTGTGATGCCATGTATTATGCTTCATTTATAAGCCTTTACTCAATGAACACCAATGATCAGTTTAGAATTATCACTTGAACTGGCCGATAACCTTTACATGTCCAAACTAAATCGTATGTAACTTTTGATTTAGGGCTTCGAATGACACGAATCCAATGTCCACATTAAGCTATCTCCATTTTCTATATTATTGACATAATTTGAACGAGAATTAGAAAAGACAAAGCGCCCAAATAATCCAGTATATCCTAACTACATGATGCCATGCATTATGCTTCATTTATAAGCCTTTACTTAACAAGCACCAATGATTTGTTTAGAATGATCACTTTAACGGGCTGATCAACTTGACATGTCCGCACTAAATCATCAGTAACTTTTGATTTCGAGCTTAGAATGACACGAATCCAATGCCCACGTCAAGCTAGCTCAATTTTCTAATTTGTAACAAAATTTGAGATAAAAATTGATACAACAAACCATCCAAGTTATCCAATCTATCCAAAATTGTGTGATGCCATGAATTATGCTTTGTTTATAAGCATTTACTCAATGAGCACCAATGATCAGTTTAGAATGATGAATTTAACTGGCCGATCAACTTGACATGTCTGCACTAAATCGTCCGGAACTTTTCATTTAGAGCGCAGAATGAAACGAATCCAATGCCCATGTTAAGCTAGCTCAATATCGATATTGTGACAAAAATTGACATAGAAATGGATACGACAAAGCGTCCAAGTAATCCAATCTTGGTGATGCAATGCATTATTTTTTGTTTAAAAGCTTTTACTCAATGAGCACCAATGATCAGTTTAGAATGATCACTTGAACTGGCCGATCAACTCGACATGTCCGCATTAAATCATCCGTAACTTTTGATTTAAAGCTCAAAATGACACGAATCCAATGCCCACGTTAAGCTAGCTCAATTTTCTACATTTTGACAAAATTTGAGACAGAAATAGATACGACGAATCATCGAAGTAATCCAATCCATTCCAAACTGCATAATGCCATGCATTATTTTCCATTTATGAGCTTTTATTCAATGGGCACCAATGCTCAGTTTAGAATGATCACTTTAACTGGCTGATGACTTTGTATGTGTGCACTAAATCGTCCATAACTTTTGATTGATAGCTTAGAATGACACGAATCCAATGCCCACATTAAGCTAGTTCAATTTTCTATATTGTGACAAAATTTGAGACAGAACTAGATACGATAAAACGTCCAAGTAATCCAATCCATCCAAAACTGTGCAATGCCATGCATTATGTTTCATTTATAAGCCTTTAATCAATGAGCACCAATGATCAGTTTATAATGATCACTTTAACTGGCCGATCAACTTGACATGCACGCACTAAACCGTCCGTAACTTTTTATTTAAAGCTTAGAATTGCACAAATCCAATGCCCACGTTAAGCTACCTCAATTTTCTATATTTTGGTATAATTTAAGACAGAAATAGAGACGACAAAGCGTCCAATGAATCCAATCCATCCAAACTGCTTGATGCCATGCATTATGCTTCATTTATAAGCCTTAACATAATCAGCACCAATGATCAGTTTAGAATGATCTCTTTAACTTGCCAACTTGACATGTCTGCACTAATTGTCCGTAACTTTTGATTTAGAGCTCAGAATAACAAGAATCAAATGCCCACGTGAAGCTACCTCAATTTTCTATATTGTGACAAAATTTGATAATGATCTAGATATGATAAAGTCCAATTAATCCAATTTATCCAAAATTGTGTGATGCCATGCAATATGCTTCATTTATAAGCCTTTACTTAATGGAAACCAATGATCAGTTTAGAATGATCACTTTAACTGGCCGATTAACTTAACATTTCCGCACTAATCTTCCGTAACTTTTGATTAAGAGTTCAGAATAACATGAATCCAATGCCCACGTTAAGCTAGCTCAATTTTTTATATTTTGACAAAATTTGAGACAAAAATCGAGATGACAAAGCTTCCAAATAATCCAATCTATCCCAAAATATGTGATTCCATGCTTTATGCTTCATTTATACACCTTTATTTAATGAGCACGATGTTCAGTTTAGAATGATCACTTTAACTGGCCGATCAACTTGACATGTCCGCACAAAATCGTCCGTAACTTTTGATTCAGAGCTCAAAATGACACGAATCCAATGCCTACGTTAAGCTAGCTCAATTTTCTATATTTTGACAAAATTTGAGGCAGAAATAGATACGACAAAAAATCCAAGTAATCCAATCCGTCCCAAACTGTGTGATGCCATGCATTATTTTTCATTTATAAGCTTTTACTCAATGAGCACCAATGATCAGTTTAAAATTATCATTTTAACTGGCCTATCAACTTGTAATGTCTGCACTAAATCATCCATAACTTTGATTTAGAGCTAAGAATGACACGAATCCCATGCCCACGTTAAGCTAGCTCAATTTTATATATTGTAACAAAATTTGAGACAGAAATATATACGACAAAGCGTTTAAGTAATCCAATCTATCCAAAACTGTGTGATGCCATGCATTATGCTTCATTTATAAGCCTTTACTCAATGAACACCAATGATCAGTTTAGAATTATCACTGGCCGACAACCTTTACATGTCCAAACTAAATCTTATGTAACTTTTGATTTAGGGCTTTGAATGACACGAATCCAATGTCCACATTAAGCTATCTCCATTTTCTATATTATTGACATAATTTGAACGAGAATTAGAAAAGACAAAACGCCCAAATAATCCAGTATATCCTAACTACATGATGCCATGCATTATGCTTCATTTATAAGCCTTTACTTAACAAGCACCAATGATTTGTTTAGAATTATCACTTTAACGGGCCAATCAACTTGACTTGTCCGCACTAAATCATCAGTAACTTTTGATTTCGTGCTTAGAATGACACGAATCCAATGCCCACGTTAAGCTAGCTCAATTTTCTAAATTGTAACAAAATTTGAGATAAAAATTGATACGACAAACCATCCAAGTAATCCAATCTATCCAAAATTGTGTGATGCCATGAATTAGGCTTTGTTTATAAGCCTTTACTCAATGAGCACCAATGATCAGTTTAGAATGATGAATTTAACTGGCCGATCAACTTGACATGTCCGCACTAAATCGTCCGGAACTTTTCATTTAGAGCGCAGAGTGAAACGAATCCAATGCCATGTTAAGCTAGCTCAATATCGATATTGTGACAAAATTTGAGATAGAAATGGATACGACAAAGCGTCCAAGTAATCCAATCTTGGTGATGCAATGCATTATTTTTTGTTTAAAAGCTTTTACTCAATGAGCACCAATCATCAATTTAGAATGATCACTTGAACTGGCCGATCAACTCGACATGTCCGCATTAAATCATCCGTAACTTTTGATTTAAAGCTCAAAATGACACGAATCCAATGCCCACGTTAAGCTAGCTCAATTTTCTATATTTTGACAAATTTTGAGACAGAAATAGATATGACGAATCATCCAAGTAATCCAATCCATTCCAAACTGCGTAATGCCATGCATTATTTTCCATTTATGAGCTTTTACTCAATGGGCACCAATGCTCAGTTTAGAATGATCACTTTAACTACATTATGACTTTGTCATGTGTGCACTAAATCGTCCATAACTTTTGATTGATAGCTTAGAATGACAAGAATCCAATGACACATTAAACTAGTTCAATTTTCTATATTGTGACAAAATTTGAGACAGAACTAGATACGATAAAACGTCCAAGTAATCCAATCCATCCAAAGCCATGCATTATGTTTCATTTATAAGCCTTTAATCAATGAGCACCAATGATCAGTTTATAATGATTATTTTAACTGGCCGATCAACTTGACATGCACGCACTAAACCGTCCGTAACTTTTTATTTAAAGATTAGAATGGCACAAATCCAATGCCCACGTTAAGCTACCTCAATTTTCTATATTTTGGTATAATTTAAGACAGAAATAGAGACGACAAAGCGTCCAATTAATCCAATCCATCCAAACTGCTTGATGCCATGCATGATGCTTCATTTATAAGCCTTAACTTAATCAGCACCAATGATCAATTTAGAATGATCTCCTTAACTTGCCAACTTGACATGTCTGCACTAATTGTCCGTAACTTTTGATTTAGAGCTCAGAATAACAAGAATCAAATGCCCACGTGAAGCTACCTCAATTTTCTATATTGTGACAAAATTTGATAATGATCTAGATACGAAAAAGCGTCCAAGTAATCCAATTTATCCAAAATTGTGTGATGCCATGCAATATGCTTCATTTATAAGCCTTTACTTAATGGAAACCAATGATCAGTTTAGAATGATCACTTTAACTGGCCGATTAACTTAACATTTCCGCACTAATCGTCCGTAACTTTTGTTTTAGAGCTCAAAATAACATGAATCCAATGCCCACGTTATCTAGCTCAATTTTTAATATTTTGACAAAATTTGAGACAAAATAGAGATGACAAAGCTTCCAAATAATCCAATCTATCCCAAAATATGTGATTCCATGCTTTATGCTTCATTTATACACCTTTATTTAATGAGCACCCATGATCAGTTTAGAATGATCACTTTAACTTGCCGATCAACTTGACATGTCCGCACAAAATCGTCCGTAACTTTTGATTCAGAGCTCAAAATGACACGAATCCAATGCCTACGTTAAGCTATCTCAATTTTCTATATTTTGATAAAATTTGAGGCAGAAATAGATACGACAAAACATCCAAGAAATCCAATCCGTCCCAAACTGTGTAATGCCATGCATTATTTTTCATTTATAAGCTTTTACTCGATGAGCACCAATGATCAGTTTAAAATTATCATTTTAACTGGCCTATCAACTTGTAATGTGTGCACTAAATCATCCATAACTTTGATTTAGAGCTAAGAATGACACGAATCCCATGCCCACGTTAAGCTAGCTCAATTTTATATATTGTAACAAAATTTGAGACAGAAATATATACGACAAAGCGTTCAAGTAATCCAATCTATCCAAAACTGTGTGATGCCATGCATTATGCTTCATTTATAAGCCTTTACTCAATGAACACCAATGATCAGTTTATAATTATCACTTGAACTGGTCGATAACCTTGACATGTCCAAACTAAATCGTATGTAACATTTGATTTAGGGCTTCGTATAACACGAATCCAATGTCCATGTTAAGCTATTTCAATTTTCTATATCATTGACATAATTTGAACGGGAATTAGAAAAGACAAAGCGCCCAAATAATCCAGTATATCCTAACTACATGATGCCATGCATTATGCTTCATTTATAAGCCTTTACTTAACAAGCACCAATGATTGGTTTAGAATGATTACTTTAACGGGCCGATCAACTTGACATGTACGCACTAAATCAGCAGTAACTTTTGATTTAGAGCTTAGACTGACACGAATCCAATGCCCACGTTAAGCTAATTCAATTTTCTAAATTGTAACAAATTTTGAGATAAAAATTGATACGACAAAGCATCCAAGTAATCCAATCTATCCAAAATTGTGTGATGCCATGAATTATGCTTTGTTTATAAGCCTTTACTCAATGAGCACCAATGAACATTTTAGAATGATGAATTTAACTGGCCGATCAACTTGACATGTCCACACTAAATCATCCGGAACTTTTCATTTAGAACGCAGAATGAAACGAATCCAATGCCCATGTTAAGCTAGCTCAATGTCGATATTGTTACAAAATTTGAGATAAAAATAGATACAACAAAGCGTCCAAGTAATCCAATCTGGGTGATGCAATGCATTATTGTTCGTTTTGAGGCTTTTACTCAATGAGCAACAATGATCAGTTTAGAATGCTCACTTGAACTGGCGATCAACTCGACATGTCCGCACTAAATCATCTGTAACTTTTGATTTAAAGCTCCGAATGACACGAATCCAATGCCCACGTTAAGCTAACTCAATTTTCTATATTTTGACAAAATTTGAGACAGAAATAGATACGACGAATGATCCAAGTAATCCAATCCATTCCAAACAGTGTAATGCCATGCATTATTTTCCATTTATGAGCTTTTACTCAATGGGCACCAATGATCAGTTTAGAATGATCACTGTAACTGGCTGATGACTTTGTCATGTGTGCAGTAAATTGTCGATAACTTTTTATTGATAGCTTAGAATGACACGAATCCAATGCCCACATTAAGCTAGTTCAATCTTCTATATTGTGACAAAATTTGAGACAGAACTAGATACGATAAAACGTCCAAGTAATCCAATCCATCCAAAACTGTGCAATGCCATGCATTATGTTTCATTTATAAGCCTTTAATCAGCACCAATGACCAGGTTATAATGATCACTTTAACTGGCCGATCAACTTGACATGCACGCACTAAACCGTCCGTAACTTTTTTTTAAAGCTAAGAATGGCACGAATCCAATGCCCACGTTAAGCTACCTCAATTTTCTGTATTTTAGTATAATTTAAGATAGAAATAGAGACGACAAAGCGTCCAATTAATCCAATCCATCCTAACTGCTTGATGCCATGCATTATGCTTCATTTATAAGCCTTAACTTAATCAGCACCAATGATCAGTTTAGAATGATCTCTTTAACTTGCCAACATGGCATGTCTGCACTAATTGTCCGTAACTTTTGATTTAGAGCTCAGAATAACAAGAATCAAATGCCCACGTGAAGCTGCCTCAATTTTCTATATTGTGACAAAATTTGATAATGATCTAGATACGATAAAGAGTCCAAGTAATCCAATTTATCCAAAATTGTGTGATGCCATGCAATATGCTTCATTTATAAGCCTTTACTTAATGGAAACCAATGATCAGTTTAGAATGATCATTTTAACTGGCCGATCAGCTTAACATTTCTGCACTAATCATCCGTAACTTTTGATTTAGAGCTCAAAATAACATGAATCCAATGCCCACGTTAAGCTTGCTCAATTTTCTATATTTTGACAAAATTTGAGACAAAAATAGAGATGACAAAGCCTCCAAATAATTCAATCTATCCCAAAATATGTGCTTCCATGCTTTATGCTTCATTTATACACCTTTATTTAATGAGTGCCGATGATCAGTTTAGAATGATCACTTTAACTGGCCGATCAATTTGACATGTCCGCACAAAATCGTCCGTAACTTTTGATTCAGAGCTCAGAATGACACAAATCCAATGCCTACGTTAAGCTAGCTCAATTTCCTATATTTTGACAAAATTTGAGGCAGAAATAGATACGACAAAACATCCAAGTAATACAATCCGTCCTAAACTGTGTGATGACATGCATTATTTTTCATTTATAAGCTTTTACTCAATGAGCACCAATGATCAGTTTAAAATTATCATTTTAACTGGCCTATCAACTTGTCATGTCTGCACTAAATCGTCCATAACTTTGATTTAGAGCTAAGAATGACACGAATCCCATGCCAACGTTAAGCTAGCTCAATTTCATATATTGTAACAAAATTTGAGACAGAAATATATACGACAAAGCCTTCAAGTAATCCAATCTACCCAAAACTGTGTGATGCCATGCATTATGCTTCACTTATAAGCCTTTACTCAATGAACACCAATGATCAGTTTAGAACTATCACTTGAACTGGCCGATAACCTTGACATGTCCAAACTAAATCGTATGTAACTTTTGATTTAGGGCTTCGAATAACACGAATCCAATGTCCACGTTAAGCTATCTCAATTTTCTATATTATTGACATAATTTGAACGAGAATTAGAAAAGACAAAGCGCCCAAATAATCAAGTATATCCTAACTACATGATTGCCATGCATTATGCTTCATTTATAAGCCTTTACTTAACAAGCACCAATGATTGGTTTAGAATGATCACTTTAAAGGGCCGATCAACTTGACATATCCGCACTAAATCATCAGTAACTTTTGATTTAGAGCTTAGAATTACACGAATCCAATGCCCAAGTTAAGCTAGCTCAATTTTCTAAATTGTAACAAAATTTGAGATAAAAATTGATACGAAAAAGCATCCAAGTAATCCAATCTATCCAAAATTGTGTGATTCCATGAATTATGCTTTGTTTATAAGCCTTTACTCAATGAGCACCACTGATCAGTTTAGAATGATGAATTTAACTGGCCGATCAACTTGACATGTCCGCACTAAATCATCTGGAACGTTTCATTTAGAGCACATAATGAAACGAATCCAATGCCCATGTTAAGCTAGCTCAATGTCGATATTGTTACAAAATTTGAGATAGAAATAGATACGAGAAAGCGTCCAAGTAATCCAATCTGGGTGATGCAATGCATTATTGTTTGTTTAAATGCTTTTACTCAATGAGCAACAATGATCATTTTAGAATGATCACTTGAACTGGCCGATCAACTCGACATGTCCGCACTAAATCGTCCGTAACTTTTGATTTAAAGCTCCAAATGACACGAATCTTGCGTTAAGCTTGCTCGAATTTCTGTATTTTGACAAAATTTGATACAGAAATAGACATGGCAAAGCGTCCAAGTAATCCAATCTATCCCAAAATGCGTGATGCCATGCGTTATACTTCATTTATAAGGCTTTACTTAAAGAGCACCAATGATCAGTTTATAATGATCACTTTAACTTGCCGATCAACTTGACATGTACGAACTAAATCGTGCGTAAGCTTTTATTTAAAGCTCAGAAACACACGAATCTGATGCCCACGATAAGCTAGTTCAGTTTTGTATATTTTGAGAAAATTTGAGACAGAAATAGAGATGACAAAGAGTCCAAGTAATCCAATCTATCCAAATATGTGTGATGCCATGCAATTTGTTTCATTTATAAGCATTCACTCAATGGGAACCAATGATCAGTTTAGAATGATCACTTCAACTGGCCGATCAACTTGACATATCCGGAATAAATCGTCCGAAACTTTTGATTTAGAGCTCAGAATGACACGAATCAAAAGCCCACGTTAAGCTAGCTCAATTTTCTATATTGTGACAAGAGTTGAGACAGGACTATATACGACAAATTGTCGAAGAATCCATTCTATCCAAAACTGTGATGCTACACATTATGCTTGATTTATAAGCTTTTACTCAATGGGCACCAATGATCAGTGTAAAATGACCACTTTAATTGGCCGATCAACTTGATATGTCCGCACTAAATCGTACGTACCTTTTCATTTAGAGCTCCGAATGACACGAATCAAACGCCCACGTTAAGCTAGCTTAAGTTTCTATATTGTGACAAAATTTGAGAGAGAACTAGATACGATAAAGTGTTCAAGTATTCCAATTCATCCAAAAATGTGTGATGCCATGCAATATGCTTCATTTATAAGGCTTTACTCAATGGGAACCAATGATCAGTTTAGAACTATCACATTAACTGGCCGATCAACTTGACATGTCTGCACTAATTGTTCGTAACTTTTGATTTAGAGCTCAGAATGACACGGATCGAATGCCCACGCTATGCTACCTCAATGTTCAATATTTTGACAAAATATGAGACCAAAACAGACAAGAAAAAGCGTCCAAATAATCCAATCTATCCCAAAATGCGTGAAGCCATGCTTTATGCTTCATCTATAAGCCTTTACTTAATGTGTACCAATGATTATTTTAGAATTATCACTTTAACTAGCCGATCAACTTGATATGTCCACACTAAATTGTCTGTGACTTTTGATTTAGAGCTCAAAAACACACGAATCCAATGTCCAAGTTAAGATAGCTCAATTTTCTATATTGTGACAAAAATTGAGACAAAAATAGATATGAAAAAGCGGCCAAGTAATCCAATACTTTCCAAACTGTGTGATGCCATGCATTATTTTTGTATTTTTAAGCTTTTACTCAATGAGCACCAATGATCCGTTTCGAAAGATCGTTTTAACAGGTCGATCAATTTTCATGTCTGCACTAAATCGTCCATATCTTTTGATTTATAGCTCAGAATGACACAAATTCAATACCCACACTAATTTAGTTCAATTTTCTATATTATGACAAAATTTGAGACAGGACTAGATACGAAAAAGCGTCAGAGTAATCCAATCTATCCCAAACCATGTAATGCCATGAATTATTCTTTAGTTATAAGGCTTTACTCAATGGGCACCCAAGATCAGTTTAGAATGATCACTTTAACTGGCCGATCAACTTGACATTTCCGCACTAAATCGTTCGTAATTTTTGATTCAGAGCTCAGAATGACACTAATCAAATACCCACGTTAAGCTAGCTAAATTTTACAAAGTTTGAGACTGAAATAGAAACGACAAAGCATCCAAGCAATCCAATCTATCCAATCTATCCAAACTGCCTGATGCCACGCATTATGCTTCATTTCTAAGACTTTACTTAATTAGCAACAATCAACTTGACACTTCCGCACTAAATCATCTGTAACTTTTGATTTCGAGTTCAGAATGACATGCATCCAATGCCCACATTAAGCTAGCTCAATTCTCTATTTTTTTACAAAATTTGAGACAGAAATAGAGACGACAAAGCGTCCAAGTAATCCAATCTATCCCAAATTGCATGATGGCATGCTTTATTCCTCATTTATAAGCCTTTACTTAATGAGCACCAATGATTAGTTTACAGTGATTACTTTAACTGGTCGATCAACTTGACATGTACGCACTAAATCGTCTGTAACTTTTGATTTAGAGCTCCGAAACAAACGAATCAAATACCCACGTTAAACTAGCTCAATTTTCTATATTTCAAAAAAAAATGAGATATAAATAGATATGACAAAGCATCCAAGTAACCCAATCTATACAAAACTATGTGATACCATGCAGTATGCTTCATTTATAAGCCATTACTCAGTGAGCACCAATGATCAGTTTAGAATGATCTCTTTAACTGGCGATCAAGTTGACATGTACGTACTAAATCGTATGTAACTTTGATTTAGAGCTCAGAATAACACCAATCCAATGCCCACGTTAAGCTAGCTCAATTTTCTATATTGTGACAAAATTTGAGACAGAACTAGATATGACAAAGTGTCCAAGTAATCCAATCTATCCAAAATTGTGTGATGCCATGTATTGTGCTTCATTTATAAGACTTTACTCAATGAGTACTAATTTCAGTTTAGAATAATCATATTAATTAGCCGATCAACTTGACATGTCCGCACTACATCATCCGTATTTTTGATTTTGAGCTCGGAATGACACGAATCCAATCCCCACATTAAGCTATATCAATTTTCAATATTTTGACAAAATTTGAGACATAAATAAAGACGACAAGCATTTAAGCAATCCAATCTGTCCAAACTGTGTGATGCAATGCAATATGCTTCATTTAAAAGCCTTTAATTAATGGACACCAATTATCTGTATAGAATGATCATTTTAACTAGCCATTCAACTTCACATGTCTGCATTAAATTGTGCATAACTTTTTATTTAGAGCTAAGAATGACACGAATCCAATGCCCACATTAAGCTACTTATATTGTAACAAAGTTTGACACAGAAATAGATATGATAAAGTGTCCAAATACTCCAATCCTACCCAAACTGTGTGATGCCATGCATTATTTTTCATTTATAAGCTTTTACTCAATGAGCACCAATGATCAGATTAGAATGATCATTCTAACTATCCAATGACTTTGTCATGTCTGCACTAAATCTTCCATAAATTATGATTTATAATTCAGATTGACGCGAATCCAATGTCCACATTAACCTAGTTCAATTTTCTATATTGTGAAAAAATTTGATACTGAACTAGATACGACAAAGCGTCCAAGTAATCCAATCTATCTAAAACTGTGTGATGCCATGCATTATGCTTCATTTCTAAGCGTTAACTCAATGAGCACCGATGATCAGTTTAGAATGACCACTTTAAGTGGTAGATCAACTTGACATTTCCGCACTAAATCGTCTGTAACTTTTGATTTAGAGCTTAGAATGACACGAATCCGATCCCCACTCTAAGCTAGCTTAATTTTCGATATTGTAACAAAATTTGAGACAAAATAGATATGAAAAAGCATCCAAGTAATCCAATCCATCCCAAACTGTGTGATGCCATGCATTATTTTACATTTATAAGCTTTTACTAAATGATCACCAATGATTATTTTAGAATGATCACTTTAACTGACCGAACAACTTGTCATGTCTCAAAAAATCCTCCATAACTTTTGATTTATAGCTCAGAATGACACGAATCCAACGCGCACATTAACCTAGATAAATTTTCTATATTGAACAAAACTTGAGATTGAAATAGATACGAAAAAGCATCCAAGTTATCCAATCTATCGTAAACTGCGTGATGCCATGCCTTATGCTTCATTTATAAGCCTTTTACTCAGTGAGCACCAATGATCAGCTTAGAATGATAACTTTGACTGGCCGATCATCTTGACATGTCTGCACTAAAGCATCCATAACTTTTGATTTAGAGCTCAGAATGACACAAATCCAATGCCCACTTTAGGCTAGCTCAATTTTCTATATTTTGACAATTTTGAGATTGATATAGAGATGACAATGCGTCCAAGTAATCCAATCTATCCCAAACAGCGTAATGCCATGCTTTATGCTTCGTTTATAAGCCTTTACTTAAAGACCAGCAATGATCAGCTTAGAATGATCACTTTAACTAGTCGATCAACTTCTCATGTCCGCACTAAATCGTTTGTACCTTTTGATTTAGAGCTCAGAATAACACGAATCTAGAACCCACGTTAAGCTAGCTCAATTTCCTATATTGTGACAAAGTTTGAGACAGAAAATAGATATGAAAAAGTGTCCAAGTACTCCAATCCATCCCACAATGCGTGATGCCATGCATTATTTTTCATTTATAAGGTTTTACTCAATGAGCACCAATGATCAGTTTAGAATGATCATTCTAACTAGCCAATGACTTTGTCATGTCTGCACTAAATCGTCGATAACGTTTGATTCATAGCTCAGAATGACACGAATCCAGTACCCACATTAAGCTAGTTCAATTTTCTTTAATGTGATAAAATTTGAGACAAAACTAGATACGACAAAGCGTACAAGTAATGGAATCTATATAAAACTGTGTGATGCCATGCATTATGCTTCACTTATAAGCCTTTACTCAATCAGCACCAATGATTAGTTTAGAATGATCACTTTAACTAGTCGATCAGCTTGACATGTCCACACTAAATCGGCCGTAACTTTTGATTTAGAGCTTAGAATGACATGAATCCAATGCCCACGTTAAGCTAGCTCAATTTCCTATACTGTATCAAAATATAAGGGAGAAATAGATATTGCAAAGCGTCCAAGTTATCCAATCCATTCCAAACTACGTGATGGCATTATTTTTCATTGTTAAGCTTTTACTCAATGAGCACCAATGATCAGTATAGAATGATCGTCTTAACTGGTCAATCAACTTGTGATGTCTGCAATAAATCATCCATAACTTTTGATTTATAGCTCTGAATGACACGAATCCAGTTCCCATTTTAAGCTAGTTTAATTTTCAATATTGTCGGAAAATTTAAGACAAAAATAGACACGACAAAGCATCCAAGTAATCCAATCTAACCAAAACTGTGTGATGCCATGCATTATGCTTCATTTGTAAGCCTTTACTCAATGATCAGTTTAGAATAATCATATTAACTGACCAATCAAATTGACATATCCGCACTAAATAGTCCGTAACTTTTGATTTAGAGCTTACAATGACACGAATCCAGAGCCCACGTTAAGCTAGATAAATTTTCTATATTTTGAAAAAATTTGAGATGGAAGTAGAGACGACAAAGCGGACAAGTAATCCAATCTATCCCAAACTACGTGATACCATGCATTATGCTTCATTTATAAGCCTTTACTCAATGAGTACCAATGATCAGTTTATAATGATCACTTTACCTTGCTGATCAACTTGACATGTACACACTAAATCGTCCGTAACTTTTGATTTAGAGCTCAAAATGACACGAATCCAATGCCCATGTTAGGCTAGCTCCATTTTCTATATGTTGTCAAAGTTCAAGACAAAATAGATACAACAAAGTGTTCACGTAATCCAATCCATCCCAAGCTACGTGATGCCATGCATTATTTTTAATTTATAAGCTTTTACTCAATGAGCACCAATGATCAGTTTAGAATGACCATTTTAACTGGCTGATGACTTTGTCCTGTATGCACTAAATCGTTAATAACTTTTGAATTACAGCTCCGAATGACACGAATCCTATGCCCCCATTAATCTATTTCAATTTTATATAATTTGGCAAAGTTTGAGACATAAATAGATACGACAAACCGTACAAGTAATGCAATCAATACCAACCTGCGTGATGTCATGCATTATTTTTCATTTATAAGCTTTTACTCAATGAGCACCAATGATCAGTTTAGAATGATCATTTTAATTGGCCGAAGACTTTGTCATGTCTACACTAAATCGTCCATAACTTTTGATTTATAGCTCACAATGACACGAATCTAATTAAGCTAGTTCAATTTTCTTTAATGTGATAAAATTTGAGACAGAACTATATACAACAAAGCGTCCAAGTAATCCAATCTATTTAAAAATCTATGATACCATGCATTATGTTTCATTTATAAGCCTTTACTCAATGAGCACCAATGATCAGTTTAGAATGATCACTTTAACTGGCCGATCAACTTGACATGTCCACACAAAATCGTCCGTTACTTTTGATTTAGAACTTAAAATTACACGAATCCAATGCCCACGTTAAGCTAGATCAATTTTCTATATTGTGTCAAAATTTGAGACAGAAATAGATACGACAAAGCGTCCAACCAATCCAATCCATTCCAAACTGCATGATGCCATGCATTATTTTTCATTATTAAGCTTTTACTCAATAAGCACCAATGATCAGTTTAGAATGATCGTCTTAAATGGTCGATCAACTAGTGATGTATGCACTAAATCGCCCATAACTTTTGATTTCTAGCTCAGAATGACACAAATCCAATTCCCATATTAAGTTAGTTTAATTTTCTATATTGTGACAAAATTTGAGGCAAAAAATAAACACGACAAAGCGTCCAAGTAATCCAATCTAACCAATACTGTGTGATGCCATGCATTATGCTTCATTTATAAGCCTTTACTCAATGAGCACCAATGATCAGTTTAGAATAATCATATTAACTAACCGATCAAATTGACATGTCCCCAATAAATCGTCTGTAACTTTTGATTTTAAGCTAAGAATGACACGAATCCAGTGCCCATGTTAAACTAGATAAATTTTCTACATTTTGACAAAATTTGAGACAGAAGTAGAGACGACAGAGCGTACAAGTAATCCAATCTATCCCAAACTGCGTGCTACCATGAATTATGCTTCATTTATAAGCCTTTACTCAATGAGTACCAATGATCAGTTTATAATGATCACTTTAACTCGCCGATCAACTTGACATGTATGCACTAAATCATGCGTACCTTTTGATTTGGAGCTTAGAATGACAAGAATCCAATGCCCATGTTAAGCTAGCTCAATTTTCTATATTTTGACAAACTTCGAGACAAAATTAGATACAACAAAGTATTCAAGTAATCCAATCCATCCTAAACTATGTGATGCCATGCATTATTTTTAATTTATAAGCTTTTACTCAATGAACAGCAGTGATCCGTTTAGAATGATCATTTTAACTAACTGATGACTTTGTCATTTATGCACTAAATCGTCCATAACTTTTGATTTATAGCTCAGAATGACACGAATCCAATGCCCACATTAATCTAGTTCAAATTTCTATATTTTGGCAAAGTTTGAGACATAAATAGATACGACAAAGCGTCCAAGTAATGCAATCAATCCCAACCTGCGTGATGCCATGCATTATTTTTCATTTATAAGATTTTACTCAATGAGCACCAATGATCAGTTTACAATGATCATTTTAATTGGCTGAAAACTTTGTCATATCTGCACTAAATCGTCCAGAACTTTTGATTTATAGCTCAGAATGACATGAATCCAATGCCCACATTAATCTAGTTCAATTTTCTATATTGTGACAAAATTTGAGACAAAACAAGATACGAGAAATCGTTCAAGTAATCCAATATATCCATAGCTGTGTGATGCCATGCATTATGCTTCATTTATAAGCCTTTACTCAATGAGCATCAATTTCAGTTTAGAATGATCACTTTAACTAGCCGATCAACTTGACATGTCTGCACTAAATCGTCTTTAACTTTTGATTTAGAGCATATAATGACATGAATCAGATCCCCACGTTAAACTGGCTCAATTTTCTATATTTTGACAAAATTTGAGGCAGTAATAGAGACGACAAAGCGTTCAAGTAATCCAATCTTTCCAAGCTGCTTGATGCCATGCAATATGCTTCATTTATAAGCATTAGTTTAATCAGCACCAATTATAGTTTAGAATAATCACTTTAACTGTCCACTCAACTTGACATGTACTCACTAAATCGTTCGTAACTTTTGATTTAGAGCTCAGAATGACTCGAATCCAATGCCCACGTTAAGCTAGCTCAATTTTCGATATGGTAAAAAACTTTGAGACAGAATTAGAGGCGACAAAGCATTCAAGTAATCGAATCTATCTAAAACTGTTTGATGAAATGCATTATGCTTCGTTTATAAGCTTTTACTCAATGAGCACCAATGATCAGTTTAGAATAATCATATTAAATTGTTGATCAACTTGACATGTGCATACTAAATTGTCCGTAACTTTTGATTTTGAGCACCGAATGACACGAATATAGTATCCACGTTAAGATAGATAAATTTTCAATATTTTGACAAATTTTGAGACGGAAATAGAGACGACAAAGTGTCTAAGTAATCCAATCTATCCCAAACTGCATGATGCCATGCATTGTGCTTCATTTATAAGCGTTAACTCAATGAGCACCAATGATCAGTTTAAAATAATCATATTAACTGGCCGATCAACTTGACATATGTCCACACTAAATCGGCTGTAACTTTTGATTTAAAGCTTCGAATGACACGAATCCAATGCATTCGTTAAGCTATCTCAATTTTCTATATTTGGACAAAATTTGAGATAGAAATAGAGAAGAAAAAGCGTCCAAGTAATCGATCTATCCAAACTCCTTGATGCCATGCATTATGCTTCATTTAAAAGTCCTTACTTAATGAGTACCAATGATCATTTTAGAATGATCACTTTAACTAGCCAATCAACTTGACATGTCCGCACTAAATCTTCTGTAACTTTTGATTTAGAGCTCAGAATTACACGAAGCCAATGCCCACATTACGCTAGTTCAATTGTCTATATCGCCTTACCTTATGCTTCCTTTATAATCATTTACTCAATAAGCACCAATGATCAGTTTAGAATAATCATATTAACTGGCCGATCAACTCTACATGTCCGCACTAAATCGTCCGTACTTTTGCTTTTGAGCTCAAAATGATACGAATCCAATGCCCACGTTAAGCTAGCTAAATTTTTTGAATTGAAAAACACACGAGACCAAAATAGACACGACAAAGCGTCCAAGTAATGCAATCTATTCAAAACTGTGTGATGCCATGCATTATGCTTCATTTATAAGCCTTTATTCAATGAGCACCAATTATCAGTTTAGAATAATCATATTAACTGGCCAATCAACTTGACATGTTCGCACTAAATTGTCCGTAACTTATGATTTAGAGCACCGAATGACACGAGTCCAATGCCCACGTTAAGCTAACTCAATTTTCGATACTATGACAGAATTTGAGACCTAAATAGATACGACAAAGCATCCAAGTAATCCAATCCATCTCAAAGTGCGTGATGCCATGCATTATTTTTCATTTATATGCTTTTACTAAATGAGCACCAATGATCAGTTTAGAATTATCATTTTACTTGGCCGATCAACTTGTCATGTCTGCACTAAATCGTCCATAACTTTTGATTTATAGCTTAGAATGACACGAATCAAATGCCCACATTAAGCTAGTTTAATTTTCTATATTGTGACAAAATTTGAGACAGAACCAAATAAGACAAAGGATCCAAGTAATCCAATCTATTCCAAACTACGTGATGTCATGCGTTATGCTTCATATATAAGCCTTTACTCAATGAGCACCAACGATCAGTTTAGAATGATCACTTTAACTTGCTGATCAACTTGACATGTCCGCAATAAATCCTCTGTAACTTTGATTTAGAGCTCAGAATAACACGAATCCAATGGCCACTTAAGCTAGCTCAATTTTCTATATTTTAACAAAATTTGGAACAAAAATAGAGACAACAAAGCGCCCAAGTAATCCAATCTATCCCAAATTGCATGATGTCATGCCTTATGTTTCATTTATAAACCTTTACTTAATAAACACCAATGATCAGTTTAGAATGATCACTTTAACTAGCCGATCAACTTGACATGTCTGCACTAAATTGTCCGTAACTTTTAATTTAGAGCTCGAAAACACACGAATCCAATGCCCACGTTAATATAGCTCAATTGCTATTGTAACTAAATTTGAGACAGAAATAGATATGACAAAGCATCCAAGTAAGCCAATCTATCCAAAACTGTGTGATGCCATGCATTATGCTTCATTTATAAAGCTTTACTCAATGAGCACCAATGATCAGTTTAGAATGATCATTTTTAGTGGCCGATCAACTTGACATGTCCACACTAAATCATCCGTAACTTTTGATTTAGAGCTCAGAAAAACACGAATCCAATGGCCACTTAAGCTAGCTCAATTTTATGTATTATAACAAAATTTGGAACAGAAATAGAGACAACAAAGCGACCAAGTACTCGAATCTATCCCAAATTGCGTGATGTCATGCCTTGTGTTTCATTTATAAACCTTCACTTAATAAGCACCAATGATCAGTTTAGAATTATCACTTTAAGTAGCCGATCAACTTGACATTTCTGCACTAAATCGTCTGTAACTTTTGATTTAGAGCTTGGAAACACACGAATCCATTGCCCACGTTAATATAGCTCAATTTCTATTGTAACTAAATTTGAGACAGAAATAGATATGACAAAGCGTCCAAGTAATCCAATCTATGCAAAACTGTGTGATGCCATGCATTATGCTTCATTTATAAGACTTTACTCAATGAGCACCAATGATCAATTTAGAATGATCACTTTTAGTGGCCGATCAACTTGACATGTCCGCACTAAATCGTCCGTAACTTTTGATTTAGAGCTCAGAATGACACGAATCCAATGGCCACTTAAGCTAGCTCAATTTTCAATATTTTAACAAAATTTGGAACAGAAATAGAGACAACAAAGTGCCCAAGTACTCGAATCTATCCCAAATTGCGTGATGTCATGCCTTATGTTTCATTTATAAGCCTTCACTTAATAAGCACCAATGATCAGTTTAGAATTATCACTTTAACTAGCCGATCAACTTGACATGTCTGTAACTTTTGATTTAGATCTCGGAAACACACGAATCCAATCCCACGTTAATATAGCTCAATTTCTATTGTAACTAAATTTGAGACAGAAATAGATATGACAAAGCGTCCAAGTAATCCAATCTATCCAAAACTGTGTGATGCCATGCATTATGCTTCATTTATATGCCTTTACTCAAGGAGCACAAATCATTAGTTTAGAATGATCACTTTATCTGGCCGATCAACTTGACTCATCCGCACTAAATCGTCTGTAGGTTTTGATTTAGAGCTCAGAATAACGCGAATCCAATGCCCACGTTAAGATAGCTCAATTTTCTAAATTGTGACAAAATTTGTTGCAAAAATAGAGACGACAAAGCGTCCAAGTAATGCAATCTATCACAAACTATGTGATGCCATGCTTTATGCATCATTTATAAGAATTTTCTTAATGAGCACCAATGATCAGTTAAAAATGATCACTTTAACTGGCCGATCAACTTGACATGTCTGCAGTAAATCGTTCGTATCTTTTTGATTTAGACTCACAAACACACGAATATAATGCCCACGTTCAGCTAGCTCAATTTTCTATATCATAACAAAATTTGAGACCGAAATAGATATGACAAAGCGTCTAAGTAATCCAATCTATTCAAAACTGTATGATGCCATGCATTATGCTTCATTTATAAGTCTTTACTCAATGACCACCAATGATTAGTTTAAAATGATAACTTTAACTGGCCGATCAACTTCACATATCCGCACAAAATCGTCTGTAACTTTTGAATTAGAGCTCGTAATGAAAAGAATTCAATGCTCACGTTAATCTTGCTCAATTTTCTAAATTTCAACAAAATTCGAGACTGATATAGAGACGACAAAGCGTCCAAGTAATCGAATCCATCCAAACAGCTTGATGTCATGCATTATGCTTCATTTATAAGCCTTTACTTAATGAGCACCAATGATTTGTTTAGAATGATCTCTTTAAATGGCTGATAACCTTGACATGTCCACACTAAATCGTCTGTAACTTATGATTTAGAGCTCAGAATGACACGAATCCAATGGCCACTTAAGCTAGCTCAATTTTCTATATTTTAACAAAAATTGGAACAGAAATAGAGATGACAAAGCGCCCAAGTACTCAAATCTATCCCAAATTGTGTGATGTCATGCCTTATGTTTCATTTATAAGCCTTCACTTAATAAGCACCAATGATCAGTTTAGAATTCTCACTTTAACTACCCGATCAATTTGACATGTCTGCACTAAATCGTCCGTAACTTTTTAGTTAGAGCTCGGAAACACACGAATCTAATGCCCATGTTAATATAGCTCAATTTCTATTGTAACTAAATTTGAGACAGAAATAGATATGACAAATTGTCCAAGTAATCCAATCTATCCAAAACAGTGTGATGCCATGCATTATGCTTCATTTATAAGCCATTACTCAATGAGCACCAATGATCAGTTTAGAATGATCACTTTTAGTGGCCGATCAACTTGACATGTCCGTACTAAATCGTCCGTAACTTTCGATTTATAGCTCAGAATGACATGAATCCAATGGCCACTTAAGCTAGCTCAATTTTCTATAGTTTCACAAAATTCAGAACAGAAATATAGACGACAAAGCGCCCAAGTACTTGAATCTATCCCAAACTGTGTGATACAATGCTTTATACTTCATTTATAAGCCTTTACTTAATGAGCACCAATGATCATTCTAAAATGATCATTTTAACTGGCCGATCAACTTGACATGTCCGCACTAAATCGTCTATAACTTTTTATTTAGAGCTCATAATGACACGAACCCAATGCCCACTTAATGTAGCTCAATTTTCTATATTTTGACAAAATTGGGAACAGAAATAGAGACGAAAAACCATAATCCAATCTATCCCAAATTGTGTGATGCCATGCTTTATGCTTCATTTATTAGCCTTTACTTAATGAGCACCAATGATCAGTTTAGAATTATCAGTTTAACTACCCGATCAACTTGACATGTCTGCACTAAATCGTCCGTAACTTTTGATTTAGAACTCGGAAACACACGAATCCAATGCCCACGTTAATATAGCTCAATTTCGATTGTAACCAAATTTGAGACAGAAATAGATGTAACAAAGCGTCCAAGTAATCCAATATATCCAAACCTGTGTGATGCCATGCATTATGCTTCATTTATAAGCCTCTACTCAATGAGTACCAATGATCAGTTTAAAATGATCACTTTTAGTGGCCAATCAACTTGACATATCCGCACTAATTCATCGGTAACTTTTGATTTAGAGCTCAGAATGACACGAATCCAACGGCCACTTAAGCTAGCTCAATTTTCTATATTTTTAACAAAATTTGGAACTGAATTAGAGACGACAAAGCGCTCCAGTACTCGAATCTATCCCAAATTGCGTGATGTCATGCCTTATGTTTCATTTATAAGCCTTCACTTAAGGAGCACCAATGATCAGTTTAGAATGATCACTTTATCTGGCTGATCAACTTGACTTATCCGCACTAAATCGTCTGTAGGTTTTGATTTAGAGCTCAGAATAACGGGAATTCAATGCCCACGTTAAGATAGCTCAATTTTCTATATTGTGACAAAATTTATGGCAAAAATAGAGACAACAAAGCGTACAAGTAATCCAATCTATCACAAACTATGTGATGCCATGCTTTATGCATCATTTATAAGCCTTTTCGTAATGAGCACCAATGATCAGTTTAGAATGATCACTTTAACTGGACGATCAACTTGACATGTCTGCACTAAGTCGTTCGTAACTTTTGATTTAGAGCTCACAAACACACGAATATAATTCCCACGTTAAGCTAGCTCAATTTTCTATATCATAAGAAATTTTGAGATAAAAATAGATATGACAAAGCATCTAAGTAATCCAATCTATTAAAAACTATATGATGCCATGCATTATGCTTTATTTATAAGCCTTTACTCAATGAGCACCAATGATTAGTTTAGAATGATCACTTTAACTAGCCGATCAACTTCACATATCCGTGCTAAATCGTCTGTAACTTTTGATTTAGAGCTCATAATGACACGAATCCAATGCCCACGTTAATCTAGCTCAATTTTCTATTTTTTGACATAATTTGAGACAGATATAGAGATGACAAAGTGTCCAAGTAATCGAATCCATCCAAACAGCCTTATGTCATGCATTATGCTTCATTTATAAGCCTTTACTTAATCAGCACCAATGATTAGTTTAGAATGATCTCTTTAAAAGGCTGATCAACTTGACATGTCTTCAGTAAATTGCCCCTACCTCTTTATTTGAGCTTATAATGACATGAATCTAGATAAATGTTCTATATTTTGACAAAATTTGAGACAAAAATAGAGACGTAAAAGCGTCCAAGTAATGCAATCTATCCAAGCTGCTTGATGCCATGCTTTATGCTTCATTTATAAACCTTTACTTAATGAGCACCAATGATCTGTATAGAATGATCACTTTAACTAGACACTCAACTTTACATGTATGCACTAAATATTCCTTAACTTTTGATTTAGAGCTCTGAATGACACGAATCCAACACTCACGTTAATCTAGATCAATTTTCTATATTATAACAATATTATAGACAGAAATAGATACGACAAATCGTCCAAGTAATCCAATCTATCGAAAAATGTTTGATGTCATGCATTATTCTTCATTTATAAGCCTTTAGTTAATAAGCACCAATGATCAGTTTAGAATAATCACTTTAACTGGCCGATCAATTTGACATGTCCTCAATAAAGCGTCCGTACCTCTTGATTTGAGCTCATAATGACACGAATCGAATGCCCACGTTAATCTTGACAAATGTTCTATATTTTGACAAAATTTGAGACATAAGTAGAGACGACAAAGTGTCCAAGTAATCCAATCTATACCAAAATGTGTGATGCCATTCTTTAGGCTTCATTTATAAGCCTTTAGTTAATGAGCCGCAATGAACAGTTTAGAATGATCACTTTAACTGGCCAATCAACTTGTCTTGTCCGTACTAAATCATTCGTAACTTTTGATTTAAAGCTCGGAATTACACGAATCCAATGCCCACATTAAGCTATCTCAATTCTCTATATTTTGACAAAATTTGAGACATAAATAGAGACGACAAGGCGTCCAAGTAATCCAATTTATACTAAACTGCGTAATGCCATGCTTTATGCGTCATTTTCAAGGATTTACTTAATGAGCACCAATGATCAGTTTAACTCGCCGATCAACTTGACATGTACGCACTAAATCATCCGTAACTTTTGATTTAGAGCTTAGAAACACACGAATCGAGTGCCCACGTTAAATTAGCTCAATTTTCTATATTGTGACAAATTTTGAGACAGAAATAGATAAGACAAAGCGTCCAAGTAAACCAATATATCGAAAAGTGTGTGTTGCCATGCATGCATTATGCTTAATTAATAAGCCTTTACTCAATGAGCACCCATGATCAGTTTAGAATGATGACTTTATTTGGCCGATCAACTTGATATGACCGCATTAAATCGTTCGTAACTTTTGATTTAAAGCTCAGAATGACACTAATCAATTGGCCACATTAAGCTAGTTCAATTTTCAATATTGTGACAAAATTTGAGAGTGAACTAGATATGACAAGCGTCCAAGTAATCCAATCTATCCCAATCTGCGTGATGTCATGCCTTAGTCTTCATTTATAAGGCTTTACTCAATGAGCACCAATAATCATTTAGGAATGATCACTTTAACTGGCCGATCAACTTGACATGTCCGCCCAAAATCATCCGTACCTATTGATCTACAGCTCGGAATGACACGAACCCAATGACCACATTAATCTAGCTCAATTTTCTACATTTTGTCAAATTTTGAGACAGAAATAGAGACGACAAAGTCTCCAAGTAATCCAATCTATCCCAAACAGCTTGATGACATGCATTATGCTTCATTAATAAGCCTTTACTTATTGAGCACCAATGATCAATTTTGAATGATCACTTTAACTGGCCGATCAAATTGACATTAATGCACTAAATCGTGCGTAACTTTTGATTAGAGCTCAGAATGATACGAATCCAATGCCCAATTAAGGTAGCTCAAGTTTCTATATTTTGACAAAATTGGGAACAGAAATAGAGACGACAAACCATCCAAGTAATAAAATCTATCCCGAATTGTGTGATGACATGCTTTATGCTTCATTTATTAGCCTTTACTGAATGAGCACCAGTGATCAGTTTAGAATTATAACTTTAACTGCCCGATCAACTTGACATGTATGCACTAAATCGTCTGTAACTTTTGATTTAGAGCTCGGAAACACACGAATCTAATGCCCACGTTAATCTAGCTCAGTGTTCTATATTGTAACAAAATTTGAAACAGAAATAGATATGACAAAGCGTCTAAGTAATCCAATCTATCTAAAACTGTGTGATGCCATCATTATGCTTTGTTTATAAGCCTTTACTCAATGAGCACCAATGATCAGTTTAGAATGATCACTTTTAGTGGCCGATCAACTTGACTTGTCCGCACTAAATTGTCCATAACTTTTGATTTAGAGCTCTGAATGACACGAATCCAATGGCCACTTAAGCTAGCTAAATTTTCTATATTTTAACAAAATTTGGAAAACAAAAAGAGACGACAAAGCGCCCAAGTACTCGAGTCTATCCCAAATTGCGTGATGTCATGCCTTATGTTTCATTTATAAGCCTTCACTTAATGAGCACCAATGATCAGTTTAGAATGATAACTTTAACTGGCCGATCAACTTGACTTGTCCACACTAAATCGTCTGTAGGTTTTGATTCAGAGCTCAGAACGATACGAATCCAATGCCCACGTTAATATAGCTCAATTTTCTATATTGTGACAAAGTTTGACATGACATAGCGTACAAGTAATCCAATTTATCTCAAACAGCGTGATGCCATGTTTTATGCTTCATTTATAAGCCTTTACTCAATGAGCACCAATGATAAGTTTAGAATGATCACTTTTAGTTGACGATCAACTTGACATGTCCGCACTAAATCGTCTGTAACTTTTGATTTAGAGCTCAGAATGACACAAATCCAATAGCCACTTAAGCTAGCTACATTTTCTATATTTTAACAGAATTTGGAACAGAAATAGAGATGATAAAGCGCCCAAGTACTCGAATCTATCCCAAATTGTGTGATGTCATGCCCTATGTTTCATTTATAAGCCTTCATTTAAAGAGCACCAATGATCAGTTTAGAATGATCACTTTATCGGGCCGATCAACTTGACTTGTCCGCACTAAATCGTCTGTAGGTTTCGATTTAAAGCTCAGAACAACGCGAATCCAATGCCCACGTTAAGATAGCTCAATTTTCTATATTGTGACAAAATCTATAGCAAAAATAGAGATGACAAAGCGTCCAAGTAATCCAATCTATCACCAACTATGTGATGTCATGCATTATGCATCATTTATAAGCCTTTTCTTAATGAGCACCTATGAATAGTTTAGAATGATCACTTTAACTGTCCGATCAACTTGACATGTCTGTACTAAATCGTTATTAACTTTTGATTTAGAGCTCACAAAAACACGAATATAATGCCCACGTTAAGCTAGCTCAACTTTCTATATCATAACAAAATTTGAGACAGAAATAGATATGACAAAGCGTTTAAGTAATCCAATCAATTCAAAACTGTATTATGACATGCATTATACTTCATTTATAAGCCTCCACTCAATGAGCACCAATGATTGGTTTAGAATGATCACTTTAACTGGCCGATCAACTTCACATATCCACACTAAATCGTCCGTAACTTTTGATTTAGAGCTCATAATGACACGAATCCAATACCCACATTAACCAGCTCAATTTTCTATCTTTTGACAAAAATTTAAGACTGATATAGAGACGAAAAAGCATCGAAGTAATCGAATCCATCCAAACAGCTTGATGTTATGCATTATGCTTCATTTATAAGCCTTTACTTAACGAGCACCAATGATTTGTTTAGAATGATCTCTTTAAATGGCTAATAACCTTGACATGTCCGCACTAAATCGTCCATAACTTTTGACTTAGAGATTAGAATGACATGATTCCAATGGCCACGTTAAGTGACCTAAGTTTTATATATTATTAAATATTTGAGATAGACATAGATACGAAAAAGCATCCAAGTAATCCAATCTACCGAAAACTGTTTGATGCCATGCATTATTTTTCATTTATAAGCTTTTACTCAATGAGCCCCAATGATCAGTTTAGAATGATCACTTTAACAGGCCGATCAATTCTACATGTACGCATTAAATCACCCGTATCTTTTGATTTTGAGCCTAAAAACACATGAATCGAATGCCCACGTTAAGATAGCTCAATTTACTTTATTGTAGCAAGAATTGATACTGAAATAGATACGACAAAGCATCCAAGTAATCTAATCTATCATAAAACTGTGTGATGCCTTGCATTATGCTTCATTTATACGCCTTTACTCAAAGAGCACTAATGATCACTTTAGAATGATCCCTTTAACTGGCCGATGAACATGACATGTCCACACCAAATCATCCATAAGTTTTGATTTAGAGCTCCAAATTACATGAATCCAATGCCCACGTTAAGCTAGCTCAGTTCTCTAGTTTTTGATAAAATGTGAGACAAAAATGGGGACGGCAAAGCGTCCAAGTAATCCAATCTATCCCAAACAGCTTTATGCCATGCATTATGCTTCATTTATAAGCCTTTATTTAATGAGCACCAATGATCAGTTTAGAATGATCACATTAACTGGCCGATCAACTTGACATGTCTGCACTAAATCATCCGTAACTTTTTATTTAGAGCTCGGAATGACACGAATACAGTGCCCACGTTAAGCTAGCTCAATTTTCTATATTGTGACAAAATTTATGGAAAAAATAGAGACGACAAAGCGTCCAAGTAATCCAATTTATCAAAAACTACGTGATGCCATGCATTATACATCATTTATAAGCCTTTTCTTAATGAGCACCAATGATCAGTTTAGAATGATACCTTTAACTGGCCGATCAACTTGACATGTCTGCACTAAATCGTTCGTAATTTTTGATTTAGAGCTCACAAACACACGAATATAATGCCCACGTTAAGCTAGCTCAATTTTCTATGTCATAACAAAATTTGAGACAGAAATAGACATGACAAAGCGTCTAAGTAATCCAATCTATTCCAAACTGTATGATGCCATGCATCATGCTTCGTTTATAAGCCTTTACTCAATCAGCACCAATGATTACTTTAGAATGATCACTTTAACTGGCCGATCAACTTTACATATCCGCACTAAATCGTCCGTAACTTTTGATTTAGAGCTCATAATGACACGAATCCAATGCCCACGTTAAGCTAGCTCAATTTTCTATATTTTGACAAAATTTAAGACTGATATATAGATGACAAAGCGTCCAAATAATCGAATCTATCCAAACAGCTTGATGTCATGCATTATGCTTCATTTATACGCCTTTACTTAATGAGCAGCAATGATTTGTTTAGAATTATCTCTAAATGGCTAATAACCTGGACATGTCCACACTAAATCGTCCTTAACTTTTGATTTAGAGCTTAGAATGACATGAATCCAATGGGCACGTTCAGCTACCTCAGTTTTATATATGATAACAACATTTGAGACAGAAATAGATACGATAAAGCGTCCAAGTAATCCAATCTATCGAAAACTGTTTGATGCCATGCCTTATGCTTCATTTATAAGCCTTTACTCAATGAGCACCAAAGATCAGTTTAGAATGATCACTTTAACAGGTCGATCAACTCTACATGTACGCATAAAATCGTCGGTATCTTTTGATTTATAGCTTAGAAACACATGAATCCAATGCCCACGTTAAGGTAGCTCAATTTACTGTATTGTAACAAGATTTGAGACTGAAATAGATACGACAAAGCATCCAAGTAATCCAATCTTTCATGAAACTGTGTGATGCCATGCATTATGCTTCGTTTATACGCCTTTACTCAGTGAGGATTAATGATCACCTTAGAGTGATCCCTTTAACTGGCGGATCAACTTGACATGTCCATAATAAATCATCCATAAGTTTTGATTTAGAGCTCAAAATTACACGAATACAGTGCCCACGTTAAGCTTGCTCAATTTTCTATATTGTGACAAAGTTTGAGACAAAAATAGAGACGACAAAGTGTACAAGTAATCCATTCTATCCCATACTGCGTGATGCCATACTTTATGATTCATTTATAAGCCTTTACTTAATGAGCATCAATGATCAGTTTTGAATGATCACTTTAACTGGCCGATCAACTTGACATTTCCACACTAAATCATTTGTAAATTTTGATATAGAACTCAGAATGACACGAATCCAATGCCCACGTTAAGCTACCTGAATTCTCAATTTGTTTGACAAAATTTGAGGCAGAAATAGAGACGACAAAGCCTATAAGTAATCCAATCTATCTCAAGCTATGTGATGCCATGCTTTATGCTTCATTTATAAGCCTTTAGTTAATGAGGACCAATGATCAGTTTAGAATAATCACTTTAACTGGCTGATGAACATGACATGTCCACATTAAATTATACATAACTTTTGATTTAGAGATCAGAATGACACGAATCCAATGCCCACGTTAAGTTCGCTTAATTTTCTCTATTTTGACAAAATTTAAAACAAAAATGGAGACGAGAAAGCAACCAAGTAATCCAATTTATAACAAACTGCATGATGTCATGCTTTATGCTTCTTTAATTACCCTTTACTGAATGAACCAAATGATCAGTTTAGAATGATCACTTTAACAGGCCGATCAACTTGACATGTACGCACTAAATCGTCAATAAGCCCATGTTAAGTTAGCTCAATTTTCTATATTGTAAGAAAATTTTAGATGGAAATAGATACCACAAAGTGTCCAAGTAATCCAGTATATCGAAACTGCTTGATGCCAAGCATTAAGTTTCAGTTATAAGCATTTATTTAATGGGCACCAATGATCATTTTAGAGTTATCACTATAACTTGCCGTTCAAATTGACATGTGCGCAATAAATCGTCCGTAACTTTTGTTTTAGAGCTTAGAAACACATGAATCCAATGCTTACATTAAGTTAGCTCAATTTTCTATATTGTAACAAAATTTGAGACAAAAATAGATATGAAAAAGCGTCCAAGTAATCCAGTTTATCCAAAACTGTATGATGCCATGCATTATGTTTCATTTATAAGCCTTTGCTTAATGAGCACTATCGTTTAGTTTAAAATGATCATTTTAACTGCACGATCATCTTGACATGTCCACACCAAATCATCCATAACTTTTGATTTAGAGGTCAGAATGACACGAATCCAATGCCCACGTTAAGTTAGCTTAATTTTCTGTATTTTAACTTAATTTGAGACAGAAATAGAGATGACAAAGTGTCCAAGTAATATCTAAACTGCTTGATGTCATGCATAATGCTTCATTTATAAACCTTTATTTAATGAGCACCAATGATCACTTTATAATGATAACTTTAACTGGGCGATCAACGTGGCATGTAAGCACTAAATCTCCGTAATTTTTAATTTAGAACTCAGAAACACAAGAATCAGATGCTTACGTTAAGCTAGCTAAATTTTCTATATTGTAACAAAATTTGAGATGAAATAGATTCAACAAAGCGTTCAATTAATCCAATCTATCACAAGCTGTGTGACCATGCATTATGCTTAATTTATAAGCCTTTTCTCAATGAGTACCAATGATCAGTTTAGAATGATCACTTTAACTGGCTTATCAACTTGACATGTCCACACTAAAGCATCCATAACTTTTTATTTAGAGCTCCGAATGACACGAATCCAATGCCCACGTTAAGCTAGCTCAATTCTCTATTTTTTGAAAAAAAGTGAGACAGAAATAGGGATGACAAAGCGTCCAAGTAATCCAATCTATCCCAAACTGGTTGATGCCATGCATTATGCTTCATTTATAAGCATTTATTTAATGCGCACCAATGATTAGTTTAGAATCATCACTTTAACAAGTCGATCAACTTGACATGTCCGCACTAAATCGTCTGTAACTTTTGATTTATTGCTCAGAATGACACGAATACAGTGCCCACGTTAAGCTAGCTCAATTTTCTTTATTGTGACAAAATTTGAAACCGAAATAGATACGACAAAGCGTCCAAGTAATCCATATTATCCCTACCTGCGTGATGCCATTCTTTAGGCTTCATTTATAAGCCTTTACTTAATGTGCACCAATGATCAGTTTTGAAAGATCACTTTAACAGGCCGATCAACTTGACATCTCCACACTAAATCATCCGTAACTTTTGATTTAGAGCTCAAAAATGACACGAATCCAATGCCCACGTTAAGCTAGGTCAATTCTCTATTATTTGACAAAATTTGATTCAAATATAGAGACGACGAAGCGTACAAATAATCCAATCTATCCCAAATTGTGTGATGCCATGCCTTATACTTCATTTATAAGCCTTTACTTAATGAGCACCAATGATCAGTTTAGAATAATCACTCTAACAGGCCGATAAACTTGACATGACCGTATAAAATTTTCCATAATTTTTTATTTAGAGCTCAGAATGACATGAATCCAATGCCCAAGTTAAGCTAGCTCAATTCTCTATATTTTGAAAAAATTTGAGATAGAAATATAGACAACAAAGCATCCAAGTAATCCAAATTATACCTAACTGCGTGATGCCTTGCTTTACGCTTCATTTATAAGCCTTTACTTTTTGAACCCAATGATCAGTTTAGAATGATCACTTTAACTGGCCAATCAACTTGACCGATACGCACTAAATAACTTTTGATTTAATCTCAGATACACACGAATCAAATGCCCACGTTAAACTAGCTCAATTTTCTATATTGTAACAAAATTTGAAACAAAAATAGATACGACAAAGCGTCCAAGTAATCCAATCTATCCAAAATTGTGTGATTCCATGCATTATGCTTCATTTATAAGCCTTTACTCAATGAGCACTAATGATTAGTTTAGAATGATCACTTTAACTGGCCGATCAACTAGACATTTCCACACTAAATCATCCATAAGATTTTTATTTAGAGCTTAGAATGACACAAATCCAATACCCACGTTAACCTAGCTCAATTTTCTATAATTTCACTTAATTTGAGGCAGAAATAGAGACGAAAAAATGTCCAACTAATCCAATCAATCCAAACATCTTGATGCCATGCATTATACTTAATTTATAACCGTTTATTTAATGAGCACCAATGATTAGTTTAAAATGATCACTTTAACTGGCCGATCAACTTGACATGTTTGCACTAAATCGTCCGTAACTTTTGATTTAAAGCTCCGAAACACACGAATCAAATGCTCATGTTAATCTAGCTCAATTTTCTATATTGTAACAAAAATTGAGACGAAATAGATATGAGAAAGCGTTCAAGTAATCACTTTAACTGGCCGATCAACTTGATATGTCCGCACTAAATCGTTCGTAAATTTTGATTTAGAGCTTGGAATGACACGAAACTAGTGCCCACATTAAGCTAGCTCAATTTTCAATATTGTGACAAAGTTTAAAACAGAGATAGATACAACAAAGCGTCCAAGTAATCCAATCCATCTCAAACTCCATGATGCCATTCTCTAGGCTTCATTTATAACTCTTTACTTAATGAGCGTCAATGATCACTTTTGAATGATCACTTTAACAGGCTGATCAACTTGACATGTCCGCAGTAAATCGTCGTAACTTTTGATTTAGAGCTCGGAATGACCGGAATCTAGTGCCCAGGTTAAGCTAGCTCAATTTCTATATTTTGAAAAAGTTTGAGAGGGAAATAGATACGACAAAGCGTGCAATTAATCCAATCCATTCCAAACTGCGTGATGCCATTCTTTAGGCTTCATTTATTAGCCTTTACTTAATGAGCATCAATGATCAGTTTTGAATGATCACTTTATCTGGCCAATCATTTTGACATGTCTGCACTAAATCATCCGTAACTTTTGATTTAGAGCTCAGAATGACACAAATCCAGTGTCAATGTTAAGCTAGCTCAATTCTCTATTTCTTAACAAAAATTGAGATAGAAATAGAGATGACAAAGCATCCAAGTAATCCAATCTATCCCAAACTATGTGATGCCATGCTTTATGCTTCATTTATAAGCCTTTCACTTAATGAGCACCAATGATCAATTTAGAATGATCACTTTAACTGGCCGATCAACTTGACATGTACGTACTAAATCATACGTAACGTTTGATTTAGAGCTCAGAAACACACGAATCAAATCCCCACATTAATATAGCTCAATTTTCTATATTGCAACAAAATTTGAAACAGAATTAGAGACGACAAAGCGTCCAAGTAATCTAAGCTATCCCAAAATGCGTGATGTCTTGCTTTATGCTTCATTTATAAGCCTTGACTTAATGAGCATCATTGATTAGTTTAGAATGATAACTCTAAGTGGTCGATGAACTCTACATGTACGCCCTAAATCATCCGTAACTTTTGATTTAGAGCTTAGAAACACATGAATCCAGTGCCCACGTTAAGCTAGCTCAATTTTCTATATTGTAACAAAAATTTGAGACAGAAATAGATACGGCAAAGTGTCCAAGTAATCCAATCAATCCAAAACTGTGTGATGCCATGCATTATGCTTCATTTATAAGCCTTTAATCAATGAGCACTAATGATCAATTTAGAATGATCACTTTATCTCGCTGATCAACTTGACATGCCCACACTAAATCATCCATAACTTTTGATTTAGAGCTCTGAATGACACGAATCCAATGCTCACGTTAAGTTAGCTTAATTTTCTGTATTTTATCTAAATTTAAGACAGAAATAGAGATGACAAAGTGTCCAAGTAATATCTAAACTGCTTGATGTCATGCATAATGCTTTATTTATAAGCCCTTATTTAATGAGCACCAATGATTATAATGATAACTCAAATTCCCTTTTCTTAGGAACACGTGCGAGATAACTATAAAGTTTTGGATCGGGAATTTCTTGTTTTTTCAAAATCAAACTTTGTTGTTCAGCATCTTGGACAAGCCAGCCCTTAGTGGAAGAGCCGTTTTCAAGTAGTGTTCGATCGATTATCATCAACGTGGCATGTATGCACTAAATCGTTTGTAATTTTTGATTTAGAACTCAGAAACACGAGAATCAGATGCTTATGTTAAGCTAGCTAAATTTTCTATATCGTAACAAAATTTGAGATGAAATAGATTCGACAAAGTGTTCAATTAATCCAATCTACCCAAAACTGTGTGACCATGCATTATGCTTCATTAATAAGCCTTTTCTCAATGAGTACCAATGATCAGTTTAGACTTATCACTTTAACTGGCTGATCAACTTGACATGTCCGCACTAAAGCATCCATAACATTTTATTTAGAGCTCCGAATGACAAGAATCCAATGTCCACGTTAAGCTAGCTCAATTCTCTATTTTTTGACAAGAGACAGAAATAGGGATGACAAAGCGTCCAAGTAATCCAATCTATCCCAAACTGGTTGATGCCATGCATCATTCTTCATTTATAAGCATTTACTTAATGAGCACCAATAATCATTTTAGAATCATCATTTTAACAAGTCGATCAACTTGACATGTCCGTACTAAATCGTCTGTAACTTTTGATTTAGTGCTCAGAATGACACGAATACAGTGCCCACGTTAAGCTAGCTCAATTTTCTTTATTGTGACAAAATTTGAGACCGAAATGGATACGACAAAGCGTCCAAGTAATCCAATCCATCCCTACCTGCGTGATGCCATTCTTTAGGCTTCATTTATAAGCCTTTACTTAATGTGCACCAATGATCAGTTTTGAAAGATCACTTTAACAGGCCGATCAACTTGACATCTCCGCACTAAATCGTCCGTAACTTTTGGTTTAGAGCTCAAAATAACACGAATCCAATGCCCACGTTAAGCTAGATCAATTCTCTATTCTTTGACAAAATTTGATTCAAATATAGAGATGACAAAGCGTACAAGTAATCCAATCTATCCCAAATTGTGTGATGCCATGCTTTATACTTCATTTATAAGCCTTTACTTAATGAGCACCAATGATCAGTTTAGAATAATCACTCTAACAGGCCGATAAACTTGACATGACCATATAAAAGTTTCCATAACTTTTGATTTAGAGCTCAGAATGACATGAATCCAATGCCCAAGTTAAGCTAGCTCAATTCTCTATATTTTGAAAAAATTTGAGATAGAAATATAGACGACAAAGCATCCAAGTAATCCAAATTATACCAAACTGCGTGATGCCTTGCTTTACGCTTCATTTATAAGCCTTTACTTTTTGAACCCAATGATCAGTTTAGAATAATCACTTTAACTGGTTGATTAACTTGAAATGTACGCACTAAATCGTCGGTATATTTTGATTTAGATCTCAGATACACACGAATCAAATGCCCACGTTAAACTAGCTCAATTTTCTATATTGTAACAAAATTTGAAACAAAAGTAGATACGACAAAGCGTCCAAGTAATCCAATCTATTCAAAATTGTGTGATTCCATGCATTATGCTTCATTTATAAGCCTTTAATCAATGAGCACTAATGATTAGTTTAGAATGATCACTTTTACTGGCCGATCAACTAGACATGTCCACACTAAATCATCCATAACTTTTGATTTAAAGCTTAGAATGACACGAATCCAATGCCCATGTTAACCTAGCTCAATTTTCTATATTTTGACTTAATTTGAGACAGAAATAGAGACGAAAAAGTGTCCAACTAATCCAATCAATCCAAATATTTTGATGCCATGCATTATACTTAATTTATAAGCGTTTATTTAATGAGCACCAATGATTAGTTTAAAATGATCATTTTAACTGGCTGATCAACTTGACATGTTTGCACTAAATCGTCCATAACTTTTGATTTAAAGCTCCGAAACACACGAATCAAATGCTCACGTTAATCTAGCTCAATTTTCTATATTGTAACAAAAATTGAGACGAAATAGATATAAGAAAGCGTCCAAGTAATCACTTTAACTGGCCGATCAACTTGATATGTTCGCACTAAATCGTTCGTCAATTTTGATTTAGAGCTCGGAATGACACGAATCTAGTGCCCACATTAAGCTAGCTCAATTTTCAATATTGTGACAAAGTTTAAAACAGAGATAGATACGACAGAGCGTCCAAGTAATCCAATCCATCTCAAACTCCATGATGCCATTCTGTAGGCTTCATTTATGACTCTTTACTTAATGAGCGTCAATGATCACTTTTGAATGATCACTTTAACAGGCTGACCAATTTGACATGTCCGCAGTAAATTGTCGTAACTTTTGATTTAGAGCTGGGAATGACTGGAATCTAGTGCCCACGTTAAGCTAGCTCAATTTCTATATTGTGAAAAAGTTTGAGAGGGAAATAGATACGACAAAGCGTGCAATTAATCCAATCCATCCCAAATTGCGTGATGCCATCCTTTAGGCTTCATTTATTAGCCTTTGCTTAATGAGAATCAATGATCAGTTTTGAATGATCACTTTATCTGGCCAATCAACTTGACAGGTCTGCACTGAACCATCTGTAACTTTTGATTTAGAGCTCAAAATGACACGAATCCAATGTCAATGTTAAGCTAGCTCAATTCTCTATTTCTTAACAAAATTTGAGATAGAAATAGAGAAGACAAAACGTCCAAGTAATCCAATCTATTCCAAACTACGTGACGCCATGCTTTATGCTTCATGTATAAGCCTTTTACTTAATGAGCACCAATGATCAAATTAGAATGATCACTTTAACTGGCCGATCAACTTGACATGTACATACTAAATCATACGTAACATTTGATTTAGAGCTCAGAAACACATGAATCAAATCCCCACATTAATATAGCTCTATTTTCTATTGCAACAAAATTTGAAACAGAATAAGAGACGACAAAGCGTCCAAGTAATCTAAGCTATCCCAAAATGCGTGATGTCATGCTTTATGCTTCATTTATAAGCCTTGACTTAATGAGCAACATTGATTAGTTTAGAATGATAACTTTAACTCGTCGATGAACTCTACATGTACGCACTAAATCGTCCGTAACTTTTGATTTAGAGCTTAGAAACACATGAATCCAGTGCCCACGTTAAGCTTGTTCAATTTTCTATATTGTAACAAAAATTTGAGACAGAAATAGATACGGCAAAGTGTCCAAGTAATCCAATCAATCCAAAACTGTGCGATGCCATGCATTATGCTTCATTTATAAGCCTTTACTCAATGAGCACTAATGATCAATTTAGAATGATCACTTTATCTCGCTGATCAACTTGACATGTCCACACTAAATCATCCATAACTTTTGATTTAGAGCTCAGAATGACACAAATCCAATGCCCACGTTAAATTAGCTTAATTTTCTGTATTTTAACTTAATTTGAGACATAAATAGAGATGACAAAGCGTCCAAGTAATATATAAACTGCTTGATGTCATGCATAATGCTTTATTTATAAGCCTTTATTTAATGAGCACCAATGATCACTTTATAATTATAACTTTAACTGGGCGATCAACGTGGCATGTATGCACTAAATCGTCCGTAATTTTTGATTTAGAACTCAGAAACAAAAGTATCAGATGCTTACGTTAAGCTAGCTAAATTTTCTATATTGTAACAAAATTTGAGATGAAATAGATTCGACAAAGCGTTCAGTTAATCCAATCTATCCAAAACTGTGGACCATGCATTATGCTTCATTAATAAGCCTTTTCTCAATGAGTACCAATGATCAGTTTAGAATGATCACTTTAACTGGCTGATCAACTTGACATGTCCGCACAAAAGCATCCATAACTTTTTATTTAGAGCTCCGAATGACACGAATCCAATGCCCACGTTAAGCTACCTCAATTCTCTATTTTTTGACAAAATGTGAGACAGAAATAGGGATGACAAAGCGTCCAAGTAATCCAATCTATCCCAAACTAGTTGATGCCATTCATGATGCTTCATTTATAAGCATTTATTTAATGAGCACCAATGATTAGTTTAGAATCATCACTTTAACAAGTCGATCAACTTGACATGTCCGCACTAAATCGTCTGTAACTTTTGATTTAGTGCTCAGAATGACACGCATACAGTTCCAATGTTAAGCTAGCTCAATTTTCTTTATTGTGACAAAATTTGAGACCGAAATAGATACGACAAAGCTTCCAAGTAATCCAATCCGTCTCTACCTGTGTGATGCCATTCTTCAGGCTTCATTTATAAGCCTTTACTTAATGTGCACCAATGATCAGTTTTGAAAGATGACTTTAACAGGCCGATCAACTTGCCATCCCCGCACTAAATCGTTCGTAACTTTTGATTTAGAGCTCAAAATGACAAGAATCCAATTCCCACGTTAAGCTAGGTCAATTCTCTATTCTTTGACAAAATTTGATTCAAATATAGAGACGACAAAGCGTACAAGTAATCCAATCTATCCCAAATTGTGTGATGCCATGCTTTATACTTCATTTATAAGCCTTTACTTAATGAGCACCAATGATCAGTTTAGAATAATCACTCTAACAGGCCGATAAACTTCACATGACCATATAAAATTTTCCATAACTTTTGATTTAGAGCTCAGAATGACATGAATCCAATGCCCAAGTTAAGCTAGCTCAATTCTCTATATTTTGAAAAAAATTGAGATAGAAATATAGACGACAAAGCATCCAAGTAATCCAAACTATACCAAACTGCGTGATGCCTTGCTTTACGCTTCATTTATAAGCCTTTAATTTTTGAACCCAATGATGAGTTTAGAATGATCACTTTAACTGGTTGATTAACTTGAAACGTACGCACTAAATCGTCCGTAACTTTTTACTTAGATCTCAGATACACACGAATCAAATGCCCACGTTAAACTAGCTCAATTTTCTATATTGTAACAAAATTTGAAACAAAAATAGAGACGACAAAGCGTCCAAGTAATCCAATCTATCCCAAAATGTGTGATGTCATGCTTTATGCTTCATTTATAAGCCTTGACTTAATGAGCAACATTGATTAGTTTAGAATGATAACTTTAACTGGTCGATGAACTCTACATGTACGCACTAAATCTTCCGCAACTTTTGATTTAGAGCTTAGAAACACATGAATCCAGTGCCCACGTTAAGCTAGCTCAATTTTCTATATTGTAACAAAAATTTGAGACATAAATAGATACGGCAAAGTGTCCAAGTAATCCAATCAATCCAAAACTTTGTGATGCCATGCATTATGCTTCATTTATAAGCCTTTACTCAATGAGCACTAATGATCAATTTAGAATGATCATTTTATCTTGCTGATCAACTTGACATGTCCACACTAAATCATCCATAACTTTATTTAGAGCTTTGAATTACACGAATCCAATGCCCACGTTAAGGTAGCTCAATTTTCTATATTTGAGACAAAAATAGAGACGGCCAAGCATCCAAGTAATTCAATGAGCATTATGCTTGAGTTTAGAATGATCTTTTTTATTGGCCGATCAATTTGATATGTCCACACAAATCGTCCATAACCTTTGATTTAGAACTTAGAATGACACGAATCCAATGCCTACGTTAATCTAGCTCAGTTTTCCATATTTTGAAATAATTTGAGATAGAAATAGAGACGACAAAGCATCCAAGTAATCCAATCTATCCAAACTGTTTGATGCCATGCATTATGCTTCATTTACAAGTCTTTATTTAATGAGCAACAATGATCAGTTTAGATTGATCACTTTAAGTGGCCTGTCAACTTGACTTTTCCACACTAAATTGTACGTAGCTTTTCATTTAGAGCTTGTAATGACACGAATCCAATGGCGACGCTAAGCTAGTTCAATTTTCTATATTGTGACAAAATTTGAGACAGAAATAGAGAGGTCAAAGCATTTACGTAATCCAATCCATCACGAACTACATGACGCCATGCATTATTCTCCATTTATAAGCTTTTACTCAATGAGCACCGATGATCAGTTTATACTGATCCTTTTAACTGGCCAATCAACTTGACATGTCACATTAAATCGTCCGTAACATTTGATTTATAGCAACGAATGACACGAATCCAATGTCCACTCTAAGTTAGTGCAATTTTCTATATTGTGACAAAATTTGAGACGAAACTAGATACGACAATGCGTCCAAGTAATCCAATCTATCCCAAACTGCGTGATGCCATGCCTTGTACTTCATTTATAAGCCTTTACTTAATAAGCACCAATAATCATTTTTGAATGATCATTTCAATTGGCCGATCAACTTTACATATCCACACTAAATTGTCTGTAACTTTTGTTTTAGAGCTCCGAATGGCACAAATCCAGTGCCCTTGTTAAGCTAGCTTAATTTTCTATATGTTGACAAAATTTGTGATAGAAATAGCAACGTAAAAGCGTCCAAGTAATCCAATATATCCCAAATTGTGTGATGCCATGCATTATGCTTCATTTATAAGCCTTGAATCAATGAGCACCAATGATAAGTTTAGAATAATCATATTAACTGGCCGATCAACTTGACATGTCCGCACTAAATCGTTTGTAACTTTTGGTTTAGAGATCAGAATGACAGGAATCCAATGCTTACGTTAAACTAGCTCAATTTTCAATATTGTGACAAACTTTGAGACAGAAATAGATACAACAAAGCATCCAAGTAATGCAATCCATCCCAAACTACGTGACGCCATGCATTATTCTTCATTTATAAGCTTTTACTCAATGGGGAACAATGATCAGTTTAGAATGATCGTTCTATCAGGCCGATCAACTTGACATGTCTGCTCTAAATCGTCCATAACGTTTGATTTATAGCTCAAAATGAAACAAATCCAATGCCCAGATTAATCAAGTTCAATTTTCTATTATGTGACAAAATTTGAGATAGAACTAGATACGAAAAAGTGTTCAAGTAATCCAATATATCCCAAACTTCATGATGCGACGCTTTATGCTTCATTTATAAGCCTTTACATAATGAGAACCAATAATCACTTTAGAATGATCGACATGTCCGCAATATTTGTCTAGACCATTTTGATTTAGATATCAGAATGACACGAATCCAATGCCCACGTTAAGCTTGCTCAATTTTCTATATTTTGACAAAATTTGAGACAGAAATAGAGACGACAAAGCATCTAAGTAATCCAATCTATCCCAAACTACGTGATGCCATGCTTTATGCTTCATTTATAGGTCTTTACTTAATGAGAACCAATGATCAGTTTTGAATGATCACTTTAACTGGCCGATCAACTTGACAAGTCTGCACAAATTATCTGTAACTTTTGATTTAGAGCTCAGAAACACACAAATTCAATGCCCACGTTAAGCTAGCTCAATTTTCTATATTTTAACAAAATTTGAGATAGAATTAGATACGAAAAAGCATCCAAGTAATCCAATCTATCTGAAATTGTCTGATGCCATGGATTATGCTTCATTTATAAGCTTTTACTCAATGAGCACCAATTATCAGTTTAGAGTCATCATTTTAACTAGCCGATCAACTTGACATGTCCGCACTAAATCGTCCGTAACTTTTGATTTAGAGCTTAAAATGACATGAATCCAATGCCCACGTGAACTAGCTCAATTTTCTATAATATGACAAAATTTGAGAGATAAATGAATACGACAAAGAGTCCAAATAATCCAATCCATCCCAAAAAGCGTGATGCCATGCATCATTCTTCATTTATAAGCTTTTACTTAATGACCAGCAATCGTCACTTTCGAATGATCATTTTAACTGGCCGATCAACTTGACATGTATGCACTAAATCGTCCGTAACTTTTTATTTATAGCTCAGAATGGCACGAATCCAATATCCACATTAAGCTAGTTCAATTTTCTATTTGTGACAAAATTTTCGATAGAATTAGATAAGAAAAAGCATCCCAGTAATCCAATCTAACCCAAACTCCGATTTGCCATGCCTTATGCTTTCTTTATAAGCCTTTACTTAATGAGCACCAATGATCATTTTAGAATGATCATTTTAATTGGCCGATCAACTTGACATATCCACACTAAATCCTCTGTAACTTTTGTTTTAGAGCTCTGGTGCCCTTGTTAAGCTAGCTCAATTTTCTATGTTATGACAAAATTTAAGACCGAAATGGAGATGACAAAGCCCCCAAGTAATCCTATGTATCCCAAACTCTGTAATGCCATACATTATGCTTCATTTATAAGCATTGAATCAATGAGCACCAATGATCAGTTTAGAATAATCATATTATCTGGCCGTTGAACTTGACATGTCTACAATAAATTGTCTGTAACTTCTAATTTGAAGCTCAAAATGACATGAATCCAATGCCGACGTTAAGCTACCTCAATTTTCTATATTGCAACAAACTTTGAGATAGAGATAGATATGACAACATATCCAAGTAATCCAATCCATCCCAAACTACGTGACGCCATGCATTACTTTTCATTTATAAGCTTTTACGCAATGAGCACCAATGATCATTTTAACTGGACGATCAACTTAACATGTCTACACTAATCCATCCACAACTTTTGATTCATAGCTCATAATGAAATGAATCCAATACCCACATTAATCTAGTTGAATTTTCTATATTGTGACAAATTTTGAGACAGAACTAGATACGACAAAGCATCCAAGTAATCCAATCTATCCCAAACTTCGTGATACCATGCATTATGCTTCATTTATTAGCCTTTCCATAATGTGCACCAATGATCAGTTTAAAAGAATCACTTTAACTGGCCGGTCAATTTGACATGTCCACACTAAATTGTCTGTACCTTTTGATTTAGTGCTCAAAAACACCGGAATCAAATGCCCAGGTTAAGGTAGCTCAATTTTCTATGATGGGACAAAATTTTAGACAGAAGAAGATATGACAGAGCGTCCAAGTTATCCAATCTATACAAAACTATGTGATGTCATGCCTTATGCTTCAGTTATTAGCCTTTAGTTAATGAGCACCAATAATCAGTTCAGAATGATCACTTTAATTGGCCGATCAACTTGACATGTCTACACTAAATCGTCTGTAACTTTTGATTGAGAGCTCATAATGACACGAATCCAATGTCGACGTTAAGCTATCTCAATTTTCTATGTTGTGACAAAATTTGAGATAGAAATAGATACGACAAAGCATCCGAGTAATCCAATCTATCTAAAATTGTGTGATGCCTAGGATTATGCTTCATTTAAAAGCCTTTACTCAATGAGCACAATGATCACTTTAGAATTATCACTTTAACTGGCCGATCAATTTGACATGTCCGCACTAAATCGTTCGTAAATTTTGTTTCAGAGCTTAAAATGACATGAATCCAATGCCCACGTTAAGCTAGCTAAATTCCTATAACATGACAAAATTTGAGACAGAATAGATACGATAAATCGTCCAAGTGACCCAATTAATCCCAAATTACAAGACGCCATGCATTATTCTTCATTTATAAGCTTTTACTCAATGGGCACCAATGATCAGTTTAGAATGATCACTTTAACAGGCCGGTCAACTTGAAATATCCACACTAAATCGTTTGTAACTTTTGATTTTGAGCTCAAAATGACACGAATCTAATGCCCTCGTTAAGCTAGCTCAATTTTCTATATTTTGAGAAAATTTAAGATAGAAATAGAGACGACAAAGCGTCAAAGTAATCCAAACTTTCCAAATATGCCTGATGCCATGCTTTATGCTTCATTTATAAGCCTTTACTTAATGAGCACCAATGATCAGTTTAGAATGATCATTTTGCCTAGCCAATCAACTTGACATGTCTGCACTAAATCATCCATAACTTATGATTTATAACTCAGAATGATATGAATGCAATACCCACTTTAAGCTAGTTCAATTTTCTATATTCTGACAAAATTTGAGACAGATCTAGATACAACAAAGCGTCCAAGTAATCCAATCTATCCTAAACTGCGTGATGCCATGCCTTATGCTTCATGTATTAGCCTTTAGTTAATGAGCACCAATGATCATTTTGGAATGAGCACTTTAATTGGCCAACCAACTTGACAAGTCTACACTAAATCCGCCGTAACTTTTGATTTAGAGCTTAGAATGAGACGAATCCAATGTCCACGTTAAGCTAGCTCAATTTTCTATATTGTGACAAAATTTGAGACAGAAATAGATACGAAAAAGCGTTAAACTAATCCAATCCATCCCAAACTACGTGATGCCATGCATTATTTTTCATTTATAAGGTTTTACAGAATGCGCACCAATGTTCAGTTTAGAATGATCACTTTAACTGGCCAATCAACTTGACCTATCCACTCTAAATCGTTTGTAACGTTTGATTTAGAGCTCTGAATGACACGAACCTAATGCCCACGTTAAGCTAGCTCAATTTTCTATATTTTGAGAAAATTTGAGATAGAAATATCTCAAAGTAATCGAAACTATCGAAAAATGCGTGATGTCATGCTTTGTGGTTTATTTGTAAGCCTTTACTTAATGAGCACCAATGATCAGTTTAGAATGATCATTTTGACTGGCCAATCAACTTGACATTTCTGCACTAAATCGTCCATAACTCTTGATTTATAGCTCAGAATTATACGAATCCAATACCCACATTAAGCTAGTTCAATTTTCTATATTCTCAGAAAATTTGAGACAGAACTAGATACAACAAAGCATCCAAGTAATCCAATCTATGCCAATCAACTTGACATTTCTACACTAAATCGTCCATAACTTTTGATTTATAGCTCAGAATTACACGAATCCAATACCCACATAAAGCTAGTTCAATTTTCTATATTATCAGAAAATTTGAGACAGAACTAGATACAACAAAGCATCCAAGTAATCCAATCTATCCCAAACCGTGTGATGCCATGCCTTAAGCTTCATTTGTTAGCCTTTAATCAATGAGCACCAATGATCAGTTTGGAATGATCACTTTAATTGGCCGATCAACTTCACATGTCCACACTAAATCCGCCATAAATTTTGATTTAGAGCTCACAATGACATGAATCCAATGTACACGTTAAATTAGCTCAATTTTCTATATTGTGACAAAATTTGAGACCAAAATAGATACGATAAAGCATCCAAGTAATCCAATCTATCTAAAATTGTGTGATGCCTTGGATTATGATTCATTTTTTAAGCCTTTACTCAATGAGCACAATGATCAGTTTAGAATCATCACTTTAACTAGCCGATCAACTTGACATGTACACACTAAAACGTCCGTAACTTTTTATTTAAAACTTAAAATAACATGAATCTAATGCACACATTAAGCTAGCTCAATTCCTATAATATGAAAAATTTGAGACAGAAATAGATAGGACACAGCATCCAAGAAATCCAATCCATCCCAAACTACGTGCACCATGCATTATTCATCATTTATAAGCTTTTACTCAATCGGCACCAATGATCAGTTTAGAATGATCCTTTTAACTTGCCGAGCAACTTGACATGTCGGCTCTAAATCGTCCGTAACTTTTGATTTAGAGCTCAGAATGATAGGAATCCAATTTCTACGTTAAGCTAGATCAATTTTCTATATGGTAACAAAATTTGAGACTTAAATAGATACGACAATGCGTCCCGGTAACCCAATCTATCTAAAACTGTGTGATGCCATGCATTGTGATTCATTTATATTCTTTTACTGAATGAGCACCATTGATCAGTTTAGAAAGATCACTTTAACAGGCCAATCAACTTGACATATCCACACTAAATCGTTTGTAACTTTTGATTTAGACGCTAGAAAGACGCGAATCCCATACCTACATTAAGCTAGCGCAATTTTCTAGATTTTGAGAAAATTTGAGATAGAAATAGGGACGACAAAGCATCAAAGTAATCCAAACTATTCCAAAATGCGTGACGCCATGCTTTATGTTTCATTTATAAGCCTTTACTTAATGAGCACCAATGATCAATTTAGAATGATCATTTTAACTAGCCAATAAACTTGACATGTCGGCAATAAATCATCCATAACCTTTGATTTATAGCTCAGAATTACACGAATCAAATACCCACATTAAGCTAGTTCATTTTCTGTATTTTGACAAAATTTGAGATAGAAATAGATACAACAAAGCGTCCAAGTAATCCTATATCCAAAACATCGTGATGCCATGCCTTATGCTTCATTTATTAGCCTTTAGTTAATGAGGACCAATGATAAGTTTAGAATGATCACTTTAATTGGCCGATCAACTTGACATTTCTATACTAAATCTGTCGTAACATTTGATTTAGAGCTCAGAATGACACGAATCCAATGTCCACGTTAAGCTAACTTAATTTTCTATATTGTGACAAAATTAGAGACAGAAATAGATATGAAAAAGCATCCAAGTGATCCAATCTATCTAAAATTGTGAAATGCCGTGGAATATGCTTCATTTACAAGCCTTTACTCAATGAGCACAATGATCAGTTTAGAATCATCAGTTTAACTGGCCGATATACTTGACATGTCCGCACTAAATCATCCGTAACTTTTTATTTAGAGCTTAAAATGACAAGAATCCAATGCCCACTTTAAGCTAGCTCAATTCCTATAATATGACAAAATTTGAGGCAGAAATAGATACGACAAAGCGTCCAAGTAATCCAATCCATCCCAAACTACGTGACGCCATTCATTATTCTTCATTCATAAACTTTTACTCTATGGGCACCAATCATCAGTTTTGAATGATCCTTTTAACTGGCCAAGCAACTTGTCATGTCCGCTCTAAATCGTCCGAAACTTTAGTTTTAGAGCTCAGAATGACAAGAATTAAGCTAGCTCAATTTTCTATATGGTAACAAAATTTGAGACTTAATTAGATACGACAATGCGTCTAGGTAATCAACTCTATCCAAAACTCTATGATGCCATGCATTATGATTCATTTATATGCCTTTACTGAATGAGAACCAATGATCAGTTTAGAATGATCATTTCAATTGGCCAATCAACTTGACATGTCTGAACTAAATCCTCCATAACTTTTGATTAATAGATCAGAATGACACGAATCAATTACCCACATTAACCTAGTTCAATTTTATATATTGTGACAATATTTGAGACAGAACTAGATACAACAAAGCGTCCAAGTAATCCAATCTATCCCAAACAGCGCTCAAAATCCAATGCTTAAAATTTTGGCTTAAAATTACACAAATCCAATGCCCACATTCAGCTAGCTCAATTTTCTATATTTTTGACTAAATTTAATATTGAAATTGAGACAAAAAAGCATCCAAGTAATCCAATCTATCCCAAAATGCGTGATGCCATGCTTTATGCTTCATTTATAAGCCTTTACTTTATGAGCGCCAATGATCAGTTCAGAATGATCACTTTAACTAGCCGATCAATTTGACATGTCCGCACTCTATCGTACGTAACTTTTGATTTATAACTCAGAATAACACAAATCCAATGCCCACGTTAAGCTAGCTCAAATTTCTATATTGTAACAAACTTTGAGACAGAAATAGATACGACAAAGCATTCCAGTAATCCAATTGATCCCAAACTACGTGACGCATGCATTTTCTTCATTTATAAGCTTTTACTCAATGAGCACCCATGATTAGTTTAGAATGATCCTTTTGACTGGCCGATCAAGTTGACATTTCTGCAATAAATCATCTGTAACTTTTGATTTATAGCTCAGAATGACACTAATCCAATGCCCACATTAAGCTAGTTCAATTTTCTATATTGTGACAAAATTTGACACTGAACTAGATACGACAAAGCGTCCAAGTAATCCAATCTATCCCAAACTGCGTGATGCCATGCATTATGCTTCATTTATATGTCTTGACTAAATTAGCACCAATGATCAGTTTAGAATAATCATATTAATTGGACGATCAACTTGACATGTACGCACTAAATCGTCCGTAACTTTTGATTTAGAGCTCAGAATGACACGAATCCAATGCCAACATTGAGCTAGATCAATTTTCTATATTTTGAGAGAATTTGAGACAGAAATAGAGCCGAGAAAGTGTCCAAGTAATCCAATCTATCCAAACTGCTTGATGCCATGCTTTAGGTTTCATTTATAAGACTTTACTTAATGAGCACCAATCAACTAGACATGTCCGCACTAAATCGTCCGCATTGATTTAGTGCTCAGAATGACACGAATCCAATGCCCACGTTAAGCCTGCTCAATTTTGTATACGGTAACAAAATTTGAGACCGAAATAGACACGAAAATGCGTCCAAAATGTGTAATGCCATGCATTATGATTCAATTATATGCCTTTACTCAATAAGCACCAATGATCAACTTAGAATGATCACTTTAACTGGACGAGCAACATGACGTATCCACACTAAATCCTCTGTAACTTTTGATTTAGAGATTAGAATGACAAAAATCCAATGCCCACGTTAAGTTAGCTCAATTTTCTATATTTTGACAAAATTTGAGATTGAAATCGAGACGACAAAGCGTCCAAGTAATCTAATCTATCCCAAAATGCGTGATGCCATGTTTTATGATTCATTTATATGCTTTTACTCAATAAGAACCAATGATCAGTTTAGAATAATCATATTAACTGGCCGACCAACTTGACATGTCCGAACTAAATCGTCCGTAACTTTTGATTTTGAGCTTAGAATGAGACGAATCCAATGCCCACGTTAAGCTAGGTAAATTTTTTATATTTTGACAAAAAGTTATATAGAAATAGAGACAAAAAGCATCCAATTTATCCAATTTATCCAAAAACTGTGTGATGCCATGCATTATGCTTCATTTATAAGCCTTTACTCAATGCACACCAATGATCTGTTTAGAATGATCACTTTAACTGGCCCATCAACTTGACATGTCTGCAGTAAATGGTCCGTAACTTTTAATTTAGAGCTCCGAGTACATGAATCCAATTCCCACGTTATGCTAGCTCAATTTTCTCTATTGTGACAAACTGTGATACAGAAATAGATACGACAATGCATCCAAGTAATCCAATGGATCCCAAACTATGTGATGCCATGCAATATTCTTCATTTTTAAGCTTTTACTCAATGAGCACCAATGACTAGTTTAGAATGATCGTTTTAACTGGAAAATCAACTTGACAAGCCTGCACTAAATCGTCCGTGACTTTTGATTTATAGCTCAGAATGACACGAATCCAATGCCCACATTAAGCTAGTTCAAATTTCTATATTTTGATATAATTTGAGACAAAACAAGATACAACAACGCATTCAAGTAGTCTTGTCTATCCCAAACTGCGTGATGCCATGCACTATGCTTCATTTATAAGCTTTTACTCAATGAGCACAAATGATCTGTTTAGAACGATCCTTGTAACTGGCCGTTCAACTTGACATGTCTACACTAAATCGTCGTATCTTTTGATTTATAGCTGAGAAACACATGAATCCAATGCCCACGCTAAGCTAGCTCAATTTTCTATATTGTAGCAAAATTTGAGACAAAAAAAGATAAGACAAAGCGTCCAACTAATCCAATCTAGCTAAAACTATCTTATGCCATGCATTATACTTCATTTATAAGCTTTTACTCTGTGTGCACCAATGATCAGTTTAGAATGATCACTCTAACTGGCCGATCAACTTGACATGTCCACAATAAATCATTCGAAAGTTTTGATTTAGGGCTTAAAATGACACCAATCCAATGCCCATGTTAAATTAGCTCCATTTTCTATATTTTGACAAAATTTAATATAGAAATAGAGAGGACAAAGCGTCCAAGTAATCCAATCTATCCCAAAATGCGTGATGCCTTGCTTTATGATTCATTTATAAGCCTTCACTTAATGAGCACAAATGATCAGTTTAGAATGATCAATTTAACTAGCCGATCAACTTGACAAGTCCGTACGCAATCGTCCGTAACTTTTGATTTAGAGATCAAAAATACACGAATCCAATGCCCACATTAAGCTAGCTCAATTATAAATATTGTACCAAATTTGAGACCGAAATAGATATGACAAAGCGTTCAAGTAATCCAGTCTATCCAAAACATTGTGATGCCATCCATTATGCTTCATTTGTAAGCCTTTACTCAATGAGCACCGATGATCAATTTAATTATCATTTTACCTGGCCGATCAATTGGACATATCCACACTAAATCATTTTTAACTTTTGATTTAGGGCTTAAAATGACATGAATCCAATGTCCACGTTAAGCTAGCTCAATTTTCTATGTTGTGATAAAATTTGAAATTGAAATAGATTCAACAAAGCATCCAAGTAATCCAATCCATCGCAAACTGCGTGATTCTAAGCATTATTTTTCATTCATAAGCTTTTACTCAATGAGCAACAATGATCATTTTAGAATGATCATTTTAATTGTCTGAACAACTTGACATGTTTGCACTAAATCATCCGTAACGTTTTTTTTGGAGCTCAGAATGACACCAATCAAATGCCCACGTTAAGCTAGCTCAATTTTCAATATTGTGACAAATTTTGAGACAGAAATAGATACAACAAAGAGTCCAAGTAATCCAATCTATCCCAAACTGTGTGATGTCATGCATTATTCTTCATTTATAAGCTTTTACTCAATGAACACCAATGACCAGTTTAGATTGATCATTTTAATTTGCCGATCAATTTGACATGTCTGCACTAAATCGTCTATAACATTTGATTTACCGCTCTGAATGACACGAATCTAAAGTCAATGTTAAGCTGGCTCAATTTTCTATATTGTGAAAAAATTTGAGACAGAAATATATATGACCATGTCCAAGTAATCCAATCCATCCCAAACTACTTGATGGCATGCATTCTTCTTTATTTATAAGCTTTTACTCAATGAGCACCAATGATGAATTTATAATGATCAATTTAACAAGCTGATCAACTTGACATGTATGCACTAAATCTTCCGTAACTTTTGATTTTTAGCTCAGAATGATAAGAATCAAATACCCACATTAATCTTGTTCAATTTTCTATATTGTGACAAAATTTGAGACCGAACAAATACAACAAATCGTCCAAGAAATCCATTATATCCCAGACTGCGTGATGGCATGCATTATGATTCATTTATTAGCCTTTGCTGAATGAGCACCAATGATCAGTATAGAATGATCACTTTAAATGGCTGATCAACTTGACATGTCCACACTAAATCGTTGGTAACTTTTGATTTAGGGCTCAGAATGACACGAATCCAATGTCCACGTTAATCTAGCTCGATTTTCTATATTTTAAAAAAATTTAGGACAGAAAAAGAAACGACAAAGCGTCCAAGTAATTAAATATATCCCAAACTACGTGCTGCCATGCACTATCCTTGATTTATTGAACTTTCCTTAATGAGCACCAATGATCAGTTTAGAATGATCACTTTAACTGGCCGATCAATTTGACATATCCACACTAAATCGTAACTAACTTTTGATTTAGAGCTCCGAATGACACGAATCCAATGTCTACGTTAATCTAGCTCAATTTCTTAAATTTTGACAAAATTTAGGACAGAAAAAGAGACGACAAAGCATTCAAAAATCCAATCTATCCCAAAATGCATGATGGAATGCTTTATTCTTTATTTATAAGCCTTTACTTAATGAGCACAAATGATCAGTTTAGAATGATTACTTTAACGCGCCGATCAACTTGACATATCCGCAGTAAATCGTCCGTAACTTTTGATTTCGAGGAAAGACACGAATCGAATGCCCACGTTAAGATAGATCAACTTTCTATATTGTAGCAAAATTTGAGACAGGAATAGTTACGAAAAAGCATCCAAGTAATCTAATACATCCCAAACTGCGTGTTAACATGCATTATTGTTCATTTATAAGCTTTTACTCAATGAGCACCAATGATTAGTTTAGAATGATCATTTTGACTGACCAATCAACTTGACATGTATGCACTAAATCGTCCATTAGTTTTTATTTATAGCTTCGAATGACACGAATCCAATGTCAACGTTAAGCTGGCTCAAATTTCTATATTGTGACAAAATTTGGTTTAAAGCTAAATCTTCCATAACTTTTGATTTAAAGCTCTGAATGACACGAGTCCAATGTCCACTTTAGTAAGCTAGCTCAATTTTCTATATTGTGACAAAATTTGGGACAGAAAAAGAGACGACAAAGCGTCAAAGTAATCCAATCTATCCCGAACTGCGTGATGCCATGCTTTATGCTTCATTTATAAGCCTTTACTTAATGAGCAACAATGATCAGTTTAAATGACCACTTTAACTGGCCGATCAACTTAACATGTCTACACTAAATCGTCCATAACTTATGATTTATAGCTCCGAATGACACGAATCCAATACCCACATTAAGCTAATTTTATATTCTATATTGTGACAAAATTTGAGATAGAACTAGATACAACAAAGCGTCCAAGTAATCCAATATATCCCAAACAGCGTGATACCATGCCTTATGCTTCATTCCTAAGACTTTAGTTAGTAAGCACCAATGATCGGTTTAGAATGATCACTTTAAGTGGCTGATCAACTTTACATGTCCACACTAAATCGTCCGTAACTTTCGATTTAGAGCTCTGAATGACATGAATCCAATGTCCACGTTAAGCTAGCTCAATTTTCTATACTGTGACAAATTTGAGATAGAAATAGATACGACAACGCATACAAGTAATCCAATCCATTCAAACTGCGTGATGCCGTGCATTATTCTTTATTTATAAGATTTTACTCAATGAGCACCATTGATCAGTTTAGAAATATCAATATAATTGGCCGATCAATTTGTAATGTCCGCACTAAATTGTTTGTAACTTTTTATTTAGAGCTTAAAATGACATGAATCCAATGCCCACGTTAAGCTCGTTCAATTTTCTATAATATGACAAAAAGTTGGGACAGAAATAGATTCGACAAAGCATCCAAGTAATCTCATCCATGCCAAACTGTGTTATTTAATGCATTATTTTTCATTTATAAGGTTTTATTGAATGAGCACTAATGATCAGTTTATAATGATCATTTTAACTTGTCGATCAACTTGTCATGTCTGCACTAAATCGTCCATAACTTTTGATTTATAGCTTATAATGACTCGAATCCAATGCCTACGTTAAGCTAGGTTAGTTTTCTATTTGCTAACAAAATTTTAGACAAAAATTGATACAAAAATGAGTTCAAGTAATCCAGTCTATCCAAAACTAAGTGATGCCTTGCATTATGATTGATTTGTACGCTTTTACTCAATGAGCACTAATGATCAATTTAGAATGGTCACTTTTAACTGGCCGATCAACTTGATATATCCACACTAATTCGTCTGTAACTTTTGATTTAGAGCTCAGAATAACATGAATCCAATGCCCTCGTTAAGCTAGCTCAATTTTCTATATTTTCACAAAATTTGAGATAGAAATAGAGATGAAAAAGCATCCAAGTAATCCAATCTATCCCAAAATCTGTGTTGTCATGCTTTCTGCTTTATTTATAAGCCTTTACTTAATGAGCACCAAAGATCAGTTTAGAATGATCATTTTATTGGGCCAGTCAACTTGACATGTCTGCACTAAATCGTCCATAAATTTTGATTTATAGCTCAGAATGACAAGAATCCAATACCCACATTAAGCTGTTTCAATTTTCTATATTGTGACAAAATTTGAGACAAAATTAGATGTAGCAAAGCGTCCAAGTAATCTAATCTATCCCAAACTGTGTGATGCCATGCCTTATGCTTCATTTATAAGCCTTTACTTTGTGAGCACCAATGATCAGTTTAGACTGATCACTTTAATTGGCCGATCAACTTGACATGTCCATACTAAATCGCCCATAACTTTCGATTTAGAGCTCCGAATGACACGAATCCAATGTCCACGTTAAGCTAGTTCAATTTTCTAAATTGTGACAAAATTTGTGACAAAAATAGATACGATAAAGTGTACAAGTAATCTAGTCCATTCCAAATGCGTGATGCTATGCATTGTTCATCATTCATAAGCTTTTACTCAATGAGCACCAATGATCACTTTAGAATGATCACTTTGATAGGCTGATCAACTTGACATATCCACACTAAATCGTCCGTAACTTTTGATTTAGAGGATACACACGAATCCAATGCCCACATTAAGGTAGCTCAATTTTCTATATTGTAACAAAATTTGAGACAGGAACAGATACGAAAAAGTGTCCAAGTAATCCAATATATCCCAAACTTTGTAATAACATGCATTATTGTTCATTTATAAGATTTTACTCAATGAGCACCAATGATTAGTTTAGAATGATCATTTTGACTGGCCGATCAATTTGACATGTACGCACTAAATCGTCCATGACTTTTGATTTATTGCTCCGAATGAAACGATTAAAATACCCACATTAAGCTAGTGCAACTTTCTATACGGTGACAAAATTTGAGACAAAACTAGAAACGAAAAAGCATCCTAATTATTTAATCGATCCCAAACATAGTGATGCCATGCATTGTGCTTTATTTATTAGCCTTTCCTCAATGAGCACAAATGATCAGATTAGAACAATCACTTTAACTGGCCGATCAACTTGATATGTCAACACTAAATTGTTCGTAACTTTTGATTTAGAGTTCAGAACGACACGAATACAGTCTCCACGTTAAGCTGGCTCAATTTTCTATATTGTGACAAAATTTTAGAAAGAAATAGATACGACAAAGCGTTCAAGTAATCCAATAACTGCGTGATGCCATGCATTCTTTTTCATTTATATGCTTTTACTCAATGAGCACCAAAGATGAGTTTAGAATCATCATTTTAATTGGCTGATAACCTTGATATGTCAGCACTATAACGACCGTAACTTTTCTTTTATAGCTCCGAATGACACGAATCCAATACCCACATTAAACTAGTTTAATATTCTATATTGGGATAAAATTTTAGATAGAATTAGATACAACAAAGCGTTCAAGTAATCCAATCCATCCCGAACTGCGTGATGCCATGCATTCTTTTTCATTTATATGCTTTTACTCAATGAGCACCAATGATGAGTTTAGAATGATCATTTTAACAGGCTGATAACCTTGATATGTCAGCACTATAACGTCCGTAACTTTTCTTTTATAGCTCCGAATGACACGAATCCAATACCCACATTAAACTAGTTTAATATTCTATATTGGGATAAAAATTTAGATAGAACTAGATACAACAAAGTGTACGAGTAATCCAATCTATCCCAAAGAGCGTGATACCATGCCTTATGCTTCATTTATAAGCCTTTACATAGTGAGCACCAATGATCAGTTTAGAATGACCACTTTAAGTGGCCGATCAACTTGCCATGTCCACACTAAATCGTCTGTAACTTTTGATTTAGAGCTCTGAATGACACGAATCCAATGTCCACATTATGCTAGCTCAATTTTCTATATTGTGACAAAATTTGAGGTAGAAGTAGATACGACAAAGCGTACAAGTAATCCAATCCATTCAAACTGCGTGATGCCATGCATTATTCTTCATTTATAAGATTTTACTCAATGAGCACCAATGATCAGTTTAGAATTATCAATTTAATTGCCCGATCAACTTGACATGTCTGCACTAAATCGTTTGTAACTTTTGATTTAGAGCTTAAAATGACACGAATCCAATGCCCACATTAAACTAGCTCAATTTTTAATAATATGACAAAATTTGAGACCGAAATAGATACGACAAAGCATCCAAGTAATCTAATCCATCCCAAACTACGTGATGCCAGGCATTATTTTTCATTTATAAGGTTTTATTGAATGAGCACCAATGATCAGTTTAGAATGATCATTTTAACTTGCCGATCATCTTGTCATGTCTGCACTAAATCGTCCATAACTTTTGAATTATAGATTAGAATGACACGAATCCAATGCCTACGTTAAGCTAGCTCGGTTTTTGATAGGATAACAAAATTTTAGACTGAAATTGATACAAAAACGAGTCCAAGTAATCCAGTCTATCGAAAACTAAGTGATGCCATGATTTATGATTCATTTATACGCTTTTACTCAATGAGCACTAATGCAGTTTAGAATGATCACTTTTTACTGGCCGATCAACTTGACATATCAACACTAATTCGTCTGTAACTTTTGATTTAGAGCTCAAAATAACACGAATCCAATGCCCACGTTAAGCTATTTCAATTTTCTATATTTTGACATAATTTTAGTTATAAATAGACGAAAAAGAATCCATGTAATCCAGTATATCCCAAAATGCGTGATGCCATGCTTTATGCTTCATTTATAATCCTTTACTTAATGAGCACCAATGATCAGATTAGAATGATCACTTTAACTGGCCTACCAACTTGACATATCCGCATTAAATCTTCCACAACTTTTGATTTAGAGGAAATACACGAATCCAATGCCCACATTAAGGTAGCTCAATTTTCTATATTGTAACAAAATTTAAGACCGGAACAAATACGAAAAAGCGTCCAAGTAATCCAATACATCCCAAACTGTGTGATAGCATGCATTATTGTTGCTTTATAAGCTTTTACTCAATGAGCACCAATAATTAATTTAGAATGATCATTGTGACTGGCCGATTAACTTGACATGTATGTACTAAATCATCCATAACTTTTGAATTATTGCTCCGAATGACACGAATAAAATACCCACATTAAGCTAGTGCAACTTTCTATACGATGACAAAATTTGAGACAAAACTAGATACGAAAAAGCATCCAAATTATCGAATCTATCCCAAACAGCGTGATGCCATGCATTATACTTTATTTATTAGCCTTTCCTCTATGAGCACCAATGATCAGATTAGAACAATCACTTTAACTGGCCGATCAACTTGACATGTCAACACTAAATGGTTTGTAATTTTCTATATTTTGACAAAATTTTAGATAGAAATAGATACGACAAAGCGTTCAAGTAATCCAATCCATCCCAAACAGCCATGCATTCTTTTTCATTTATAAGCTTTTACTCAATGAACACCAATGATGAGTTTAGAATGATCATTTTAACTGGTTGATAACCTTGATAAGTCTGCACTATATCATCCGTAACTTTTCTTTTATAGCTCCGAATAACACGAATCCAATACCCACATTAAGCTAGTTTATTATTCTATATTGTGATAAAATTTTAGACAGAAACAAAGCGTACACGTAATCCAATCTATCCCAAAGAGCGTGATACCATGCCTTATGCTTCATTTATAAACCTTTACTTAGTGAGCACCAATGATAAATTTAGAATGATCACTTTAAGTGGCCAATCAACTTGCCATGTCCACACTAAATCATCTGTAGCTTTTGATATAGAGCTCTGAATGACACGAATCCATTCTCCACATCAAGCTAGCTCAATTTTTTATCTAGAGCTTAAAATGACATGAATCCAATGCCCACGTTAAGCCAGCTCAATTTTCTATAATATGACAAAATTTGAGACCAAAATAGATACGACAAAACGTCCAAGTAATCTAATCCATCCCAAACTGCGTGATGCCAAGCATTATTTTTCATTCGTAAGGTTTTATTGAATCAGCACCAATGATCAGTTTAGAATGATCATTTTAACTTGCCGATCAACTTGTCATGTCCGCACTAAATCGTCCATAACTTTTGATTTATAGCTTAGAATGACATGAATCCAATGCCTATGTAAAGCTAGGTCAATTTTCTATATGATAACAAAATTTTAGACAGAAACTGATACGAAAATGAGTCCAAATAATCCCGTCTATCCAAACTAAGTGATGCCATGCATTATGATTCATTTATACGCTTTTACCTAACGAGCACTAAGGATCAGTTTAGAATGATCACTTTTAACAGGCCGATCAACTTGACATATACACACTAATTCTTCTGTAACTTTTGATTTAGAGATCAGAATAACACGAATCAGATGCCCTCGTTAAGCTAGTTCAATTTTCTATATTTTGAAAAAATTTGAGATAGAAATAGAGACGAAAACGCATCCAACAAAACCAATCTCTCCCAAAATGCTTGATGTCATGCTTTCTGCTTTATTTATAAGCCTTTACTTAATGAGAATCAATGATCAGTTTAGAATGATCATTTTAACAAGCCAATCAACTTGACATGTCTGCACTAAATCGGCCATAACTTTTGATTTATAGCTCAGAATGATAGGAATCCAATACCCACATTAAGCTTGTTCAATTTTTTATATTGTGACAAAATTGGAGATAGAACTAGATACAACAAAGCATCCAAGTAATCCAATGTATCCTAAACTGTGTGATGCCATGCCTTATGCTTCATTTATTACCCTTTACTTAGTGAGCACCAATGATCAGTTTAGAATGATCACTTTAATTGGCCGATTAACTTGACATGTCCACACTAAATTGCCCATAACTTTTGATTTAGAGCTCAGAATGATACAAATCCAATATCCACGTTAAGCTAGTTCAATGTTCTATATTGTGACAAAATTTGAGACAGAAATTGATACAACAAAGCGTACAAGTAATCCAGTCCATCCCAAACTGCGTGATGCCATGCATTGTTCTTCATTCAGAAGATTTTACTCAATGAGCACCAATGACCAGTTTAGAATGATCACTGTAACTGGCCGATCAACTTAACATATCCACACTAAATCGTCCGTAACTTTTGATTTAGAGGAAACACACGAATCCAATGCCCACATTAAGATAGCTCAATTTTCTATTTTGTAACAAAATTTGAGACAGGAATAGATATGAAAAAGCGTCCAAGTAATCCAATCTATCCCAAACTCTGTGATAA
>JAENJI010000013.1:2329019-2623528 GCA_018901935.1 Pugionium cornutum | reverse complement strand
TATTTCTATCTCTAATTTTGTCACAATATAGAAAATTGAGTTATATTAACGTGGGGATTGGATTCATGTCATTATGAGCTCTAAATCAAAGTTATAGACGATTTAGTCCGGAAATGTTAAGTTGATTGGCAAGTTAAAGTGATCATTCTAAACTGATCATTGGTACTCATTGAGTAAAGGCTTATAAATGATGCATAATGCATGACATCACACCGTTTAGGATAGATTGGATTAGATGGACCCTTTGTCGTATCTATTTCTCTCTCAAATTTTGTCACAATATAAAAAATTAAGCTAGCTTAACGTGGGTCTTGGGTTCGTATCATTCAGAGCTCCTTTGTCGTATCTATTTCTCTCTCAAATTTTGTCACAATATAGAAAATTAAGCTAGCTTAACGTGGGTCTTGGGTTCGTATCATTCAGAGCTCTAAATCAAATGTTACGGACGATTTAGTGTGGACATGTCAATTTGATCGGCCAGTTAAAGTGATCATTCTAAACTGATCATTGGTTCTCATTGAGTAAAGGCTTACAAATGAAGCATAATGCATGACTTCACGCAGTTAGGGATAGATTCGATTACTTGGACGCTTTGTTATATCTATTGTTGTGTCAATTTTGTCACAATATAGCAAATTGAGCTAGATTAATGCGGGCACTGGACTCGTGTCATACTAAGCTCTAAATCAAAAGTTACAGATGATTTAGTGCAGACATGTCAAGTTGATCGGCCAGTTAAAGAGATCATTCTAAATTGATCATTGGTGTTCATTGAATAAAGGCTTATAAATGAAGTATAATAAATGACATCACATAGTTCAGGATTTATTGGATTACTTGGACGCTTTGTCATATCTATTTATGTCTCAAATTTTCTCACAATATAGAAAATTCAGCTAGCTTAACGTGGGCATTGGATTCGTGCCATTTTGAGCTCTAAATTAAAAGTTACGGACAGTTTAGTGCGAACATGTCAAGTTGATATACCTGCTAAAATGATCATTCTCAACTGATCATTGGCGTTCATTGAGAAAAGGCTTATAAATATAGCATAATGCATGGCATCATTCAGTTTTGGCTAGATTGTATTTCTTGAACGCTTAATGTATATATTGCTGTCCCAAATTTTGTCACGATATAGAAATTGAGCTACCTTAACGTGGGCATTGGATTCATGTAATTCCGAGCTCTAAATCAAAAGTTACGTACGATTCAGTGCGGAAATGTCAAGTTGATCGGCCAGTAAAAGTGATCATTCTAAACTTATCATTGGTGCTCATTGAGTAATGGCTTATAAATGATTCATAATGCATGGCATCACGCAGTTTGGAATAGATTTTATTACTTGGACACTTTGTCGTAACTATTTCTGCCTCAAATTTTGTCAAAATATAGAAAATTGAGCTAGCTTAACGTGGGCATTGGATTCGTGTCATTCTGAGCTCTAAATCAAAGGTTACGGATCATTTAGTGCGGAAATGTCAAGTTGATTGGCCAGTTAAAGTGATCATTCTAAACTGATCATTGGTGCTCATTGAGTAAATGCTTACAAATGAAGCATAATGCATGAAATCACGCAGTTAGGGATATATTTGATTACTTGGATGCTTTGTCGTATCTATTTATGTCTCAAATTTTTTCACTATATAGAAAATTAAGCTAGCTTAAAGTGGGCATTGCGTTCGTGTCATTCGGCGCTCTAAATCAAAAGCTACGGATGATTTAGTGCGGTCATGTCAAGTTTATCGGCCAGTTGAAGTGATCATTCTAAACTGATCATTGGTGCTCATTGAGTAAAGGCTTATAAATGATGCACAATGCATGACATCACGCACTTCGGGATAGATTGGATTTCTTGGATGCCTTGTCATATATTTTTCTGCCTCAAATTTTGTCACAATATAGAAAATTGAGCTAGCTTAACGTGGTCAATGGATTCGTGTCATTCTGAGCTATAAATCATAAGTTACGGAAGATTTAGTGCGGACATGTCAAGTTGATCAGCCAGTTAAAGTGATAATTCTTAACTGATCATTGGCGATCATTGAGTAAAGGCTTATAAATGAAGCATAATGCATGGCATCACCCATTTTGGGATAGATTGGATTATATGGACCCTTTTTCGTATCTATTTCTGTCTCAAATTTTATCACAATATAGAAAATTGAGCTAGCTGAAAGTGGGCATTGGATTCGTGTCATTCGACGCTATAAATCTAAAGTTACGTACGATTCAGTGAGGAAATGTCAAGTTGATCCGCTAGTTAACATGATCATTCTAAACTTATCATTGGTGCTCATTGAGTAAAGGCTTATAAATGATTCATAATGCATGACATCACGTAGTTCGGAATAGATTGGATTACTTGGACACTTTGTCATATCTATTTCTGCCTCAAGTTTTGTCACAATATAGAAAATATAGGTAGCTTAACGTGGGCATTGGATTCGTGTCATTCTGAGCTGTAAATCAAATGTTATGGACGATTTAGTGCAGACATGTCAAGTTGATCGGCAAGTTAAAGTGATCATTCTAAACTGATCATTGGTGCTCATTGAGCAAATGCTTACAAATGAAGCATAATGCATGACATCACGCAGTTAGAGATTGATTGGATTACTTGGACACTTTGTCGTATTTTTTTCAATGTCAAATGTTGTCACAGTATAGAAAATTGAGCTCGCTTAACGTGGGAATTGGATTCGTGTCATTCTGAGCTCTAAATCAAAAGTTACATACTATTTAGTGCGGTGATGTCAAGTTCATCAGACAGTTAAAGTGACCATTCTGAACTGATCACTGGTACTCATTGAGTAAATGCTTACAAATGAAGCATAATGCATGACATCACGCAGTTCGAGATAGATTGGTTTCTTGGATGCTTTATTGTATCTATTTCTGTCTCTAATTTTGTCACAATATAAAAAATTGAGCTAGCTTAGCATGGGCATTAAATTCGTGTCATTCTGCGCTCTAAATCAAAATTTACGAATGATTTAATGCGTACATGTCAAGTTGATCACCTAGTAAAGTTATCATTCTAAACTGATCATTTGTGCTTATTGAGTAAAGGCTTATAAATGATGCACAATGCATGACATCACGCACTTCGGGATAGATTGGATTACTTGGCTTCCTTATCATATCTAGTTCTGCCTCAAATTTTGTCAAAATATAGAAAATTGAGCTAGTTTAACGTGGGCATTGGATTCTTTTCAGTCTGACCTCTAAATCAAAAGTTTGGATAGTTTAGTGCGGACATGTCAAGTTTATCGGTCCGTTAAAGTGATCATTTTTAACTGATCATTGGTGCTCATTGATTAAAGGCTTATAAATGATGCATAACGCTTGACATCACACAGTTCAGGATAGATTGGATTACATGGACGCTTTTTCGAATCTATTCCTGTCTCAAATTTTGTCACAATATAGAAAATTGAGTTAGTTTAACATGGGCATTGGATTCGTTTCAGTCTCACCTTTAATTCAAAAGTTCGGACGATTTAGTGCGGACATGTCAATTTGATCGTCCCGTTAAAGTGATCATTTTTAACTGATAATTGGTGCTCATTGAGTAAAGGCTTATAAAGGAAGTACAATGCATTACATCACGCACTTCAGTATAGAATGGATTACTTGGACGCTTTGGCGAATCTATTTCTGCCCCAAATTTTATCACAATATAGAAAATTGAGCTAGCTAAACGTGGGCATTGGATACGTGTCATTCTCAGCTATAAATCATAAGTTACGGACGATTTAGTGCGGACATGTCAAGTTGATCGGCGAGTTAAAGTGATCATTTTTAACTAATCATTGGTCATCATTAAGTAAATGCTTATAAATGCAGCATAATGCATGGCATCACGCAGTTCGGGATAGATTGGATGACATAGACGCTTTGTTGTATCTATTTCTGTCTCAAATTTTACCACAATAGAGAAAATTGAGCTAGCTTAACGTGGGCATTGGATTCATGCCATTCCGTGCTCTAAATCAAACGTTAGAAACGATTTAGTGCGTACATGTTAAGTTGATCGGCCTGTTAAAATGATCATTTTAAACTGATCATTTGTGCTCATTGAGTAAATGCTTATAAATGAAGTATAATGCATGACATCACGCATTTCTGGATAGATGGGATTACGTGGACGCTTTGGCGTATCTATTTATGCCTCGAATTTTGTCACAATATAGAAAATTGAGCTAGTTTAAGGTGGGAATTAGATTCGTTTCATTCTGAGCTCTGAATCATAAGTTATAGACGATTTAATAAGGAAATGATAAGTTGATCAGCCAGTTAAAGTGATCATTCTTAACTGATAATTGGTGCTCACTGAGTAAGGTCTTATAAATGAAGTATAATGCATGACATCACGTAGTTTGGAATAGATTAGATTATTTAGACGCTTTGTCGTACCTATTAATGTCTCAAATTTTGCCACAATATAGAAAATTAAGCTAGCTTAGCGTAGGCATTGGATTCATGTAATTCGAGCACTAAATCAAAAGTTAAGGACGATTTAGTGCACACATGCCAAGTTGATCGGCTAGTTAAAGTGATCATTCTTAACTGATCATTGATGCTCATTGAGTAAAGGCTTAAAAATGAAGAATAATGCATGGCATCACACAGTTCGGGAAAGATTGGATTACAAGGACGCTTTGTCGTATCTAGTTCTGTCTCATATTTTATTAAAATATAGAAAATTGAGCTAGCTTAACGTGGGCATTGGATTCATGTCATTATGTGCTCTAAATCAAAAGTTACGGACGAATTAATGCGGACATGTTAAGTTGATCGGCTAGTTAAAGTGATTATGCTTAACTGATCATGGTGCTCATTGAGTAAAGACTTATAAATGCAGCATAATGCATGGCATCATGCAGTTCGATAGATTAGATTACATGGACGCTTTGTCGTATCTATTTCTGTCTCAAATTTTATCACAATATAGAAAATTGAGCTAGCTTAACATGAGCATTGGATTGATGCCATTATGTGCTCTAAATTAAAAGTTACGAACGATTTAATGCGGACATGTTAAGTTGATCGGCAAGTTAAAGTGATCATTCTAAACTTGTCATTGGTGCACATTAAGTAAAAGCTTATAAATGAAGTGTAATGCATGACATCACACAGTTCGGTATAGATTAGATTACTTGGACACTTTGTCGTATCTATTTTGTCTTAAATTTTTTCACAATATAGAAAATTGAGCTAGCTTAATGTGCATATTTGATTCTTGTCATTCGGAGCTCTAAATCAAAAGTTACAGACGAATCAAAAGTCAAGTTGATCGGCCATTTAATGTGATCATTCTAAACTGATCATTGGTGCTAATTGAGTAATAGCATAAAAATGAAGCATAATGCATGGCATCACGCAGTTCGGGATAGATTGGATTCGTGGACGCTTTGTCGTATCAATTTCAATCTCAAATTTTGTCACAATAAAGAAAATTGAGCTAGCTTAACGTGGGCATTGGATTCGTGTCATTCTGAGCTATAAATCATATGTTATAGACGATTTAGTGTGAAAATTTCAAGTTGATTGGCTAGTTAAAGTGATCATTTTAAACTGGTCATTGGTTCTCATTGAGTAAAGCCTTATAAATGAAGCATAATGCATGGCATCATACAGTTTTGGATAGATTGGATTACTTAGGCGCTTTGTCATATCTATTTCTGGCTCAAATTTTGTCTTAATATAGAAAATTGATCTAGCTAAACGTGGTCATTGGATTCGTGTCATTCCAAACTATCAATCATAAGTTACGGACAATTTATTGTGGAAATGTCAAGTTGATCGGGCTGTTAAAGTGATTATGCTTAACGGATCATTGGTGTCCATTGAGTAAAGGCTTATAAATGTAGCATAATCCATGGCATCACGCAGTTAGGGATAGATTGAATTATTTGGACGCTTTGTCGTATTTATTTCTATCTCAAATTTTGTCACAATACAGAAAATTGAGCTAGCTTAACGTAGGCATTGGATTCGTGTCATTCGGAGCTCTAAATCAAACATTATCTAGGATTTAGTGAAGACATGTCAAGTTGATCGGCCAGTTAAAGTGATCACTCTTAACTGATCATTGGTGCTCATTGAATAAAGGCTTATAAATGAAGTGTAATGCATGGCATCACGCAGTTTTGGCAAGATTGGGTTGCTTGAACGCTTTTCTGTTTCTATTTCTATCTCATACTTTATCACAACATAGAAAATTGAGGTAGATTAATGTGGGCATGGGATTCGTGTTATTCTGAGCTCTAAATCAAAAGTTATGCACGAATTAGTGCAGACATGTCCCGTTGGTCACCCAATTAAAGTGATCATTCGAAACTGATCATTGGTGCTCATTCATTAAAGGCTTTTATATGAAGTATAATGCATGACAACACGTAGTTCTGGAAAGATTTGATTACTTGGAGGACTGGTTGAAGCAATTTTAAATGTTAAAATTTAACACAATAAAAACAAATTGAGCTAGCTTAATGTGGGCATTGGATTTGTGTTAGTATGAGCTCTAAATCAAAAGCTATGGACGATTTAGTGCGGACATGTCAAGTTGATCGGCCATTTAAAGTGATCATTCTAAACTGATCATTGGTTCCGATTGAGTAAAGACATATAAATGAATCATAATGCATGACATCACACAATTCGGGATAGTTTAGATTACTTTGATTCTTTGTCGTATCAATTTGTGCCTCAAATTTTGTCACAATATAGAAAATTGAGCTAGCTTAACGTGGGCATTTGATTCGTGTCATTCTGAGCTCTAAATCAAAAGTTAGGAACAATTTAGTGCAGATATATCAAGATGACGGCCAGTTAAAGTGATAATTCTTAACTGATCATTGGTGTTTATTGAGTAAATGTTTATAAATGAAGCAACACGCGTGGCATCACGCAGTTTTGGCTAGATCGGATTACTTGAACGCTTTTTTGTATCTATTTGTGTCTCAAATTTTGTCACAATATAGAAAATTGAGCTAGATTAACGTGGGCATAGGATTCGTGTTATTCGGAGCTCTAAATCTAAAGTTATAGACAATTTAGTGCAGACATGTCTAGTTGATCATCCAGTTAAAGTGATCATTCTAAACTGATCGTTGGTGCTCATTGATTAAATGCTTATAAATGAATCATAATTCATGACATCTCGTAGTTTTGGAAAGATTTGATCACTTGGAGGACTCCTTCAAGCAATATTAATGTTAAAATTTATCACAATATAGAAAAATTGAGCTTGTTTAACATGGGCCTTGGATTCGTGTCATTTGAGCTCTAAATGAAAAGTTTCGGATGATTTATTGCAGACATGTCAAGTTATTCGACCAGTTAAAGTGATCATTCTAAACTGATCATTGATGTTCATTTAGTAATGGCTTATAGATGAAGCATAATGCATGGCATCATGCAGTTTAGGATATATTGGATTACATGGAGGTTTTGTCCTATCTATTTTTTGTCTCAAACTTTGTAACAATGTAGAAAATTGAGCTTGTTTAACGTGGGCATTGGATTTGTGTTATTCTGAGCTCTAAATCATAAGTTACGGATGATTTAGTGGGGAGATGTTAAGTTGATCGGCTAGTTAAAGTGATCATTCTTATCTGATCATTGGTGCTCATCGAGTAAATGTTTATAAATGAAGCATAATGGACGGCATCACGTAGTTTGGTATAGATTGGATTAAATGGACACTTTGTCGTATCTATTTCTGTCTTAAATTTTGTCACAATATAGAAAACTGAGCTAACTTAACGTGGGCATTGGATTCGTGTCATTCTGAGCTGGAAATCAAAAATTACATATGATTTACTGCGGACATGTCAAGTTGATCAGCCAGTTAAAGTGATCATTCTAATCTGATCATTGAGTAAAAGCTTATAAATGAAGCATAATGCATGACATCACGTAGTTCATGATAGATTGGATTATTTGGATGTTTTTTCGTATCTGTTTCTGTCTCAAATTTTGTCACAGTACAGAAAATTGAGATAGTTGACCGTGGGCATTGGATTCGTGTCATTCTAAGCTCTAAATCAAAAGTTACGGACAATTTATTGAAGACATGTCAAATTGATTGGTCAGTTAAAGTGATCATTTTTAACTGATCATTTGTGCTCATTGAGTAAAGCCTTATAAATGAAGTATAATGCATGACATTACGTAGTTTTGGCTATATTGGATTACTTGAACGCTTTTCTGTATCTATTTCTGTCTCAAATTTTGTCACAATATATAAAATTGAGCTAGTTTAACGTGGGCATTGGATTCGTGTTATTCTAAGCTCTAAATCAAAAGTTATGGACAATTTAGTGTAGGTATGTCCAGTTGATAGCCCAGTTAAAGTGATCATTCTAAACTGATCATTGGTGCTCATTGATTAAAAGCTTATAATTGAAGTATAATGAATGACATCACGTATTTTTGGAAAGATTTGATTACTTGGAGGACTGGTTGATGCAATTTTGGGCATTGAATTGGATTTAGTGCGGGCATGTCAATTTTGGGCATTGAATTGGATTTGATTACTTGGAGGACTGGTTGATTTAGTGCAGACATGTCAAGTTGATCGGCCAGTTAAACTGATCATTCTTAACTAATCATTAGTGCTCATTGAGTAAAGGGTTATAAATGAAGCACAATGCATGGCATCACGATTGGGATAGATTGGGTTACATGGGCACTTTGTAGTATCTATTTCTATCTTGAATTTTTTCACAATATAGAAAATGAGCTAGCTTAACGTGGACATTGGATTCGTATCACTCTGAACTCTAAATCAAAAGTTAATAGTTATTTAGTGCGGACATGTCAAGTTGATCGGCCAGTTAAACTGATCATTCTAAACTGATCATTGGTGCTCATTGAGTAAAAGGCTTAGCAATGAAGCATAATACAAGACATCATGCAGTTTGGGATAGATTGGATTACCTGGACGCTTTATCGTAACTATTTTTGTCTCAAATTTTGTAACAATATAGAAAAATTGGGCTAGCTTAATGTGTGCATTGGATTCGTGTCATTCTCAGCTCTAAATCAAAAGATACGGACAATTTAGTACGGACATGTCAAGTTGATCGACCACTTAAAGTGATCATTCTAAACTGATCATTGGTGCTCATTGAGTAAATGGCTTACAAATGAAGCATACTCCATGGCATAACGCAGTTCGGGATAGATTGGGTTACTTGGACACTTTGTCGTATCTATTTCTGTTTAAAGTTTTTCACAACATAGAAAATTAAGCTAGCTTAACGTGGACATTGGATTTGTGTTAGTCTGAGCTCTAAAGCAAAAGTTACAGACGATTTAGTGCAGACATGTCAAGTTGATCGGCCAGTTAAAGTGATCATTCTAAACTGATCATTGGTGCTCATCGAGTAAAGGCTTATAAATGATGCATAATGCATGACATCACGCAGTTCAGGATAGATTGGATTACTTGGACGCTTTGTCCTATATATTTCTTTCTCAAAGTTTATCACAATATAGAAAATTGAGCTAGCTTAACGTGGGCATTGGATTCGTCTCATTCTGAGCTCTAAATCAAAAGATATGGACAATTTAGTATGGACATGTCAAGTTGATTTGCAAGTTAAATTGATCTTTCTAAACTGATCATTGGTGCTCATTGAGTAAAGGCTTATAAATGATGCATAATGCATGACATCACGCAGTTCGGGATAGATTGGATTACTTGGACGCTTTGTCATATCTATTTCTGTCTCAAATTTTGTCACAATATAGAAAATTTAGCTAGCTTAACGTGGGCATTGGATTCGTGTCATTCTGAGCTCTAAATAAAAAGATACGGATTATTTAGTGCGGACACTTCAAGTTGATCGGCCAGTTAAAAAGATTATTCTAAACTGATCATTGGTGCTCATTGTGGAGAGGCTTATAAATGAAGTATAATGCATGACATCACGCATTTCTGGATAGATGGGATTACTTGGACGCTTTGGCGTATATATTTATGCCTCGAATTTTGTCACAATATAGAAAATTGAGCTAGCTTAAGGTGGGAATTAGATTCGTTCCATTCTGATCTCAGAATCATAAGTTATAGACGATTTAATGCGGACATGATAAGTTGATATGCCAGTTCAAGTTATCATTATTAACTGATCATTGGTGCTCACTGAGTAAAGTCTTATAAATGAAGTATAATGCATGACATCCCGTAGTTTGGAATAGAATAGATTACTTAGACGCCTTGTTGTACCTATTAATGTCTCAAATTTTGTCACATTATAGAAATCTGAGCTAGCTTAGCGTAGGCATTGGATTCATGTAATTTTGAGCTCTAAATCAAAAGTTAAGAACGATTTAGTGCACACATGCCAAGTTGATCGGCTAGTTAAAGGGATCATTCTTAACTGATCATTGATGCTCATTGAGTAAAGGCTTATAAATGAAGAATAATGCATGGCATCACACAGTTCGGGAAAGATTGAATTACAAGGACGCTTTGTCGTATTTAGTTCTGTCTCATATTTTATTACAATATAGAAACTTGAGCTAGCTTACGTGGGCATTGGATTCGTGTCATTCGGTGCTCTAAATCAAAAGTTACAGACGATTTAATGCGGACATGTTAAGTTAATCGGCCAGTTGAAGTGATTATGCTTAACTGATCATGGTGCTCATTGAGTAAAGACTTATAAATGCAGCATAATGCATGGCATCACACAGTTCGGGATAGATTAGATTACATGGACGCTTTGTCGCATCTATTTCTGTCTCAAATTTTATCGCAATATAGAAAATTGAGATAGCTTAACGTGGGCATTGGATTGATGCCATTTTGTGCTCTAAATCAAAAGTTACGAATGATTTAATGCGGACATGTTAAGTTGATCGGCCAGTTAAAGTGATCATTCTAAACTGATCATTGGTGCTCATTAAGTAAAAGCTTATAAATGAAGTATAATGCATGACATCACACAGTTTGGGATAGATTAGATTACTTGTACGTTTTGTCGTATCTATTTCTGTCTTAAATTTTGTCACAATATAAAAAATTTAGCTAGCTTAATGTGGGTATTGGATACGTGTCATTCGGAGCTCTAAATCAAAAGTTACAGATGATTTAGTGCGGACATGTCAAGTTGATCGGCCATTTAAAGTGATCATTCTAAACTGATCATTGGTGCTCATTGAGTAATAGCATATAAATGAAGCATAATGCATGGCATCACGCAGTTCGGGATAGATTGGACTACATGGAAGCTTTGTCGTATCTATTTCTATCTCAAATTTTGTCACAATAAAGAAAATTAAGCTAGCTTAACGTGGGCATTGGATTCGTGTCGTTCTGAGCAATAAATCATATGTTAGGGACGATTTAGTGCGAAAATTTCAAGTTGATTGGCTAGTTAAAGTGATCATTTTAAACTGGTTTTTGGTTCTCATTGAGTAAAGGCTTATAAATGAAGCATAATGCATGACATCATACGGTTTTGGATAGATTGGATTACTTAGACACTTTGTCATATCTATTTCTGCCTCAAATTTTGTCACAGTATAAAAAATTGAGCTAGCTAAACGTGGCCATTGGATTCGTGTCATTCTGAACTATAAATCCTAAGTTACAGGCAATTTATTGCTGAAATGTCAAGTTTATTGGGCAGTTAAAGTGATTATGCTTAACTGATCATTGGTGTAGATTGAGTAAAAACTTATAAATACAGCATAATGCATGGCATCACGCAGTTAGGGATAGATTGAATTATTTGGACGCTTTTTCGTATCTATTTCTATCTCAAATTTTTGTCACAATATAGAAAATTGAGCTAGCTTAACGTAGGGATTGGATTTGTGTCATTAGGAGCTCTAAATCAAACGTTATGGACGATTTAGTGCAGACATGTCAAGTTGATCGGCTAGTTAAAGTGATCATTCTTAACTGATCATTTGTGCTCATTGAGTAAAGGCTTATAAATGAAGGATAATGCATGGCATCACGCAGTGTTGGCTAGATTGGGTTGCTTGAACGCTTTTCTGTTTCTATTTCTATCTCATACTTTGTCCCAATATAGAAAATTGAGGTAGATTAACGTGGGCATGAGATTCGTGTTATTCTGAGCTCTAAATAAAAAGTTATTGACGAATTAGTGCAGACATGTCCCGTTGATCGCCCAATGAAAGTGATCATTCTAAACGGATTATTGGTGCTCATTGATTAAAGGCTTATAAATGAAGTATAATGGATGACATCACGTAGTTTTGGAAAGATTTGATTACTTGGAGGACTGGTTGAAGCAATTTTAATGTTAAAATTTATCACAATAAAAACAAATTGAGCTAGCTTAATGTGGGCATTGGATTCGTGTTATTATAAGCTCTAAATCAAAAGCTATGGATGATTTAGCGCGGAAATGTCAAGTTGATCGGCCATTTAAAGTGATCATTCTAAACTGAATCATTATAAAAACTTGAGCTAGTTTAACGTGGGTATTGGATTCGTTCTAGTTAGACCTCTAAATCAAAAGTTCGGACATAACAAGTTGATCAACCAGTTAAAGTCATCATTCTTAACTAATCATTAGTGCTCATTGCGAAACGGCATATAAATGAGGCAGAATGCGTGGCATCACGCAGTTTGGGATATATTGGATTACATGGACACTTCGTCTTATTTATTTCTGTCTCAAATTTTGTAACAATATAAAAAATTGAGCTAGCTTAACGCGGGCGTTGGATTCGTGTCATTGGAAGCCCTAAATCAAAAGTTACGGACGATTTAGTGTGGACATGTCATGTTGATCGGCTCAGATGCAGTTCTAAAGTGATCATTCATCACTGGATCATTATAAATTGATCACTGGTGCTCATTGAGTAAAGGCTTATAAATGATGCATAATGCATGACATCACGCAGTTCGGGATGGATTGGATTACTTGGACAGATTGTCGTATCTATTTCTGCCTCAAATATTGTCACAATATAGAAAATTGAGCTATCTTAACGTCGGCATTTGATTCGTGTCATGCTGAGCTATAAATCATAAGTTACGGACGATTTAGTGCAGAGATGTCAAGTTGATCAGCTAGTTAAAGTGATCATTATAAACTGATCATTAGTGCTAATCGAGTAAAGGCCTATAAATGAAACATAATGCATGGCATCACACAGTTTTGGCTAGATTGGATTACTTGAATGTTTTTTCGTATCTATTTTTATCTCAAATTTTGTCACAACATTGAAATTTTTGCTAACTTAACGTGGGCATTGGCTTCATGTTACTCAGAGCTCTAAATCAAAAGTTACAGACGATTTAGTGCGGACATGTCAAGTTGATCGCCTAGTTAAAGTGATCATTCTAAACTGATCATTTGTGCCCATTGAGTAAAGGCTAAAAATGAAGCATAATGCATGGCATCATGCAGGTTTGGCTAGATTGGATTACTTGAACGCTTTTTGTATCTATTTCTTTGTCAAAATTTGTCACAATATAAAATATTGAGCTAGCTTAACGTGGGCATTGGATTCGTTCATTCTGAGCTCTAAATCATCAGTTATGGATGATTTAGGGCGGACATATCAAGTTTATCGGATAGTTAAAGAGATCATTCTAAACTGATTATTGATGGTCATTGTGTAAAGGCTTATTAATGAAGCATAATGCATGGCATTACGCAGTTTTGGTTAGATTGGATTACTTGAACGTTTTTATTTCTATTTCTATTATAAATTTTTTCACAATATAGAAAATTGTGCTAGCTTAACGTGGGCATTGGATTCGTGTCACTCTGAGCTTTAAATCAAAATTTAGGGACGATTTAGTGTGGAAATTTCAAGTTGATCGGACAGTTAAAGTGATCATTCTAAACTGATCATTGGTGCTCATTGAGTAAAGGCTTATAAATGAAGCATAATGCATGGTAGCATGCAGTTTTTGTTAGATTGGATTACTTGAACGCTTTTTTGTATCTATTTCTGTCTCAAGTTTTGTCACAATATCGAAATTTGAACTAGCTTAATGTGGGCATTAGATTCGTGTCATTCTGAGCTCTAAAATAAAAGTTAGGGATGATTTAGTGCGGACATGTCAAGTTGATCGCCCAGTTAAAGTGATCATTTTAAACTGATCATTGGTGCTCATTGAGTAAAGAATTAGAAATGAAGCATAATGCATGGCATCACACACTTTTGGTTAGATTTGATTACTTGAACGCTTTTTTATATCTATTTCAGTCTCAATTTTTGTCACAATATAGAAAATTAAGCTAGCTTTACATGGGCATTGGATTCGTGTCATTCTAAGCTCTAAATCAAAAGTTCGTGATGATTTATTGCGGACATGTCAAGTTGATCGGCTAGTTAAAGTGATCATTCTAAACTTATCACTAGTGCTCATTGAATAAAGGATTAGAAATGAAGCATAATGAATAGCATCACGTAGTTTTGGTTAGATTGGATTACTTGAATGCTTTTTCGTATCTATTTTTGTCTCAAATTTTATCGCAATATAGAAAATTGAGCTAGCTTAACGTGGGCATTGGATTCATGTTATTCTGAGCTCTAAATCAAAAGTTTTGGACGATTTAGTGCAGGCATGTCAAGTTGATCGGCAAGTTAAAGTGATCATTCTAAACTGATCATTTGTACTCATTGAGTAAATGAAGCATATATGTATGGCATCATGCTGTTTTGGTTAGATTGGATTACTTGAACGCTTTTTTGTATCTATTTTTGTCTAAAATTTTGTCACAATATTGAAAATTAAGCTAGCTTAACGTTGGAATTGGATTGGTGTCATTATGAGATCTAAATCATAAGTTACGGATGATTTAGCTTGGACATGTCAAGTTGATCGGCAAGTTTAAGTTATCATTCTTAACTGATCATTGGTGCTCATTGAGTAAAGGCATATAAATGAAGCATAATGCATGCGATCGCACAGTTTTTGGTAAGTTGGATTACTTGAATGCTTTTTTATATCTATTTTAGTCTCAAATTTTGTTACAATATAGAAAATTATGATAGCTTAACGTGGGCATTGGATTTGTGTCATTCTGAGCTCTAAATCAAAAGTTCATGATGATTTATTGCGGACATGTCAAGTTGATCGGCTAGTTAAAGTGATCATTCTAAACTGATCATTGGCGCTCATTGAGTAAAGGCTTAGAAATGAAGCATAGTGCATGACATCATGCAGTTTTGGTTAGATCGGATTACTTGAACACTTTTTCGTATCTAGTTTTATCTCAAAATTTTTCACAACATAGAAAACTGAGCTAGTTTAACTCGGGCATTGGATTCGTGTTATTCGGAGCTCTAAATCCAAAGTAACGGACGATTTAGTGCGGACATTTCAAGTTGATCGCCTAGTTAAAGTGATCATTCTAAACTGATCATTTGTGCTTATTGAGTAAAGGCTTAGAAATGAAGAATAATGCATGGCATCACGCAGTTTTGCTTAGATTGGATTACTTGAACGCATTTCCATATCTAGGGTTGTCTCAAATTTTGTTAGAATATGGAAAACTGAGCTAGTTTAACTTGTGCATTGGATTCATGTTATTCTGAGCAGTAAATCAAAATTTACGGACAATTTAGTGCAGACATGTCAAGTTTATCGCCTAGTTAAAGCGATCGTTCAAAACTGGTCATTTGTGCTCATTGAGTAAAGACTTATAAATGAAGCATAATGTAAGGCATCATGCAGTTTTGGCTAGATTGGATTCTTGAACACTTTATTGTATTTATTTCTATCTCAAATTTTTTCTCAATATAGAAAATTGAGCTAGCGTAACGTGGCTATTAGATTCATGTCATTATGAGCTCTAAATCATAAGTTACAGATGATTTAGTGCGGACATGTCAAGTTGATTGGTCAGTTAAAGTGATAATTCTTAACTGATCATTGGTGCTCATTGAGTAAAGGCTTAGAAATGAAGAATAATGCATGGCATCACGCCTTTTTTGGTTATAGTGGATTACTTGAGCGATTTTTGTCTCAAATTTTATCACTATATAGAAAATTGAGCTAGCTTAACATGGGCATTGGATTCCTGTCATTCTGAGCTTTAAATCAAAAGTTACGGATGATTTAGTGTGGACATGTCAAGTCGATCGCCTACTTAAAATGATCATTCTAAACTGATTATTGGTGTTCATTGAGTAAAGGCTTATACATGAGGCATAATGCATGACATCACGCAGTTCAGGACAGATTGGATTACTTGGACGCATTGTCTTATCTATTTCTGTCACAAATTTTGTCAAAATATAGAAAATTGCGCTAGCTTAACGTGGGCATGGGATCCGTGTCATTCTAAGCTCTAAATCAAAAGTTATGGTCGATTTAGTGATGACATGTCAAGTTGATCGGCCAGTTAAAGTGATCATTCTTAACTGATCATTGGTGCTCGTTGAGTAAAGGCTTATAAATGAAAAATAATGCATGACATCACGCATTTTTTGCTAGATTGGATTACTTTCACACTTTTTCTATCTATTTTAGTTTCAAATTTTGTCAAAATATAGAAAATTGAGCTAGATTAACGTGGGCATGGGATCCGTGTCATTTTAAGCTTTAAATCCAAAGTTACGGTCGATTTAGTGACGACATGTCAAGTTGATCGGCCAGTTAAAGTGATCATTCTTAACTGATCATTGGTGCTCGTTGAGTAAAGGTTTATAAATGAAACATAATGCATGGCATCACGCAGTTTTGACTAGATTGGATTACTTTCACACTTTTTCTATCTATTTTAGTTTCAATTTTTGTCAACATATAGAAAATTGAGCTAGATTAACGTGGGCATTAGATTTAAGCTCTAAATCAAAAGTTAGGGAAGATTTATTGTGGATATGTCAAGTTGATCGGCCAGTTAAAGTGATCATTCTAAACTGATCATTGGTGCTCATTGAGTAAAAGCTTATATATGAAGCATATTGCATGGCATCACATAGTTTTGGTGAGATTGGAATACTTGAACGCTTTTTTATATCTATTTTTGTTTGAAATTTTATCACAATATAGAAAATTGAGCTAGCTTAACGAAGGCATCGGATTCGTGTCATTATGAGCTTTAAATCAAATGTTAGGGATGATTTAGGGCGGACATGTGAAGTTGATCATAAACTGATCATAATGCTTATAAATGAAACATAATCCATGGCATCATGCAGTTCTGGATAGATTGGATTGCTTGAATGCTTTTTTATATCTATTTCAGTCTCAAATTTTGTAACAATATAGAAAATGGAGCTAATTTAACTTGGGCATTGGATTCTTGTCATTCGGAGCTCTAAATCAAAAGTTACAAACAATATAGTGCGGAAATGACAAGTTGACCTCCTAGTTAAAGTGATCATTCTAAATTGATTATTTGTGCTCATTGTGTAAAGGCTTATAAATGAAGAATAATGCATGGAATCATGTAATTTTGCATAGATTGGATTATTTGAACACTTTTTGGTATCGTTTTCTTTCTCAAATTTTGTCACAATATAGAAAATTGAGGTACCTTAACGTGGGCACTGGATTCCTGTCATTCAAACCTCTAAGTAATAAGTTACGGACGATTAAGTACGGACATGTCAAGTTGATCAGCCAATTAAAGTGATCATTCTTAACTAATCATTGGTGCTCATTTAGTAAAGGCTTATAAATGAAGCATAATGCATATCACGCAGTTCGGGATAGATTGAATTACTTGGATGATTTTGTCATATCTATTTTTGTCTCAAATTTTGTCACAATATACAAAATTTAGCTAGCTTAACATGGGCATTGGATTCGTGTTATTCTGAGCTCTAAATCAAAAGTTACGGACGATTTAGTGAGGAAATGTCAAGTTGATCGCCTACTTAAAGTGATCATTCTAAACTGATTATCGGTGTTCATTGAGTAAAGGCTTATAAATGAGGCATAATGCATGACATCACGCAGTTCGGGACAGATTGGATTACTTGGACGCATTGTCTTATCTATTTCAGTCTCAAATTTTGTCAAAATATAGAAAATTGAGCTAGCTTGACGTGGGCATGGGATCCGTGTCATTCTAAGCTCTAAATCAAAAGTTATGGTCGATTTAGTGACGACATGTCAAGGTTATCGGCCAGTTAAAGTGATCATTCTTAACTGATCAATGGTGCTCATTGAGTAAAGCCTTATAAATGAATCATAATGCATGACATCACGCAGTTTTGGCTAGATTGGATTACTTTAACACTTTTTCTATCTATTTTAGTCTCAAATTTTATCAAAATATAGAAAATTGAGCTAGATTAATGTGGGCATCAGATTTAAGCTCTAAATCAAAAGTTAGGGAAGCTTTAGTGCGGATATGTCAAGTTGATCGGCCAGTTAAAGTGATCATTCTAAACTGATCATTGGTGCTCATTGAGTAAAGGCTTATATATGAAGCATATTGCATGGCATCACACAGTTTTGGTGAGATTGGAATACTTGAACGCTTTTTTATATCTATTTTTGTTTGAAATTTTTTCACAATATAGAAAATTGAGCTAGCTTAAAGAAGGCATCGGATTCGTGTCATTATGAGCTTTAAATCAAAAGTTAATGATGATTTAGGGCGGACATGTGAAGTTGATAATAAAGTGATCATAATGCTTATAAATGAAGCATAATGCCCTCACGCAGTTCTGGATAGATTGGATTACTTGAATGCTTTTTAATACCTATTTCAGTCTCAAATTTTTTCACAATATAGAAAATTGAGCTAACTTAACGTGGGAACTGGATTCGTGTCATTCGGAGCTGTAAATCAAAAGTTATGAACAATTTAGTGCGGAAATGTCAAGTTGATCGCCTAGTTCAAGTGATCATTCTAAACTGATTATTTGTGCTCATTGAGTAAAGGCTTATAAATGAAGAATAATGCATGGCATCATGCAGTTTTGCGTAGATTGAAATTTCGTCACAATATAGAAAATTGAGCTACCTTAACGTGGGCACTGGATTCGTGTCATTCAAAGCTTTATGTAATATGTTACGGACGATTAAGAGCGGACTTGTCAAGTTGATCGGCCAATTAAAGTGATCATTCTTAACTGATCATTGGTGCTCGTTTTCTAAAGGCCTATAAATGAAGCATAATGAATGGCATCACGCAGTTTTGGCTAGATTGGATTATTTGCATGATTTTTTATATCTATTTTAGTCTCAAATTTTGTCACAATATAGAAAATTGAGCTAGCTTAACGTGGGCACTAGATTCGTGTCATTCTGAGCTCTAAATCAAAAGTTATTGACGATTTAGTGCGGAAATGTCAAATTGATCGGCCAGCTAAAGTGATCATTCTATACTGATCATTGGTGCTCATTTAGTAAATGCTTATAAATGAAGCATAATGTATGGCATCACGCAGTTTTGGTTAGATTGGATTACTTGAACGCTTTTTATATATCTATTTCAGCCTCAAATTTAGTCAAAATATTGAAAATTGAGATAGCTTAACGTGGGCATTGTATTCTTGTGATTGGGAACTCTAAGTCAAAAGTTAGGGATGATTTAGTGCGGACATGTCAAGTTGATCGGCTAGTTAAAGTGATCATTCTAAACTGATCATTGGTGCTCATTGAGTAAAGGCTTATAAATGAAGCATAATGCTTGGATTCATGCAGTTTTGGTTAGATTGGATTACTTGAATACTTTTTCGTATCTATTTTTATCACAATGTAGAAAATTGAGCTAGCTTAACGTGGACATTAGATTTGTGTTATTATGAGCTCTAAGTCAAAAGTTATGGACGATTTAGTGTGGATATGTCAAGTTGATCAGCTAGCTAAAGTGATCATTCTAAACTGATCATTTGTGCTCATTGAGTAAAGGCTTATACGTGAAGCATTATGCATGGTATCATGCAGTTTTGGCTAGATTGGATTACTTGAACACTTTTTCGTATCTATTTATGTCTCAAATTTTGTCAAAATATATAAAATTAAGCTACCATAATGTGGGCATTGGATTCGTATCATACGGAACTCTAAATTAAAAGTTACGGATGATTTAGTGCGGACATTTCAAGTTGATCGGCCAATTGAAGTGATTATTTTAAACTTATCATTGGTGCTCATTGAGTAAAGACATATAAATGAAGCATAATGCATGACATCACGCAGTTTGGATTAGATTGGATTACATGGACGCTTTGTCGTATCTACTTCTGTCTAAAATTTTTTCACAATATAGAAAATTGAGATAGCTTAACGTGGGCGTTTGGTTTGTGTCATTTTGAGCTTTAAATCAAACGTCACGGATAATTTAGTGTGGAAATATCAGGTTGATCGCCCAGTTAAATTGATCATTCTAAACTGATCATTAGTGTTCATTGAGTAAAGGCTTATAAATGAAGCATAATGCATGACATCACGTAGTTTTGGAAAGATTGGATTACTTGGAGGACTTGTGGAAGCAATTTTAAGCTTTACATTTATCACAATATAAAAATATTTAGGTAGCTTAACATAGGTATTGGACTCGTGTCAGTCTGAGCTCTAAATCAAAAGTTACGGATGATTTAGTGCGGACATGTCAAGTTGATCAGCTAGTTGAAGTGATCATTCTAAACTGATCATTTGTGCTCATTGAGTAAAGGCTTATAAATGAAGCATAATACATAGCATCATGCAGTTTTGCATAGATTGGATTACTTGAACGCTTTTTTGTATCTATTTCGGTTTCAAATTTCATCACAATATTGAAAATTGAGCTAGCATAACGTGGGCATTGGATTTGTGTCACTCTGAGCTCTAAATCGTAAGTTACTGACGATTTATAGCGGATATTTCAAGTTGATCGGCCAGTTAAAGTTATCATTCTTAACTGATCATTGGTGCTCATTGGGTAAACGCTTATAAATGAAGCATAACGCATGGAATCACGCAGTTTTGGCTAGATTGGATTACTTGAACGCTTTTTATATCTATTTCAGTTTCAAATTTTGTCACAATATAGAAAATTGAGCTAGCTTAACGTGGGCGGGCGTTGGATTCATGTCATTCTGAGCTCTAAATCAAAAGTTACATACGATTTATTGCGGACATGTCAAGTTGATCGGCCAGTTAAAGTGATCATTCTAAACTGATCCTTGGTGCTCATTTAGTAAAGGCTTATAAATGAAGCACAATGCATGACATCACGCAGTTCAGGATATATTGGATTACCTCGATGCTTTGTCCTTGCTATTTCTGTCTCAAATTTTGTCATAATATACAGAATTGCGCTAGCTTAACATGGGCATTGGATTCGTGTAGTTCTGAGCTCTAAATCAAAATTTATGTACGATTTAGTATGGACATGTCAAGTGGATCGCCTACTTAAAGTGATCATTCTAAAGTGATTATTGGTTTTGATTAAGTAAAGGTTTATAAATGGGGCATAATGCATGACATCATGCAGTTCGGGAGAGATTGGATTACTTGGATGCATTGTCTTATCTATCACTGTCTCAAATTTTTTCAAAATATAGCTTAACGTGGACATTGGATTCGTGTAATTCTGAGCTCTAAATCAAAAGTGACGGTCGATTTAGTGCCGAAATGTCAAGTTGATCGGCCAGTCAAAGTGATTATTCTAAACTGATCATTGGTGCTCATTAGGTAAAGGCATATAAATGAAGCAAAATGTATGGCATCACACAGTTCGAAATAGATTGGATTACATGGACGTTTTGCGTATATATTTTTGTTTCAAAATTTGTCACAATATAGAAAACTGAGCTAGCTTAACATGGGCGTTTGATTCATGTCATTCTGACCTCTAAATCAAAAGTTATGAACGATTTAGTGCAACATATCAAGTTGATCGGCCAGTTAAAGTGATCATTCTTAGCTGATCATTAATGCTCATTAAGTAAAGGCTTATAAAAGAAGCATAATGCATGTCATCATTGAGTTTTTGTTAGGTTGGATTACTTGAACGCATTTTTATATCTATTTTTGTCTCAAATTTTGTCACAATATAGAAAATTGAGCTAGCTTAACGTAGGCATCGGATTCGTGACATTCTGAGCTTTAATTCAAAAGTTAGGGATGATTTAGTGCTAACATGTCAAGTTGATCGTCTTGTTAAAGTGATCATTCTAAACTGATCATTGATGCTCATTGAATGAAGGCTTAGAAATGCAGCATAATGCAAGGCCTCCCACAATTTTTTTTATATTGGATTACTTGAATATTTTTTCGTATTTATTTTTGTCCCAAATTTTTTCACAATATCGAAAATTGAGCTAGCTTAACGTGGGCATTGGATTCATGTTATTCAGAGCTCTAAATCAAAAGTTATGTGCGATTTAGTGCGGACATGTCAAGTTGATCGACTAGTTAAAGTGATCATTCTAAACTGATCATTTGTGCTCATTGAGTAAAGGCTTATAAATGAAGCATTATGCATGGTATCACGCAGTTTTGGCTAGATTGGATTACTTGAAAACTTTCGTATCTATTTCTATCTCAAATTTTATCAAAATATAGAAAATTAAGCTAGCTTAATGTGGGCATTGGATTCTTGTCATTCGGAGCTCTAAATTAAAAGTTACGGATGATTTAGTGCGGACATGTAAAGTTGATCGGCTAGTTAAAGTGATTATTCTAAACTTATCATTGGTGCTCATTGAGTAAAGACATATAAATGAAGCATAATGCATGACATCATGCAATTTTGCATAGATTGGATTACTTGAATGGTTTTTTCTTATTGATTTCTTTCTCAAATTTTGTCACAATTTAGAAAATTGAGCTACCTTAACGTGGGCACAAGATTCGTGTCATTCAAAGCTCTAAGTCATAATTTACGGACGATTAAGTGCGGACATGTCAAGTTGATCGGCCAGTTAAAGTGATCATTCTTAACTGATCATTGGTGCTCGTTTTGTAAAAGCTTATAAATGAAGCATAATGCATGGCATCACTCAGTTTTGGCTAGATTGGATTATTTGAATGCTTTTTATATCTATTTTAGTCTCAAATTTTGTCACAATATAGAAAATTGATCTAGTTTAACGTGGGCACTGGATTCGTGTCATTCTAAGCTCTAAATCAAAGTTATTGACGATTTAGTGCAGAAATGTCAAGTTGATTGGCCAGTTAAAGTGATCATTCTAAACTGATCATTGGTGCTCATTTAGTAAATGCTTATAAATGAAGCATAATGCATGGCCTTACGCAGTTTTGGTTAGATTGGATTGCTTGAACGCGTTTTTATATCTATTTATGTATAAAATTTTGTCAAAATATAGAAAATTTAGCTAGCTTAACTTAGGCATCGGATTCTTGTCATTCTGAGCTTTAAATAAAAAGTTAGGGATGATTTAGTGCGGACATGTCATGTTGATCGTCCAGTTAAAGTGATCATTCTAAACTGATTATTGGTGCTCATTGAATAAATGCTTATAAATGAAGTATAATGCATGGTATCACACAGTTTTGGTTAGATTGGATTAATTGAATGCTTTTTTGTATCTATTTCTGTCACAAATTTTGTCACAATATAAAAAATTGAGCTAGCTTAACGTAGGCTTTGGATTCGTGTCATTCTGAACACTAACTCAAAAGTTAGGGATGATTTAGTGCGGATATGTCAAATTGATTGGGTAGTTAAAGTGATCATTCTAAACTGATCATTTGTGCTCATTGAGTAAAGGCTTATAAAAGAAGCATAATGCATGGCATCATGCAGTTTTGCATAGATTGGATTACTTGAACGCTTTTTTGTATCTGTTTTTGTTACAAATTTCATCACAATATAGAAAATTGAGCTAGCTTAACCTGAACATTGGATTTGTGTCCTTCAAAGCTCTAAAGGATAAGTTACGGACGATTTATTGTGGACATGTCAAGCTTATTGCCTAGTTAAAGTGATCATTCTAAAGTGCTCATTGGTGCTCTTTGAGTAAAGGCTTTTAAATGAAGCATTATGCATGGTATCATGCTGTTTTGGCTAGATTGGATTACTTGAATGTTTGGTTTATATCTATTTCTGTCTCAAATTTTGTCAAAATATAGAAAAATTGAGTTAGCTTAACGTGGCATTGGATTCATGTCATTCGGAGCTATAAATTAATAGTTACGGAGGATTTAGTGCGGACATGTCAAGTTGATCGGCCAATTAAAGTGATTATTCTAAACTGATCATTGGTGCTCATTGAGTAAAGGCATATAAATGAAGCATAATGCATGAGTAAAGTTATTAGTCTTAAAATTTATCACAATATAAAAATATTTAGGTAGCTTAACGTGGGTATTGGACTCGTGTCATTCTAATCTCTAAATAAAAAGTTACGGACGATTTAGTGCGCACATGTCAAGTTGATCAGCTAGTTAAAGTGATCATTCTAAACTGATCATTTGTGCTCATTGAGCAAAGGCTTATAAATGATGCATAATGCAAGGCATCATGCAGTTTTGCATATATTGGATTACTTGAACGCTTTTTTTGTATCTATTTTGGTTTCAAATTTCATCACAATATAGAAAATTGAGCTAGTTAAAGTTGATCGGCCAGTTAAAGTTATCATTCTTAACTGATCATTGGTGCTCATTGGATAAAGGCTTATAAATGAAGCATAATGCATGGGATCACGCAGTTTTGGCTAGAAGATTTAGTTCAGACATGTCAATTTGATCACCTAGTTAAATTGATAATTCTAAACTGATCACTAGTGCTCATTGAGTAAAGGCTTATAAATGAAGCATAATGCATGACATCACATAGTTTTAGATAGATTTGATTACTTGGAGGAATTGTGAAAGCAATTTTAGTCTTAAAATTGTTCACAATATAAAAAATTGAGCTAGCTTAACGTGGGCATTGGATTCGTGTCATTTTGAGCTCCAAATCAAAAGTTACGGATGATTTAGTGCGGACATGTCAAGTTGATCGGCCACATAAAGTGATCATTCTAAACTGATAATTGGTTCTCATTAATTAAACGCTTATAAATGGAGCATAAAGCATGTCATCATGCAGTTTGGGATAGATTAGATTACTGGGATGCTTTATCGTATCTATTTATGTCCCAAATTTAGTCGCAATATATGAAATTGAGCTAGTTTAACGTGGGTATTGGATATGTGTTATACTAAGGATTTAGTGCGGACAATTCAAGTTGATCGGCCAGTTAAAGTGATCATTCTAAACACATCATTGGTGCTCATTGCGTAAAGACTTATAAATGAAGCATAATGCATGACATCACGTAGTCTTGGATAGATTTGATTACTTAGAAGACTTGTCAAAGCAATATAAGTCTTAAAATTTATCACAATATTAGAAATTGAGCTAGGTTAACGTGGGCATTGGATTCGTGTCATTCTGACCTCTAAATCAGAAGTTACGGACTAGTAAGAAAATGTCAAGTTGATACGCTAGTTAAAATGATAATTCTTAACTAATTATTGGTGCTCATTGAGCAAAAGCATATTAATAAAGCATAATGCATGGCATCATACAGTTCGGGATAGATTGGATTTTTTGGATGCTTTGTTGTATATATTTTTGTCTCAAATTTGTTCACAATATAGAAAATTGAGCTAGCTTAACGTGGGCATTGGATTCGTGTCGTCCTGAGCTCTAAATCAAAAGTTACATACGATTTAGTGCGGACATGTTGATCGGCCAGTTAAAGTGATCATTATGAACTGATCAATGGTGGTCATTTAGTAAACACTTATAAATGAAGCATAATGCATGACATCACGCATTTCGGCATAGTTTGGATTACATGGACGCTTTGTCGTATCTGTTTCTGTCTCAAATTTTGTGACAATATAGAAAATTGAGCTAGCTTAACGTGGGTATTGGATTCATGTCATTATGAATTATATAATCAAATGTTATGGACGATTTAGTGCAGACATGTCAAATTGATCGACCAGTTAAAATGATTATTCTAAACTGATCAGTTGTGCTCATTGAGTAAAGACTTATAAATGAAAAATAATGCATGGAATCAAGCAATTTGGGATAGATTGGAATACTTGGATGCTTTGTTGTATCTATTTATGTTTCAAATTTTGTTACAATATAGAAACCTGAACTAGCTTAACGGGGGCATTTGATTCGTGTCATTCGGAGCTCTAAATTAAAAGTTAGGGAAGATTTAGTGTGGACATGTTAATTTGATCGGCCAGTTAAAATGATCATTCTTAACTGGTCATTGGTGATCATTGATTAAAAGGTTATAAATGAAGCATAATGCATGGCATCACGTAGTTTGGGATAGATTGGATTACTTGGATGCTTTATCATCTCTATTTCAGTCTATAATTTTCTCAAAATATAGAAAATTGAGCTACCTTAACGTGGCCATTCGATTCATGTCATTCTGAGCTCTAAATTAACAGTTACAGACGATTTAGTGCAGACATGTCAAGTTAATTGGCCAGTTAAAATGATCATTCTTAGCTTATCATTGGTGCTCACTGAGTAAAAGCTTCTTAATGAAGAATAATGCATGACATCACACAGTTTGGGATAGATTTGAATACTTGTACGCTTTGTCGTATGTATTTTTTCTCAAATTTTGTCACAATATAGAAAATTGAGCTAGCTTATCGTCGGCATTGAATTCATGTCATTCTGAAGTCTAAATCAAAAGGTACGGACGATTTAGTGTGACATGTCAAGTTGATCGGCCTGTTAATATGATCATTCTTAACCAATCATTGGTGCCCATTGAGTAAAGGCTTATAAGTGATGCATAATGCCATGCATTATGCAGTGCGGGATCAATTGGATTACTAGGATGCTTTGTGGTATCTAGTTCTTTCTGAATTTTTGTCTCATTATAGAAAATTGTGCTAGTTTAACGTGGTCATTGGATACGTGTCATTCTAAGCTTTAAATCAAAAGTTTCGGACGATTTATTGCGGACATGTCAGGTTGATCAGCAAATTCAAATGATCATTGTAAACTGATCAATTGTGCTCATTAAGTAAATGCTTATAAATGAAGCATAAAGAATGACATCACGCTGTTTGGAATGGATTGGATTACTTGGACACTTTGTCGTCTCTATTTCGGTCTTAAATTTTGTCACAATATAGAAAATTTAACTAGTTAATGTGAGCACTGGATTCGTGATTTTGTCAGCTCTAAATTGAATGTTACAGACGATTTAGTGCGGGCATGTCAAGTTTATCGACCAGTTAAAACGATCATTCTTAACTGATCATTGGTGCTCATTGAGTAAATGCTTATAAATGAACCATAATGCATGATAATACGCAGTTTGGGATAGATTGGATTACTTGGACGCTTTGTCGTCTCAATTTCTGTCTATAATATTGTCACAATATAGAAACTTTAGCTAGCTTAACGTGGAGTCTAAATTCGTGATATTCTTATCTTTAAATCAAAAGTTACGGACAATTTAGTGCAGACATGTCCAGTTGATCGGCCAGTTAATATGATTATTCTAAAGTGATCATTGGTGCTCACTGAGTAAAGGCTTATAAATGAATCATCATGCAGTTCGGGAAAGATTGGGTTACTTTGACGATCTTTCGTATCTATTTTTGTCACAACATAGCATATTGAACTTGTTTCTCAAATTTTGTCTCAATTTAGAAAATTGAACTAGCTTAACGTAGGCAATAGATTCGTATCATTCTGAGCTATAAATAAACAGGTACGGACAATTTAGTGTAGACATGTCAAGTTGATCTGACCTTTAAAATGATCATTCTAAGCTAATCATTGGTGCTCATTGAGTAAAGGCTTATAAATGAGGGATAATGCATGATATTAGCCATTTTTACATAGATTTGATTACTTGGAGGATTTTTCGAAGCAATTTTAGTCTTAAATTTTATTATAATATAGAAAATTTAACTAGCTTAACGTGGGCATTGGATTCGTGTCATTCAGAGCTATAAATCAAAAGTTACGGAAGATTTAGTACGGACATGTCAAGTTGATCGACCAGTTAAAATGATCATTCTGAACTGATCATTGTTGCACAGTGAAAAAAGGCTTATAAATGACACATAATAAATGGCATCACGCAGTTCGGAAAAGATTGGATTACTTGGACGCTTTGTCATATATATTTTTGTCTCAAATTTTATCACAATATAGAATATTAACCTAGCTTAGCGTGGACATTGGATTCGTGTCATTCTACGCTCTAAATCAAAAGTTACAAACGATTTAGTGCGTACATGTCAAGTTGATCGGCCAGTTAATATGATTATTCTAAACTCATCAATGGTGCTGATTGAGTAAAGGCTTATAAATAAAGCATAATGCATGGCAACACAAAGTTTAGGATAGATTGGATTAGTTGGGCGCTTTGTTGTATCTAGTTCTGTCTCAAATTTTGTTGCAATATAGAAAAATAAGCTAGCTTAATGTGGGAATTGGATTTGTGTCATTCTAATCTCAAAATAAAAAGTTACTGACGATTTCGTGCAGACATGTCAAGTTGATCGGCCAGTTAATATGATCATTCTAAACTGATCACTAGTGCTCATTGAGTAAAGGCTTATAAATGAAGCATAATGCATGCCATCACGCAGTTTGGTATAGATTGGATTATTTGTATACTTTGTCGTATCTAGTTCTGTCTCAAATTTTATCACAGTATAGAAAATTGAGCTAGTTTTGACGTAGCCATTAGATTCGTGTTATTCTGAACTCAAAATCAAAAGTTACGAACGATTTAGTGCAAATAAGTCAAGTTGATCGGCCAATTAATATAATTATTCTACACTGATCATTGGTGCTTATTGAGTAAAAGCTTATAAACGAAGCATAATGCATGGCTTCAAACACTTTCGCATAGATGGATTACTTCGATGTTTTTTCTTATCTAATTTTGTGTCAAATTTTGTCAAAATATAGAAAATTTAGCTAGCTTAACGTGGGCATTGGATTCGTGTTATTCTGAGCTCAAAAACAAAGTTACGAACGATTTAGTGCGTACATGTCAAGTTGATCGGCCAGTTAATATGATTATTCTAAACTGATCATTGGTGCTCATTGAGTAAAGGCTTATACATGAAAAATAATGTATGGCATCACAAAGTTTTGGATAGATTGGATTACTTGGACACTTTGTCTTCTCTATTTTTGTTTCAAATTTTGTTAAAAAATAGAAAATTTATCGAGCTTAACGTGGGCATTGGATTTGAATCATTCTGAGCTCAAAATAAAAAGTTATGGTCGATGTAGTGCGGACATATCACCGGCCAGTTAATATGATTATCCTTAACTGATCATTGTCGCTCATTGCGTAGAGGCTTGTAAATCAATCATAATGCATGCCATCACACAGTTTTGGATAGATTGGATTACTTGGACGCTTTGTTGTCTCTATTTCTTTCTCCAATTTTGCAAAAAATATTGAAAAGTTAGTGCGAACATGCCAACGTGGGCATTGGATTCATGTCATTCGGAGTTCAAAATCAAAAGGTATGGACGATTTACTGTGGAAATATCAAGTTGATCGACCAGTAATATGATTATACTAAACTGATCAGTGTTGCTCATCGAGTACAGGCTTATAAATCAAGCATAATGAATGGCATCACACATTTTTGGATAGGTTGGATTACTTGGACGCTTTGTCGTCCATGTTTCTGTCTCAAATTTTTTATAATATAGAAAAGTTATCTAGCTTAACGTGGGCATTGGATTTGTGTCATTCTGACCTCAAAATCAAAGGTTACTGACGTTCTAGTGCGGACATGTCAAGTTCATCGGCCAATTAATATGATTATTCTAAATTAATCATTGGTGCTCATTGAGTAAAGGCTTATAAATGAATCATAATGCATGGCATCACAAAATTTTAGATAGATTGGATTAATTGGACGCTTTGTCGTCTCTATTTTTGTTTCAAATTTTGTTAAAATATTGAAAATTTATCTAGCTTAATGGGGGCATTGGATCCGTGTCATTCTGAGCTCAAAGCGAAAGTTACGGATGATTTAGTGCGGACATGTCAAGTTGATCGGTCAGTTAATATGATTATTCTAAACTGATCATTGTTGCTCATTGAGTAAATACTTATAAATGAAGCATAATGCATTGCATCACGCAGTTTGGGATAGATTGGATTATTTGGACGCTTTGTCGTCTCTATTTTTGTTTCAAATTTTATTCAAACATAGAAAATTTATCTAGCTTAATTAGGGTATTGGATTCGAGTCATTCAGAACTCAAAATCAAAAGTTATGGACGATTTAGTGCGGACATGTCAAGTTGATTGGCCAGTTAATATGTTCATTCTAAACTGATCACTAGTGCTCATTCAGTAAAGACTTATAAATGAAGCATAATGTATGCCATTACGCAGTTTGGGATAAATTGGATTATTTGGATGCTTTGCCGTATCTAGTTATGTCTAAAATTTTGTCACAATATAGAAAATTGAACTAGGTTAACGTGGGCATTGGATTCATTTCATTCTGAATTCAAAATCAAAATTTACAGACGATTTAGTACAGACATGTCAAGTTGATCGGCTAGTTAATAGGATTTTCTAAACTGATCATTGGTGGTCATTGAGTAAAGGCTTATAAATCAAGCATAATACATGGCATCACATAGTTTTAGATAGATTGGATTACTTGGACGCTTTGTTGTCTCTATTTCTGCCTCAAATTTTGTTAAAACATAGAAAATTTATCTAGCCAAACGTGTGCATTGAATTCGTGTCATTCTGAACTCAATATCATATGTTATTGACAATATAGTGCGGACATGTCAATTTCATCGACCTGCCAATTTGATTATTCGAAATTGATCATAGGTGCTCATTGAGTAAACGCTTATAAATTAAGCATAATTCATGGCATCACACAGTTCTGGAGAGATTGGAATACTTGGATGCATTGTCGTATATATATTTCTGTCACAAATTTTTATCCAGTCTCGAAAATTGAGCTAGCTTAACGTGGATATTGGATTTGTGTCATTCTGAGATCTAAATACAAAGTTACGGACGATTTAGTGCGGACATGTCAACTTGATCGGCCAAATAAAGTAATCATTCTAAACATATCATTGTTAGGGCTTAAAAATGAAGCATAAAGTATGGCATAACACAGTTTGGGAGAGATTGGATTACTTTGACTTTTTGTCGTCTCTATTTTTGTCTCCAGTTTTGCCAAAATATAAAAAATTTAGCAAGCTTAACGCGGGCACTGGATTCATGTCATTCTGAGCTCAAAATTAAAAGTTACGGACAATTTTGTGTGGAAATGTCAAGTTCATCAGACTGTTAATATGACTATTCTAAACTTAGCATTGGTGCATATTGAGTAAAGTCTTATAAACGAAGCATAATGCATGGCTTCACACAGATTCAGATAGATTGAATTTCTTGGATGCTTTGTCTTATCTAATTCTGTCTCAAATTTTGTCACAATACAGAAAATTGAGCTAGTTTAACCTGGGCATTGGATTCGTGTTATTCTGAGCTCAAAATCAAAAGTTACGAACGATTTAGTGCGGACATGTCAAATTGATCGGTCCGTTAATATAATTATTCTAAACTGATCATTGGTGCTCATTGAGTAAAGGTTTATAAATGAATCAAAATGCATGACATCACACAAATTTGTATAGATTGGATTACTTGGACGCTTTGTCATCTCTATTTTTGTTTCAGATTTTGTTAAAATATAGAAACTTATCTAGCTTAATGTGGCCACTGGATACGTGGCATTCTGAGCAAAAATCAAAAGTTACAGATGATTTAGTGCAAACAAGTCAAGTTGATTGGTCAGTTAATATGATTATTCTAAAGTGATCATTGTTGCTCATTGAGTAAAGGCTTATAAATGAAGCATAATGCATGTAATTACACAATTTCTGATAGATTGGAGTACTTGGACGCTTTTTGTATATATTTCTATCTCAAATTTTGTTACAATATAGAAAATTGAGCTAGCTTCACGTGTGCATTGGATTCATGTCATTTTGAGCTCTAATAAAAAGTTACGGACGATTTAGTGCGGACATGTCAAGTTGATCGGCCTGTTAATATGATCATTCTAAATTGATCATTGGTGCTCATTGAGTAAAGGCTTATAAATGAAGAATAATGCATGGCATCACGCAGTTTGGGATAGATTGGATTATTTGGACGCTTTGTCGTCTCTACTTTTGTTTCAAATTTTGTTAAAATATAGAAACTTTATCTAGCTTAATGTGGGTATTGGAAACGAGTCATTCAGAACTAAAAATCAAAAATTACGGACGATTTGGTGCGGACATGTCAAGTTGTTCAGCAAGTTAATATGACCATTCTAAATTGATCACTAGTGCTCATTGAGTAAAGGCTTATAAATGAAGTATAATGCTTTCCATCACGCAGTTTGGGATAGATTGGATTATTTGGATGCTTTGCCGTATCTAGTTGGATTCTTGTTATTCTGAGCTCAAAATCAAAAAGTTACGAACGATTAAGTGCGGACAAGTCAAGTTGATCGGCCAGTTAATATGATTATTCTAAAGTGATCATTGGTGCTCATTGAGTAAAGGCATATACATGAAACATAATGTATGGCATCACAAAATTTTGGATAGATTGGATTACTTGTACACTTTGTCGTCTCTATTTTTGTTTCAAATTTTGTTAAGATATAGAAAATGTATCTAGCTTAATGTGGCCATTGGATTCGTGTCATTCTGAGATCAAAATCAAAAGTTACGGACGATTTAGTGCGGACATGTCACATTAATCGGCCAGTTAATATGATTATTCTAAACTGATCATTGTCGCTCATTGCGTAGAGACTTACAAAATCATGAATCATGCATACCATCACACAGTTTTGGATAGATTGGATTACTTGGACGCTTTGTCGTCTCTATTTATTTCTCAAATTTTGCAAAATATAGAATTTAATGCGGACATGCCAAAATGGGCATTGGATTCGTGTCATTCTGAGCTCAAAATCAAAAGTTATGGACGATTTAGTGCGGACATATCAAGTTGATCGGCTACTGATATGATTATACTAAACTGATCGTTGGTGCTCATTGAGTAAAGGCTTATAAATCAAGCATAATGCATGGCATCACGAAGTTTTGGATATATTGGATTATTTGAACGCTTTGCCATCTATATTTCCATCTCAAATATTTTTACAATATAGAAAATTTATCTACCTTAACATGGGCATTGGATTCATGTCATTCTGACCTCAAAATCAAGGGTTAGTGATGATCTAGTGCGGACATGTCAAGTTCATCGGCAAGTTAATATGGTTATTCTAAATTGATCATTGGTGCTTATTGAGTAAAGGCTTATAAATGAATCATAATGCAAGACATCACACAATTTTGGATAGATTGAATTACTTGTACGCTTTGTTGTCTCTATTTTTGTTTCAAATTTTGTTAAAATATAGAAAATTTATCTAACTTAATATGGGCATTGGATTCGTGTCATTCTGAGCTCAAATCAAAAGTTACGGATGATTTAGTGTGTACATGTCAAGTTGATCGGTCAGTTAATATGATTATTCTAAACTGATCATTGTTGCTCATTGAGTAAAGGCTTATAAATGAAGCATAATGCATGTAATTACACAATTTTGGATAATATTGGATTACTTAGACTCTTTTTGTATCTATTTCTGTCTCAAATTTTGTTACAATATAGAAAATTGAGCACGCTTAACGTGTGCATCGGATTCGTGTCATTTTGAGGTCAAATCAAAAGTTACGGACGATTTAGTGCGGACATGTCAAATTTTGTCACAATATACAAAATTACGCTAGCTTAACGTGGGCATTGGATTCGTGTTATTCTCAGCTCTAAATCAAAAGTTACGGACGATTTAGTGCGGACATGTCAAGTTGATCACCTAGTTAAAATGATCATTCTAAACTGATCATTGGTGCTCATTGAGTAAAGTGTTCTAAATGAAGCGTAATGCATGGCATCACGCAGTTTGGGATAGATTGGATTATTTGGACGCTTTGTCGTCTCTATTTTTGTTTCAAATTTTATTAAGATGTAAAAAATTTATCTAGCTTAATGTGGGTATTGGATTCGAGTCATTCAGAACTCAAAATAAAAAGTTACGAACGATTTAGTGCGGACATGTCAAGTTGATCGGCCAGTTAATATGATCATTCTAAACTTATCACTAGTGCTCATTGTGTAAAGGCTTATAAATGAAGCATAATGCATCCCATTACGCAGTTTAGGAAAGATTGGATTATTTGGATGCTTTGCCGTATCTAGTTATGTCTGAAATTTTGTCCCAACATAGAAAATTGAACTAGGTTAACGATGGTATTGGATTCGTTCGTTCTGAACTCAAAATCAAAAGTTACGGATGATTTAGTGCAGACATGTCAAGTTGTTCAGCGAGTTAATAGGATTTTTCAAAACTGATCATTGGTGCTCATTGAGTAAATGCTTATAAATCAAGCATAATACATGGCATCACATAGTTTTGGATAGATTGGATTACTTGGACGCTTTGTCGTCTCAATTTCTGTCTCAAATTTTGTTAAAATATAGAAACTTTATCTAGCTTAGTGTGCGCATTGAATTTGTGTCATTGTGAGCTCAAAATCAAAAGTTAATGGCAATATACTTCGAACATGTCAATTTCATCGGCCTGTTAATATGATTATTCAAAATTGATCATTGGTGCTCATTGAGTAAATGCTTATAAATTAAGCATAATGACTGGCATCACACAGTTTTGGAGAGATTGGAATACTTGGATGCATTGTCGTATATGTATTTCTATCTTAAATTTTAATACAATATCGAAAATTGAGCTAGCTTAATGTGGGCATTGGATTTGTGTCATTCTGAGATCTAAATACAAAGTTACGGACGATATAGTGCAGACATGTCAAGTTTATCGGCCAGTTAAAGTACTCATTCTAAACTGATAATTGGTGCTCATTAAGTAAAGGCTTATAAATGAATCATAAAGCATTGCATCACATAGTGTTGGATAGATTGGATTACTTAGACACCTTTTTGTCTCTATTTCTGTCTCAAATTTTGTCACTATATAGAACATTGAGCTAGCTTAACGTGGGCACTGGATTCGTGTCATTCTGAGCACTAAATCAAAAGTTACGTACGATTTGGTGCTGACATGTCAAATTAATCAGCAATTAAGATGATTATTCTAAACTGATAAATGGTAGTTAATGAGTAAAGGCTTATAAATGAAGCATAAAGCATGGCATCACACAGTTTGGGATAGGTCGATTACTTGGACGCTTTGTTGCCTCTATTTGTGTCTCAAATTTTGCAAAATATAGAAAATTTAGCTAGCTTAACATGGGCACTGGATCCGTGTCATTCTGAGTTCTAAATGAAAAGTTACATATGATTTAGTGCGGACATATCAAGTTGATCGGTCAGTAATATGATTATTCTAAACTGATCATTGGTGCTCATTGAGTAAACGCTTATAAATCAAGCATAATGCATGGCATCATGCAGTTTTTGATAGATTTCATTACTTTGATGCTTTGTCGTCTATATTTGTGTCTCAAATTTTGTTAAAATATAGAAAATTTATCTAGGTTTACGTGGTCATTGGATTCATGTCATTCTGACCTCAAAATCAAGGGTTACTGACGATCTAGTGTGGACATGTCAAGTTCATCGGCGAGTTAATATGATTATTCTAAATTGATCATTGGTGCTCTTTGAGTAAAGGATTATAAATGAATCATAATGCAAGACATCACACAATTTTGGATAGATTGAATTACTTGTACGCTTTGTTGTCTCTATTTTTGTTTCAAATTTTGTTAAAATATAGAAAATTTATCTAACTTAATATGGGCATTGGATTCGTGTCATTCTGAGCTCAAATCAAAAGTTACGGATGATTTAGTGTGTACATGTCAAGTTGATCGGTCAGTTAATATGATTATTCTAAACTGATCATTGTTGCTCATTGAGTAAAGGCTTATAAATGAAGCATAGTGCATGTAATTACACAATTTTCGATAGATTTGATTACTTACACGCTTTTTTGTATCTATTTTTTGTCACAAATTTTGTTACAATATAGAAAATTGAGCATGCTTAACGTGTGCATCGGATTCGTGTCGTTTTGAGCTCAAATCAAAAGTTACGGACGATTTAGTGCAGATATGTCAAGTTGATCGGCTAGTTAATATGATCATTCTAAACTGATCATTGGTGCTCATTAAGTAAAGGCTTATATATAAAGCATAATGCATGGCAACAAGCAGTTTTGGATAGATTGGATTACTTGGACGCTTTGTCGTATCTTTTTTGTCCCAAATTTTGTTAAAATATAGAAAATTGAGTTAGCTTAACGTGGGCATTGGATTCGTGTCATTCTGAGCAGTAAATCAAAGGTTACGGACTATTTAATGCGGACATGTCAAGTTGATCGGCCAATTAAAATGATCATTGTAAACTGATCATTGGTGCTCATTGAGTAAAAGAACAATAATGCATGGAATTACGTAGTTTGGGATGGATTGGATTACTTTAACGGTTTTTCGTATCTATTTCTATCTCAAATTTTGTTACAATCTAGAAAACTGAGCTAGGTTAATGTGGGCATTCGATTTGTGTGTTCCCTCGAAATCAAATGTTACGGACGATTTAGTGCGGATATGTCAAGTTGATCGGCCAGTTAAAGTGATCATTCTAAACTGATCATTGGTGCTCATTAAGTAAAGGATTATAAATGAAGCATAAAGCATGGCATCATGTATTTTGGGATAGATTGGATTACATGGATGCATTTTCGTCTCTATTTCTATCTCAAATTTTGTCAAAATATAGAAAATTGAACTAGCTTAACGAGGGCATTGGATTCGTGTTATTCTGAGCTCTAAATCAAAACTTACAGACGAATTAGTGTTGATATGTCAAGTTGATCAGTCAGTTAAAAGCTATCATTCTAAACTGCATTAGTGCTCATTGAGTAAAAGGGTATAAATGAATCATAATCCATGGCATCACTTCGTTTTGGATAGACTGGATTACTTGGACTCATGTTCGTATCAATTTCTGTCTAAAAGTTTGTTATCATATAGAAAACTGAGCTAGCTTAACGTAGGCATTAGATTCGTGTCATTCTAAGCTATAATTCAAAAGCTATGGAAGATTTAGTGCAGACATGACAAGTTGATCGGCAAGTTAAAATGATCATTCTAAACTGATCATTGGTGCTCATTCAATAAAACCTTAGAAATGAAAAATAATGGTTGGCATCACGCAGTTTGGGATTGATTAGTTTAATTGGATTCTTTGTCGTATCAATTTTGGTCTCAAATTTTGTCATATTATTGAAAATTGAGCTAGCTTAGCATGGGCATTGGATTCGTGTCATTTTAAGCTCTAAATCAAAAGTTACAAACGATTTAGTACAGACATGTCAAGTTGATCGGCCAATTGAATTGATAATTCTAAACTGATCATTGGTGCTCATTAAGTAAAGGATTATAAATGAAGCATAAAGCATGGCATCACGCATTTTGGGATAGATTGGATTACATGGACGCATTTTCGTATGTATTTCTATCTCAAATTTTGTCAAAATATAGAAAATTAAACTAGCTTAACGAGGGCATTGGATTCATGTTATTCTGAGCTCTAAATCAAAAGTTACTGACAAATTAGTGTTGATATGTCAAGTTGATCGGCCAGTTAAAAGTGATCATTCTAAACTGCATTAGTGCTCATTGAGTAAAAGCGTATAAATGAATCATAATGCATGGCATCACTTAGTTTTCGATAGACTGGATTACTTGGACTCCTTTTCGTATCAATTTCTGTCTAAAATTTTGTTATCATATAGAAAACTGAGCTAGCTTAATGTAGACATTGGATTCGTGTCATTCTAAGCTATAAATCAAAAGTTACGGACGATTTAGTGCGGATATGTCAATTTGATCAGCCTATCAAAATGATCATTCTACACTGATCATTGGTGCTCATTGAGTAAAAGCTTATGAATGATGAACAATGCATAGCATCACACATTTGGGATGGACTGGATTACTTGTACGCTTTGTCGTATCTATTTCTGTCTCAAATTTTGTCACAATTGAGATAATTGAACTAGCTTAACGTGGACATTGGATTCGTGTCATTCGGAGCTCTAAATCAAAAGTTACAGGTGATTTAGTGTGGAAATGTCAAGTTGATCGGCCAATTAAAGTGATTAGTCTAAACTGATCATTGGTGCTCACTAAGTAAAGGCTTATAAATGAAGCATAAGGCATGGCATCACATAGTTTGAGATAGATTGGATTACTTGGATAGTTTACTTGGAAAGTTGAAATAGCTTAATGTGGGTATTGGATTCTTGTCATTCTGAGTTATAAATCAAAATTTATGGACGATTTAGTGCACACATGTCAAGTTGACTAGCCAAATAAAATGATCATTTTAAACTGATCATTGGTGCTCATTAAGTAAAGGCTTATAAATAAAGCCGAAAGCATGACATCACACATTTTGGGATAGATTGGATTACTTGTATGCTTTTTCGCCTCTATTTCTATCTCAAATTTTGTCATAATATAGAAAATTGAGCTAGCTTAACGTTGACATTAGATTCGTGTCATTCTGAGCTCTAAAGCAAAAGTTACGAACGATTTAGTGTTCACATGTCAAGTTGATCGGCCAGTTAAAATGATCATTCTAAACTCATCATTGGTGCTCATTGCGTAAAAGCTTATAAACGAAGAAGAATGCATGGCATCACGCATTTTGGGATGGATTGGATTACTTGAATGCATTGTCGTATCTATTTCTATCTAAAATTGTGTCACAATATAGAAAATTGAGCTAGCTTAATGTGGACACTGTATTTATCTCATTCTGAACCCTAAATCAAAAGTTACGAACGATTTAGCGTTGACACGTCAAGTTGATCGGCATGTTAAAGTGATTGTTCTAAATTGATCAATGGTGCTCATTGAGGAAAGGCTAATAAATAAAGCATAATGCATGTCATCACGCTGTTTGGGATAGATTGGATTATTTGGATGCTTTTCTGTATCTTGTTTTGTCTCAAATTTTGTCACACTATAGAAAGTTGAACTAGCTTAAAGTGGGTATTGGATTCGTGTCATTCGGAGCTATAAATAAAAAGTGATGGAAGATTAAGTGCATACGTGTCAAGTTGATCGGTCAGTCAAAATGATCATTCTAAACTAATCATTGGTGCTCATTGAGTAAAATCTTATAAATGAACAATAATGCATGTTAACACGCAGTTTGGTATGTATTGGATTACTTGGACGCTTTTTCATATCTATTCATGTCTCAAATTTTATTGCAAATAGAAAATTGAGCTAGCTTAACGTGGGCATTCGATTCGTGTGTTTCCTTGAAATCAAAAGTTATGGATGATTTAGTGCGGATATGTCAAGTTGATCGGCATGTTAAAGTGATCATTCTAAACTGATCATTGGTGCTCATTAAGTAAAGGCTTATATATAAAGAATAAAGCATTGCATCATGAGTTTGGGATAGATTGGATTACTTGAATGCTTTGTTGTCTCTTTTTCTGTCCCAAATTTTTTCAAAATTTTGGAAATTGAACTAGATTAACGTAAACATTGGATTCGTGTCATTCTGAGCTCTAAATCAAAAGTTACTGACGATTTAGTGTGGACATGTCAAGTTGATCGGCAAGTTAGAGTGATCATTCTAAACTGATCATTGGTGCTCATTAAGGAAATTCCAATAAATCAAGGATAATGCATGGCATCATGTAGTTTGGGATAGAATGGATTACTTGGACGCTTTGTCATCTCTTTTTCTGTCCCAAATTTTGTCAAAATATTGAAAATCGAGCTAGATTAACATGGACATTGGATTCGTGTCATTCTGAGCCCCAAATCAAAAGTTACCGACGATTTAGTGTGGACATGTCAAGTTGATCAGCCACTTAAAATGATCATTCTAAGCTCATCATTGGTGCTAATTGAGTAAAAGCTTATAAATGAAGACGAATGCATGCCATGAAGCAGTTCGGGATGGATTAGATTACTTGGACACTTTGTCGTATATATTTTCGTATCAAATTTTGTCACAATATAGAGAATTGTGAGCACCAATGAGCATTCACGTAGGCATTTGATTCATGTCATTCTGAGCACTAAATCAAAATTTACAGATGATTTAGTGCAGATATGTCAAGTTGATCGGCCAGTTAAACTGATCATTCTAAACTGATCATTGGTGCTCATTAAATAAAGGCTTATAAATGAAGCATAAAGCATGGCATCACGCAGTTTGGGATAGATTGCATTACTTGTACGCTTTGCCGTCTCTTTTTCTGCCCCAAAGTTTTTGAAAACATAGAAAATTGAGCTAGCTTAACGTGGACATTGGATTCGTGTCATTCTGAGCTCTAAATCAAAAGTTACCGACAATTTAGTGTGGACATGTCAAGTTGATCGGCCATTTAAAATGATCATTCTAAACCGATCATTAGTGCTCATTGAGGAAAGGCTAATAAATAATGCATAATGCATGGCATCACACTGTTTGGGATGGATTGGATTACTTGGATGCTTTTTCATATCTAGTTTTATGTCAAATTTTTTCAGAATATAGAAAACTGAACTAGGTTAATGTGGGTATTCGATTTGTGTCATTTTGTGCTATAAATCAAAAGTTATGGACGATTCAGTGGAGGCATGTCAAGTTGATCGGCCAGTCAAAATGATTATTCTAAACTGATCATTGGTGCTCATTGAGTAAAAGCTTATAAATGAACAATAATGCACGGTATCACGCAGTTTGGGATGGATTGGATTAGTTGGACAGTTTTTCGTATCTATTTCTATCTCAAATTTTGTTACAATATAGAAAATTGAGATAGGTTAACGTTGGCATTGGATTCGTGTGTTTCCTCTAAATCAAAAGTTACGGACAATTTAGTGCGGATATGTCAAGTTGATCGGCCAGTTAAGATGATCATTCTAAACTGATCATTGGTGCTCATTAAGTAAAGGCTTATATATAAAGCATAATGCATGGCAACAAGCAGTTTGAGATAGATTGGATTACTTAGACGCTTTGTCGTATCTTTTTCTGCCCAAATTGTGTCAAAATATAGAAAATTGAGTTAGCTTAACGTGCACATTGGATTCGTGTCATTCTGAGCAGTAAATCAAAAGTTACGGACGATTTAATGCGGACATGTCAAGTTTATCGGCCAATTAAAATGATCATTTTAAACTGATCATTGGTGCTCATTGAGTAAAAGCTTATAAATGAACAATAATGCATGGTATCACGCAGTTTGGGAAGGATTGGATTACTTTGATGGTTTTTTGTATCTATTTATGTCTCAAATTTTGTTACAATATAGAAAATTGAGCTAGGTTAACGTTGGCATTGGATTCGTGTGTTTCCTCTAAATCAAAAGTTACGGACAATTTAGTGCGGATATGTCAAGTTGATCGGCTAATTAAGATGATCATTCTAAACTGATCATTAATGCTCATTAAAGGCTTATAAATGAACCATAATGCATGGCATCACGCAGTTTGGGATAGATTGGATTACTTGGACGCTTTGTCGTATCTTTTTCTGTCCCAAATTTTGTAAAAATATAGAAAATTGAGTTAGCTTAACGTGGGCATTGGATGCGTGTCATTCTGAGCAGTAAATCAAAGGTTACGGACGATTTAATGCGGACATGTCAAGTTGATCGGCCAATTAAAATGATTATTGTAAACTGATTATTGGCGCTCATTGAGTAAAAGATTATAAATGAACAATAATGCATGGAAACACGCAGTTTGGGATGGATTGGATTACTTTAACAGTTTTTCGTATCTATTTCTATCTCAAATTTTGTTACAATCTAGAAAACTGAGCTAGGTTAATGTGGGCATTCGATTCGTGTGTTCCCTCGAAATCAAATGCTACGCATGATTTAGTCCGGATATGTCAAGTTGATCGGCCAGTTAAAGTGATCATTCTAAACTGATCATTGGTGCTCATTAAGTAAAGGATTATAAATGAAGCATAAAACATGACATCATGCATTTTGGGATAGATTGGATTACATGGACGCATTTTCAAATCTATTTCTATCTCAAATTTTGTCAAAATATAGAAAATTGAACTAGCTTAACGAGGGCATTGGATTCGTGTTATTCTGAGCTCTAAATCAAAACTTACAGACGAATTAGTGTTGATATGTCAAGTTGATCAGTCAGTTAAAAGCTATCATTCTAAACTGCATTAGTGCTCATTGAGTAAAAGGGTATAAATGAATCATAATCCATGGCATCACTTCGTTTTGGATAGACTGGATTACTTGGACTCATTTTCGTATCAATTTCTGTCTAAAATTTTGTTATCATAGAGAAAACTGAGCTAGCTTAACGTAGGCATTGGATTCGTGTCATTCTAAGCTATAATTCAAAAGCTATGGAAGATTTTGTGCAGTCATGACAAGTTGATCTGCAAGTTAAAATGATCATTCTAAACTGATCATTGGTGCTCATTCAATAAAACCTTAGAAATGAAAAATAATGGTTGGCATCACGCAGTTTGGGATTGATTAGTTTAATTGGATTCTTTGTCGTATCAATTTTGGTCTCAAATTTTGTCATATTATTGAAAATTGAGCTAGCTTAGCGTGGGCATTGGATTCGTGTCATTTTAAGCTCTAAATCAAAAGTTACAAACGATTTAGTACATACATGTCAAGTTAATCGGCCAATTAAATTGATAATTCTAAACTGATCATTGGTGCTCATTATGTAAAGGATTATAAATCAAGCATAAAGCATGGTATCACGCATTTTGGGATAGATTGGATTACATGGACGCATTTTGGTATCTATTTCTATCTCAAATTTTGTCAAAATATAGAAAATTGAGCTAGCTTAACGTGGGCACTGGATTCGTGTGTTTCAGAGCACTAAATCGAAAGTAACGGACCATTTAGTGCGGACATGTCAAGTTGATCGGCCGTTAAAGTGATCATTCTAAACTGATCATTGGTTCGCATTGAGTAAAGGCTTATAAATGAAGCATAATGCATGGCATCACACAGTTTTAGATAGATTGGATTACTTGGACACTTTGTCGTATCTATGTTTTCTCAAATTTTGTTACAATATTGAAAATATAGCTTGCTTAAAGTGGGAATTGGATTCATGTCATTCTTAGCTTTAATCAATGTGGAAAATTTAGTGCGGACATATCAAGTTGATTGGCCAGTTAAAGTGATCATTCCAAACTAATCTTTGGTGCTCATTAAGTAAAGGATTATAAATGAAGCATAAAGCATGGGATGAAGCAGTTTAGATAGATTGGATTACTTGGAAGCTTTGTCGTCATTATTTCTATCTCAAATTCTGTCAAAATATTCAAAATTGAGATAGCTTAACGTGGGCATTGGATTCATGTCATTCTGAGCTCTAAATAAAAAGTTACGAACGATTTAGTGCGAACATGTCAAGTTGATCGGCCAATTGAAATGATACTTCTAAACTGATCGTTGCTGCTCATTGAGTAAAGGCTGATAAATGAAGCATAATCCAAGGCATCACAGAATTTTAGATAGATTGGATTACTTTGATGATTTATCGTATCTATTTCTGCCTCAAATTTTGTGACAATATCGAAAATTGAGCTAGCTTAACGTCGACATTGGATTCATGTCATTCTGAGCTCTAAATCAGAAGTTACGGGGGATTTAGTGTGGACATGTCAAGTTGATCGGCCAATTAAAGTGATCATTATAAACTGATCATTGGTGCTCATTAATTAAATGCTAATAAATGAAGCATAAGGCATGGCATAGCGCTGTTTGGGATAGATTGGATTACTTGGACGCTTTGTTGTATCTAGTTCTGTCTCAAATATTGTCACAATATATAAAATTGAACTAGGTTAATGTGGGTAATTGATTCGTGTCATTCTGATCTATTAATCAAAAGTTATGGAGGATTTAGTTCAAACATGTCAAGTTGATTGGCCAATTGAAATGATCATTCTAAACTGATCATTGGTTCTCATTCAGTAAAGGCATATAAATGAATCATAATGCATGGCATCATAGAGTTTTGGATAGAGTTGATTACCTAGACGCATTGTCGTATCTATTTAAGTCTCAAATTTTGTTACCATATAGAAAATTGAGCTAGCTTAATTCTTGTCATTCTGAGCTCTAAATCTAAAGTTGCGGATGATTTAGAGCGGACATGTCAAGTTGCTCGGCCAGTTAAAAGTATCATTCTAAACTGATCATTGGTGCCCATAGAGTAAAAGCTTATGAATGAAGAATAATGAATGGCGTCACGTAGTTTGGGATGGATTGGATTACTTGGACGCTTTGTCGTATCTATTTCTATCTCAAATTTTGTCATATTATAGGAATTGAGCTAGCTTAAAGTGGGCATTGGATTCTTGTCATTTTAAGCTCTAAATAAAAAGTTACGGACGATTTAGTGCAGACATGTCAAGTTTATCGGCCAGTTAAAGTGATGATTCTAAACTGATCATTGTGCTCATTGAGTAAAGGCTTGTAAATGAAGCATATTCCACGGCATCACACAATTTTAGATAGATTGGATCACTTCGATGGTATGTCATATCTATTTCTATCTCTAATTTTGTCACAATATAGAAAATTAAGGTAGCTTAACGTGGACATTGGATTCGTGTCATTCTGAGCTCTAAATCAAAAGTTACGACAGATTTAGTGTTGAAATGTCAAGGTGATCGGCCAATTAAAGTGATCATTCTAAACTTATCATTGGTCCTCATTAACTAAAGGCTAATAAATGAAGCATAAGGCATGGCATCACGATGTTTTGGATATAGGATTACTTGGACGCTTTGTTGTATCTATTTCTATCTCAAATTTTGTCATAATATAGAAAATGAACTAGCTTAATGTGGGTATTTGATTCGTGTAATTCTGAGATATAAATCAAAGGTTATGGACGATTTATTACCGACATGTCAAGTTTATTGGCCAGATAAAATGATCATTCTTAATTGATCATTGGAGCTCATTAAGTAAAGGCTTATAAATGAAACATAAAGCATGGCGTCACGCATTTTGGAATAGTTTGGATTACTTTGACGCTTTGTCGTCCCTATTTCTATCTCAAATTTTCTCAAAATCTAGAAAATTGTGCTAGCTTAATGTGCGTATGGGATTCGCGTCATTCTAACGTCTAAATCAAAAGTTACTAACGATTTAGTGTGGATATGTCAAGTTGATCGGCCTGTTAAAGTGATCATTCTAAACTGATCAATGGTGCTCATTCAGTAAAAGCATATAAATGAATCATAATGCATGGCATCACACAGTTTTAGATAGATTGGATTACCGGGACGCATTTTCGTATCTATTTAAGTCTCAAATTTTGTTACCATATAGAAAATTGAGCTAGCTTAACGTAGAAATTGGATTCCTATCATTCTGAGCTCTAAATCAAAAGTTACGGACGATTTAGAGCCGATATGTCAAGTTGCTTGGCAAGTTAAAAGGATCATTCTAAACTGATCATTGGTGCCCATTGAGTAAAAGCTTATAAATGAAGAATAATGCATGGTGTCACGTAGTTTGGGATTGATTGGATTACTTGGACGCTGTGTCGTATCTATTTCTGTCTCAAATTTTGTCATATTATAAGAATTGAGCTAGCTTAACGTGGGCATTGGATTCATGTTATTTTAAGTTCTAAATAAAAAGTTACGGACGATTTAGTGTATACATGTCAAGTTGATCGGCCAGTTAAAGTGATGATTCTAAACTGATCATTGTGCTCATTGACTAAAGGCTTATAAATGAATCATAATCCAAGGCATCACACAATTTTAGATAGATTGGATTACTTGGATGCTTTATCGTATCTATTTTGGTTCAAATTTTGTCACAATATCGAAAATTGAGCTAATTTAACGTGTACATTGGATTCGTGTCATTGTGAGCTCTAAATCAAAATTTGTGGCGGATTTAGTGTGGACATGTCAAGTTGATCGGCCAATTAAAGTGATCATTCCAAACTGATCATTGGTGCTCATTAACTAAAGGCTAATAAATGAAGCATAAGGCATGGCATCACGCGGTTTGGGATAGATTGGATTACTTGGATGTTTTGTTGTATCTAGTTCTGTCTCAAATTTTCTGAGAATATAGAAAATTGAACTAGCTTAATGTGGGTATTGGATTCGTGTCATTATGAGTTATAAATCAAAAGTTATGGATGGTTTAGTGCATAAATGTCAAGTTGATTGGCCAGTTAAAATGATCATTCTAAACTGATCATTGGTGCTCATTAAGTAAAGGCTTATAAATAAACCACAAAGCATGACATCACACATTTTTGGATAGTTTGGATTACTTTGAGATATTTCTATCTTAAATTTTCTCAAAATATAGAAAATTGAGCTAGCTTAACGTGGGCATTAGGTTCGTATCATTCAGAGCTCTAAATCAAAAGTTACAAACGATTTAGTGTGGATAGGTCAAGTTGATCGGCCAGTAAAAGTGATCATTCTAAACTGATAATTGGTGCTCATTCAGTATAACCTAATAAATGAAAAATTTTGCATGGCATCATGTAGTTTGGGATGGATTGGATTAGTTTAACGCTTTTTCGTATCTATTCCTGTCTCAAATTTTGTCATATTATAGAAAATCTAGCTAGCTTAACGTGGGCGGTGGATTCATGTCATTTTAAGTTCAAAATCAAAATTTACGGACGATTTAGTGAGTACATGTCAAGTTGATCGGCCAATTAAAATGATCATTCTAAACTCATCATTGGTGCTCATTGAGTTAAAGTTTATAAATGAAGTATATAATCCATGGCATCACGTAGTTTGGGATGGATTGGATTACTTGTACGCTTTGTCGTATCTAGTTTTGTCTCAAATTTTGTCACAATATAGAAAATTGAACTAACTTAATATGGGTATTGGATTCATGTCATTCTAAACAATAAATCAATAGTTATGGATTATTTAATGCAGATATGTCAAGTTGATCGGACAGTTAAAATGATCAATCTAAACTGATCATTAGTGCTAATTAAAGTAAAGGCTTATAAATGAAGCATAAAGCATGGCATCGCGCATTTTGGGATAGTTTGGTTACTTTGACGCTTTGTCGTCTCTATTTCTATCTCAAAGTTTTTCAAAATATAGAAAATATAGCTAGGCTAACCTAGGCATTGGATTCCTATCATTCTACGCTGTAAATCAAAAGTTACATACGCTTTAGTGTGAATATGTCAAGTTGATCTGCCTGTTAAAGTGATCATTCAAAACTGATCATTGGTGCCCATTGAGTAAAAGCTTATAAATGAAGAATAAAGCATGGAGTTACATAGTTTGGGATGGATTGGATTACTTGGACGCTTTGTCGTATCTATTTCTTTCTCAAATTTTGTCATATTATAGAAAATTGAGCTAGCTTAACGTGGGCATTGAATTCTGTCATTTTAAGCTCTAAATAAAAAGTTCTGGACGATTTAGTTCGGACATGTCAAGTTGATCACCCAGTTAAAGTAATGATTCTAAACTGATCATTGGTGCTCATTGAGTAAAGGCTAATAAATGAAGCATAATCCAAGGCATCACACAATTTTAGATAGATTGGATTACTTAGATGCTTTTTCGTATCTATTTCTCTCTCAAAATTTGTCACAATATAGCAAATTGAGCTAGCTTAACATGGACATTGGATTCGTGTCATTTGGAGCTCTAAATCAAAAGTTATGGCGGATTTAGTGTGGAGTTGTAAAGTTGATCGGCTAGTTAAAGTGATCATTCAAAACTGATCATTAGTGCCCATTGAGTAAAAGCTTATAAATGAAGAATAACGCATGGCGTCACGTACTTTGGGATGGATTGGATTACTTCGACGCTTTGTCGTATCTATTTCTATCTCAAATTTTGTTATATTATATGAAATTGTGTTAGCTTAACGTGGGCATTGGATTCGTGTTATTGTAAGCTCTAAATCAAACGTTAAGGACGACTTAGTGCAGACATGTCAAGTTGATCGGCCAGTTAAAGTGATGATTCTAAAATGATCATTGGTGCTCATTGAGTAAATGCTTATAAATGAAGCATAATCAATGGCATCACACAATTTTAGATAGATTGTATTACTTGGATGCTTTGTCATATCTATTTCTGTCTCAAATTTTGCCACAACATAGAAAATTGAGCTAGCTTAACGTGGACACTGGATTCGTGTCATTCTGAGCTCTAAATCAAAAGTTACTAGGGATTTAGTGTGGACATGTCAAGTTGATCGGCCAATAAAAGTGATCATTCTAAACTGATCATTGGTGCTCATTAATTAAAGGCTAATAAATGAAGCATAAGGCATGACATAACGCAGTTTGGGATAGATTGGATTACTTGGATGCTATGTTGTATCCAGTTTTGTCTCACATATTGTCACAATATAGAAAAATGAACTAGCTTAATGTGGGTAATTGATTCTTGTCATTCAGAGCTATAAATCAAAAGTTATGGATGATTTAGTGCGGACATGTCAAGTTGATCGCCCAGTTAAAGTGATGATTCTAAACTGATCATTGTGCTCATTGAGTAAAGGCTTATAAATGAAGCATAATCCAAGTCATCACACAATTTTAGATAGATTGGATTGCTTGGATGTTTTGTCGTGTCTATTTCTGTATCATATTTTGTCACAATATAGAAAATTGAGCTAGCTTAATGTGGACATTGGATTCGTGTCATTCTAAGCTCTAAATCAAAAGTTACGGCGGATTTAGTGTAGAAATGTCAAGTTGGTTGGCCAATTAAAGTGATCATTCCACAATGATCATTGGTGCTCATTAACTAAAGGCTAATAAATGAAGCATAAGGCATGGCATCACGGAGTTTAGGATAGATTGGATTACTTGGAGGCTTTGTTGTATCTAGATCTGTCTCAAATTTTGTTAGAATATAGAAAATTGAACTAGCTTAAAGTGGGTATTGCATTCATATCATTCTGAGTTATAAATCAAAAGTTATGGATGATTTAGTGCAGACATGTCAAGTTGATTGGCCAGGCAAAATGATCATTCTAAACTGATCATTGGTGCTCATTCAGTAAAGGCTTATAAATGAAGCATAAAGCATGGCATCACGCATATTTGGAAAGTTTGGATTACTTTGACCCTTTGTCGTCTCTATTTCTATCTCAAATTTTCTCAAAATATAGAAAATTGAGCTAGCTTAACGAGGGCATTAGATTCGTGTCATTCTGAGCTCAAAATAAAAAGTTACAAACGATTTGGTGTGGATATGTCAAGTTGACCGGCGTGTTAAAGTGATCATTCTAAGCTGATCATTGGTGCCCATTGAGTAAAAGGTTATAAATGAAGAATAATGCATGGCGTCGTGTAGTTTGGGATTAATTGGGTCACTTGGACGATTTGTCGTATCGATTTTGTCTCAAATTTTGTCATGTTATAGGAATTTAGCTAGCTTAACGTGGGCATTGGACTTATGTCATTTTAAGCTCTGAAACAAAAGTTACGGATGATTTAGTGCGGACATGTCAAATTGATCGGCCAGTTAAAATGATCATTCTAAACTCATCATTGGTCCTCATTGAGTTAAAATTTATAAATCAAGAATAATCAATGGCATCACGCAGTTTGGGATGGATTGGATTACTTGTACACTTTGTCGTATCTAGTTCTGTCTCAAATTTTATCACAATATAGAAAATTGAACTAACTTAATATGGGTTATTCATGTCATTCTAAACAATAAATCAATAGTTATGGATTATTTAGTGGAGACATGTCAAGTTGATCGGACAGTTAAAATGATCAATCTAAACTGATCATTAGTGCTCATTAAAGTAAAGGCTTATAAATGAAGCATAAAGCATGGCATCATGTATTTTGGGATAGTTTGGTTACTTTGACGCTTTGTCGTCTCTATTTCTATCTCAAAGTTTTTCAAAATATAGAAAATATAGCTAGGCTAACCTGGGCATTGGACTCCTATCATTCTAAGCTGTAAATCAAAAGTTACATACGCTTTAGTGTGAATATGTCAAGTTGATATGCCAGTTAAAGTGATCATTCAAGACTGATCATTGGTGCCCATTGAGTAAAAGCTTATAAATGAAGAATAAAGCATGGCGTCACATAGTTTGCGATGGATTGGATTACTTGGATGCTTTGTCGTATCTATTTCTTTCTCAAATTTTTTCATATTATAGAAAATTGAGCTAGCTTCACGTGGGCATTGAATTCGTGTCATTTTAAGCTCTAAATAAAAAGTTCTGGACGATTTAGTTCGGACATGTCAAGTTGATCGCCCAGTTAAAGTAATGATTCTAAACTGATCATTGGTGCTCATTGAGTAAAGGCTAATAAATGAAACATAATCCAAGGGATCGCACAATTTTAGATAGATTGGATTACTTAGATGCTTTTTCGTATCTATTTCTGTCTCAAAATTTGTCACAATATAGAAAATTGAGCTAGCTTAACGTGGACATTGGATTTGTGTCATTCGGAGCTCTAAATCAAAAGTTATGGCGGATTTAGTGTGGACTTGTAAAGTTGATCGGCTAGTTAAAGTGATCATTCAAAACTGATCGTTGGTTCCCATTGAGTAAAAGCTTATAAATGAAGAATAATGCATGGCGTCACGTACTTTGGGATGGATTTATGTCATTTTGAGCTTCAAATCAGAAGTTACAGACGATTTATTGCAGACATGTCAAGTTCATCGGCCGGATAATATGATTATTCTAAACTCATCATTGGTGCTCATTGATTCAATGTTTATAAATGAAGCATAATGTATGGCATTACATAGTTTGGGATACATGGGATTACTTGGAGGCTTTGTCATCTTCATTTCGGTCTTAAATTTTGTCACAACATAGAAAATTAAGCTAGCTAAACAAGGGCACTAGAGCTCTAAAACAAAATTTCCAGACGATTTAGTGTGGATATGTCAAGTTGATCGGCCAATTAAAATGATCATTCTAAAATGATGATTGGTGCTCATTAAGTAAAGGCTTATAAAGGAAGCATAAACCATGGCATCACACATTTTTGGATAGATTGGATTACTTGGACGCTTTGTCATCTCTATTTCTATCTGAAATTTTTTCAAAATATAGAAAATTGAGCTATCTTAACGAGGGCATTGGATTAGTGTCATTGAAAGCTCTAAATATACGGTTATAGACAATTTATTGTGGATATGTCAAGTTGATCGGCCAGTTAAATTGATCATTCTAAACTGATCATTGGTGCTCATTGAGTAAAAGCTTATACATGAATCATAATGCATGACATCACACAATTCTGGATAGATTGGATTACTTGGACTCATTTTCTTATCAATTTCTGCCTCAAATTTTGTAAGCATATAGAAAATTAAGCTAGCTTAACGTAGACATTGGATTCGTGTCATTATGAGCTATAAATCAAAAGTTATGAATGATTTAGTGCAGACATGACAAGTTGATCTGCCAGTTAAAATGTTAATTCTAAACTGATCATTGGCGCTCATTGAGTAAAACCTTATGAATGAAAAATAATGCATGACATCACGCAGTTTGCGGTGGATTAGATTAATTGAACGCTTTGTCATATCTATTCCTGTCTCAAATTTTGTCATATTATAGAAAATTGAGCGAGCTTAACATGGGAATTAGATTCGTGTAATTTTAAGCTGTAAATTAAAAGTTAAGGACGACTTAGTACGGACATGTGAAGTTGATCGGCCAATTAAAATGATCATTGTAAACTAATCATTGGTGCTCATTGATTAAAAGCTTATAAATAAAGAATATTGCATGGCATCACGCTGTTTGGGATGAATTGGAATACTTGTACACTTTTTCATATCTATTTCTGTCTCAAATGTTATCATAATATAGAAAATTAAGCTACCTTATCTTGGACATTGGATTTGTGCCATTATGAGCTCTAAATCAAAAACTTACGTACGATTTAGTGTGGACATGTCAAGTTGATCGCCCAGTTAAAGTAATCATTCTAAACTGATAATTGGTGCTCATTGAGAAAAAGCATATAAATAAATCATAATGTGTGGCATCACACAGTTTTGGATAGATTGGATTACTTGTACACATTTTCGTATCTATTTATGTCTCAAATTTTATTACCAAATAGACAATTGAGCTAGCTTAACGTGAGCATTGGATTTGTGTCATTATGAGCTATAAATCAAAAGTTATGGAGGATTTAGTGCAGGCATGACAAGTTGATCCACCAGTTAGCTAGCTTTTTCGTATCTATTTCTGTCTCAAATTTTGTCACAATATAGAAAATTGAGCTAGCTTAACGTGGACATTGGATTCGTGTCATTCTAAGCTCTAAATCAAAAGTTACGGCGGATTTAGTGTAGACATGTCAAGTTGGTTGGCCAATTAAAGTGCTCATTCCAAAATGATCATTGGTGCTCATTAACTAAAGGCTAATACATGAAGCATAAGGCATGGCATCACGCAGTTTAGGATAGATTGGATTACTTGGACGCTTTGTTGTATCTAGATCTGGCTCAAATTTTGTCAGAATATAGAAGATTGAACTAGCTTAAGGTGGGTATTGCATTCATATCATTCTGAGTTATAAATCATAAGTTATGGATGATTTAGTGCAGACATGTCAAGTTGATTGGCTTGGCAAAATGATCATTCTAAACTGATCATTGGTGCTCATTAAGTAAAGGCTTATAAATGAAGCATAAAGCATGGCATCAGGCATATTTGGAAAGTTTGGATTACTTTGACGCTTTGTCGTCTCTATTTCTATCTTAAATTTTCTCAAAATATAGAAAATTGAGCTAGCTTAACGAGGGCATTAGATTCGTGTCATTTTGAGCTCAAAATCAAAAGTTACAAACGATTTAGTGTGGATATTTCAAGTTGACCGGCCTGTTAAAGTGATCATTCTAAACTGATCATTGGTGCCCATTGAGTAAAAGCTTATAAATGAAGAATAATGCATGGCGTCTTGTAATTTGGGATTAATTGGGTCACTTGGACGATTTGTTGTATCTATTCTGTCTCAAATTTTGTCATGTTATAGGAATTTAGCTAGCTTAACGTGGGCATTGGATTCATGTCATTTTAAGCTCTGAAACAAAAGTTACGGACGATTTAGTGCGGACATGTCAAATTGATCGGCCAGTTAAAGTGATAATTCTTAAGTGATCATTGTGCTCATTGAGTAAAGGCTTTTAAATGAAGCATAATCCTAGGCATCACACAATTTTAGATAGATTGGATTACTCGGATGCTTTGTCGTATCTATTTCTATCTCAAATTTTGTCACAACATAGAAAATTGAGATAGCTTAACGTGGACATTGGATTCGTGTCATTCTGAGCTCTCAATCAAAAGTTACAGACGATTTAGTGTGGACATGTCAAGTTGATCGGCCAATTAAAGTGATCATTCTGAACTGATCATTGGTGCTCATTAACTAAAGGCTAATAACTGAAGCATAAGACATGACATCACATAGTTTTGTATAGATTGGATAACTTGGACGCTCTGTCATATCTATTTCTGTCTAAAATTTTGTCCCAACATAGAAAATTGAGCTAGCTTAATGTGGGCATTTGATTCCAGTGTTTTTGAGCACTAAATCAAAAGGTACAGACAATTTAGTGTGGACATGTCAAATTGACCGGCCAGTTAAAGTGATTCTTTTAAACTGATCATTGGTGCACATTATGGAAAGGCTAATAAATGAAGCATAATGCATGGTATCACAAAGTTTGGGATAGATTGGATTACTTGGATGCTTTGTCGTATCTAGTTCTGTCTCAAATTTTGTCACAATATAGAAAATTCAACTAGATTAATGTGGGTATTGGATTCATTTCATTATGAGCTATGAATCAAAAGTTGTGGATGGATTAGTGTAGACATGTTAAGTTGATCGTCCAGTTAAAATGATCATTGGTGCTCATTGCGTAAAAGCTTATAAATGAAAAGTAATGCATGGCGTCACGTAGTTTGGGATGGATTGGATTACTTGGATATTTTGTCATATCTATTTCTATCTCAAAGTTTGTCGCAATATAGAAAATTGAGGTAGCTTAACGTCGGCATTAGATTCATGTCATTTTGAGCTTCAAATCAGAAGTTACAGACAATTTATTGTAGACGTGTGAAGTTCATCGGCCAGATAATATGATTATTCTAAACTGATCATTGGTGCTCATTGATTCAATGCTTATAAATGAAGCATAATGTATGGCATTACAGAGTTTGGGATACATAGAATTACTTGGGGGCTTTGTTATCTCCATTTCGGTCTTAAATTTTGTCATAACATAGAAAATTGAGCTAGCTTAACAAGGGAACCAGAGCTCTAAAACAAAAGTTACAGAGGATTTAGTGTGGATATGTCAAGTTGATCGGCCAATTAAAATGATCATTCTAAAATGATCATTGGTGCTCATTAAGTAAAGGCTTATAAAGAAAGCATAAGGCATGGCAACACGGAGTTTGGGATAGATTGGATTACTGGGATGCTTTTTCTTATCTAATTCTATCTCAAATTTTGTCACAAATAGAAAATTGAACTAGCTTAATGTGGATATTGGATTCGTGCCATTCTGAGCTATAAATAAAAAGTTACGGACGATTTAGTGCATACATGTCAAGTTGATCGGCCAGTTAAAATGATCATTCGAAAGTGATGATTGCTGGTCATTAAGTAAAAGCTTATAAATGAAGAATGATGCATGGCATCACGCTTTTTGGGATGGATTGGATTATTTGGACTCTTTGTCGTATTCATTTATCTCTCAAATTTTGTCATATTATAGAAAATTGAGCTAGTTCACGTGGGCGTTGGATTCATGTCATTTTAAGCTCTAAATCAAAAGTTACGGACGATTTAGTGCGGACATGTCAAGTTGATCGGCTAGTTAAAATGATGACTCTAAACTGATAATTGGTGCTCATTGAGTAAAAGCTTATAAATGAAGCATAATCCATGGCATCACACAATTTCAGATAGATTGGATTACTTGGATGCTTTTTCGTATCTAATTCTATCTCAAATTTTGTTAAAATATAGAAAATTGAGCTAGCTTAACGTGGGCATTGAATTTGTGTGTTTCTGAGCTCTAAATCAAAAGTTACAGATAATTTGTGCAGACTTGTCAAGTTGATCCGCCAGTTAAAGTGATCATTCAAAACTGATCATTGGTTCTCATTAAGTAAAGACCTATAAATGAAGCATAAAGCATGGCATCACGTAGTTTGGGATAGATTGGATTACTTAGATGCTTTGTCGTCTCTATTTCAAAATTGAGCAAGCTTAACGTGGGCATTGGATTCGTGTCATTCTGATATCTAAATCAAAATGGTCTAGACAATTATTGCGGACCTGTCGATCATTCTAAAATGATTATTGGTGCTCATTATGTAAAGGCTTATAAATGAAGCATAAAGCGTCGCATCATGAAGTTTGGGATATATTGGATTACTTGAAAACTTTTTCATATCTAGTTCTATCTCAAATTTTGTCACAGAATAGAAAATTGAACTTGATTAATCTGGGCATTGGATTTGTTTCATTTTGAGCTATAAATCAAACGTTATGGACGATTTAGAGCAGACATGTCAAGTTGATCGGCCTGATAGAACGATCATTCTAAACTGATCATTGTTCCCCATTGAGTAAAAGCTTATAAATGACGAATAATGCATGGCGTCACGTAGTTTGGGATGGATACTTGGATGCTTTGTTGTATCTATTTCTGTCTCAAAGTTTGTCACAATATTGAAAATTGAGCTAGTTTAACGTAAGCATTGGATTCCTGTCATTCTGATCTCTAAATCAAAAGTGACAAACGATTTAGTGCGGATATGTCAAGTTGATCGGCCAGTTAATATGATTATTCTAAACTTATCATTGGTGCTCATTGATTCAAGGCTTATAAATGAAGCATAATGCATGGCATCACACAATTTGGGATATATTGGAATACTTGGACGCTTTTACGTTGCTATTTCTGTCACAAATTTTGTCAACATATAGAAAATTAAGCTAGCTTAACAAGGGCACTGGATTTGTGCCATTCGGAGCTCTAAAACAAAAGTTACAGACAATTTAGTGTGGATATGTAAAGTTGATCGGCCAATTGAAATGATCATTCAAAAATGATTATTGGTGCTTATTAAGTAAAGGCTTATAAATGAAGTACAAGGCATGGCATCACGCAGTTTGGGATAGATTGGATTACTTGGACGCATTGTCGTATCTAGTTTCGTCTCAAATTGTGTCACAATATAGAAAATTGCACTAACTTAGAGTGGACATTGGATTCGTGTCATTCATTGCTATAAATCAAATGTTACGGACGATTTAATGTGACATGTCAAGTTGATTGACCAGTTAAAAGGATCATTATAAACTGATCATCGGTGCTCATTGAGTAAAAGCTTATAAATGAAGAATAATGCATGGCGTCATGTAGTTCGTGATGGATTGGATTACTTAAATGCTTTGACCTCTCTATTTCTGTCTCAAATTTTGTCACAATATAGAAAATTGAACTAGCTTAGCGTCGCCATTGGATTCGTGTCATTACAAGCTCTAAATGAAAAGCTACGTACAATTTAGTGTGGAAAAGTCAAGTTGACAGGCCAGTTAAAGTGATCAATCTAAACTGATCATTGTTGCTCATTAAATAAAGACTTGTAAATGAAGCATAATGCATGGCATCAAACAGTTTGGATAGATTGGATTACTTGGATGCTTTGTCGTCTCTATTTCTATCTCAAATTATTTCAAAATATGGAAAACTGAGCTAGATTAACGTAGGCATTGGATTCGTGTCATTCTAAGTTCTAAATCAAAGGTTACGGACGATTTGTGTGGACATATCAAGTTGATCGGCCAATTAAATTGATCATTCTAAACTCAAGCATAATGCTCATTGAATTACTTGGATGCTTGGCCGTCTCTATTTTTGGCTCAAATATAGAAAATTGAGCTACCTTAACGTGGGCATTGGATTAGTGTAATTCAAAGCTCTAAATAAAGTTATGGATGATTTAGTGTGGACATGTCAAGTTGATCAGCAAGATAAAGTGATCATTCTAAATTGATCATTAGTGCTCATTGAGTAAAGGCTTATAAATGAAGCATAATGCATGGCATCACACAGTTTTGGATTGATTGGATTACTTGGACACTTTGCTGTATCTATTTATGTCTCAAATTTTTGTTACAATATAGAAAATTGAGCTAGCTTAACGTGGGCACTGGATTCATGTGTTTCTAAGCTCTAAATCAACAGCTGCGGAAGATTTAGTGCGTACATGTAGAGTTCATCGACCAGTTAAAGTTATCATTCTAAACTAATCAATGTTGCTCATTAAGTCAAGGCTTATAAGTGAAGCATAAAGCATGACATCACACATTTTGGGATAGATTGGATTACTTGGACGCTTTGTCGTCTCTAATTCTGTTTCAAATTTTGTTACAATATAGAAAATTGAGCTATATTAATGTGGGGATTTGATTCGTGTGTTTCTGAGCTCTAAATCAAAATTTACGTATGATTTAGTACGTACATGTCAAGTTCATCAGCCAGTTAAAGTGATCATTCTAAATTGATCATTGGTGCTCATTAAGTAAAAGGCTTATAATTGAAGCATAAAGCATGGCATCACGTAGTTTGGGATATATTGGATTAAATGGACGCTTTGTAATCTCTATTTCTATCTCAAATTTTGTTAAGAAATAGAGAATTGAGCTAGCTCAACATTGACATTGGATTCGTGTCATTCTGAGCTCTAAATAAAAAGTTACGGATGATTTAGTGCAGACATGTCAAGTTGATTGGCCAGATAAAGTGATCATTCAAAACTGATCATTGATGCTCATTAAGTAAAGGCTAATAAATGAAGCCTAAAGAATGGCATCACGCAGTTTGGGATGGATTAGATTAATTGAACGCTTTGTCGTATCTATTTCCCTCTCAAACTTTTTCACAATATAGAAATTGAGCTAGCTTAACGTGGGCACTAGATTCCGGTCATTCCGAGCTCTAAATCAAAAGTTACGACGATTTACTGCGGACATGTCATGCAGGTCAGCCTATTAAAGTGATCATTCAAAAGTTATCATTGACGCTCATTAAGTAAAGAGTCATGAATGAAGACTAGAGAATGGCATCATGGAGTTTGAGATGGATTGGATTACTTGGACGCTTTGTCGTATCTATCTCTGTTTTAAAACTTGTCACAATATTGAAAATTGAGCTAGCTTAATGTGGGCACTAGATTCGTGTCATTCCGAGCTCTTAATCAAAATTTACAAACGATTTAGTGCGGACAGATCAAGTTGATCGCCAGTTAAAGTGATTACTTGGACGCTTTCTCATATCTATTTCGTCTCAATTTTTGTCATAATATAGAAAATCGAGCCAGATTAACGTGAGCATTTGATTCGTGTGTTTTGGAGCTTTAAATCAAAAGTTACGGATGATTTACTGCAAACATGTCAAGTTGATCGGCCAGTTAATGTGATCATTTTAAACTAATCATTGGTGCTCATTAAATAAACGCTTATAAATTAAGTATACTGCATGGCATCAAGATGTTTGGATTGATTGGATTAGTTGGACACTTTTTCGTCTCTATTTCTGTCTCAAATTACGTCAAAATATAGAAAATTGAGCTAGGTTAACGTGGGCATTGGATTCGTGTCATTCTAAGCTCTAAATCAAAAGTTATGGATGATTTAGTGTGGACATGTCTAGTTGATCGGCCAGTTAAAGTGATCATTCTAAACTGATCAATGGGTTCAAAAAGTAAAGGCTTATAAATGAAGCGTAAAGCAAGGCATCACGCAGTTTGGTATAATTTGGATTACTTGGATGCTTTGTCGTCTATATTTCAATCTCAAATTTTTTCAAAATATAGAGAATTTAGCTAGCTTAACTTGGGCATTGGATTCATGTCATTCTGAGCTCTAAATCAAAAGTTATGGAAAATTTTATATGGTCGTGTCAAGTTTATCGGCCTGTCAGAGTGATTATTCTAAACTGATCATTGGTGCTCATTAAGTAAAGGCTTAAAAATGAAGTATAAAGCATGGCATCACACAATTTCGGATATATTGGATTACTTGTACGCTTCGTCGTCTCTATATTTGAATCAAATTTTGTCAAAGAATAGAGAATTGACATAGCTTAACGTGGGCATTGGATTCGTGTCATTTTTGAGCTCTAAATCAAAAGTTACGGATGATTTAGTGCGGAGATGTCAAATTGATCGGCTTGTTAAAGTGATCTTTCAAAACTGATCATTGGTGCACATTAAGTAAAGGCTTAAAAATGAAGCCTAAAGAATGGCATCACGCAGGTAGGGATGGATTGGATTACTTGGATGCGTTGTCGTATCTATTTCGGTTTCAAATTTTGTTACAATTAAGAAAATTGAGCTAGCTTAACGTGGGCACTGTATTCGTGTCATTCTGAGCACTAAATAAAAAGTTACAGACGATGTAGTGCGGACATGTCAAGTTGATCGACTTGTTAAAGTGATGATTCTAAACTGATCATAGGTGCTCATTAAATAAATGCTTATAAATGAAGCATAATGCATGGCATCAACCAGTTTGGGATAGATTTGATTACTTGGACGCTTTGTCATCCCTATTTCTGTCTCACATTTTGTCAAAAAATAGAGAATTGAGCTAGCTTAACGTGGGCATTGGATTCGTGTCATTCGGACCTCTAAATAAAAAGGTATGGATGGTTTAGTGCGGACATGTCAAGTTCATCAGCCAGTTAAAGTGATCATTCTAAACTGATCATTGGTACGCATTGAGAAAAGGCTTATTAATGAAGAATAATGCCTGGTCACACAGTTTTGGATAGATTGGATTAATTGAACGCTTTGTCGAATCTATTTCATCTCAAATTTTGTTACAATATAGGAAAAAATTTAGCTAGCTTAACGTAAGCATCTGATTCTTTTGTTTCTGAGTTCTAAATCAAAAATTACGGACGATTTAGTGCATACATGCCACGTTGATCGCCCAGTTAAAGTTATCATTATAAAGTGATCATTGGTGGTAATTAAATAAAGGCTTATAAATAAAGCATTATATGACATCAAGCAGTTTAGATGTTACTTGGACGCTTTGTCATCTCTATTTCTGTCTCAAATTAAGTTAAAATATAGAAAATTAAGCTAACTTAACGTGGGCATTGGGTTCGTGTCATTCTGAGCTCTAAATGAAAAGTTATGGATGATTTAATGTGGACATGTCAAGTTGATCAGCGAGATAAAGTGATCATTATAAATTGATCATTAGTGCTCATTGAGTAAAGGCTTATAAATGAAGCATAATGCATGGCATCGCACAGTTTTGGATTGATTGGATTACTTGGACACTTTGCCGTATCTATTTCTGTCTCAAATTTTTGTTACAATATAGAAAATTGAGCTAGCTTAACGTGGGCACTGGATTCATATGTTTCTGAGCTCTAAATCAAAAGTTACGGACGATTTAGTGCGTACATGTAGAGTTCATCGACAAGTTAAAGTTATCATTCTAAACTAATCAATGTTGCTCATTAAGTCAAGGCTTATAAATGAAGCATAAAGCATGACATCACGCATTTTGGGATAGCTTAGATTACTTGGACGCTTTGTCGTCTCTCACTCTGTTTCAAATTTTGTTGCAATATAGAAAATTGAGCTATATTAATGTGGGGATTTGATTCGTGTGTTTCTAAGCTCTAAATCAAAAGTTACGTATGATTTAGTACGTACATGTCAAGTTGATCGGCCAGTTAAAGTGATCATTCTAATTTGATCATTGGTGCTCATTAAGTAAAAGGCTTATAAATGAAGCATAAAGCATGGCATTACGTAGTTTGGAATAGATTGGATTACTTGGACGCTTTGTCATCTCTATTTCTATCTCAAATTTTGTTAAGAAATAGAGAATTGAGCTAGCTTAACATTGACATTGGATTCGTGTCATTCTGAGCTCTAAATCAAAAGCTACGGATGATTCAGTGCAGACATGTCAAGTTGATTGGCCAGATAAAGTGATCATTCAAAACTGATCATTGATGCTCATTAAGCAAAGGCTAATAAATGAAGCCTAAAGGATGGCATCACGCAGTTTGGGATGGATTGGATTAATTGCACGCTTTGTCGTATCTATTTCCCTCTCAAACTTTTTCACAATATAGAAATTGAGCTAGCTTAATGTGGGCACTAGATTCTGGTCATTCCGAGCTCTAAATCAAAAGTTACGACGATTTACTGCGGAAATGTCAAGTTGGTCAGCCTGTTAAAGTGATCATTCAAAAGTGATCATTGACGCTCATTAAGTAAAGAGTCATAAATGAAGCCTACAGAATGGCATCATGGAGTTTGAGATGGATTGGATTACTTGGACGCTTTGTTGTATCTATCTCTTTTTTAAACTTTGTCACAATATTGAAAATTGAGCTAGGTTAATGTGGGCACTAGATTCGTGTCATTCCGAGCTCTAAATCAAAATTTACGAACGATTTTGTGCGGACATATCAAGTTGATCGGCCAGTTAAAGTGATTACTTGGATGCTTTCTCATATCTATTTCGTCTCAATGTTTGTAACAATATAGAAAATTGAGCTAGATTAACGTGAGCATTTGATTCGTGTGTTTCGGAGCTTTAAATCAAAAGTTATGGACGATTTAGTGCAAACATGTCAAGTTGATCGGCCAGTTAAAGTGATCATTTTAAACTAATCATTGGTGCTCATTAAATAAATGCTTATAAATTAAGTATAATGCATGGCATCAAGATGTTTAGATTGATTTGATTAGTTGGACAACTTTTTGTCTCTATTTCTGTCTCAAATTAAGTCAAAATATAGAAAATTGAGCTAGGTTAACGTGGGCATTGGATTCGTGTCATTCTAAGCTCTAAATCAAAAGTTATGGATGATTTAGTGTGGACATGTCTAGTTGATCGGCCAGTTAAAGTGATCATTCTAAACTGATCAATGGGTTCAAAAAGTAAAGGCTTATAAATGAAGCGTAAAGCAAGGCATCACGCAGTTCTGTATAATTTGGATTACTTGGATGCTTTGTCGTCTATATTTCTATCTCAAATTTTTTCAAAATATATAGAATTGAGCTAGCTTGACTTGGGCATTGGATTCATGTCATTCTGAGCTCTAAATCAAAAGTTATGGAAAATTTTATATGGTCGTGTCAAGTTTATCGGCCTGTCAGAGTGATTATTCTAAACTGATCATTGGTGCTCATTAAGTAAAGGCTTATAAATGAAGTATAAAGCATGGCATCACACAATTTGGGATAGATTGGATTACTTGTACGCTTTGTCATCTCTATATTTGAATCAAATTTTGTCAAAGAATAGAGAATTGACATAGCTTAACGTGGGCATTGGATTCGTGTCATTTTGAGCTCTAAATCAAAAGTTACGGACGATTTAGTGCGGAGATGTCAAGTTGATCGGCCTGTTAAAGTGATCTTTCAAAACTGATCATTGGTGCACATTAAGTAAAGGCTTATAAATGAAGCCTAAAGAATGGCATCACGCAGGTAGGGATGGATTGGATTACTTGGACACTTTGTCGTATCTATTTCGGTCTCAAATTTTGTCACAATAAAGAAAATTGAGCTAGCTTAACGTGGGCACTGTATTCGTGTCATTCTGAGCACTAAATCAAAAGTTACAGACGATTTAGTGCGGACATGTCAAGTTGATCGACTTGTTAAAGTGATGATTCTAAACTGATCATTGGTGCTCATTAAATAAATGCTTATAAATGAAGCATAATGCATGGCATCAACCAGTTTGGGATAGATTGGATTACTTGGACGCTTTGTCATCCCTATTTATGTCTCACATTATGTCAAAAAATAGAGAATTGAGCTAGCTTAACGTGGGCATTGGATTCGTGTCATTCGGACCTCTAAATAAAAAGGTATGGATGGTTTAGTGCGGACATGTCAAGTTCATCAGCCAGTTAAAGTGATCATTCTAAACTGATCATTGGTACGCATTGAGAAAAGGCTTATTAATGAAGAATAATGCCTGGTCACACAGTTTTGGATAGATTGGATTAATTGAACGCTTTGTCGAATCTATTTCATCTCAAATTTTGTTACAATATAGAAAATTTAGCTAGCTTAACGTAAGCATCTGATTCTTGTGTTTCTGAGTTCTTAATTAAAAATTACGGAGATTTAGTGCATACATGCCACATTGATCGCCTAGTTAAAGTTATCATTATAAAGTGATCATTGGTGCTCATTAAATAAAGGTTTATAAATGAAGCATTATGCATGACATCAAGCAGTTTAGATATTACTTGGACGCTTTGTCATCTCTATTTCTGTCTCAAATTTAGTTAAAATACAGAAAATTAAGCTAACTTAACGTGGGCATTGGATTCGTGTCATTCTGAGCTCTAAATCAAAAGTTATGGATGATTTAGTGTGGACATGTCAAGTTGATCAGCGAGATAAAGTGATCATTCTAAATTGATCATTAGTGCTCATTGAGTAAAGGCTTATAAATGAAGCATAATGCATGGCATCACACAGTTTTGGATTGATTGGATTACTTGGACACTTTGCCGTATCTATTTCTGTCTCAAATTTTTGTTACAATATAGAAAATTGAGCTAGCTTAATGTGGGCACTGGATTCATGTGTTTCTAAGCTCTAAATCAAAAGTTACGGACGATTTAGTGCATACATGTAGAGTTCATCGACCAGTTAAAGTTATCATTCTAAACTAATCAATGTTGCTCATTAAGTCAAGGCTTATAAATGAAGCATAAAGCATGACATCACGCATTTTGGGATAGCTTAGATTACTTGGACGCTTTGTCGTCTCTAATTCTGTTTCAAATTTTGTTGCAATATAGAAAATTGAGCTATATTAATGTGGGGATTTGATTCGTGTGTTTCTGAGCTCTAAATCAAAAGTTACGTATGATTTAGTACGTACATGTCAAGTTGATCGGCCAGTTAAAGTGATCATTCTAAATTGATCATTGGTGCTCATTAAGTAAAAGGCTTATAAATGAAGCATAAAGCATGGCATCACGTAGTTTGGGATAGATTGGATTACTTGGATGCTTTGTCATCTCTATTTCTATCTCAAATTTTGTTAAGAAATAGAGAATTGAGCTAGCTTAACATTGACATTGGATTCGTGTCATTCTGAGCTCTAAATCAAAAGTTACGGATGATTTAGTGCAGACATGTCAAGTTGATTGGCCAGATAAAGTGATCATTCAAAACTGATCATTGATGCTCATTAAGTAAAGGCTAATAAATGAAGCCTAAAGAATGGCATCACGCAGTTTGGGATGGATTGGATTAATTGCACGCTTTGTCGTATCTATTTCCCTCTCAAACTTTTTCACAATATAGAAATTGAGCTAGCTTAACGTGGGCACTAGATTCCGGTCATTCCGAGCTCTAAATCAAAAGTTACGACGATTTACTGCGGACATGTCAAGTTGGTCAGCCTGTTAAAGTGATCATTCAAAAGTGATCATTGATGCTCATTAAGTAAAGAGTCATAAATTAAGCCTAGAGAATGGCATCATGGAGTTTGAGATGGATTGGATTACTTGGACGCTTTGTCATATCTATCTCTGTTTTAAACTTTGTCACAATATTGAAAATTGAGCTAGCTTAATGTGGGCACTAGATTCGTGTCATTCCGAGCTCTAAATCAAAATTTACGAACGATTTAGTGCGGACATATCAAGTTGATCGGCCAGTTAAAGTGATTACTTGGACGCTTTCTCATATCTATTTCGTCTCAATTTTTGTTACAATATAGAAAATTGAGCTAGATTAACGTGAGCATTTGATTCGTGTGTTTCGGAGCTTTAAATCAAAAGTTATGGACGATTTAGTGCAAACATGTCAAGTTGATCGGCCAGTTAAAGTGATCATTTTAAACTAATCATTGGTGCTCATTAAATAAACGCTTATAAATTAAGTATAATTCATGGCATCAAGATGTTTGGATTGATTGGATTAGTTGGACACTTTTTCGTCTCTATTTCTGTCTCAAATTAAGTCAAAATTATAGAAAATTGAGCTAGGTTAACGTGGGCATTGGATTCGTGTCATTCTAAGCTCTAAATCAAAAGTTATGGATGATTTAGTGTGGACATGTGTAGTTGATCGGCCAGTTAAAGTGATCATTCTAAACTAATCATTAGTGCTCATTGATTAAAGGCTTATAAATGAAGCATAATGCATGGAATCACACAATTTTGGATAGATTGGATTACTTGGACGCTTTGTCGTATCTATTTTTGTTTCAAATTTTGTTACAATATAGAAAATTGAGCTAGTTTAACGTGGGCATTTGATTCGTGTGTATCTGAGATCTAAATCAAAAGTTACGGACGATTTAGTGCGTACGTGTCAAGTTAATCGGCCAGTTAAAGTGATCATTCTAAACTGATCATTGGGTTCAAAAAGTAAAGGCTTATAAATGAAGCGTAAAGCAAGGCATCACGCAGTTCGGTATAATTTGGATTACTTGGATGCTTTGTCGTCTATATTTCTATCTCAAATTTTTTCAAAATATAGAGAATTGAGCTAGCTTAACTTGGGCATTGGATTCATGTCATTCTGAGCTCTAAATCAAAAGTTATGGAAAATTTTATATGGTCATGTCAAGTTTATCGGCCTGTTAGAGTGATTATTCTAAACTGATCATTGGTGCTCATTAAGTAAAGGCTTATAAATGAAGTATAAAGCATGGCATCACACAGTTTGGGATAGATTGGATTACTTGTACGCTTCGTCATCTCTATATTTGAATCAAATTTTGTCAAATAATAGAGAATTGACCTAGCTTAACGTGGGCATTGGATTCGTGTCATTTTTGAGCTCTAAATCAAAAGTTACGGACGATTTAGTGTGGAGATGTCAAGTTGACCGGCCTGTTAAAGTGATCTTTCAAAACTGATCATTGGTGCACATTAAGTAAAGGCTTAAAAATGAAGCCTAAAGAATGGCATCACGCAGGTAGGGATGGATTGGATTACTTGGATGCGTTGTCGTATCTATTTCGGTTTCAAATTTTGTTACAATTAAGAAAATTGAGCTAGCTTAACGTGGGCACTGTATTCGTGTCATTCTGAGCACTAAATAAAAAGTTACAGACGATGTAGTGCGGACATGTCAAGTTGATCGACTTGTTAAAGTGATGATTCTAAACTGATCATAGGTGCTCATTAAATAAATGCTTATAAATGAAGCATAATGCATGGCATCAACCAGTTTGGGATAGATTTGATTACTTGGACGCTTTGTCATCCCTATTTCTGTCTCACATTTTGTCAAAAAATAGAGAATTGAGCTAGCTTAACGTGGGCATTGGATTCGTGTCATTCGGAGCTCTAAATAAAAAGTTATGGATGCTTTAGTGCGGACATGTCAAGTTCATCAGCCAGTTAAAGTGATCATTCTAAACTGATCATTGGTACGCATTGAGAAAAGGCTTATTAATGAAGAATAATGCCTGGTCACACAGTTTTGGATAGATTGGATTAATTGAACGCTTTGTCGAATCTATTTCATCTCAAATTTTGTTACAATATAGAAAATTTAGCTAGCTTAACGTAAGCATCTGATTCTTGTGTTTCTGAGTTCTTAATTAAAAATTACGGAGATTTAGTGCATACATGCCACATTGATCGCCTAGTTAAAGTTATCATTATAAAGTGATCATTGGTGCTCATTAAATAAAGGTTTATAAATGAAGCATTATGCATGACATCAAGCAGTTTAGATATTACTTGGACGCTTTGTCATCTCTATTTCTTTCTCAAATTAAGTTAAAATACAGAAAATTAAGCTAACTTAACGTGGGCATTGGATTCGTGTCATTCTGACCTCTAAATCAAAAGTTATGGATGATTTAGTGTGGACATGTCAAGTTGATCGTGCAGTTAAAATGATCATTTTAAACTAAACGATAGTGCTCATTGAGCAAAGGCTTATAAATGAAACATAATGCATGACATCATACAGTTTTGGATAAACTGGATTACTTGGACGCTTTTTCATATCTATTTTTGTCTCAAATTTTGTTACAATATAGAAAATTGAGCTAACTTAATGTAAGCATTGGATTCATGTGTTTCTAAGCTCTAAAACAAAAGTTACGGACGATTTATTGCGCACATGTCAATTTGAACGGCAAGTTATAGTGATAACTCTAAACTGATCATTGGTGCCCATTAAATAAATGCTTATAACTGAAACTTAATGCATGGCATCAAGCAGTTTGGATATACTGGATTACTTGGACACTTTGTGGTATCTATTTCCATCTAAAATTTTCTTACAATATAGAAAACTGAGCTAACTTAATGTGGGCATTTGATTTCGGTGTATCTGAGCTCTAAATCAAAAGTTATTGACGATTTAGTGCGTACATGTCAAGTTGATCGGCCTGTTCAAGTGATCATTTGGTTCATTCAGTAAAGGGTAACTAAAGAAGCATAAAGCATGACATCACGCAGTTTGTTATAAATTGGATTACTTGGTTGCTTTCTCGTCTCTATTTTTGTTTTAAATTTTGTCAAAATAGAGAAAATTAAGCTAACTTAACGTGGGCATTGGATTCGTGTCATTCTGATCTCTAAATCAAAAGTTATGTATAATTTAATGTGGACATGTCATGTTCATCAGCCAGTTAAAGTGATTATTCTAAACTGATCATTGGTCCTCATTAACTAAAGGCTTATAAATGAAGCATAAAGCATGGTATCACATAGCTTGAGATAGATTGGATTACTTATAGGCTTTGTCGTCTCTATTCTGCCTCAAATTTTGTCAAACAAATTGAGAATTCAGGTAGCTTAACGTGGGCATTGGATTCGTGTCATTCTGAGTTCTATATAAAAATTTACGAATGATTTAGTGTGGAAATGTCAAGTTGATCGGCCAGTTAAAGTGATCATTGATGCTCATTAAGTAAAGGCTTATAAATGAATCATAAAGCATGGCATCACGCAGTTTGCGATAGATTGGATTACTTGTACACTTTGTCGTCTCTATTTTTGTCTCAAACTTTTTCACAATATAGAAAATTGAGCAAGCTTAACGTGGGCACTGTATTCGTGTAATTTTGAGCTCTAAATCAAAACTTATGGATGATTTATTATGGACATGTCAAGTTGATCCGCCAGTTAAAGGGATCATTCTAAAGTGATCATTAATCCTCACTGAGTAAAGGCGTATAAACGAAGCATAATGCATGGCATCACACAGTTTCATGATAGATTGGATTACTTGGATGCTTTGTCGTATCTATTTCAGTCTCAAATCTTGTTACAATACAGTAAATTGAGCTACCTTGACGTGGGCATTGGATTCATGTATTTCTAAGCTATAAATCAAAAGATACCGACGATTTTATGCGTACATGTAGAGTTGATCGGCCTGTTAAAGTGATCATTCTAAACTGATCTTTGGTGCTCATTGAGTAAAGGCTTATAAATGAAGCGTAATGCATGGTATCAAACAGTTTTCGATAGATTGGATTACTTGGACACTTTGTCATATCTATTTCTGTCTCAAATATTGTAATAATATATAAAACTGAGGTAGCTTAATGTGGGCATTGGATTTGTGTGATTGTAAGCCCTAAATCAAAAGTTACGGACGATTTAGTGTGGACATGTCAAGTTGATTGGGCATTTAAAGAGATCATACTAAACTAATCATTGGTGCTCATTATGTAATGGCTTATAAATGAAGCATAATCCATGGCATCACATAGTTTTGGATAGATTGGATTACTCGCACGCATTGTCATATCTATTTTTGTCTCAAATTCAGTTACAATAGAAAATTGAGCTAGCTTAACGTGGGCATTGGATTCGTGTCATTATGATCTCTAAATCAAAAGTTACGGACGATTTAGTGCGGACATGTGAAGTTGATCGGCCAGTTAAAGTGATCATTCTAAACTAATAATTGGTGCTCATTGAGTAAAGGCTTATAAATGAAGCATAATGCAAGGCATCATAGAGTTTTGAATAGATTGGATTATTTACACACTTTGTCATATCTATTTCTGTCTCAAATTTTGTTATGACATAGAAAATTGAGCTAGCTTAACGTGGGCATTATATTCGTGTGTTTGTGAGCTGTAAATCAAAAGTTACGAACGATTTAGCGTAGACATGTCAAGTTGATCGGCCAGTTAAAGTGATCATTCTAAACTGATCATTGGTGTCATTAAGTAATGGCTTATAAATGATGCATAAAGCATGGCATCACATAGTTTGGGATAGATTGGATTACTTCGACGCTTGTCATCACAATTTTTGTCTCAAATTTTGTCACAATATAGAAATTGAGCTATCTTAATATGGGCATTGGATTCGTATCGTTCTGAGCTCTCAATCAAAACCTACAGACGATTTAGTGCGGACAAGTCAAGTTGATCGGCCAGTTAAAGTGATAATTCTAAACTGATCATTGGTGCTCATTAAGTGAAGGCTTATTAAAGAAACATAAGGCATGACATCACGCAATTTGGGATAGTTTCGAGTACTTGGGCGCTTTGTCGTCTCTATTTATGGTCCAAATTTTGTTAAAATATTGATAATTGAGCTAGCTTAAGTGGCCATTGGATTCGTGTCATTCTGAGCTCTAAATCAAAAGTTACGGACAATTTAGTGCAGACATGTCAAGTTGATCGGCCACTAAAAGTGATCATTCTAAACTGATCATTGGTGCTCATTGAGTAAAGGCTTATAAATGAAGCATAATGCATGGCATCACACAGTTTTGGATAGATTGGATTACTTGGACGCTTTGTCATATCTAGTTCTGTCTCAAATTCTGTTACAATATAGAAAACTGAGCTAGATTAACGTGGGCATTGGATTCGTGTGTTTCCGAGCGCTAAATCAAAAGTTACAGACGATTTTGTGCAGACATGTCAAGTTGATCGGGAAGTTAAAGTGATAATTCTAAAATGATCATTGGTGCTCATTCAGTAAAGGCTAATAAATGAAGCATAAATCATGACATCACACAATTTGGGATATATTTGATTACTTGGATGGTTTGTCGTCTCTATTTCTGTTCCCAATTTTGTCAAAATATAGAAAATTGAGCTACCTTAAGTGGGCATTGGATTCGTATCATTCTGAGCTCTAATCAAAAGTTACAGAGGATTTAGTGCATAAATGTCATGTTGATCGGCCAGTTTAAGTGATCATTCAAAACTGATCATTGGTGCTCAATAAGTAAAGGCTTATAAATGAAGCGTAATGCATGTCATCAAGCTGTTCGGGATAGAATGGATTACTTGGAAACTTTGTCGTCTCTATTTCTGTGTCAAATTTTGACAAAATATAGAAAATTGAGGTAGCTTAACGTGGGCATTGGATTCGTGTCATTCCGAGCTGTAAATCAATAAGTACGGACAATTTAGGGCGGACATGTCAAGTCGATCAGCCAGTTAAAATGATCATTCCTAACTGATTATTGGTGCTCATTGAGTAAAGCCTTATAAATGCGTACATGTAGAGTTGATCGGCCAGTTAATGTGATCATTAGAAACTGATCATTTGCCTCATTGCGTAAAGGCTTATAAATGAAGCATAATGCATGACATCAAAAAGTTTTCGGTAGATTGGATTACTTGGACGCTTTATCATATATGATTCTATCTCAAATCTTTTATAATATATAAAACTTAGGTAGCTTAACCTAGCCATTGGATACGTGTCATTCTAAGCTCTAAATCAAAAGTTATGGACGATTTAGTGCGGACATGTCAAGGTTATTAGCCATTTAAAGAGATCATTCTAAACAAATCATTGGTGCTCATTAAGTAAAGGCTTATAAATGAAACATAATGCATGACCTCAAGCTGTTTAGATGGATTCGATTACTTGGACGCTTTGTCGTCTCTATATCAGTCTTAAATTTTGTCAAAATTCAGAAAATTGAGCTAGCTTAACGTGGGCATTGGATTCGTATCATTATGAGCTCTAAATCAAAAGTTACGGACGATTTAGTGTGGATATGTGAAGTTGATCGGCCAGTTAAAGTGATCATTGTAAACTAATCATTGGTGCTTATTGAGTAAAGGCTTACAAATGAAGCGTAATGCATGGCATCATACAGTTTTGGATAGATTGGATTACTTGGACACTTTGTCATATCTATTTCTGTCTCAGTTTTGTTAAAATATTGAAAACTGAGCTAGCTTAACGTGGACATTGGATTCGTGTGTTTCTAAGATCTAAATCAAAAGTTACGGAAGATTTAGTGCGAACATGTCAAGTTGATCGGCCAGTTAAAGTGATCATTCTAAACTGATCATTGGTGCTCATTAAGAAAAGGCTTATAAATGTTGCATAATGCATGGCATCACATAGTTTGTGATAGATTGGATTAGTTGACGCTTTGTCATCTCTATTTTTGTCATAAATTTTGTCACAATATAGAAAATTGAGCTAGCTTAACGTGGGCACTCTATTTGTGTCATTCCGAGCTCTAATTAAAAAGTTACAGATGATTTAGTGCGGACATGTCAAGTTGATCGGCCAATTTAAGGGATCATTCTAAAGTGATCATTAGTGCTCATTGAGTAAAGGTGTATAAATGAAGCATAATACATTGCATCACACAGTTTTATGATAGATTGGATGACTTGGATACTTTGTCGTATCTATTTGAGTCTCAAATCTTGTTACAATACAGTAAATTGAGCTACCTTAATGTGGGCATTGGATTCATGTGTTTCTAAGCTATAAATCAAAAGATGCCGACGATTTTATGCGTACATGTAGAGTTGATCGGCCTGTTAAAGTGATCATTCTAAACTGATCTTTGGTGCTCATTGAGTAAAGGCTTATAAATGAAGCATAATGCATGGCATCAAACAGTTTTCGATAGATTGGATTACTTGGACGCTTTATCGTATCTATTTCTGTCTCAAATGTTGTTATCATATATAAAACTGAGGTAGCTGAACGTTCCCACTGGATTCATGTCATTCTAAGCTCTAAATCAAAAGTTAAGGACGATTTAGTGTGGACATGTCCAGGTTATTAGCCATTTAAAGAGATAATTCTAAACAAATCATTGCTGCTCATTAAGTAAAGGCGTATAAATGAAGCATAATGCATGACATCAAGCTGTTTGGATAGATTCGATTATTTGGACGCTTTGTCGTCTATATATCAGTCTTAAATTTTCTCAAAATATAGAAAATTGAGCTAGCTTAACGTGGGCATTGGATTCGTGTCATTATGAGCTCTAAATCAAAAGTTACGGACGATTTAGTGCGGATATGTGAAGTTGATCGGCCAGTTAAAGTGATCATTCTAAACTAATCATTGGTGCTGATTGAGTAAAGGCTTATAAACGAAGCATGATACATGGCATCATACAGTTTTGAATAGATTGGATTACTTAGACGCTTTGTCATGTCTATTTCTGTCTCAAATTTTGTTATGACATAGAAAATGAGCTAGCTTAACGTGGGCATTATATTCGTGTGTTTGTGAGCTCTAAATCAAAAATTACGAACGATTTAGTGCAGACATGTCAAGTTGATCGGCCAGTTAAAGGGATCATTCTAAACTGATCATTGGTGCTCATTAAGAAAAGGCTTATAAATGATGTATAATGCATGGCATCACATAGTTTTTGATAGATTGGATTACTTGGACGCTTTGTCGTCTCTATTTTTTCCATAAATTTTGTCACAATATAGAAAATTGAGCTAGCTTAACGTGGGCACTGTATTCGTGTCATTCCGAGCTCTAAATAAAAAGTTACGGATGATTTAGTGCGGACATTTCAAGTTGATCGGCCAGTTAATGTGATCATTCTAAACTGATCATTGGTGCTCATTAAATAAAGGCTTATAAATGAAGCATAATGCATGGCATAAAGCTGTTTGGAATAGATTGGATTACTTGGACGCTTTGTCGTCCCCATTTTTGTCTCACATTTTGTCAAAAACTAGAGAACTGAGCTAGCTTAACGTGGGCATTGGATTCATGTAATTTGGAGCTCTAAATCAAAACTTATGGATGATTTGGTGTGGACATGTCATGTTCATCGGCCAGTTAAAGGGATCCTTCTAAAGTGATCATTAGTGCTCTTTGAGTAAAGGCGTATAAATGAAGCATAATGCAAGGCATCACACAGTTTCATGATAGATTAGATTACTTGGATGCTTTGTCGTATCTATTTCAGTATCAATTCTTGCTACAATAAAGTAAATTGAGCTATCTTAACGTGGGCATTCGATTCATGTGTTTTTAGGCTCAAAATCAAAAGATACGGGTGATTTAATGCGAACATGTAGAGTTGATCGGCCTGTTAAAGTGATCATTCTAAACTGATCATTGGGGCTCATTGAGTAAAAGCTTATAAATGAAAAATAATGCATGGCATCAAACAGTTTTCGGTAGATTGGATTACTTTGATGCTTTTTCGTATCTATGTCTATCTCAAATATTTTATAATATATAAAACTTAGGTCACTTAACGTGGCCATTGGATTCATGTCATTCTAATCTCTAAGTCAAAAGTTATGGACGATTTAGTGCGGACATGTCAAGGTTATTAGCCATTTAAAGAGATCATTCGAAACAAATCATTGGTGCTCATTAAGTAAAGGCTTATAAATGAAGCATAATGCATAACATCAAGCTGCTTGGATGGATTCGATTACTTCGATGCTTTTTCGTCTCTATATCAGTCTTAAATTTTTGTCAAAAGATAGAAAATTGAGCTGGTTGATGTGGGTATTGGATTCGTGTCATTATGAGCTCTAAATCAAAAGTTACGGACGATTTAGTGTGGATATGTGAAGTTGATCAGCCAGTTAAAGTGATCATTCTAAACCAATCATTGGTACTCATTGAGTAGAGGCTTATAAATGAAGTATAATGCATGTCATAATACAGTTTTGACCTGATTGGATTACTTAAACGCTTTGTCATATCTATTTCTGTCTCAAATTTTGTTATGATATAGAAAGTTGAGCTAGCTTAACGTGGGCATTATATTCGTGTTTTTGTGAGCTCTAAATCAAAAGTTAATAACGATTTAGTGCAGACATGTCAAGTTGATCGGACAGTTAAAGTGATCATTCTAAACTGATCATTGGTGCTCATTAAGAAAAGGCTTATAAATGATGCATAATGTATGACATCACATAGTTGGTGATAGATTGGATTACTTGGACGCTTTGTCATCTCTATTTTTGCTATAGATTTTGTCACAATATAGAAAATTGAGCTATCTTAACGTGGGCATTGGATTCGCGTTATTCTGAGCTCTAAATCGAAACCTACAGACGATTTAGTGCGGACAAGTCAAGTTGATCGGCCCGATAAAGTGATCATTCTAAACTGATCATTGGTGCTCTTTAAATGAAGGCTTATAAATGAAACATAAGGCATGACATCACACAATTTGGGATAGATTCGAGTACTTGGGTGCTTTATCATCTTTATTTCTGTTCCAAATTCTGTTAAAATATAGAAAATTGAGCTAGCTTAAGTGGCTATTGGATTTGTGTCATTCTGAGCTCTAAATCAAAAGTTATAGACGATTTAGTGCGAACATGTCAAGTTGATCGTCCACTAAAAGTGATCATTCTAAACTGATCATTGGTGCTCATTGAGTAAAGGCTTATAAATGAAGCATAAAACATGGCATCACGCTGTTTGAGATAAATTGGATTACTTGTACGCTATGTCATCTCAAACTTTGTCACAATATAGAAAATTGAGCTATATTAACGTGGGCATTGGATTCGTATCATTCTGAGCTCTGAATCAAAACCTACAGACGATTTAGTGTGGACAAGTCAAGTTGATCGGCCAGTTAAAGTGATCATTCTAAACTGATCATTGGTGCTCATTAAGTGAAGGCTTATAAATGAAACATAAGGCATGACATCACGCAATTTCGGATAGACTCGAGTACTTGGGCGCTTTATCGTCTCTTTTTGTTTTCCAAATTTTGTTAAAATATAGAAAATTTAGCTAGCTTAAGTGGCCATTGGATTCGTGTCATTCGGAGCTCTAAATCAAAAGTTATGGACAATTTAGTGCGGACATGTCAAGTTGATCGGCCACTAAAAGTGATCATTCTAAACTGATCATTGGTGCTCATTGAGTAAAGGCTTATAAACAAAGCATAATGATGGCATCACACAGTTTTAGATAGATTGGATTACTTAGACGCTTTGTCATATCTATTTCTGTTTCAAATTTTGTTACAATATAGAACACTGAGCTAGATTAACGTGGGCATTAGATTCGTGTGTTTCCGAGCTCTAAATCAAAAGTTACAGACGATTTAGTGCAGACATGTCAAGTTGATCGGGCAGTTAAAGTTATAATTCTAAACTGATCAGTGGTGCTCATTCAGTAAAGGCTAATAAATGAAGCATAAAGCATGTCATCACACAATTTGGGATAGATTTTATTACTTGGATGGTTTGTCGTCTCTATTTCTGTTCCCAATTTTGTCAAAATATAGAAACTTGAGCTACCTTAATTGGGCATTGGATTCGTATCATTCTAAGCTCTAATCAAAAGTTACGCACGATTTAGTGCATTAATGTCAATTTGATCGGCCAGTTAAAGTGATCATTCAAAATTGATCATTGGTGCTCAATAAGTAAAGGCTTATTAATGAAGCATAATGCATGTCATCAAGCTGTTTGGGATAGATTGGATTACTTGGAGACTTTGTCGTCTCTATTTCTGTCTCAAAATTTGACAAAATGTAGAAAATTGAGCTAGATTAATGTGGTCATTGGGTTCGTGTCATTCCGAGCTGTAGATCAATAGGTACGAATGATTTTGGGCGGACATGTCAAGTCGATCAGCCAGTTAAAGTGATCATTCCTAACTGATTATTGGTGCTCATTGAGTAAAGCCTTATAAATGAAGACTAAGGCATGACATCACGCAGATTGGGATAGATTGGATTACTTGGACGCTTTGTCATATCTAGTTCACTCTCAAATTTTGTCACAATATTGAAAATTGAACTAGCTTAATGTGGCCAATTGATTAGTGTCATTCTGAGCTTTAAATCAAAAGTTACGAACGATTTAATGCGGTCATATCAAGTTGATCGGCCAACTAAAGTCATCATTCTAAACTGATCATTGGTGCTCATTGAGTAAAGGCTTATTAATTAAGCATAATGCATGCATGGCAACACACACTTTTCGATATATTGGTTTACTTGGACACTTTGTCTTATCTATTTCTGTCTCAACATTTGTCACAATATAGAAAATTGAGCTAATTTAACGTGGGCACTCGATTCGTGTGTTTCTAAGCTCTAAATCAAAAGTTATGGATGATTTAGTGCGTACATGTCAAGTTGATCGGCGAGTTAAACTGATCATTCTAAACTGATCATTGGTGCTCATTAAGTAAATCCTTGAAAATGAAGCATAAAGCATGGCATTACGCAGTTTAGTATAAATTGGATTACTTGGACGCCTTGTCGTCTCTATTTATGTCTCAAATTTTGTCAAAATATAGAGAATTGAGATAGCTTAATGTGGGCATTGGATTCGTGTAATTCCGAGCTTTAAATCAAAAGTTACGAACGATTTAGTACGGACAAGACAAGTTGATTGGCCAGTTAAAGTGATCATTCTAAACTGTTCATTGCGGCTCATTAACTAAAGACTTATAAATGAAGCCTAAAGAATGGCATCACACATTTTGGTATAGATTGGATTACTTGGACACTTTGTCGTCTCTACTTATGTCTCAAATTTTGTCAAAATATAGAACATTTGTCAAGATTAACGTGGACATTCGATTCGTGTCATTATGAGCTCAAATCAAGAGGTACGGACGCTTTACTGAGGACATGTCAAATTGATCGGCCAGTTAAAGTGATCATTCTAAACTGATCATTGGTGCTTATTAACTAAAGGCTTATAAATGAAGAATAATGCATGACATCAAACAGTTTTCGATAGATTGGATTACTTGGACGATTTGTCGTATCTATTTCTGTCTATAATATTGTTATAATATAGAAAATTGATCTAGATTAACGTGAGTGTTGGACTCGTGTCATTCAGAGCTCTAAATCAAAAGTTAAGGAAGATTTAGTGCATACATGTCAAGTTGAGTGTCTAGTTAAAGTGATCATTCTATACAGATCATTGGTGCTCATTAAGTAAAGGTTTATAAATGAAGCATAAAGCATGGCATCAAGCAGCTTGGATAGATTGCATTACTTGGACGCTTTTACGTCTCTATTTTTGTCTCAAATTTTGTCAAAATATAGAACATTTATCTAGATTCATGTCATTATAAGCTCAAATAAAGAGGTAGGGGCAATTTACTGAAGACATGTCAAGTTGATCAGCCTTTTAAAGAGATCATTCTAAACTAATCATTGGTGCTGATTAAGTAAAGGCTTATAAATGAAGCATAATGCATGACATAAGGCTGTTTGGAAGGATTCGATTACGTGGACGCTTTGTCATCTCTATATCTGTCTCAAATTATGTCAAAAAATAAAAAATTGAGCTAGATTAACGTGGGCATTGGATTCGTGTCATTATGAGCTCTAAATCAAAAGTTACGGACGATTTAGCGCGGATATGTGAAGTTGATCGGCTAGTTAAAGTGGTCATTCTAAACTAATCATTGGTGCTCATTGAGTAAAGGCTTATAAATAAAGCATAATGCATGGCATCATATAGTTTTTAATAGATTGGATTACTTAGATGCTTTGTCATATCTATTTTTGTCTCAAAATTTCTTATGATATAGAAAATTGAGCTAGGTTAACGTGGGAATTATATTTGTGTGTTTGTGAGCTCTAAATCAAAAGTTACGAACGACTTAGTGCAGACATGTCAAGTTGATCGTCCAGTTAAAGTGATCATTCTAAACTGATCATTGGTGCTCATTACGAAAAGGCTTATAAATGATGCATAAAGCATGGCATCACATTGTTTGTGATAGATTGGATTACTTGTACGCTTTGTTGTCTCTATTTTTGCCATAAATTTTGTCACAATATAGAAAATTGAGCTATCTTAACGTGGGCATTGAATTCCCGTTATTCTGAGCTCTAAATCAAAACCTACAGACAGATAAAGTGATCGGCCAAATAAAGTGATCATTCTAAACTGATCATTGGTGCTCCTTAAGTGAAGGCTTATAAATGAAACATAAGGCATGACATCACCCAATTTGGGATAGATTCGAGTACTGGGGCGCTTTGTCGTCTCTATTTCTGTTCCAAATTTCGTTAAAAATATAGAAAATTGAGCTAGCTTAAGTGGCCATTGGATTCGTGTCATTCTGAGCTCTAAATCAAAAGTTACGGATGAATTAGTGCGGACATGTCAAATTGATTGGCCACTAAAAGTGATCATTTTAAACTGATCATTGGTACTCATTGAGTAGAGGCTTATAAATGAAGCATAATGCATGGCATCACACAGGTTTGGATATATTGGATTACTTGGACGCTTTGTTATATCTATTTCTGTCTCAAATTTGGTTACAATAGAAATTGAGCTATATTAACGTGGGCATTGGATTCGTGTGTTTCCGAGTTCTAAATCAAAAGTTACAGACGATTTAGTGCAGACATGTCAAGTTGATCGGGTAGTTAAAGTGATAATTCTAAACTGATCATTGGTGCTCATTAAGTAAAGGCTAATAAATGAAGCATAAAGCATGGCATCACACAATTTGGGATAGATTGGATTACTTGGATGGTTTTTCGTCTCTATTTCTGTTCCCAATTTTGTCAAAATATAGAAAATTGAGCTACATTAAGTGGGCATTGGGTTCGTGTCATTATGAGCTCTAAATAAAAAGTTATAGACAATTTAGTGCGGACATGTCAAGTTGATCGGCCAGTTAAAATGATCATTTTAGAATGATCATTGGTGCTCATTAAGTAAAGGCTTATAAATGAAGTATAAAGCATGGTATCACACAGTTTGGGATAGATTCAAGTACTTGGGCGCTTTGTCGTCTATATTTCTGTTCCGAATTTTGTGAAACTATAGAAAATTGAGCTAGCTTAAGTGGCCATTGGATTCATGTCATTCTGAGCTATAAATCGAAAGTTACGGATGATTTAGTACGGACATGTCAAGTTGATCGGCCGCTAAAAGTGATCATTCTAAACTGATCATTGGTGCTCATTGAGTAAAGGCTTATAAATGAAGCATAATGCATGGCATCACACTGTTTTGGATAGATTAGATTACTTGGACAATTTGTCATATCTATTTCTGTCTCAAATTTAGTTACAATAGAAATTGAGCTATATTAACATGGGCATTAGATTCGTGTGTTTCCGAGCTCTAACTAAAAAGTTACGGACGATTTAGTGCAGACATGTCAAGTTGATCGGGTAGTTAAAGTGAGAATTCTAAACTGATCATTGGTGCTTATTAAGTGAAGGCTTATAAATGAAACATAAGGCATGACATCACACAATTTGGGATAGATTTGAGTACTTGGGCGCTTTGTCGTCTCTATTTCTGTTCCAATTTTTGTTAAAATATAGAAAATTGAGCTAGCTTAAGTGGCCATTGGATTCGTGTCATTCTGAGCTCTAAATCATAAGTTACAGACGATTTAGTGTGGACATGTCAAGGTTATCAGCCATTTAAAGAGATCATTCTAAACAAATCATTGGTGCTCATTAAGTAAAGGCTTATAAATGAAGCATAATGCATGACATCAAGCTGTTTGGATGGATTCGATTACTTGGAGGCTTTGTCGTCTCTATATCAGTCTCGAATTTTGTTAAAATTTAGAAAATTGAGCAAGATTAACGTGAGCATTGAATTCTTTTCATTATGAGCTCTAAATCAAAAGTTACAGACGATTTAGTGCGGATATGTGAAGTTGATCGGCCAGTTAAAGTTATCATTTTAAACTAATCATTGGTGGTCATTGAGTAAAGACTTATAAATGAAGCATAATGCATGGCATCATACAGTTTTGAATAGATTGGATTACTTAGACGCTTTGTCATATCTATTTCTGTCTCAAATTTTGTTATGATATAGAAAATTAAGCTAGCTAAACGTGGGCATTATATTCGTGTGTTTGTGAGTCTAAATCAAAAAGATACGAACGATTTACTGCAGACATGTCAAGTTGATCGGCCAGTTAAAGTGATCATTTTTAATTGATCATTGGTGCTCATTAAGAAAATTCTTATAAAAGATGCATAAAGCATGGCATCACATAGTTTGTGATAGATTGCATTACTTGGACGCTTTGTCGTCTCTATTTTTGCAACAAATTTTGTCACAATTTAGAAAATTGAGCTATCTTAACGTGGGCATTGGATTCGCGTTATTCTGAGCTCTAAATCAAAACCTATAGACGATTTAGTGCAGATGAGTCAAGTTGATCGGCCAGATAAAGTGATCATTCTAAACTGATCATTGGTGCTCCTTGAGTAAAGGCATATAAATCAAGCATAATGCATGGCATCACACAGTTTTGGATAGATTGGATTACTTGGACGCTTTGTCATATCTATTTCTGTCTCAAATTTAGTTACAATAGAAATTGAGCTATATTAACGTGGGATTGGATTCGTGTGTTTCCGAGATCTAAATCAAAAGTTACGGACGATTTAGTGCAGACATGTCAAGTTGATCGGCTAGTTAAAGTGATAATTCTAAACTGATCATTGGTGCTTATTAAGTGAAGGCTTATAAATGAAACATAAGGCATGACATCACGCAATTTGGAATAGATTCGAGTACTTGGGCACTTTGTTGTCTCTATTTCTGTTCCAAATTTTGTTAAAATATAGAAAATTTAGCTCCATTAAGTGGCCATTGGATTCGTGTCATTCTGAGCTCTAAATCAAAAGTTACGGACGATTTAGTGCGGACATGTCAAGTTGATCGGCCACTATAAACGATCATTCTAAACTGATCATTGGTGCTCCTTGAGTAAAGGCTTTTAAATGAAGCATAATGCATGGCATCACACAGTTTTGGATAGATTGGATAACTTGGACGCTTTGTCATCTATTTCTCTTTCAAATTTCCTTACAATAGAAATTGAGCTATATTAACTTGGGCATTGGATTCGTGTCATTCTGAGCTCTAAATCAAAAGTTACGGATGATTTAGTGCAGACATGTCAAGTTGATCGACTAGTTAAAGTGATAATTCTAAACTGATCATTGGTGCTTGTTAAGTGAATGCTTATAAATGAAACATAAGGCATGACATCACGCAATTTGGGAAAGATTCAAGTAATTGGGCGCTTTGGTGTGTCTATTTCTGTTCCAAATTTTGTTAAAATATTGAAAATTGAGCTAGCTTAAGTGGCCATTGGATTCGTGTCATTCTGAGCTCTAAATCAAAAGTTACGGACGATTTAGTGCGGACATGTCAAGTTGATCGGCCACTAAAAGTGATCATTCTAAATTGATCATTGGTGCTCATTGAGTAAAGTCTTATAAATGAAGCATAATGCATGGCATCACACAGTTTTGCATAGATTGGATTACTTGGACGCTTTGTCATATCTATTTCTGTCTCAAATTTAGTTACAATAGAAATTGAGCTATATTAACGTGGGCAATGGATTCGTGTGTTTCCAAGCTCTAAATCAAAAGTTACAGACGATTTAGTGCAGAAATGTCAAGTTGATCGGCTACTTAAAGTGATAATTCTAAACTGATCATTGGTGCTTATTAAGTGAAGGTTTATAAATGAAACACAAGGCATGACATCACGCAATTTGGGATAGATTCGAGTACTTTGTCGCTTTGTTGTCTCTATTTCTGTTCCAAATTTTGTTATAATACATAAAATTGAGCTAGCTTAAGTGGCCATTGGATTCGTGTTTTTCTGAGCTCTAAATCAAAAGTTACGGATGATTTAGTGTGGACATGTCAAGTTGATCAGCCACTAAAAGTGATCATTGTAAACTGATCATTGGTGCTCATTGAGTAAAGCTTTATAAATGAAGCATAATGCATAGCATCACACAGTTTTGGATAGTTTGGATTACTTGGCTGCTTTGTCATATCTATTTCTGTCTCAAATTTAGTTACAATAGAAATTGAGCAATATTAACGTGGGCATTGGATTCGTGTGTTTTCGAGCTCTAAATAAAAAGTTACGGACGATTTAGTGCAGACATGTCAAGTTGATCGGCTAGTTAAAGTGATAATTCTAAACTGATCATTGGTGTTTATTAAGTGAAGGTTTATAAATGGAACATAAGGCATGACATCATGCAATTTGGGATAGATTCAAGTACTTGGGCGCTTTGTTGTCTCTATTTCTGTTCCAAATTTTGTTAAAATATAGAAAATTGAGCTAGCTTAAGTGGCCATTGGATTCGTGTAATTCTGAGCTCTAAATCAAAAGTTACGGACGATTTAGTGTTGACATGTCAAGTTGACCGGCCACTAAAAGTGATCATTCTAAACTGATCATTGGTGCTCATTGAGTAAAGCTTTATAAATGAAGCATAATGCATGGCATCTCACAGTTTTGGATAGATTGGATTACTTGGACGATTTGTCATATCTATTTCGGTCTCAAATTTAGTTACAATAGAAATTAAGCTATATTAACGTGGGCATTGAATTCGTGTGTTTCCGACTTCTAAATCAAAAGTTACAAACGATTTAGTGCATACATGTCAAGTTGATCGGCTAGTTAAAGTGATAATTCTAAACTGATCATTGGTGCTTATTAAGTGAAGCCTTATAAATGAAAGATAAGGCATGACATCACGCAATTTGGGATAGATTCGAGTACTTGGGCACTGTGTGGTCGCTATTTCTGTTCCAAATTTTGTTAAAATATAAAAAATTGAGATAGCTTAAGTGGCCATTGGATCCTTGTCATTCTGAGATCTAAATCAAAAGTTACGGACGATTTAGTGCGGACATGTCAAGTTGATCGGCCACTTAAAATGATCATTCTAAACTGATCATTGGTTCTCATTGAGTAAAGGCTAATAAATGAAGCATAATGCAAGGCATCACACATTTTTGGATAGATTGGATTACTTGGACGCTTTGTCATATCTATTTCTGTCTCAAATTTAGTTACAATAGAAATTGAGTTATATTAACGTGGGCATTGGATTCGTGTGTTTCCGAGCTCTAAATCAAAACATACGGACGATTTAGTGCAGACATGTCAAGTTGATCGGCTAGTTAAAGTGATATTTATAAACTGATCATTGGTGCTCATTAAGTAAAGGCTAATAAATGAAGCATAAAGCAATGCATCACACAATTTGGGATAGATTGGATTACTTGGATGGTTTGTCGTCTCTATTTCTGTTCCCAATTTTGTCAACATATAGAAAAATGAGCTACCTTAAGTAGACATTGGGTTCTTGTCATTCTTAGCTCTAAATCAAAAGTTATGGACAATTTAGTGCGGACATGTCAAATTGATCAGCCAGTTAAAATGATTATTTTAGAATGATCATTGGTGCTCATTAAGTAAAGGTTTATAAGTGAAGCATAAAGCATGACATCACGCAGTTTGGGATAGATTGGATTACTTGTACGCTTTTTCATCTCTATTTTTGTCTCAAATTTTGTCACAATATAGAAAATTGAGGTACCTTAACGTGGGCTCTGTATTCGTGTCATTCTGAGCTCTAAATTAAAGGTTACGGATGATTTAGTGCGGACATGTCAAGTTGATCGGCCAGTTAATGTGATCATTCTAAACTGTTCATTGGTGCTCATTAAATAAAGGCTTATAAATGAAGCATAATGCATGGCATAAAGCTGTTTGGGATAGATTGGATTACGTGGAGGCTTTGTCGTCCCCATTTCTGTCTCACATTTTGTCAAGAAATAGAGAACTGAGCTAGATTAACGTGGGCATTGTATTCGTGTAATTCTAAGCTCTAAATTTATGGATGATTTGGTGTGGACATTGTTTAAAACTTATGGATGATTTGGTGTGGACACGTCAAGTTGATTGGCCGGTTAAAGGGATCATTCTAAAGTGATCACTAGTGCTCTTTGAGTAAAGGCGTATAAATGAATCATAATGCATGGCATCACACAGTTTTATGATAGATTGGATTACTTGGATGCTTTGTCGTATCAATTTCAGTCTCAATTCTTGTTACAATATAGTAAATTGAGCTATCTTAACGTGGGCATTGGATTCATGTGTTTTTAAGCTCAAAATCAAAAGATACGGACGATTTAATGCGTACATGTAGAGTTGATCGGCCAGTTAAAATGATCATTCTAAACTGATCATTGGGGCTTATTGAGTAAATGTTTATAAATGAAGCATAATGCATGGCATCAAACAGTTTTCGGTAAATTGGATTACTTGGACGCTTTTTCGTATCTATTTCTATCTCAAATATTTTATAATATATAAAACTGAGGTAGCTTTTTGGATTCGTGTCTTTCTAAGCTTTAAATCAAAAGTTACGGACGATTTAGTGGGGACATGTCAAGGTTATCAACCATTTAAAGAGATCATTCTAAACAAATCATTGGTGCTCATTAAGTAAAGGCTTATAAATGAAGCATAATGCATGACATCAAGCTGTTTGGATGGATTCGATTACTTATACGCTTTGTCGTCTCTATATCAGTCTTAAATTTTGTCCAAATATAGAAAATTGTGCTAGCTTAACGTGGGCATTGGATTCGTGTAATTATGAGCTCTAAATCAAAAGTTACGGACGAATTAGTGCGGACATGTGAAGTTGATCAGCCAGTTAAAGTGATCATTCTAAACTAATTATTGGTGCTCATTGAGTAAAGGCTTATAAATGAAGCATAATGCATGGCATCATACAGTTTTTAATAGATTGGATTACTTAGACGCTTTGTCATATATATTTATGTCTTATATTTTGTTATGATATAGAAAATTGAGCTAGCTTAACGTGGGCAATGGAATCGTGTGTTTGTGAGCTCTAAATCAAAAGTTACAAACGAATTAGTGTAGACATGTAAAGTTGATCGGCCAGTTAAAGTGATCATTATAAACTGATCATTGGTGCTCATTAAGTAAAGGCTTATAAATAAAGCATAAAGCATGGCATCACATAGTTAGGGATAAATTGGATTACTTAAACGCTTTGTCGTCTCTATTTTTGTCTCAAATTTTGACATAATACAAAAAATTGAGCTAGCTTAACGTGGGCATTGGATTCGTGTCATTCTGATAAACTCTAAATCAAAACCTAGAGACGATTTAGTGCGGACATATCAAGTTGATCAGCCAGTTAAAGTGATCATTATGAACTGATCATTGGTGCTCATTAAGTGAAGGCTTATAAATGAAACATAAGGCATGACATCACACAATTTGGGATAGATTCGAGTACTTGGGCGCATTGTCATCTCTATTTCTGTTCCAAATTTTGTCAAAATATAGAAAATTGAGCTAGATTAACATGGGCATTTGATTCGCGTCATTATGAGCTTTAAATCAAATGTTACAGACGATGTAGTGTGGATGTGTCAAGTTGATCGACCAATTAAAGTGATAATTCCAAACTGATCACTGGTGCTCATTAAGTAAAGGCTAATAAATAAAGCATAAAGCATGGCATCACACAATTTGGGATAGATTTGATTACTTGGATGGTTTGTGGTCTCTATTTCTGTTCCCAATTTTGTCAAAATATAGAAAATTGAGCTACCTTATGTGGGCATTGGATTTGTATCATTCTGAGCTCTAATCAAAAGTTACGGATTATTTAGAGCAGAAATGTCAAGTTGATTGGCCTGTTAAAGTGATCATTCAAAACTGATCATTGGTGCTCATTAAGTAAAGGCTTATAAATGAAGCATAATGCATGTCATCAAGCTGTTTGGGATAGATTGGATTACTTGGACACTTTTTCGTCTCTATTTCTGTCTCAAATTTGGCAAAATATAGAAAACTGAGCTAGCTTAACGTGGGCATTGGATTCGTGTCATTCCGAGCTGTAAATCAATAGGTACGGACGATATAGAGTGGACATGTTAAGTCGATCGGCCAGTTAAAGTGATCAGTCGTAACTGATTATTGGCGCTTATTGAGTAAAGCCTTATAAATGAAGTGTAAGGCATGACATCACGCAGCTTGGGATAGATTGGATTACTTGGACGCTTTGTCATATCTAGTTCTGTCTCAAATTTTGTCACAATATTGAAAATTGAACTAGCTTAATGTGGGCAATGGATTCGTGTCATTTTGAGCTATAAATCAAAAGTTATGAATGATTTAGTGCAAACATGACAAGTTGATCAACCAGTTAAAATAATGATTCTAAACTGATCATTGGTGCTCAATGAGTAAAATCTTATGAATGAAAATTAGTGCATGGCATCACGCAGTTTGGGATGGATTGGATTAGTTGGACGCTTTTTCGTATCTATTTCTATCTCAAAACTTTTCACAATATAGAAATTGAGCTAGCTTAACGTGGGCAATTGATTCGTGTCATTCTGAGCTCTAAATCAAATGTTACGAACAATTTAATGCGGTCATGTCAAGTTGATCGGCCAACTAAAGTCATCATCCTGAACTGATCATTGGTGCTCTTGAGTAAAGGCTTATTAATGAAGCATAATGCATGGCAACACACACTTTTTGATATATTGGTTTACTTGGACGCTTTGTCTTATCTATTTCTATCTCAAAATTTGTCACAATATAGAAAATTGATCTAAGTTAATGTGGGCACTTGATTCGTGTGTTTCTAGCTCTAAATCAAAAGTTACGGACGATTTAGTGCGTACATGTCAAGTTGATCAGCGAGTTAAACTGATCATTCTAAACTTATCATTGGTGCTCATTAAGTAAAGCCTTGAAAATGAAGCATAAAGCATGTCAATACGCAGTTTGTATATATTGGATTACTTGGACGCTTTGTCGTCTCTATTTGTGTCTCAAATTTTGTCAAAATAGAGAGAATTGAGATAGCTTAATGTGGGCATTGGATTCGTGTGATTCTGAGCTTTAAATCAAAAGTTATGGAAAATTTAGTACGGACACGACAAGTTGATCGGCCAGTTAAAGTGAACATTCTAAACTGATCATTCGGGCTCATTAACTAAAGATTTATAAATGAAGCCTAAAGAATGGCATCACACATTTTGGTATAGATTGGATTACTTGGCACTTTGTCGTCTCTACTTAAGTTTCAAATTTTGTCATAATATAGAACATTTATCCAGATTAACGTGGGTATTCGATTCGTGTCATTATGAACTCAAATCAAGAGGTACAGACGATTTACTGAGGACATGTCAAATTGATCGGCCAGTCAAAGTGATCATTCTAAATTGATCATTGGGGCTCATTAACTAAAGGCTTATAAATGAAGCATAATGCATGGCATCAAACAGTTTTCGATAGATTGGATTACTTGGATGCTTTTTCGTATCTATTTCTATCTAAAATATTGTTATAATATAGAAAATTGATCTAGATTAACGTGAGGGTTGGATTCGTGTCATTTTGAGCTCTAAATCAAAAGTTAAGGTCGATTTAGTGCAGACATGTCAAGTTGAGTGTCTAGTTAAAGTGATCATTCTATACAGATCATTCGTGCTCATTAAGTAAACGCTTATCAATGAAGCAAAAAGCATGACATCAAGCAGCTTGGATAGATTGCATTACTTGGATGCTTTTTCGTCTCTATTTCCGTCTCAAATTTTGTCAAAATATAGAACATTTATCTAGACTCGTGTCATTATAAGCTCAAATAAAGAGGTAGGGACAATTTACTGAGGACATGTCAAGTTGATGAGCCAGTTAATATGATAATTCTAAAATGATCATTGGTGCTCATTGAGTAAAGGCTTTTAAATGAAGCATAATGCATGGCACCAAATAGTTTTCGATAGATTGGATTACTTGAACGCTTTGTCGTATCTATTTCAGTCTAAAATATTGTTATAATATAGAAAATCGATCTAGATTAACGTGAGGATTGGATTCGTGTCATTCTGAGCTCTAAATCAAAAGTTACGAACGATTTAGTGCAAACATGTGAAGTTGAGTGTCTAGTTAAAGTGATCATTCTATACAGATCATTGGTGCTCATTAAGTAAAGGCTTATAAATGAAGAATAAAGCATGGCATCAAGCAGCTTGGATAGATTGCATTACTTGAATGTTTTTTCGTCTCTATTTCTGTCTCCAAATTTGTCAAAACTTAGAAAATTTTTCTAGCTTAACGTGGGCATTAGATTCGTGTTATTCTGAGCTCTAAACCAAAAGTTATGGACGATTTAGTGCGGACATGTCAATTTCATCAGCCAGTTAAAGTGATAATTGGTGGTCATTGAGTAAAGGCTTATAAATGAGGCATAATGTATTGACATAGGAAAATCAAATAAGACCTATCTTGACCTACAAGGCAAGTGTGAGCATGAAAATTCAGTTTGAATAACAAGGGAAATGAAAAAGGATGGGTTATTATTAACCACATGGTTGAAATGGTTAAATAGCTACCTTGGGAGAAGAATCAAGGTGAAAAAGTCATGCCCATGCTGCACACAGTCTTGGCAACCACACCAAACAGTCATGCCCATGGCCAGTCATGCCCATGCTGCACACAGTCTTGGCAACCACACCAAACAGTCATGCCCATGCTGTCTCCTCTCTTCTCATTGGTTGTTGACAGGCTCCTCCTCTATTCAAACTCATCCACAAGTTTGAATTCGTTTTCTTTTGTATTCACATTGTAAATCCTCTATAAAAGGGCTGTAAAGACTCAATGTATAACATACTCTTAGGAGATTCTTCTCCATAAGTCTAAGTCATTTCTCATTTTCTAATACTTCTCTTTGAGTTTTCAGATTCAATTCTTCACATTTCTCCTCTATAATCTCAATATTCTTACATGGTATCAGAGCATAAGATCATTCTCTTATCTTTTCTACTCAAATCTCTCAGTTTCTAATCTAAAATTCTGTCAAAAATCTCTCAGTCTTTAGACTAAAAACTCACGGTTTCATTCAACCATAAAAGCTGCTTCCTTTGAGCTCTTCAAAGCCTAACAATGGAGGATACAGTTCAAATTAGTTCCAGCCTGAAACCTACGGTGATAGCAGTAGTTCTCAAAGGCTTGAACTACACATTATGGTCAAGAACCATCAAGACAGCCATTTGTGGCAAAGGACTTTGGAATCACATCTTGGAGGATAATACTCCATCTATAGATGATCCAAAGGAGAAGAAGGATGAGGCAACAAGAAAAGAAGAAGCTAGGTGGTTCCAAGAAGATCAATCAGTCCTTGGATTCCTCCAAAATTCATTGGACCCATCCATTCTTGAAGCTTATTCACATTGTGAAACTGCCAAGTCTCTTTGGGACACTCTCAAGAGGGTGTATGGGGATGTTTCAAACCTCAGCCGTGTGTATGAGGTTAAGAAGGCTCTCAATGATCTACACCAAGAGGATATGGAGTTCACAAAATTCCTGGGCAAGTTCCAGTCAACATGGTCCGAGCTTGACATGTTGAGACCAAGTTCTATGGATCCAAAGGTGCTTAATGAAAGGAAGGAACAAGACAAGATATTTGGGCTCCTTCTCAACCTAAATCCAGCCTTTAAGGATGTGATTAAGTCCATCCTGAGAGAGCCAAAACTCCCTGATTTCGAAGAGGTGTGCTCACGGATTCAAAAGGAGCAAGGCAACATTGGTTTGTTTGGTGGTAAAGGAGAACTAGTCATGGCCAACAAAAGCGTGTTTAAGCAAGAGGATAGGAAGAGTGTGATGTGTGAGCATTGTAAGAGGAATGGCCACATCAAGGACAAGTGCTGGATACTTCATCCTCATCTCAAGCCAAACCGGTTCAAGGATTCAAAGGCTAACATCTCTCAAATGGTTGCGACTGAACCGGCAAGTTCATCCAACCAAGGAGGGGAGCTAGCTATGAATGTATCCATGGAGTATGTTAAGAAGAGTGACTTGGAGGATCTCATCAAGGCCTATGCCTCAAAACTCTCCGGTATCACACTCTACTCCCATAAATCGCTTGATAAACCAGATCATAAGTTGGTAGTGGATTCAGGTGCTTCTCACCATATGATTAGCAATGCTAGGTTGTTAAAGAACATTGAACCATGTCTAGGACAAGTAACTATAGCTGATGGTAAGGGTATTCCAATTGAAGGAACCGGAAAATTAAGACTATTTGACAAAGAAACTAATGCATTCTTTGTACCTAAATTTAAGTCTAATCTAGTTTCTGTCAAAAGGCTACTAAAGACCTCAATTGCAATGTTACATTTGGGCCTAACAATGTTTACTTTCAGGATATTAAGAGTGGTAAGATACTTGGAGGTGGTGTAACTCAAGATGAGCTCTATGTTCTTGAAGACCCTCCAAGCAATTTGGATTCCTTAGCTTTCAAATCCTGTGTTTTTGCTAATAAAGATGTCTTATGGCATGCTAGATTAGGACATCCTCATGCTCGTGCTTTAAGCTTAATAATTCCTAATGTCGCTTATGATCACTCAGTTTGTGAGGCTTGTATCCTTGGCAAACATTGTCGTGTTGTTTTCCCTAAATCGTCTACAATTTATGAGCATTGCTTTGATTTAGTACATTCCGATGTTTGGACCTCACCTTACATGTCTAGAGATAGGAATAAATACTTTGTGACCTTTATAGATGAGAAATCGAAATATACATGGGTTACATTACTTCCATCTAAAGATAGGGTTTATGAGGCATTTATAAACTTTCATAATTATGTTACTAATCAATTCAATGCCAAGATCAAAGTGTTAAGATCAGATAATGGAGGGAATACACAAGTCAAAGATTCAAAGCTCATCTAAACAAACATGGAATACTACATCAAACTAGCTGTCCACACACACCACAACAAAATGGAGTTGCTGAAAGGAAGAACCGACACTTAATGGAAGTAGCAAGATCCATGATGTTTCATACCAATGTTCCTAAAAGTTTTTGGGGAGATGCAGTCTTGGTTGCTTGCTACCTCATCAATCGGATTCCAACCAAAGTCTTGCAAGATATATCCCCATTTGAGGTACTCAATAAAACTAAACCTTCCATTGATCATTTACGTGTATTTGGGTGTGTGTGCTTTGTGTATGTTCCAGGTGATCTAAGAAACAAGTTGGAGGCAAAGAGCATCAAGTGTATGTTCCTTGGATATTCGACAACACAAAAGGGTTATAAGTGCTATGATCCGAGCAACAACAGGACATATGTGTCTAGAGATGTCAAGTTCATAGAAGAACAAAGCTATTATGATCAGAAAGATTGGGAAGGATTGAAGGATCTCTCAAGGTCACCTTCTGATTTGGCTACGAGTTTGAGGTTTCTCTTGAATCATTTGGGAAATGATCTGCCAAAGGATTCAAGACACGAAGAAACAAGAACCTTAAGTAGTTCACAAGATACCCAAGAGAATGAACAAGGGGTGGTAACTCAAGAACCAACTCCAATCCAAGAAGAAGCTATGGCCCAAAATCAAGAACAAGACGACTTGGAAGTGGGTATAGAGGAACCTATTCACCAAATGGAAGAGGAAACGGTTGTAGAGGAGGCTGCACCACCTGTTCAGCATTTAAGGAGGAGTACTAGACTTAGGAACACTAGGGTATTCTACAACAACCAGGCCGTGGCTCATCCCATACAAGCTGTTTGTTCCCTTGACCTCTTGCCATCTAGTCATCAAGCATTCCTTGGAAAGATTGAACAAAGTCAGATTCCAAGGACTTATGAAGAAGCTGAGAGCAAGAAAGAATGGTTAGATGCAGTAAGAGATGAGAAGGGAGCTATGGAAAGGAATCATACATGGGATATACAAGAACTTCCCAAAGGCAAGAAGGCTGTGAGTTCCAAGTGGGTGTTCACCATCAAGTATAAGAGCAATGGGGACATAGAAAGGTACAAGGCACGTCTAGTTGCAAGAGGTTTCACTCAGACATATGGAGAGGACTATACTGATACATTTGCACCGGTGGCTAAGCTACACACTGTAAGGGTTGTTCTTTCACTAGCTACGAATCTGACTTGGGACTTATGGCAAATGGATGTCAAGAACGCATTCCTACAAGGAGAACTTGAAGAGGAAGTGTATATGACTCCACCACCAGGCCTTGAAGATTTTTGCAAAGAGGGACAGGTTCTAAGACTTAGGAAGGCAATATATGGGTTGAAGCAGTCACCAAGGGCCTGGTATCACAAATTAAGCTCCACACTTACTGATAATGGGTTTAGGAAATCCCATTCAGATCATACTTTGTTCACTCGTCAAAACTCCAAAGGAATCGTGGCGGTCTTGGTTTATGTGGATGACCTTATCATCACAGGAGATGATAAGGAAGGAATTCAGTCCACAAAGGCCTTCTTAAACAGATCATTTGACATCAAGGATCTTGGATAGTTGAAGTACTTCTTGGGTATTGAAGTGTGTCGGTCTCAAGAAGGGCTCTTTCTATCCCAAAGAAAGTATGCTCTTGATCTGTTGACAGACACGGGAAAGCTTGGGGCTAAACCGGCCAAAACTCCTCTTGAAGATGGCTACAAGGTCAACGGAAAGGGGGAGAAAGCTGATGAGTTATTTAAGGATGTTTCTCAGTATAGGAGACTAGTTGGGAAGCTGATCTACCTCACCCTCACACGACCAGACTTGTGTTTTGCTGTGAATCAAATAAGTCAACATATGCAAAAGCCTACTGATCATTGGAGCATGGTAGAAAGGATCCTTAGAATCTCCTGGTCTGGGCAAGATCTGAGATTGTAGGGTATTGTGATGCGGATTGGGCTGGTGATAGGGTGGATAGGAAATCAACCACTGGGTATTGCACCTTCGTTGGTGGGAACTTAGTCACTTGGAAGACTAAGAAGCAGAAGGTGGTATCATGTTCTAGTGCTGAAGCAGAATATAGGGCTATGAGGAAGCTGACAAATGAAGTAACTTGGCTCAAAGCACTCTTGAAAGATTTCGGTATTGCACAACCAGGGCCAATTACCTTCCATTGTGATAATCAGGCAGCCATTCACATAGCTTCAAACTCAGTGTTTCACGAGAGGACCAAGCACATAGAGATCGACTGCCATAAGGTTAGGGAGAAAGTTCAAGATGGAACCATTCTGCCATGTTATACAAGGAGTGAAGACCAACTAGCTGACATCTTCACAAAGGCAGCAAGTCTCAAAGTTTGCAAGAACATCTTTAGCAAACTTGGGCTTGTTGATTTATCACACCCATGATCAAAGGTCTCCTAATCCAAGAGCAACACACTCTTTTCCCTTATTAAGGTTTTGTCCCAAGTGGTTTTCCTTAATAAGGTTTTTAATGAGGTGTTGCCTTGGGTTCCCAAGCTTAAGACTTTAGGGTGATTCCAAAGTCTTTAGCTTGAGGAGGAGTATTGACATAGGAAAATCAAATAAGACCTATCTTGACCTACAAGGCAAGTGTGAGCATGAAAATTCAGTTTGAATAACAAGGGAAATGAAAAAGGATGGGTTATTATTAACCACATGGTTGAAATGGTTAAATAGCTACCTTGGGAGAAGAATCAAGGTGGAAAAGTCATGCCCATGCTGCACACAGCAACCACACCAAACAGTCATGCCCATGCTGTCTTGGCAACCACACCAAACAGTCATGCCCATGCTGTCTCCTCTCTTCTCATTGGTTGTTGACAGGCTCCTCCTCTATTCAAACTCATCCACAAGTTTGAATTCGTTTTCTTTTGTGTTCACATTGTAAATCCTCTATAAAAGGGCTGTAAAGACTCAATGTATAACATACTCTTAGGAGATTCTTCTCCATAAGTCTAAGTCATTTCTCATTTTCTCATACTTCTCTTTGAGTTTTCAGATTCAATTCTTCACATTTCTCCTCTATAATCTCAATATTCTTACATAATGTATGGCATCACGCAATTTGAGATAGATTGGATAATTTCTACGCTTTATCGTATCTAGTTCTGTCTCAAATTTTGTCACAATATATAAAATTGAGCTAGCTTACCGTGGGCACTGGATTCGTGTCATTCTGAGCTCTAAATCAAAAGTTAGGAACAATTTAGGGTGGACATGTCAAAGGGATCATTCTAAATTCATCATTGGTGCTCATTAAAAATAACTCTTACAAATGAAGAATAATGCATGACATCATACAGTTTAGATGGATTGGATTGCTTGGATGCTTTGTCATCTCTATTTTTGTCTCTTATTTTGTCAAAATATAGATAATTGAGATAGCTTAACGTGGGTATTGGATTCATGTCATTCTGAGCTTTGAATCAAGAGTTATGGACGATTTAGTGCGGACATGTCAAGTTGATCAGCCAGTTAAAGTGATCATTTTAAACTGATCATTGGTGCTCATTAACTAAAGGCTTATAAATGAAGCCTAAAGAATGGCATCACGCAGTTTATGATAGATTGGATTACTTGTACGCTTTGTCGTCTCTACTTCTGTCTCAAATTTTGTCAAAATATGAAATATTTATCTAGCTTAACGTGGGAATTCGATTCGTTTCATTATGAGTTAAAATCAAGAGGTAGGGACGATTTACTGAGGACATGTCAAGTTGATCGGGCAGTTTATATGATTATTTTAAATTGATAAATGGTGCTCATTGAGTAAAGGCTTATAAATGAAGCATAATGCATGGTATCAAGAACTTTTTGATAGATTGCATTACTTGGATGTTTTGTCGTATCTATTTCTGTCTAAAATATTGTATAATATAGAAACTTGATCTAGCTTAACGTGAGCATTAGATTCGTATCATTTTGATCTCTAAATCAAAAACGGACGATTTAGTGTGCACATGTCAAGTTGGTGCTAATAAGGTAAAGGCTTATAAATGAAGCATAAGGCATGGCATCAAGCAGTTTGGATAAATTGGATTACTTGATGCTTTTTTGTCTCTATTTCTGTTTCAAATTTTGTCAAAGTATAGAAAATTGAGCTAGCTTAACGTGGGCATTGGATTCGTGTCATTTTAAGCTCTAAGTCAAAAGTTATGGACGATATAGTGCGGAAATGTCAAGTTGATCAGCCAGTTAAAGTGAATATTCTAAACTGATGATTGGTGTTCATTTAGTAAAGGCTTATAAATAAAGCATAATGCATGGCATCACTAAGTTTAAGATAGATTGGATTACTTTGACGCTTTTTCGTATCTAGTTCTATCTCAAATTTTGTCATAATATTTAAAATTGTGCTAGCTTAACCTCGGCATTGGATTCGTGTCAGTCTGAGCTGTAAATCAAAAGTTACGCACGATTTAGTGCAGACATGTCAAGTTGTTTGGCCAGTTAAAGTGATCATTCTAAATTCATCATTGGTGCTCATTAAGTAAAGGCTTATAAATGAAGCATAATGCATGGCATCACTTAATTTTGGATATATTGGATTAATTGGATGCCTTGTCGTATCATTTCTGTCTCAAATTCTGAACTCTAAATAAAAAATTGCGAACAATTTACGGCGGACATGTCAAGTTGATCGGCCAGTTAAAGTGATCATTCTAAATTCATCATTGGTGCTCATTAAAAAAACTCTTATAAATGAAGCATAATGCATGACATCAAACAGTTTGGATGGATTGGATTACTTGGATGCTTGGTCGTCTTTATTTTTGTCTCAAATTTTGTCAAAATATAGAGAATTGAGATAGCTTAATGTGGGCATTGAATTCGTGTCATTCGGAGCTTTAAATCAAACGTTACGGACGATTTAGTGCGGACATGTCAAGTTGATCAGCCAGTTAAAGTGATCATCCTAAACTGATCATTGCTACTCATTAACTAAAGGCTTATAAACGAAGCCTAAAGAATGGCATCACACAGTTTAGGATAGATTGGATTTTGTCGAATTTTGTCTCTACTTTGTCAAAAGTTACAAACGATTAAGTGCGGAAATGTCAAGTTGAGTGGCCAGTTAAAGTGATCATTCTATACAGATCATTGGTGCTCATTAAGTAAAGGCTTATAAATGAATCATAAAGCATGGCATCAAGCAGTTTGGATAAATTAGATTACTTGGACGTTTTTTCGTCCCTATTTATGTCTAATATATTGTCCAAAATAGAGAATTGAGCTAGTTTAACGTGGGCATTGGATTCATGTTATTCTGAGCTCTAAATCAAAAGTTATGGATGATTTAGTGTCAAGTTGATCGACCTGTTAAAGTGATCATTCTAAACTGATCATTGGTGTTCATTGAGTAAAGGCTTATAAAAGTAGCATACTGCAAGGTATCATAGAAAGGTGCTCATTAAGAGTAAAGGCTTATAAATGAAGTATAATGCATGGCATCAAGGAGTTTGGATAGATTGGATTACTTGAACGCTTTGTCATCTCTATTTGTGTTCAAATTTTGTTAAAATATAGAAAATTGAGCTAGCTTAACGTGGGCATTGCATTCGTGTCATTCCAAGCCCTAAATCAAAAGTTACGGACGATTTATTGTGCACATGTCAAGTTGATCGGCCAGTTAAAGTGATCATTCTAAACTGATCATTGGTGCTCATTGCGTAAAGGCTTATATATGAAGCATAAGGCATGGCATCACGTAGTTTGGGATAGATTGGATTACTTGAACGCTTTGTCTCTCTATTTCTGTTCAAATTTTGTCAAAATATTGAAAATTGAGCTAGCTTAACGTGGGCATTGGATTCGTGTCATTCTGAGCTCTAAATCAAAGTTACAGAGGATTTATTGCAGACATGTCAAGTTGATCGGCAAGTTAAAGTGATCATTCTAAACTGATCATTGGTGCTCATTGAGTAAAGGCTTATATATGAAGCATAAGGCATGACATCACGCAGTTTGGAATAGATTGGATTACTTGGATTCTTTGTCGTATTTGGTTCTGTCTCAAATTTTGTCACAATATAGAAAATTAAACTAGCTTAATGTGGGCATTCGATTCGTGTCATTCTAAGCTATAAATCAAAAGTTATGGACGATTTAGTGCAGACATGACAAGTTGATCGGCCAAGTAAAATGATAATTCTAAACTGATCATTGGTGCTCATTTAGTAAAAGCATATAAATGAAAAATAATGCATGGCATCACGCACTTTGAGATGGATTGGATTACTTGGATGCTTTGTCGTATCTATTTATGTCTCAAATTTTGTCACAGTATCGAAAATTGAGTTAGCTTAACGTGGGCATTGGACTCGTGTCATTCAGCGCTCTAAATCATAAGTTACGGACGATTTAGTGCGAACATGTCAAGTTGATTGGCCAGTTAATATGATTATTCTAAACTGATAATTGGTGCTCATTGAATAAAGGCTTATACATGAAGCATAATGCATGGCATCACACAGTTTTGAATAGATTGCATTACTTGGACGCTTTGTCGTGTCTATTTTGGTCTCGTGTTTTTTTCAATTCAAAAAATTGAGCTAGCTTAACGTGGGCATTGGATTCGTATCATTTTGAGCTCAAAAGCAAAAGTACAGACGATTTAGTGCGGACATGTAGAGTTGATCGGCCAGTTAATATGATTATTCTAAACTGATCATTGGTGCTCATTGAGTAAATGATTATAAATGAAGCATAAGGCAAGGCGATATAGACAATTGAACTAGCGTAATGTGGGCATTGGCTTCGTGTAATTATGAGCTCTAAATCAAAAGTTACAGAAGATTTAGTGCGGACATGTCAAGTTGATTGGCTAGTTAAAGTGATCATTCTAAAATGATCATTGGTACTCATTAAGTAAGGACTTTTAAATGAAGCATAATGCATGGCATCAAGGAGTTTGGATAGATCGATTACTTGGACGCTTTTTCTTCTCTATTTCTATCTCAAATTTTGTCCAAATATAGAAAATTGAGATAGCTTAACGAATGCATTGGATTCGTGTCATTCGAAGCTTTAAATCAAAAGTTACAGCCGATTTAGTGTGGACATATGTCAAGTTGATCGGCCAGTTAATATGATTATTTTAAACTGATCATTGGTGCTCATTGAGTTAACGCTTATAAATGAAGCACAATGCATGGCATCACGCAGTTTGGGATAGATTGGATTACTTAGACACTTTGTCGTCTCTATTTCGTCTCAAAATTTGTCAAAATATTGAAAATTTATCTATCTTAACGTGGATACTATATTCGTGTCATTCGGTGCTCAAAATCAAAAGTTACGGACAATTTAGTGTGCACATGTCAAGTTGATCGACAATTTAATATGATTATTCTAAACTGATCATTGGTGCTCATTGAGTAAAAGCTTATAAACGAAGCATAATGCATTTCATCAAACAGTTTTAGATAGATTCGATTACTTGAATGCTTTGTCGCCTCTAATTCTGTCTCAAAGATTTTTACCATATCAAAAATTGAGCTAGCTTAACGTGGGCATTGGATTCGTGTCATTCTGAGCTCTAAATCAAAGTTATAGAGGATTTATTGTGGACATGTCAAGTTGATCGGCAAGTTAAAGTGATCATTCTAAACTGATCATTGGTGCTCATTGAGTAAAGGCTTATATATGAAGCATAACGAATGACATCACGCAGTTTGGAATAGATTGGATTACTTGGATCCTTTGTCTTATTTGGTTCTGTCTCAAATTTTGTCGCAATATACAAAATTAAACTAGCTTAATGTGGGCATTTGATTCGTGTCATTCTAAGCTATAAATCAAAAGTTATGGACGATTTAGTGCAGACATGACAAGTTGATCGGCCAAGTAAAATGATAATTCTAAACTGATCATTGGTGCTCATTTAGTAAAAGCATATAAATGAAAAATAATGCATGGCATCACGCACTTTGAGATGGATTGGATTACTTGGATGCTTTGTCGTATCTATTTATGTCTCAAATTTTGTCACAGTATCGAAAATTGAGTTAGCTTAACGTGGGCATTGGACTCGTGTCATTCAGCGCTCTAAATCATAAGTTACGGACGATTTAGTGCGAACATGTCAAGTTGATTGGCCAGTTAATATGATTATTCTAAACTGATAATTGGTGCTCATTGAATAAAGGCTTATACATGAAGCATAATGCATGGCATCACACAGTTTTGAATAGATTGCATTACTTGGACGCTTTGTCGTGTCTATTTTGGTCTCGTGTTTTTTTCAATTCAAAAAATTGAGCTAGCTTAACGTGGGCATTGGATTCGTATCATTTTGAGCTCAAAAGCAAAAGTACAGACGATTTAGTGCGGACATGTAGAGTTGATCGGCCAGTTAATATGATTATTCTAAACTGATCATTGGTGCTCATTGAGTAAATGATTATAAATGAAGCATAAGGCAAGGCGATATAGACAATTGAACTAGCGTAATGTGGGCATTGGCTTCGTGTAATTCTGAGCTCTAAATCAAAAGTTACAGAAGATTTAGTGCGGACATGTCAAGTTGATTGGCTAGTTAAAGTGATCATTCTAAAATGATCATTGGTACTCATTAAGTAAGGACCTTTAAATGAAGCATAATGCATGGCATCAAGGATTTTGGATAGATCGATTACTTGGACGCTTTTTCTTCTCTATTTCTGTCTCAAATTTTGTCCAAATATAGAAAATTGAGATAGCTTAACGAATGCATTGGATTCGTGTCATTCGAAGCTTTAAATCAAAAGTTACAGCCGATTTAGTGTGGACATATGTCAAGTTGATCGGCCAGTTAATATGATTATTTTAAACTGATCATTGGTGCTCATTGAGTTAACGCTTATAAATGAAGCACAATGCATGGCATCACGCAGTTTGGGATAGATTGGATTACTTAGACACTTTGTCGTCTCTATTTCGTCTCAAAATTTGTCAAAATATTGAAAATTTATCTATCTTAATGTGGATACTATATTCGTGTCATTCGGTGCTCAAAATCAAAAGTTACGGACAATTTAGTGTGCACATGTCAAGTTGATCGACAATTTAATATGATTATTCTAAACTGATCATTGGTGCTCATTGAGTAAAAGCTTATAAACGAAGCATAATGCATTTCATCAAACAGTTTTAGATAGATTCGATTACTTGAATGCTTTGTCGCCTCTAATTCTGTCTCAAAGATTTTTACCATATCGAAAATTGAGCTAGCTTAACGTGGGCATTGGATTCGTGTCATTCTGAGCTCTAAATCAAAGTTACAGAGGATTTATTGCGGACATGTCAAGTTGATCGGCAAGTTAAAGTGATCATTGTAAACTGATCATTGGTGCTCATTGAGTAAAGGCTTATATATGAAGCATAACGAATGACATCACGCAGTTTGGAATAGATTGGATTACTTGGATCCTTTGTCGTATTTGGTTCTGTCTCAAATTTTGTCACAATATAGAAAATTAAACTAGCTTAATGTGGGCATTTGATTCGTGTCATTCTAAGCTATAAATCAAAAGTTATGGACGATTTAGTGCAGACATGACAAGTTGATCGGCCAAGTAAAATGATAATTCTAAACTGATCATTGGTGCTCATTTAGTAAAAGCATATAAATGAAAAATAATGCATGGCATCACGCACTTTGAGATGGATTGGATTACTTGGATGCTTTGTCGTATCTATTTATGTCTCAAATTTTGTCACAGTATCGAAAATTGAGTTAGCTTAACGTGGGCATTGGACTCGTGTCATTCAGCGCTCTAAATCATAAGTTACGGACGATTTAGTGCGAACATGTCAAGTTGATTGGCCAGTTAATATGATTATTCTAAACTGATAATTGGTGCTCATTGAATAAAGGCTTATAAATGAAGCATAATGCATGGCATCACACAGTTTTGAATAGATTGCATTACTTGGACGCTTTGTCGTGTCTATTTTGGTCTCGTGTTTTTTTCAATTCAAAAAATTGAGCTAGCTTAACGTGGGCATTGGATTCGTATCATTTTGAGCTCAAAAGCAAAAGTACGGACGATTTAGTGCGGACATGTAGAGTTGATCGGCCAGTTAATATGATTATTCTAAACTGATCATTGGTGCTTATTGAGTAAATGATTATAAATGAAGCATAAGGCAAGGCGATATAGACAATTGAACTAGCGTAATGTGGGCATTGGCTTCGTGTAATTCTGAGCTCTAAATCAAAAGTTACAGAAGATTTAGTGCGGACATGTCAAGTTGATTGGCTAGTTAAAGTGATCATTCTAAAATGATCATTGGTACTCATTAAGTAAGGACTTTTAAATGAAGCATAATGCATGGCATCAAGGAGTTTGGATAGATCGATTACTTGGACGCTTTTTCTTCTCTATTTCTATCTCAAATTTTGTCCAAATATAGAAAATTGAGATAGCTTAACGAATGCATTGGATTCGTGTCATTCGAAGCTTTAAATCAAAAGTTACAGCCGATTTAGTGTGGACATATGTCAAGTTGATCGGCCAGTTAATATGATTATTTTAAACTGATCATTGGTGCTCATTGAGTTAACGCTTATAAATGAAGCACAATGCATGGCATCACGCAGTTTGGGATAGTTTGGATTACTTAGACACTTTGTCGTCTCTATTTCCGTCTCAAAATTTGTCAAAATATTGAAAATTTATCTATCTTAACGTGGATACTATATTCGTGTCATTCGGTGCTCAAAATCAAAAGTTACGGACGATTTATTGTGCACATGTCAAGTTGATCGGCAATTTAATATGATTATTCTAAACTGATCATTGGTGCTCATTGAGTAAAGGCTTATAAATGAAGCATAATGCATTTCATCAAACAGTTTTAGATAGATTCGATTACTTGAATGCTTTGTCGCGTCTAATTCTGTCTCAAATTTTTTTACCATATAGAAAATTGAGCTAGCTTAACGTGGGCATTGGATTCGAGTCATTCTGAGCTCTAAATCAAAGTTACAGAGGATTTATTGCGGACATGTCAAGTTGATCGGCAAGTTAAAGTGATCATTCTAAACTGATCATTGGTGCTCATTGAGTAAAGGCTTATATATGAAGCATAACGAATGACATCACGCAGTTTGGAATAGATTGGATTACTTGGATCCTTTGTCGTATTTGGTTCTGTCTCAAATTTTGTCACAATATAGAAAATTAAACTAGCTTAATGTGGGCATTTGATTCGTGTCATTCTAAGCTATAAATCAAAAGTTATGGACGATTTAGTGCAGACATGACAAGTTGATCGGCCAAGTAAAATGATAATTCTAAACTGATCATTGGTGCTCATTTAGTAAAAGCATATAAATGAAAAATAATGCATGGCATCACGCACTTTGAGATGGATTGGATTACTTGGATGCTTTGTCGTATCGATTTATGTCTCAAATTTTGTCACAGTATCGAAAATTGAGTTAGCTTAACGTGGGCATTGGACTCGTGTCATTCAGCGCTCTAAATCATAAGTTACGGACGATTTAGTGCGAACATGTCAAGTTGATTGGCCAGTTAATATGATTATTCTAAACTGATAATTGGTGCTCATTGAATAAAGGCTTATAAATGAAGCATAATGCATGGCATCACACAGTTTTGAATAGATTGCATTACTTGGACGCTTTGTCGTGTCTATTTTGGTCTTGTGTTTTTTTCAATTCAAAAAATTGAGCTAGCTTAACGTGGGCATTGGATTCGTATCATTTTGAGCTCAAAAGCAAAAGTACGGACGATTTAGTGCGGACATGTAGAGTTGATCGGCCAGTTAATATGATTATTCTAAACTGATCATTGGTGCTTATTGAGTAAATGATTATTAATGAAGCATAAGGCAAGGCGATATAGACAATTGAACTAGCGTAATGTGGGCATTGGCTTCGTGTAATTCTGAGCTCTAAATCAAAAGTTACAGAAGATTTAGTGCGGACATGTCAAGTTGATTGGCTAGTTAAAGTGATCATTCTAAAATGATCATTGGTACTCATTAAGTAAGGACTTTTAAATGAAGCATAATGCATGGCATCAAGGAGTTTGGATTGATCGATTACTTGGACGCTTTTTCTTCTCTATTTCTATCTCAAATTTTGTCCAAATATAGAAAATTGAGATAGCTTAACGAATGCATTGGATTCGTGTCATTCGAAGCTTTAAATCAAAAGTTACAGCCGATTTAGTGTGGACATATGTCAAGTTGATCGGCCAGTTAATATGATTGTTTTAAACTGATCATTGGTGCTCATTGAGTTAACGCTTATAAATGAAGCACAATGCATGGCATCACGCAGTTTGGGATAGATACGATTACTTAGACACTTTGTCGTCTCTATTTCCGTCTCAAAATTTGTCAAAATATTGAAAATTTATCTATCTTAACGTGGATACTATATTCGTGTCATTCGGTGCTCAAAATCAAAAGTTACGGATGATTTAGTGTGAACATGTCAAGTTGATCGACAATTTAATATGATTATTCTAAACTGATCATTGGTGCTCATTGAGTAAAAGCTTATAAACGAAGCATAATGCATTTCATCAAACAGTTTTAGATAGATTCGATTACTTGAATGCTTTGTCGCCTCTAATTCTGTCTCAAAGTTTTTTACCATATCGAAAATTGAGCTAGCTTAACGTGGGCATTGGATTCGAGTCATTCTGAGCTCTAAATCAAAAGTTACGAACGATTTAGTGAGTACATGTCAAGTTGAGTGGACAGTTAAAGTGGTTATTCTAAACTATAATTGGTGCTGATTAAGCTAATGCTTATAAATGAAGCATATTGCATGGCATCAAGCAGCTTGGAAAGATTGGATTACTTGAACGCTTTGTCGTCTCTATTTCTGCCTCAAATTTTGTCAAAATATAGAAAATTGAGCCAGTTTAACGTGGGGATCTGATTCGTGTCATTATATGCTCTAAATCAAAAGTTAAAGACGATTTAGTGCAGACATGTCAAGTTGATCGGCCAGTTAAAGTGATCATTCTAAACTGAAATTGATGCTCATTGAGTAAAGGCTTATAAATGAAGCATAATGCATGGTATCACACAGCTCTGGATATATTGGATTACTTGAACAATTTCTCGTATCTTGTTTTGTCTCAAATTTTGTCACAATATAGAAAATTGAACTAGATTAATGTGGGCATTGGATTCGTGTCATTCTGAGCTATAAATCAAAAGTTCTGGACGATTTAGTGCAGACATGACAAAGTTTTCAGCCAATTAAAATGATCATTGTAAACTGATCATTGGTGCTCATTGAGTAAAATCTTATAAATGAAAATAATGCATGGCATCACGCAGGTTGGGATTGATTGCATTACTTGGACGCTTTGTCGTATCTATTTATGTCTCAAACTTTGCCAAAATATAGAAATTTGAACTAGATTAATGTGGACGTTGGATTCGTGTCATTCTGAGCTATAAATCAAAAGTTATGGATGATTTAGTGCATAAATGACAAAGTCATCAGTCAGTTAAAATGATCATTCTAAACTGATCACTGATGTTCATTGAGTAAAAGCTTATAAATTAAAAATAATGCATGGCATCACATAGTTTAGGATGGATTGGATTACTTGAATACTTTGTTGTATCTAATTTTGTCTCGAAGTTTGTCAAAATATAGAAAATTGAGCTAGCTTAACATGGGCATTGGATTCTTGTCATTCTAAGCTCCAAATCAAAAGGTACGCATGATTTAGTGCATACATGTCAAGTTGATCGGCGAGTTAAAGTGATCATTATAAACTGATCATTGGTACTCATTGAGTAAAGGCTTATAAATGAAGCATAATTCATGGTATCACGCAGTTTGGGATAGATTGGATTACTTGTACGCTCTGTTGTCTCTACTTCTGTCTCAAATTTTGTCAAAATATAGAAAATTTATCTAGTTTAACATGGGCACTGGATTCGTGTCATTCTTAGCTTAAAATCAAAAGTTACAGACGATTTATTGGGGACATGTCAATTTGATCGGTTAGTTAATATGATTATTCTAAACTGATCATTGGTGCTCATTGAGTAAAGGCTTATAAATGAAGCATAATGCATGGCATCACACAGTATTGGTTAGATTGGATTACTTGGACGCTTTGTCGTGTTTATTTTTTGCCTCAAATTTTGTCACAATATAGAAAATTAAACTAACTTAATATGGGAATTGGATTTGTGTCATTCTGAGCTAGAAATCAAAAGATATGGGCGATTTAGTGCATACATCACTAGTTGATCGACCATTTAAGACGATCATTCTAAACTGACCATTGGTGCTTTTTGAGTAAAAGCTTAATAATGAAAAATAATGCATGGCATCATGCAGTTTGGAATGGATTGGATTGGTTGGACGCTTTGTCGTATCTATTTCTGTCTCAAATTTTGACACAATATATAAAATTGATCTAGCTTAACGTGGGCATTGGATTTGTGTAATTTTAAGTTCTAAATCAAAAGTAACGGACGATTTTGTGTGGACATGTCAAGTTGATCGGCCAGTTAAAGTGATCATTCTAAACTGATCACTGGTGCTCATTGAGTAAAGGCTTATAAATGAAACATAATGCATGGTATCATAGATTTTTAAATAGATTGGATTACTTGGATGTTTTGTTGTATATAGTTCTGTCTCAAATTTTATCACATTAAAGAAAATTGAACTGGCTTAATGTGGGCATCAGATTCGTGTCATTGTGAGCTATAAATCAAAAGTTATGGACGATTTAGTGTAGACATGACAAAGTCTTCGGCCAATTAAAATGATCATTCTAAACTGATCATTGGTGCTCATTGAGTAAAAGCTTATAAATGAAAAATAATGCATGACATCACGCAGGTTGGGATTGATTGCATTACTTGTACGGTTTGTCGTATCTATTTATGTCTCAAACTTTGCCAAATTATATAAAATTGAAATAGATTAATGGGGGCATAGGATTCGTGTCATTCGGAGCTGTAATTCAAAAGTTATTAACGATTTAGTGCATACATGACAAAGTCATCAGCCAGTTAAAATGATCATTCTAAACTGATCATTGGTGCTCATTGAGTAAAAGCTTATAAATTAAAAATAATGCATGGCATCACGTAGCTTGGGATGGATTGGATTACGTGAACACTTTGTTGTATCTATTTTGTCTTGAACTTTGACAACATATAGAAAATGGAGCTAGCTTAACATGGGCATTGGATTCGTGTCATTTTGAGCTCTAAATCAAAAGTTACGGACGATTTAGTGTGTACATGTCAAGTTGATCAGCAAGGTAAAGTGATCATTATAAACTGATCATTGGTACTCATTGAGTAAAGGCTTATAAATGAAGCATAATGCATGGTATCACGTAGTTTGGGATAGATTGGATTACTTGTTCGCTTTGTCGTCTCTACTTCCATCTCAAATTTTTTCAAAATATAGAAAATTTATCTAGCTTAACGTGGGCGCTGGATTCGTGTCATTGTAAGCTCTAAATCAAAAGTTACGGACTATTTAGTGCGGATATGTCAATTTGATTGGTCAGTTAATATGATTATTCTAAACTGATCATTGAGTAAAGGCTTACAAATGAAGCATAATGCATGGCATCACACAGTTTTGGTTAGAATAGATTACTTGGATGCTTTGTCGTGTCTATTTTTGTCTTAAATTTTCTGACAATATTGAAAATTAAACTAGCTTAATATGGGAACTGGATTCGTGTCATTCAGAGCTATGAATCAAAAGTTATGGACGATTTATTGCAGACATCACAAGTTGATCGACCAGTTAAGACGATCATTCTAAACTGATCATTGGTGCTCATTGAGTAAAAGCTTAACAATGAAAAATAATGCCATCACGTAGTTTGGAATGGATTGGATAACTTGGACGCTTTGCAATATCTATTTCTCCCTTATATTTTGATACAGTATAGGAAACTGAGCTAGCTTAACGTGGGCATTGGATTCATGTCATTCTAAGCTCTAAATCAAAAGTTACGGCCGATTTAGTGTGGACATGTCAAGCTGATCGGCTAGTTAAAGTGATCATTCTAAACTAATCATTGGTGCTGATTGAGTAAAGGCTTATAAATGAAGCATAATGCATGGCATCACACAGTTTTAGATAGATTGGATTACTTGTACGCTTTGTCGTATCTAGTTTTGTCTCAAATTTTATCACATTAAAGAAAATTGAACTAGCTTAATGTGGGCACTGGATTCGTGTCATTCTGAGCTATGAATCAAACGTTATCGACGATTTAGTGCAGACATGACAAAGTCATTGGCTAGTTAGAATGATCATTCTAAACTGATCATTGGTGCTCATTGAGTAAAACCTTATAAATGAAATATAATGCATGGCATCACGCATTGTGGGATGGATTGGAGTACTTGGACACTTTTTCATATGTATTTTCTGTCTCAAACTTTGTCACAATATAGGAAATTGAGCTAGCTTAACGTGGGTTCTAAATTCGTGTTATTCTGAGCTCTAAATCAAAAGGTACAAACGATTTAGTGCGGACATGAGAAGTTGATCGACTAGTTAAAGTGATCATTCTAAGCTGATCATTGCTGGTCTTTAAGTAAAGGCTTATAAATGAAGCATAAAGCATGGCATTACGCTGTTTGGGATAGATTGGATTACTTGGACGCATTGTCATCTCTATATCAATCTCAAAATTGTCAAAATATAGAAAATTGAGCTAGCCTAAAGTGGGCATTGGATTTGTGTCATTCTGAGCTCTAAATCAAAAGTTATGGATGCTTTAGTGCAGACATGTCAAGATGATCGGCCAGTCAAAGTTATCATTCTAAGCTAATCATTGGTGCTCACTGAGTAAAAGGCTTATAAATGAAGCATAAGGCACGGCATCATACAGTTTAGGATAGATTGGATAACTTGGACGCTTTTTCGTATCTATTTCAATCTCAAATTTTGTCCAATATAGAAAATTTATCTAGGTTAAAGTGCGCGTTGGATTCGTGTCATTCTGAGCTATAAATCAAAAGTTATGGAGGATTTTTTGAGACATGACAAGTTGTTCGGTCAGTTAAAGTGATCATTCTAAAATAATCATTGGTGATCATTTAGTAAAAGCTTATAAATGTAAAATAATGCATGGCATCACGCAGTTTGGGATGGATTGGATTACTTGGATGCTTTTTCATATCTATTTTGTCTCAAATTTTGTTACAATATCGAAAACTAAGCTAGCTTAGAGTGGGGATTGGATTCGTGTCATTCTAAGCTCTAAATCAAAAGTTACGGACCATTTAGTGCGGAAATGTCAAGTTGATCTACCAGTTAAAGTGGTCATTCTAAACTGATCATCGGTGCTCATTGAGTTAACGCTTAGAAATGAAGCATAATGCATGGCATCACACAGTTTTAGATAGATTGGATTACTTGGACGCTTTGTCGTATCTAGTTCAGTATCAAATTTTGTCACAATATAGAAAATTGAACTAGGTTAATGTGGACATTGGATTCGCATCAATCTGAATTATAAATCATAATTTATGGAAGATTTAGTGCAGACATGACAAAGTCATTGGATAGTTAGAATGATCATTCTAATCTGATCATTGGTGCTCATTGAGTAAAAGCTTATAAATGAAAAATAATGCATGGCATCACACAGTTTGGGTAGGATTGGAGTATTTGGACACTTTATCATATCTATTTATGTGTCAAACTTTGTTACAATATAAGTAGCTTAATGTGGGCATTGGATTCGTGTCATTCTTTGCTCTAAATCAAAAGTTATGCACAATTTAATGCAGACATGTGAAGTTGAATGGCTAGTTAAAATGATCATTCTATACAGATAATTGGTGTCCATTAATTAAAGGCTTTTAAATGAAGCATATTGCATTGCATCACACAGTTTGGACAGATTGGATTGCTTAAATGCTTGTCGTCTTTATTTATGTCTCAAATTTTGTCAAAATATTGAAAATTGATATAGCTTAACGTGGGGATTGGATTCGTGTCATTCCAAGCTCAAAATCAAAAATACGGACGATGTAGTGCGGACATGTAAAGTTGATCGGCTAATTAATATGATTATTCTAAACTGAAATTAGTACTCATTGAGTAAAGTCTTATAAATGAAGCACAATACATGGCATCACACAATTTTGGATAGATTGGATTACTTGGACGCTTTGTCATATCTAGTTTTGTCTCAAATTTTGTCACAATATAGAAAATTGAGCTAACTTAACGTGGGCATTGGATTGGTGTTATTCTGAGCTCTAAATCAAAGTTACATACGATTTAGTACGTACATGTCAACTTGATCGCCAGTTAAAGTGATCATTCTAAAATGATCATTGGCGCTCACTGAGTAATGGCTTATAAATGAAGCATAATGCATGGTATCACACAGTTTTGTATAGATTGGGTTACTTGGATGCTTTGTCATATCTATTTATATCTCAATTTTTTTTTGAAATATAGAAAATTGAGCTAGTTTAACGTGGGTATTTGATTCGTTTGTTTCGGAGCTCTAAATCAAAAGTTACAGACGATTTAGTGCGTACATGTCAAGTTGATCGACCAGTTAAAGTAATCACTGTAAACTAATCATTGGTGCTCATTAAGTAAAGGCTTATAAATGAAGAATAAAGCATGCCATCATGCAATTTGGGATAGATTGGATTACTTGGACGCTTTGTCGTCTCTATTTCTGCCTCAAATTTTGTAAAAAAATAGAGAATTGAGCTAGCTTCATGTGGGCATTGGATGCATGTCATTCTGAACTCGAAATCAAAAGTTACAGACGATTTAGTGCGGAACTGTCAAGTTGATTGGTGCTAATTAAGTAAAGTCTTAGAAATGAAGCATTATGCGTGGCATCAGGCAGTTTGGATAGATTGGATAGATTGGATTGCTTGGATGCTTTGTCGTCTCTATTTCAGTCTCAAACTTTGTAAAATTTAGCTAGCTTAACGTGGGTATTTGATTAGTGTCATTCTGAGCTCTGAATCAAAAATTACGAACGATTTAGTGCGGAAATGTCAAGTTGATCGGCCAATTAAAGTGATCATTCTAAACTGATCTTGGGTGCCCATTGAGTAAAGCCTTATAACTAAAGAATAATTCATGGCATTACACGGTTTGGGATAGATTGGATTACTCCGACGCTTTTTCGTATCTAGTCCTGTCTCAAATTTGTCATAATATAGAAAATTGAACTAGATTAGTGTGGGTATTGAATTTGTGTCATTCTGAGCTATAAATCAAAAGGTATGGACGATTTAGTGCAGACATGAAAATTGATCGACCTGTTAAAACGATCTTTCGAAACTGATCATTGGTGCTCATTGAGTAAAAGCTTAATAATACAAAATAATGCATGGCATCACACAGTTTGGAAAGTATTGGATTACTTGGCCGCTTTTTCATATCTATTTTTGTCTCAATTTTTGTCACAATATAGAAAATTGAGCTATCTTAACTTGGACATTGGATTCGTGTGTTTTTGAGCTCTAAATCAAAAGTCACAGACGATTTAGTGTGGACATATCAAGTTGATTGGCTAGTTAAAGTGATAATTCTAAAATAATCATTGGTACACATTAAGTAAAGGCTTATAGATGAAGCATAAAGCATGGCTTCACGCATTTTGGGATAGATTGGATTATTTGGACGCTTTTTCTTGTCTGTTTTGGTCTCATATTTTGTCAAAATATTGAACATTGAGGTAGCATAGCGTGGGCATTCGATTCGTGTCATTCTGAGCTCTAAATCAAAAGTTACGAACAATTAGTGCAGACATGTCAAGTTGATCGGCCAGTTAATGTGATAGTTCTAAACTGATCATTGGTTCCCATTGAGTAAAGCCTTATAAATGAAGCATATTGCATGGCATCACACATTTTTGGATGAATTGGAATACTTGAACACTTTATCGTATCTAGTTCTCTCTCAAATTTTGTCACAATATAGAAACTTAAGCTAGCTTAACGTGGGCATTTGATTCGTGTCATTCGGAGCTCTAAATGAAAAGGTACGTACGATTTAGTGCGGACATATCAAGTTGATCGGCCAATTAAAGTGGTCATTTTACACTGATCATTGGTGCCCATTGAGTAAAAGCTTATAAATCAAGCATAATGTGTAGCATCACAGTTTTGGATAGAATGGATTCTTCGACAATTTGTCGTATATAGTCCTGTCTCAACTCTTGTCACAATATAGAAAATTGAGCTAGCTTAACGTGGGCTTTTGATTCGTGTCATTCTGAGCTCTAAATCAAAAGTTTCGGACGATTTATTCCGGATATGTCAAGTTGATCGGCCAGTTGAAGTGATCATTCTAAACTGATCATTGGTTCCCATTGAGTGAATGCTTATAAATGAAACAAATTGCATGGCATCACACATATTTGGATAGATTGGATTACTTGGACTCTTTGTCATCTCTATTTCTGTCTCAAATTTTCTCAAAATATACAAAACTGAACTAGCTTATCGTGGGCATCAGATTCGTGTGTTTCTGAGCTTTAAATAAAAGCTTACGCACGATTTAGTTCGTACATGTCAAGTTGATCGGCAAGTTAAAGTGATCATTATAAACTGATCATTGGTGCTCTTTAAGTAAAGCCTTATAAATGAAGTATAACGCATGGCATCACGCATTTTGGGATAGATTGGATTACTTGGACGCTTTGCCATGTCTATTTCTGTATCAAATTTTGTCAAAATACAGAAATTCGAGCAAGCTTAACGCAAGATTCGTGTCATTTGGAGCTTTAAATCAAAAGTTACGGACGATTTAGTGCGGACATGTCGAGTTGATCGGCCAGTTCAAGTGATCATTCTAAAATGATCATTGTTGCTCATTGAGTAAAAGCATTTAAACAAACAATAATGCATTGCATCACCCAGATTGGATTACTTGGACGCTTTCTCGTATCTATTTCTATCTCAAATTTTGTAACAATATCGACATTGAGCTAGCTTAACATGGGCATTGGATTCGTTTCATTATGTGCTCTAAATGAAACGTTCCAGATGATTTAGTGCGGACATGTCAAGTTGATCGGCCAGTTAAATTCATCATTCTAAACTGATCATTGGTGCTCATTGATTAAAGGCTAATAAACAAAGCATAATTCATGGCATCACACAATTTTGGATAAATTAGATTACTTGGACGGTTTGTCGTATCAATTTTTATCTCAAATTTTGTTACAATTTAGAAAATTGAGCTAGCTTAACGTGGGCATTGGATTCGTGTCATTCTAAGCTCTAAATCAAAAGTTACTGATGATTTAGTGCGGACATGTCAAGTTGATCGGCCCGTTAAAGTGATCATTCTAAATAAATCATTGGTGCTTGTTAAGTAAAGGCTTATAAATGAAGCATAATGCATGGCATCATGTAGTTAGGATACACTAGATTATTTGGGCGTTTTGTCTTTTCTAATTCTCGTTCAAATTATGTCAATTATATAGAAAATTGAGATAGCTTAATGTGGACATTTGATTCGTGTCATTCGAAGCCCTAAATCAAAAGTTACATACGATTTAGTTTGGACATGTAAAGGTTAATGTGTGCATTGGATTCTTGTCATTCGGAGCTATAAATCAAAAGTTATGGACGATTTACTGCAGACATTACAAGTTGATCGACTTGTTAAAATGATCGTTCTAAACTGATCATTGGTGCTCATTGAGTAAAAGCTTATAAATGAAAAAAATAATGCATGGTATCACGCAGTTTGGGATGGATTGTACTACTTAGATGCTTTGTTGTACCTATTTCTATCTCAATTTTGTCACAATATAGAAATTGAGCTAGTCTAATGTGAGCATTGGATTCGTGTCATTGGGAGCTCTAAATGAAAAGTTACGGACGATTTTGTGCGGACATGTTAAGTTGATTGGCCAGTTAAGTTCATCATTCTAAACTCATCATTGGTGCTCATTAAGTAAAGGCTTATAAATGAAGCATAATGTATGGCATCACACAATTTTATATAGAGTGGATTACTTGGACACTTTGTCGTATCTATTTCTATCTCAAATTTTGTTGCAATTTAGAAAATTGAGCTAGCTTAACGCGGGCATTGGATTCGTGTCATTCTAAGCTCTAAATCAAAAGTTACTGATGATTTAGTGCGGACATGTCAAGTTGATCGGCCCGTTAAAGTGATCATTCTAAATAAATCATTGGTGCTTGTTAAGTAAAGGCTTATAAATGAAGCATAATGCATGGCATCATGTAGTTAGGATATACTGGATTATTTGGGCGTTTTGTCTTTTCTAATTCTCGTTCAAATTATGTCAATAATATAGAAAATTGAGATAGCTTAACGTGGACATTGGATTCGTGTCAGTCGAAGCCCTAAATCAAAAGTTACATACGATTTAGTTTGGACATGTCAAGGTTATCGGCCAGTTCAAGTGATAGTTCTAAACTGATCATTGGTGTTCATTGAGTAAAGGCTTATAAGTGAAGCATAATGCATGGCATCACACAGTTTTGGGTAGATTGGATTACTTGAAGGCTTTGTCGTATATATTTCTGTCTCAAATTTTGTTACAATATATGAAATTGAGCTAGCTTAACGTTGGCATGGGATTCGTGTCATTCTTAGCTCTAAATCAAAGTTATGGACGATTTAGTGCAGACATGACAAGTTGATAGGCCAGTTAAAATGATAATTTTAAACTGATCATTGGTGCTCATTGAGTAAAAGCTTATAAATGAAAAATAATGCATGTCATCACACAGTTTAGGACGGATTGTATTACTTGGATGTTTTGTCGTATCTATTTCTGCCTCAAATTTTGTCAAAATATAGGAAATTGAGCTAGCTTAACGTAGGCATTGGATTTGTGTCATTCTGAGCTCTGAATCAAAAGTTACGGACGATTTTGTGCGGACATGTCAAATTGATCGGCCAGTTAAAGTGATCATTCTAAACTGATCATCGGCACTCATTAAATAAAGGTGTATAAATGAAGCATAAAGCATGGAAGCACATATTTTGGGATAGATTGAATTATTTGGAGGCTTTGTCATCTCTATTTTTGTCTCAAATTTTGTCAAAATATAGAAAATTGAGCAAGCTTAACGTGGGCATTGGATTCATGTTATTTTGAGCTCTAAATCAAAAGTTACGGATGATTAGTGCAGAAATGTTAAGCTGATCGGCCAGTTAAAATGATCATTCTAAACTGATCATTGGTTTCCATTAAGTAAAGGCTTATAAATGAAGCATATTGCATGGCATCACACAATTTTGGATAAATTGGATTACTTGGACTCTTTATCGTATCTAGATCATTATCAAATTTTGTCACAATATAGAAAATTGAGGCAGCTTCACGTGGGCATTTGATTCTTGTTATTCTGAGCTCTAAATCAAAAGTTACGGACAATTAGTGCAGACATGCCATGTTGGCAAGTTAAAGAGATCATTCTAAACTGATCATTGGTGCTGATTAAGTTAAGGCTTATAAATGAAGCATAATGCATGGCATCAAGCAGTTAGGATGGATTGGATTAATTGGACGCTTTGTCGTCTCTATTTCTATCTTAAATTATACTAAAATACAGAAAATTGAGGTAGCTTAACGTGGGCATTGGATTCGTGCCATTCTTAGCTTTAAAAAAAAGTTACGGACGGTTTAGTGCGTGCATGTCAAGTTGATCGGCCAGTTAAAGTGATCATTATAACCTGGTCATTGGTGCTGATTAAAGGCTTATAAATGAAACATAATGCATGGCATTGCACAGTTTTGGATGGATTGGATTACTTGGACGTTTTATCGTATCTAGTTCTGTCTCAAATTTTGTCACAATATAGAAGATTGAACTAGCTTAATGTGGGCATTGGATTCGTGTCATTCTAAGCTATCAATAAAAAGTTATCGACAATTTACTGCACACATGACAAAGTCATCAGCCAGTTACAGTGATCATTCTAAACTGATCATTGGTGCCCATTGAGTAAAAGCTCATAAATGGAAAATAATGCATGGCATTACACTGTTTGGAATGGATTGGATTACTTGGATCATTCGTCGTATCTATTTCTGTCTCAAATTTTGTCAAAATATAGAAAATTGAGTTAGCTTAACGTGGGCATTGGATTCGTGTCATTCGGAGCTTTAAATCAAAAGTTACAGATGATTTAGTGCGGACATGTCGAGTTGATCGCCAGTTCAAGTGAGCATTCTAAACTGATCATTGTTGCTCATTGAGTAAAAGCCTCAAAACGAACAATAATGCATTGCATCACCCAGATTGGATTACTTGGACGCTTTGTTGTATCTATTTTTATCTCAAATTTTGTAACAATATCGACATTGAGCTAGCTTAACATGGGCATTGGATTCGTTTCATTCTGCGTTCTAAATGAAAAGTTCCGGATGATTTAGTGTGGACATGTCAAGTTGATCGGCCAGTTAAATTCATCATTCTAAAATGTTCATTGGTGCTCATTGAGTAAAGGCTTATAAACAAAGCATAATTCATGGCATCACACAATTTTGGATAGATTGGATTACTTGGATGCTTTGTCGTATCAATTTTTATCTCAAAATTTGTTACAATTTAGAAAATTGAATTAGCTTAACGTGGGCATTGGATTCGTGTCAGTCTAAGCTCTAAATCAAAAGTTACTGCTGATTTAGTGCGTACATGTCAAGTTGATCGGCCCGTTAAAGTAATCATTCTAAACCAATCATTGGTGCTTGTTAAGTAAAGGCTTATAAATGAAGCATAATGCATGGCATCATGTATTTAGGATATACTGGATTATTTGGGCGCTTTGTCGTTTCTAATTCCCGTTCAAATTATGTCAATGATATAGAAAATTGAAATAGCTTAACATGGACATTGGATTCGTGTTATTCGAAGCCCTAAATCAAATGTTACATACGATTTAGTTTGGACATGTCAAGGTTATCGACCAGTTCAAGTGATAATTATAAACTGATCATTGGTGTTCATTGAGTAAAGGCTTATAAATGAAGCATAATGCATGGCATCACACAGTTTTGGATAGATTGGATTACTTGAACGCTTTGTCGTATATATTTCTGTCTCAAATTTTGTTACAATATATAAAATTGAGCTAGCTTAACGTGGGCATGGGATTCTTGTCATTCTTAGCTCTAAATCAAAGTTATGGATGATTTAGTGCACACATTACAAGTTGATAGGCCAGTTAAAATGATAATTTTAAACTGATCATTGGTGCTCATCGAGTAAAAGCTTATAAATGAAAAATAATGCATGGCATCACACAGTTTGGGACGGATTGGATTACTTGGATGTTTTTTCGTATCTATTTCTGCCTCAAATTTTATCAAAATATAGAAAATTGAGATAGCTTAACGTAGGCATTGGATTCGTGTCATTTTGAGCTCTGAATCAAAAGTTACGGACGATTTTGTGCGGACATGTCAAGTTGATCGGCCAGTTAAAGTGATCATTCTAAACTGATCATGGGTGCTCATTAAATAAAGGTGTATAAATGAAGCATAAAGCATGGAATCACATATTTTGGGATAGATTGGATTATTTGGAAGCTTTGTTATCTCTATTTTGTCTCAAATTTTGTCAAACTATTAAAAATTGAGCTAGCTTAACGTGGGCATTGGATTCATGTTATTTTGAGCTCTAAAACAAAAGTTACGGATGATTAGTGCGGAAATGTTAAGTTAATCGGCCAGTTAAAGTGATCATTCTAAACTGATCATTGGTTTCCATTAAGTAAAGGCTTATAAATGAAGCATATTGCATGGCATCACACAATTTTGGATAAATGGGATTACTTGGACGCTTTTTCGTATCTAGATCATTATCAAATTTTCTCACAATATAGAAAATTGAGGTAGCTTCACGTGGGCATTTGATTCTTGTTATTCTGAGCTCTAAATCAAAAGTTACGGACAATTAGTGTAGACATGTCAAGTTGGCAAGTTAAGGAGATCATTCTAAACTGACTGATCATTGGTGCTGATTAAGTTAAGGCTTTTAAATGAAGCATAATGCATGGCATCAAGCAGTTTGGATGGATTGGATTAATTGGACGCTTTGTCGTCTCTATTTCTGTCTTAAATTATACCAAAATATAGAAAATTGAGGTAGCTTAACGTGGGCATTGGATTTGTGCCATTCTAAGCTTTAAATAAAAAGTTGCAGATGGTTTAGTGCGTGCATGTCAAGTTGATCGGCCAGTTAAAATAATCATTATAAACTGATCATTGGTGCTCATTGATTAAAGGCTTATAAATGAAACATAATGCATGGCTTTGGATGGATTGGATTACTTGGACGTTTTATCGTATCTAGTTCTGTCTCAAATTTTGTCACAATATAGAAAATTGAACTAGTTTAATGTGTCATTGGATTCGTGTCATTCTAAGCTATCAATCAAAAGTTATGGACTATTTAGTGCACACATGACAAAGTCACAATGTAGTTAAAGTGATCATTCTAAACTGAGCATTGGTGCCCATTGAGTAAAAGCTCATAAATGGAAAATAATGCATGGCATTACGCAGTTTGGAATGGATTGGATTACTTGGATGATTCGTCATATCTATTTCTGTCTCAAAGTTTGTCAAAATATAGAAAATTGAGCTAGCTTAACGTGGGCATTGGATTCGTGTCATTTTGAGCTTTAAATCAAAAGTTACGGATGATTTAATGTGGACATGTTGAGTTGATCGGCCAGTTCAAGTGATCATTCTAAATTGATCATTGGTGCTCATTGAGTAAAAGCTTTTAAACAAAAAATAATGCATTGCATCACCAAGATTGGATTACTTGGACGCTTTGTCGTATCCATTTCTATCTCAAATTTTGTCACAATATCGATATTGAGCTAGCTTAACATGGCATTGGATTCGTTTCACTCTGCGCTCTAAATGAAAAGTTCCGGACGATTTAGTGCGGACATGTCAAGTTGATCGGCCAGTTAAATTCATCATTCTAAACTGATCATTGGTGCTCATTGATTAAAGGCTAATAAACAAAGCATAATTCATGGCATCACACAATTTTGGATAAATTAGATTACTTGGACGGTTTGTCGTATCAATTTTTATCTCAAATTTTGTTACAATTTAGAAAATTGAGCTAGCTTAACGTGGGCATTGGATTCGTGTCATTCTAAGCTCGAAATCAAAAGTTACTGATGATTTAGTCCGGACATGTCAAGTTGATCGGCCCGTTAAAGTGATCATTCTAAACAAATCATTGGTGCTTGTTAAGTAAAGGCTTATAAATGAAGCATAATGCATGGCATCATGTAGTTAGGATATACTGGATTATTTGGGCGTTTTGTCTTTTCTAATTCTCGTTCAAATTATGTCAATAATATAGAAAATTGAGATAGCTTAACGTGGACATTGGATTCGTGTCAGTCGAAGCCCTAAATCAAAAGTTACATACGATTTAGTTTGGACATGTCAAGGTTATCGGCCAGTTCAAGTGATAATTCTAAACTGATCATTGGTGTTCATTGAGTAAAGGGTTATAAATGAAGCATAATGCATGGCATCACACAGTTTTGGATAGATTGGATTACCTGAACGCTTTGTCGTATATATTTCTGTCTCAAATTTTGTTACAATATATAAAATTTAGCTAGCTTAACTTGGGCATGGGATTCGTGTCATTCTTAGCTCTAAATCAAAGTTATGGACGATTTAGTGCAGACATGACAAGTTGACAGGCTAGTTAAAATGATAATTTTAAACTGATCATTGGTGCTCATTGAGTAAAAGCTGATAAATCAAAAATAATGCATGGCATCACACAGCTTGGAAAGGATTGGATTACTTGGATATTTTGTCGTATCTATTTCTGCCTCAAATTTTGACAAAATAAAGAATATTGAGCTAGCTTAACGTAGGCATTGGATTCGTGTCATTCTGAGCTTTGAATCAAAAGTTACGGACGATTTTGTGTGGATATGTCAAGTTGATCGGCCTGTTAAAGTGATCATTCTAAACTGATCATTGGTGCTCATTAAATAAAGGTGTATAAATGAAGCATAAAGCATGGAATCACATATTTTGGGATAGGTTGGATTATTTGGAAGCTTTTTCATCTATATTTTTGTCTCAAATTTTGTCAAAATATAAAAAATTGAGCGAGCTTAACGTGGGCATTGGATTCATGTTATTCTGAGCTCTAAATCAAAAGTTACGGACGATTAGTGCAGAAATGTTAAGTTGATCGGCCAGTTAAAGTGATCATTCTAAACTGATCATATGTTTCCATTAAGTAAAGGCTTATAAATGAAGCATATTGCATGGCATCACACAATTTTGGATAAATTGGATTACTTGGACGCTTTATCGTATCTAGATCATTATCAAATTTTGTCACAGTATAGAAAATTGAGGTAGCATCACGTGGGCATTTGATTCTTGTTATTCTGAGCTCTAAATCAAAATTTACGGACAATTAGTGCAGACATGTCAAGTTGGCAAGTTAAAGAGATCATTCTAAAGTGATCATTGGTGCTGATTAAGTTAAGGCTTATAAATGAAGCATAATGCATGGCATCAAGCAGTTTGGGTGGATTGGATTAATTGGACGCTTTGTGGTCGCTATTTCTGTCTGAAATTATACCAAAATATAGAAAATTGAGGTAGCTTAACGTGGGCATTGGATTTGTGCCATTCTAAGCTTTAAATAAAAAGTTACGGACAGTTTAGTGCGTGCATGTCAAGTTGATCGGCCAGTTAAAGTGATCATTATAAATTGATCACTGGTGCTCATTGATTAAAGGCTTATAAATGAAACATAATGCATGGCATTGCACAGTTTTGGATGGATTGGATTACTTGGACGTTTTATCGTATCTAGTTCTGTCTCAAATTTTGTCACAATATAGAAAATTGAACTAGCTTAATGTGGGCATTGGATTCTGTCATTCTAAGCTATCAATCAAAAGTTATGGATGATTTAGTGCACACATGACAAAGTCATGAGCCAGTTAAAGTGATCATTTTAAACTGATCATTAGTGCCCATTGAGTAAAAGCTCAAAAATGGAAAATAATGCATGGCATTACGCAGTTTGGAATGGATTGGATTACTTGGATAATTCGTCGTATCTATTTCTGTTTCAAATTTTGATCAAAATATAGAAAATTGAGCTAGCTTAACATGGGCATTGGATTCGTGTCATTTGAAGCTTTAAATCAAAAGTTATGGACGATTTAGTGCAGACATGTCGAGTTGATCGGCCAGTTCAAGTGATCATTCTAAACTGATCATTGTTGCTCATTGAGTAAAAGCTTTTAAACAAACAATAATGCATTGCATCACCCAGATTGGATTACTTGGACGCTTTGTCGTATCTATTTCTATCTCAAATTTTGTAACAATATCGACATTGAGCTAGCTTAACATGGGCATTGGATTCGTTTCATTCTGCGCTCTAAATGAAAAGTTCCAGATGATTTAGTACGGACATGTCAAGTTGATCAGCCAGTTAAATTCATCATTCTAAACTTATCATTGGTGCTTATTGAGTAAAGGCTTATAAACAAAGCAGAATTCATGGCATCACACAATTTTGGATAGATTGGATTACTTGGATGGTTTGTCGTATCAATTTTTATCTCAAATTTTGTTACAATTTAGAAAATTGAGCTAGCTTAACGTGGGCATTGGATTCGTGTCATTCTAAGCTCTAAATCAAAAGTTACTGATGATTTAGTGCGGACATGTCAAGTTGATCGGCCCGTTAAAGTGATCATTCTAAACCAATCATTGGTGCTTGTTAAGTAAAGGCTTATAAATAAAGCACAATGCATGGCATCATGTAGTTAGGATATACTGGATTATTTGGGCGCTTTGTCTTTTCTAATTCTCGTTCAAATTATGTCAATAATATAGAAAATTGAGATAGCTTAACGTGGACATTGGATACGTGTCATTCGAAGCCCTAAATCAAAAGTTACATACAAATTATGTCAAGGTTATCGGCTAATTCGAGTGATCATTCTAAACTGATCATTGGTGTTCATTGAGTAAAGGCTTATAAATGAAGCATAATGCATGGCATCACACAGTTTTGGATAGATTGGATTACTTGAACGCGTTGTCGTATATATTTCTGTCTCAAATTTTGTTACAATATATAAAACTGAGCTAGCTTAACGTGGGCATGGGATTCGTGTCGTTCTTAGCTCTAAATCAAAGTTATGGACGATTTAGTGAAGACATGACAAGTTGATAGGCCAGTTAAAATGATAATTTTAAACTGATCATTGGTGCTCATTGAGTAAAGCTCATAAATGAAAAATAATGCATGGCATCACACAGTTTGGGACGGATTGGATTACTTGGATGTTTTGTCGTATCTATTTCTGCCTCAAATTTTGACAAAATATAGAAAATTGAGCTATTTTAACGTGGGCATTGGATTCGTGTCATTCAAAGCTCTGAATCAAAAGTTACGGACGATTTTGTGCGGACATGTCAAGTTGATCGGCCAGTTAATGTGATCATTCTAAACTGATCATCGGTGCTCATTGAGTAAAGGCTTATAATGAAGCATAAGATATCACATCACGCAGTTTGGGATAGATTGGATTACTTGGACGCTTTGTCAGTCTGGTTCTATCTCAAATTTTGTCACAATATTGAAAATTGAACTAGCTCAATGTGTGCATTGGATTCTTGTCATTCGGAGCTATAAATCGAAAGTTATGGACGATTTACTGCAAACATTACAAGTTGATCGACTTGTTAAAATGATCGTTCTAAACTGATCATTGGTGCTCATTGAGTAAAAGCTTATAAATGAAAAAATATTTCATGGTATCACGCAGTTTGGGATGGATTGTACTACTTAGACGCTTTGTAGTACCTATTTCTGTCTCAGATTTTGTCACAATATAGAAATTGAGCTAGCCTAATGTGAGCATTGGATTCGTGTCATTCGGAGCTCTAAATGAAAAGTTACGGATGATTTTGTGCGGACATGTCAAGTTGATTGGCCAGTTAAGTTCATCATTCTAAACTCATCATTAGTGCTCATTAAGTAAAGGCTTATAAATGAAGCATAATGTATGGCATCACACAATTTTATATAGAGTGGATTACTTGTACGCTTTGTCGTATCTATTTCTATCTCAAATTTTGTTGCAATTTAGAAAATTGAGCTAGCTTAACGTGGGCATTGGATTCGTGTCATTCTAAGCTCTAAATCAAAAGTTACTGATGATTTAGTGCGGACATGTCAAGTTGATCGGCCCGTTAAAGTGATCATTCTAAACAAATCATTGGTGCTTGTTAAGTAAAGGCTTATAAATGAAGCATAATGCATGGCATCATGTAGTTAGGATATACTGGATTATTTGGGCGTTTTGTCTTTTCTAATTCTCGTTCAAATTATGTCAATAATATAGAAAATGGAGATAGCTTAATGTGGACATTTGATTCGTGTCATTCGAAGCCCTAAATCAAAAGTTACATACGATTTAGTTTGGACATGTAAAGGTTATCAGCGAGTTCAAGTTATAATTCTAAACTGATCATTGGTGTTCATTGAGTAAAGGCTTATAAATGAAGCATAATGCATGGCATCACACAGTTTTGGATAGATTGGATTACTTAAACGCTTTGTCGTATATATTTCTGTCTCAAATTTTGTTACAATATATAAAATTGAGCTATCTTAACGTGGGCATGGGATTCGTGTCATTCTTAGCTCTAAATCAAAGTTATGGACGATTTAGTGCAGACATGACAAGTTTATAGGCCAGTTAAAATGATAATTTTAAACTGATCATTGGTGCTCAATGAGTAAAAGCTTATAAATGAAAAATAATGCATGGCATCACATAGTTTGGGACGGATTGGATTACTTGGATGTTTTGTCGTATCTATTTCTGCCTCAAATTTTGTCAAAATATAGAAAATTGAGCTAGTTTAACGTGGGCATTGGATTCGTGTCATTCCGAGCTCTGAATCAAAAGTTACGGACGATTTTGTGCGGACATGTCAAGTTGATCGGCCAGTTAAAGTGATCATTCTAAATTGATCATCGGTGCTCATTTTGTAAAGGCTTATAATGAAGCATAAGATATCACATCACGCAGTTTGGGATAGATTGGATTACTTGGACGCTTTGTCAGTCTAGTTCTATCTCAAATTTTGTCACAATATTGAACATTGAACTAGCTCAATGTAAGCATTGGATTCTTGTCATTCGGAGCTATAAATCAAAAGTTATGGACGATTTACTGCAGACATTACAAGTTGATCGACTTGTTAAAATGATCGTTCTAAACTGATCATTGGTGCTCATTGAGTAAAAGCTTATAAATGAAAAAAATAATGCATGGTATCACGCAGTTTGGGATGGATTGTACTACTTAGATGCTTTGTTGTACCTATTTCTATCTCAATTTTGTCACAATATAGAAATTGAGCTAGTCTAATGTGAGCATTGGATTCGTGTCATTGGGAGCTCTAAATGAAAAGTTACGGACGATTTTGTGCGGACATGTTAAGTTGATTGGCCAGTTAAGTTCATCATTCTAAACTCATCATTGGTGCTCATTAAGTAAAGGCTTATAAATGAAGCATAATGTATGGCATCACACAATTTTATATAGAGTGGATTACTTGGACACTTTGTCGTATCTATTTCTATCTCAAATTTTGTTGCAATTTAGAAAATTGAGCTAGCTTAACGCGGGCATTGGATTCGTGTCATTCTAAGCTCTAAATCAAAAGTTACTGATGATTTAGTGCGGACATGTCAAGTTGATCGGCCCGTTAAAGTGATCATTCTAAATAAATCATTGGTGCTTGTTAAGTAAAGGCTTATAAATGAAGCATAATGCATGGCATCATGTAGTTAGGATACACTAGATTATTTGGGCGTTTTGTCTTTTCTAATTCTCGTTCAAATTATGTCAATTATATAGAAAATTGAGATAGCTTAATGTGGACATTTGATTCGTGTCATTCGAAGCCCTAAATCAAAAGTTACATACGATTTAGTTTGGACATGTAAAGGTTAATGTGTGCATTGGATTCTTGTCATTCGGAGCTATAAATCAAAAGTTATGGACGATTTATTGCAGACATTACAAGTTGGTCGATTGTTAAAATGATCGTTCTAAACTGATCATTGGTGCTCATTGAGTAAAAGCTTATAAATGAAAAAATAATGCACGGTATCACGCAGTTTGGGATGGATTGTACTACTTAGATGCTTCGTGGTACCTATTTCTGTCCCCAATTTTGTCACAATATAGAAATTGAGCTAGCCTAATGTGAGCATTCGATTCGTGTCGTTCGGAGCTCTAAATGAAAAGTTACGGACGATTTTGTGCGGACATGTCAAGTTTATTGGCCAGTTAAGTTCATCATTCTAAACTGATCATTGGTGCTCATTAAGTAAAGGCTTATAAATGAAGCATAATGTATGGCATCACACAATTTTGGATAGATTGGATTACTTGGACGCTTTGTCGTATCTATTTCTATCTCAAATTTTGTTACAATTTATAAAATTGAGCTAGCTTAATGTGGGCATTGGATTCGTGTCATTCTAAGCTCTAAATCAAAAGTTACTGATCATTTACTGTGCACATGTTAAGTTGATCAGCGAGTTAAAGTGATCATTATAAACTGATCATTGGTTTTGATTAAGTAAAGTCTAATAAATGAAGCATAATACACAACATCAAGTAGTTTGGATACATTGGATTACATGGATACTTTGTCGTATATATTTTTGTCTGAAATTTTGTTACAATATAGAAAATTGAGCTAACTTAACATGGGCAATGGATTTGTGTAATTTTTAGCTCTAAGTAAAAGTTATGGACGATTTAGTGCATACATGGCAAGTTGATCGGCCAGTTAAATTGATCATTTTAAACTGATCATTGGTGCTCATTAAATAAAAGCTTATAAATGAAAAATTTTGCATGGTATCACGCAGTTTGGGATGGATTGGTTTACTTGGACGCTTTGCCGTATCTATTTTTTGGGTTAATTTTTATCAAAATAAAGAAAATTGTGCTAGCTTAATGTGAGCATTGGATTCGTGTCATTTTGTGTTCTAAATCAAAAGTGACGAACGATTTAGTACGGACATGTCGAGTTGATAGGCCAGTTAAAGTGATATTTCTAAACTGATCATTGGTGCTCATTTAGTAAAAGCTTATAAACGAAAAATAATGCATGGCATCACAGAGTTTGGGATGGATGGGATTACTTAGATGGTTTTTCGTATATATTTTTATCTAAAATTTTGTCACAATATAGAAATTGAGCTAGTTTAACGTGGGCATTGGATTCGTGTCATTCTGAGCTCTAAATGAAAAGTTACGAACGATTTAGTGCCAAAACGTCAAGTTGATCGGCCACTTAAATGAAGCATAATGCATGGCATCACATAATTTTGGTTAGATTGGATTATTTGGACGATTTGTTGTATCTATTTTTATCTAAAATTTTGTTACAATTTAGAAAATTGATCTAGCTTAACGTGGGCATTGGATTTGTGTTATTCTAACCTCTAAATCAAAAGTTAATGACGATTTATTGTGGAAATATCAAGTTGATCTGCCAGTTAAAGTGATCATTCTAAACTGATCATTGGTGCTCATTAAGTAAAGGTTTATAATTTAAGCATAAGGCACGACATTAACCAGTTTTTATAGATTGGATTAGTTGGACGCTTCGTTGTTTCTATATCTGTCTCAAACTTTGCCAACATATAGAAAATTAAGCTAGTTAACATCGGCACTGGATTCGTGTCATTTTGAGCTCTAAATCAAAAGTTACACACGATTTAGTGCGGACATGTCAGGGTTTTCTGCGAGTTAAAGTGATCATTCTAAACTGACCATTGGTGCTCATTAAGTAAAGGCTTATCAATGAACCATAAAGCATGGCATCACACAGTTTGGGATAGATTGGATTACTTGGACGCTTTGAGCTCTCTATTTCTGTCTCAAATTTTGTCAAATATAGAAAATTGAGCTACCTTAAAGTGGGCATTAGATTCGTGTCATTTTGAGCTATAAATCAAAAGTTACAGATGATTTAGTGTGTACATGTCAAGAGTATCGGTCCTTTATAGTGATCATTCTAAACTGATCATTGGTGCCCATTGAGTAAAATTTTATAAATGAAAAATAATGCATGGCATTACACAGTTTGGGATGGATTGGATTACTTGAACGCTTTGTCATATCTATTTCTTTGCAAATTTTGCCAAAATATAGAAAATTGGGTTAGCTTAACGTGGGCATTCGATTCGTGTCATTTTGAGCTCTAAATCAAAAGTTACGGATGATTTAGTGCAGACATGTCGAGTTGATCGGGCAGTTAAAGTGATCATTCTAAACTGATCATTGGAGCTCATTTCATAAAAGCCTTATAAACTAAAAATAATGCATGGCTTCACGCAATTTGTGATGGATTGGATTACATAGACGGTTAGTCATATCTATTTCTATCTCAAATTTTGTCACAATATAGAAATTGAGCTAGCTTAAAGTTGGCATTGGATTCGTGTTATTCCGAGCTCTAATTGAAAAGTTACGGTCAATTTACTTCCGATATGTCAAGTTGATCGGCGAGTTAAATTCATCTTTCTAAACTGATCGTTGGTGCTCATTGAGTAAAGGCTTATAAATGAAGCATAGTGCATGGCATCATATAAGTTTGGGTAAATTTTATTAATTGGACGATTTTGAAAATGCAACAGCTATAGAATTAGAAAACTGCGTCAAGCAGTGATACAACGACTACTACAATACGTGTCTCTACTAGAAAATCTTTTAGGTGCACTCTCAAGTCTCACCTAAAATGACCTTGAACAAGCTCAAGACGCCCTTGACTTGTTACACTAGCCTCACACGTTCACAAGATTGCACACAATCTTGGAACACCTCACCAAAACCCTTTTACCCCTTTAGTTTTGCCCTCTCTCTTAGAAACCCAAAACCCTTGAAAAAAAGCTCTCTTTTGTGAGTGTTGAATTCGTCCCACTGTTCTCCCTCCTTATATATTCTTATTTCTTTGTGCAAAACCCTAGAGTCGAATTCCTTTTCTCCATAAGATTTCTATATCTCTGTTTATTGCAGGTTTCCTTATTCTTTTACAAGAATAGGAAAATTCCTTAAACTTCACTTTACTGGCTTTTGTATCCTTCCCACTTGATCCAAGCTTGTTGTATCTTTCCCAATGGGCTTCTCACGTAGTCCAACTTTCTGCTTCCTTTCTTTCTATTTCGCTTGGACAGTCTCCACGACGTCCTGACTCACTGCTTGTACTACTTCACAAGTAGTTCAAGGATAAGTGCCAAACAGCTACATCTTCAATCTCTCCCTTTTTAACGTATGTGTCTTACAAGCACCTGAAACAGAGGATTTCACACCACACACGAGAAACAGAGAAACAACAGCCATGAATTGATTTGATCTCAAATTTATGTTAGTAAAAGAAACAACTGTTCGGAGAGATATATGAGTTGGTTACAAAAAAAGAAGTCTTCCCCACGATTCTAGTCCTAACAAAAGAAACAACCAACCATTCTCCCCCACGATTCTAGCCTTAGTCAGACATTCACAGAACTCGATCTAACTGCACAACAACCACACAAACAATTTCACATCAACACATGCGCATCCTTAAGATCCTTACTAAAATGATTCAGACTCAGTCCCAAGGTCCTGTTTATAAACACAAATCTCCCCCATGATTCCAGCCATCTTAGTTATCATAGCAGACACTTATAGAAAAAGTCTAGTCATCTTAACTGCTACCACAATGAGAGTCCAAAAAACTTGGTTTAACACAAACTGGTATACTATCAGAATGACTCAGAATCAGTACTAAGATCCTCTTCTCCCCCTGCTTGTGAGGCACATAAGTTAAAAAAACACAATACCTCTAAAGGCATGTTGAAGCTGACGAACAACATCACCCAGAGCTGATAGTGCTGCAACAATGTCAACAAGCCCGTCACAAAACTCAGCCGAAGACTGCTGCCTCCTTCAAACACAAGGTTAACCATTGCATCAAGACTCCTTAACCAGCTCACTGTATCAACCAATGAAAAAGATCCTCCTCACAAGCTCACTGTATCAACCACTTAACAATAGATTAGTAGTACAGCCTCAAGCACAACACAAGAGAACAACAACCATAAACAATATCCAACGCTATGGGGAACCAACTGGCGTGGTTGTCACATACATCACCATGCAACTGGTGACTGAATCAAACAGGAAAAAATAAAGCAAGAATATGCCACACAAGTATACAACGAGATTGCTCAACATGACTCTAACCGATTTTGTACCAAATCAAGATAACATACTCTGCTTGGCCTGATTCGTAATGTCTGGTGGTCACTGTTGCTGTGACTAGCTTTCACACTGTCATGTCTTTATCATGCACTGAGTCAGTTTTCAACCTTTGTTCAAGGAGTGACAAAAGACTGAGATACACAGTTTGAGCTTTGTGTTCTCGTGTTTGACTTTCTTTTTCTTGTTTTCTTTTCTTTTTGTTCTCCAGATTTTTCTTTGCTTCGTTTTCTGCCCATTTTTTTTTGTAACAGCACGTGAGACAGCTCCATCACTTGATTTCTCAGGAGCAGCTCGATGAAACCTGTACTGAGAGTCAGAGATGACGACATGATAGGTAGCTCTTTTTCACGAAGCGAGTGATCCAAACTAAATCAAAACTTTATATGATTCTTGATCAGCACACAGTCCAGTCCTACAGGCTTTAAAGCAGAGTCATATCTCGCAAACACCAATTGCATTTCTTAATGTGATAAAACGAGTAAAATCTAATGGTTTTGTAAATAAATCAGCCAGTTGCAAATTGGTGACAATGTGTTCAACCACTACCTGTTTCTCCTCCACTAGATCGCGGATAAAGTGGTGTCGAATATCGATGTGTTTTGTGCGCGAGTGCTGTACCAGATTCCTTGATATACTAATGGCACTTTTGTTGTCGCAGTGAACTAGGAGGGGACCTGAATCAATTTGATAATCTGCAGACATTTGCTTCATCCATAGAAGTTGTGAGCAACAACTACCCAAGGCAATATATTCTGCCTCTACTGTAGAGAGTGACACAGAATTCTGCTTTTTGCTCATCCATGCGATTAGATTGTTTCCAAGAAAGAAACAACCTCCGCTCGTGCTTTTTTGTCATCCACACTTCCTAGGAATAGCCTGATAGACTCAAGACGAGCCACTGGAGAAATGGTTTCTTCCAAATCAACTCCCTCAATTTGAGACTAACCTTGAGCTACAAGTCGAGCCTTGTTCCGTACCACAACTCCATTTTCATCAATCTTGTTCTTGAAAATTCACTTTGTGCCAACCACATTTACTCCATCAGGTCGAGGAACCAACTCCCATACATCATTTCGTACAAACTTTTGATCTGAGCTCTGATCTGCCGGATCTTTGTTTGAGTTACTAGGATCTTCTGAGCTACTTAATTCCTTTGTTGTAGTGATTTGTTCCTTACTGTTCATTTCTGATTGATCCGTTTCACTGTCAGAATTTCCTTCATACCACTTCGTGAAAGACTGGTCGTCAAACACCACATTAACAGATTCCATAATCACACACGATAGCATGTTGTAGACTCTATCGATTGGATTACTTGGACGCTTTGCGTATCTTGTTCTATCTCAAATTTTGTCACAATATATAAAATTGAGCTAGTTTAGCGTGGGCATTGGATTTGTGTCATTCTGAGCTCTAAATCAAAAGTTACAGACGATTTAGTGCGGTCATGCTAAGTTGATCGGCTAGTTAAAGTGATCATTCTAAACATATCATTGGTGCCCATTAAGTAAAGGCTTGTAAATGAAACATAATGCATAACATCAAGCAGTTTAGATGAATTGGATTACTTGTACGCTTTTTTGTCTCTATTTCCTTCTCAAATTTTATCAAAATATAGAAAATTGAGCTACCTTAACGTGGGCATTAGATTCGTGTCGTTCTGAGCTCTAAATCAAAAGTTATAGACGATTTACTGGGGACATGTCAAGTTTATCAGCCAGTTAAAGTGATCATTCAAAACTGATCATTGTTGCTCATTGAGTAAAGACTTATAAATGAAATATAATGCATGACATCACACAGTTTTGGATAGATTGGATTACTTGGACGCTTTTTAATATCTATTTCTATCTATAATTTTGTTAAAATATATAAAATTGACCAAGCATAAAGTGGGCATTGGATTCATGTGATTCTAACCTCTAAATCAAAAGTTATGTACGATTTAGTGCAGACATGTCAAGTTGATTGGCCAGTTAAAGTAATCATTCTAAACTAATCATTAGTTCTCATTAAGTAAAGGCTTATAAATGAAACATAAAGCATAGCAGCACACAGTTTGGGATAGATTGGATAATTGGATAACTTGGACGCTTTGTCGTCTCTATTTCTGATCCAAATTTTTCAAAATATAGAATATTGAGCTAGCTTAACATGGGCATTGTATTCGTGTCATTCTGATCTCTAAATCAAAAGTTACCAATGATTTAGTGCGGACATGTCAACTTGATCGACCACTTAAAGTGATCATTCTAAACTGACAATTGGTGCCCATTGAGTAAAGGCTTATCAAGGAAGCATAATGCATATCATCACACAAGTTGAATATATTGAATTACTTGGACGCTTTGTCATATCTAGTTCTGTCTCAAATTTTGTCACAATATAAAAAATTGAGCTAGCTTAACATGGGCATTGGATTTGTGTCATTCAAAGCTCTAAATAAAATCTCAGGGACGATTTAGTATGGACATGTCAAGTTGATCGGCCAGTTAAAGTGATCATTCTAAACTGATCATTGGTGCTCATTAAGTAAAGGCTTATAAATGAAACATAAGGCATAGCGTCAAGCAGTTTAGATAGATTGAATTACTTGGATGCTTTGTCGTCTCGATTTCTGTCTCAAATTTTGTCAAAATATAGAGAATTAAGCTAGCTTATTGTGGGCATTGGATTCGTGTCATTCTGAGCTCTAAATCAATAGTTATGGAGGATTTAGTGCGGAAATATCAAGTTGATCGGCCAGTTAAAGGTGTCATTCTAATATGATCATTGATGCTCATTGAGTAAAGACTTATAAATGAAGCATAATGTATGGCATAACATAGTTTGGGATAGATTCGATTACTTGGGAGCTATGTCATATCAAATTCTGTCTCAAATTTTGTAAAAATATAGAAAATTGAGCTAGTTTAACGTCGGCATTGGATTCGTGTCATTCTTACTCTAAATTAAAATTTACGGACGATTTAGTGGGGACATGTTAAGTTGATCTGCCAGTTAAAGTGATAATTCTAAATGGATAATTGGTGCCCATTCAGTAAAGGCTTATCAATGGAGCATAATGCATGGCATCACACAGTTTTGGATAGATTCGATTACTTGCACGCTATGTCGTATCTAGCTCTATCTCAAACTTCATTACAATATAGAAAATTGAGTAAGCTTATTGTGGGCATTGGATTCGTGTATTTCGGAGCTCTAAATTGAAAGTTGCACAAGATTTAGTGCATACATGTCAAGTTGATCGGCGAGTTAAAGTGATGATTCTAAACTGATCATTGGTGCTCATTAAGTAAAGCCTTATAAATGAAGCATAATGCATGGCATCACACAGATTTCGATAGATCGGATTACTTGGACGCGTTGTCGTATCATTTCTATCTTAAATTTTGTTACAATAGAAATATTGAGCTAGCGTAACATGGGCATTGGATTCGTGTCATTCGGAGCGGTAAATCAAAATTTATGGATGAATTAGAGCAGACAAGTCAAGTTGATCGGCCAGTTAAAGTGATCATTCTAAACTGATCAATGGTGCTCATTAAATAAAGGATTATAAATGAAGCATAATGCATTACATCAAGAAATTTGGATGGATTGGAATACTTGGAAGCTTTGTCGTCTCTATTTCCTTGTCAAATTTTATCTAAATATAGAAAATTGACCTAGCTTAACGTGGGCATTGGATTCATGTCATTCTGAGCTCTAAATCAAAAGTTACAGACGATTTAGTGGGGAGATGTCAAGTTTATCGGCGAGTTAAAGTGATCATTCTAAACTGATCATTGGTGCTCACTGAGTAAAGGCTTATAAATGAAGCATAATGCATGGCATGACACAGTTTTGGATAGATTGGATTATTTGGACACTCTGTCATGTCTATTTCTGTCTCAAAGTTTTTTTACAATATAGAAAATTGAGCTAGCTTAACGTGGGCATTGGATTGGAGTCATTGTGAGCTCTAAATCAAAAGTTATGGAAGATTTAGTGCAAAAATGTCAAGTTGATCGGGTAGTTAAAGTGATCATTCTAAACTAATCATTGGTGTCCATTGAATAAAGGCTTATCAAGGAAAAATAATGCATCGCATCACACAGTTTAGGATAGATTAGATTACTTAGACGCTTTGTCATATCTTGTTCTGTCTCAAATTTTGTCACAATATAGAATATTGAGATAGCTTAACGTGGGCATTGGATTCGATTCATTCAGAGCTCTAAATAAAAAGTAAGGGAGTATTTAGTACGAACATGCCAAGTTGATCGGCCAGTGAAAGTGATCGTTCTACACTGATCATTGGTGATAATTAAGTAAAGGGTTATAAATGAAGCATAATGCATGACGTCAAGCAGTTTGGATGGATTACATTACTTGGACGATTTGTCGTCTCTATTTTTGTCTCAAATTTTGTCACAATATAGAAAATTGAGCTAGCTTAAAGTGGGCATTGGATTCGATTCATTCCGAGCTATTTAGTACTAAAACGTAAGGGACTATTTAGTACGAATATGTCAAGTTGATCGGCCAGTTAAAGTGATCGTTCTACCCTGATCATTGGTGATCATTAAGTAAAGGGTTATAAATGAAGCATGATGCATGACATCAACCAGTTTGGATGGATTAGATTACTTGGAAGCTTTGTCATCTTTATTTTTTCTCAAATTTAGTCACAATATAGAAAATTGAGCTAGCTTAAACTGGGCATTGGATTCGATTCATTCAGAGCTCTAAATAAAAAGTTAGGGACGATTTAGTACGAATATGTCAAGTTGATCAGCCAATTAAAGTGATCATTCTAAACTGATCATTGGTGTTCATTAAGTAAAGGGTTATAAATGAAGCATAATGCATGACCTCAAGCAGTTTGGATGGATTAGATTACTTGGACGCTTTTTCATCTCTATTTCTATCTCAAATTTTGTCAAAATATAGAAAACTGAGCTAGTTTAATGTGGGCATTTGATACGTGTCATTCTGAGCTCTAACTCAAAATTTCAGGACGATTTAGTACGAACATGTCAAGTTGATTGGCCAGTTAAAGTCATCATTTTAATTTGATCATTTATGCTAATTGAGTAAAGGCTTATAAATGAAGCCTAATGTATGGCATCACATAGTTTGGGATAGATTGGATTACTTGGACGCTTTGTCGTATCAATTTCTATCTCAAATTTTGTAAAAATATAGAATATTGAGCTAGTTTAACGTGGGCATTAGATTCGTGTCATTCTTAGCTCTAAATCAAAATTTAAGGACGATTTATTGTGGACATGTTAAGTTGATCTTCTAGTTAAAGTGATAATTCTAAATGGATAATTGGTGCCCATTGAGTAAAGGCTTATCAATGATGCATAATGCATGGCATCACACAGTTTTGGATAGATTGGATTACTTGGACGCTTTGTCGTATCTAGCTCTGTCTCAAATTTTGTTACCATATGGAAAATTGAGCTAGCTTATTATGTGCATTGGATTCGTGTGTTTCTGAGATCTAAATTGGAAGTTACACAAGATTTAGTGAAGACATGTCAAGGTTATCGGCGAATTAAAGTGATGATTCTAAACTGATCATTGGTGCTCATTAACAAAAGGTTTATAAATGAAGTATAATGCATGGCATCACACAGTTTTCGATAGATTGGATTGCTTCGACGTTTTGTCGTATCATTTCTGTCTCAAATTTTGTTACAATAAAAAATGATCTAGCTTAACGCGGGCATTGGATTCGTGTCATTCTGAGCCCTAAATCAAAATTTGCGGACGATTTAAAGCAGACATGTCAAGTTGATCGGCTAGTTAAAGTGATCATTCTAAACATATCATTGGTGCTCATTAAGTAAAGGCTTATAAATCAAGTATATTGCATGACATCAAGCAGTTTGGATGGATTGGATTACTTGGACGCTTTGTCGTCTCTATTTCCTTCTCAAATTTTATCAAAATATAGAAAATTGAGCTAGTTTAACATGGGCATTGGATTCGTGCCATTCTGAGCTCTAAATCAAAAGGTAGTGATGATTTAGTGGGGACATGTCAAGTTTATCGGCCAATTAAAGTGATTATTCTAAAATGATCATTGGTGGTCATTGAGTTAAGGCTTATAAATGAAGCATAATGCATGGCATGACACAGTTTTGGATTGATTGGATTACTTGGACACTATGTTATGTCTACATCTGTCTCAATGTTTTTTAGAATATAGAAAATTGTGCTAGCTTAACTTGGGAATTGAATTGGTGTTACTCTGAGCTCTAAATCAAAAGTTACAGAAGATTTATTGCGGACATATCAAGTTGATCGGCCAGGTAAAGTGATCATTCTAAAATAATCATTGGTGCCCATTGAGTAAAGGCTTATCAAGGAAGCATATTGCATGACATCAAGCAGTTTGGATGGATTAGATTACTTGGACGCTTTGTCGTCTCGATTTCCGTCACAAATTTTGTCAAAATATAGAAAATTGAGTTAGCTTAACGTGGGCAATGGATTCGTGTCATTCGGAGCTCTAAATCAAAAGTTAGGGACGATTTAGTATCAACATGTCAAGTTGATCGGCCAGTTAAAGTGATCATTCTAAACCGATCAATTGTGCTCATTAAGTAAAGGGTTATATATGAAGCATAATGCATGACATCAAGCAGTTTTGATGGATTAGATTACTTGGACGATTTGTCGTCTCTATTTTTGTCTCAAATTTTGTCAATATATCGAAAATTGAGCTAGCTTAACGTGGGCATCTGATTCATGTGTTTCGGAGCTCTAAATCAAAAGTTACGGACAAATTATTGTGGACATGTCAAGTTGATCGGCCAGTCAAATTCATCATTCTAAACTGATCATTGGTGCTCATTGAGCAAAGGCATATAAATTAAGCATAATGCATGACACAGTTTCAGATAGATTCGATTACTTGGACGCTTTGTCGAATCTATTTATATTTGAAATTTTGTTACAATTTAGAAAATTATATTACCTTAATGTGGGAATTGGATTCGTGTCATTCTGAGCTCTAAATCAAAAGTTACAGACCATTTAGTGCGGACATGTCAAGTTGATCGGCCAGTTAAAGTCATCATTCTAATTTGATCTTTGATGCAATCTGGGTAAAGGTTTATAAATGAAGCTTAATGTATGGCATCACATAGTTTGGGATAGATTGGATTACTTGGACGCTTTGTCATAACTATTTCTGTCTCACACTTTGTCACAATATAGAAAATTGAGCTAGCTTAACGTGGCCATTGGATTCGTGTCATTATGATTTTTAAATAAAAAGTTACGGATGATTTAGTATGGACATATCAAGTTGATCGGCCAGTTAAATTGATCATTCTAAACTGATCAATGGTGCTCATTAAGTAAAGGCTTATAAATGAACCATAAAGCATGACATCACACAATTTCGGATAGATGAAATTACTTGGACGCTTTGTCGTCTCTATTTCTGTTCCAAATTTTTTCAAAATATAGAAAATTGAGCTAGTTTAACATGGGCATTGAATTTGTGTCATTCAGATCTCTAAATAAAATGTTACGGATGATTTAGTGCGGACATGTTAAGTTAATCGGCTATTTAAAGTGATCATTCTAAACTGATCATTGGTGCCCATTGAACAAAGGCTTATCAATGAAGCATAATGCATGACACAGTTTTGGATATATTGGATTACTTGGATGCTTTGTCATATCTAATTCTTTCTCAAATTTTGTTACAATATCGAAAATTGAGCTGGCATAACGTGGGCACTGGATTCGTGTATTTCAGAGCTCTAAATCAAAAGTTACACATGATTTAGTGTGGGCATGTCAAGTTGATCGCCAGTTAAAGTGATCATTCTAAATTGATCATTGGTGCTCATTGAGTAAAGGCTTATAAATGAAGCATAAAGCATGGCATCAAGCAGTTTGGATAGATTAGATTACTTGGATGCTTTGCTGACTCAATTTCTATCTCAAATTTTGTCAAAATATAGAAAATTGATCTAGATTAACGTGGGCATTAGATTTGTGTCATTTTGTGTTCTAAATCAAAAGTTATGGACGATTTAGTGCAGATATGTCAAGTTGATCATCCAAATAAAGTGATTATTCTAAAATGATCATTGGTGTTCATTGAGTATAGGCTTATAAATGAAACCTAATGCATGGCATCACGCAGTTTGAGATAGGTTGGATTACTTAGACCCTTTGTCGTATCTAGTTTGGTCGCAAATTTTGTCACAATAAAAAAAATTTAGCTAGCTTAATGTGGGCATTAGAATCGTGTCATTCTGAACTCTTAATCAAAAGTTACGGACGATTTATTGCAGACATGTCAAGTTTAGTGGCCGGTTAAAGTGATCATTCTATAAAGATCATTGGTGCTCATTAAGTAAAGGCTTATAAATGAAGCTTAAAGCAAGGCATACAGCAGTTTGGATAAATTGGATTACTTGGGATCTTTGTTGTCTCTATTTCTGACCCAAATTTTGTCACAATATAAAAACTTTAGCTACCTTAACGTGGGCATTGGATTCGTATCATTCCGAGCTCTAAATCAAAATTTACTGACGATTTAGTGCGGACATGTAAAGTTGATCAGCATGTTAAAGTGATCATTCTAAATGGATCATTGGTGCCATTTGAGTAAAGGCTTATCAATGAAGCATAATGCTTGCATCACACAGTTTTGGATAGATTGGATTACTTGGACGCTTTTTCATACCTAGTTTTATCTCAAATTTTGGTAAAATATAGAAAATTGAGCTACCTTACCGTGGGCATTGGATTCGTGTGTTTCTGAGCTATAAATCAAAAGTTACGGACGATTTAGTGCGGACATGTCATGTTGATCAGCTAGTTAAAGTGATCATTCTAAACTGATCATTAGTGCTCCTTAACTAAAGGCTTATCAATGAAGTCTAAGGAATGGCATTACGCAGTTTGGGATATATGGGATTACTTGGATGCTTTGTCATCTCTATTTCGGTCTCAAATTTTATCAAAATATAGAAAATTTATCTAGCTTAACGTGGGCATTCGATTCGTGTCATTATGAGCTCAAATCAAGAGGTACGGACGATTTAATGTTGATGTGTCAAGTTTATCGGCCAGCTAATATGATTATTCTAAACTGATTATTGGTGCTCATTGAGTAAAAGCTTATAAATGAATCATAATGCATGACATCAAACAGTTTTCGATAGATTGGATTGCATGGACGCTTTTTGGTCTCTACTTCTGTCTCAAATTTTGTCAAAATATAGAAAATTTAGGTAACTTAACGTGGGCACTGGATTCGTGTCATTCTAAGCTCTAAATCAAAAGTTACGAACAATTTAGTGCGTACATATCAAGTTAAGTGGCCAGTTAAAGTGATCATTCTATACAAATCATTGGTGCTCATTAAGTACATGCTTTTAAATTAAGCATAAAGCATGGCATCAAGCAGTTTGGCTAGATTGGATTACTTGAACACTTTGTCGTCTCTATTTTTTTGTCTCAAATTTTGTTAAAATATAGAAAATTGAGTTAATTTAACGTGATATTGGACTCATGTCATTTTGAGATATAAATCAAAATTTATAAATGATTTAGTGCGAACATGTCAGGTTGATCGACCAGTTAATATAATTATTCTAAACTGATCATTGGTGTTCCTTGAGTAAAGGCTTATAAATGAAGCATAATGCATGGCATCACGCTGTTTGAGATATATTGGATTACTTGGACGCTTTGTCGTATCTGTTCTATCTCAAATTCTGTCACAATATATAAAATTGATTTAGCATAACGTGGGCATTGGATATGTGTCATTCTGAGCTCTAAATCAAAAGTTACGGACGATTTAGTGCGGTAATGTCAAGTTGATCGGCCAGTTAAAGTGATCATTCTAAGCATATCATTGGTGCTCATTAAGTAAAGGCTTATAAATGAAGCATAATGCATGACATCAAGCAGTATGGATGGATTAGATGGACGCTTTGTCATCTCTAAATCCTTCTCAGATTTTATCAATGTATAGAAAATTGAGTCAGTTAACGTGGGCATTGGATTCATGTCATTCAGATCTCTAAATCAAAAGATACTGACGATTTAGTGGAGACATTTCAAGTTTATCGGCCAGTTAAAGTGATCATTTTAAACTGATCATTGGTGCTCATTGAGTAAAAGCTTATAAATGAAGCATAATGCATGGCATCACACAGTTTTGGATAGATTGGATTACTTGGACGATTTGTCATATCTATTTCTGTCTCAAATTTTGTTAAAATATAGAAAATTGACCAAGTTTAAAGTGGGCATTGGATTCATGTGTTTCTTAGCTCAAAATCAAAAGTTATGTGCGATTTAGTGCATACATGTCAAGTAGATCGGCGAGTTAAACTGATCATTCTAAAATGATCATTGGTGCTCATCAAGAAAAGGTTTATAAATGAAGCATAAAACGTCGTAGCACGCAATTCGGGATAGATTTTGTTACATGGATGCTTTGTCATATCTAGTTCTATCTCAAATTTTGTCACAATATAGAAAATTAAGCTAGCTTAACATGGGCATTTGATTTGTGTCATTCAGAGCTCTAAATCAAAAGTTGTAGATGATTTAGTGTAGACATTTCATGTTGATCGGCCAGTTAAAGTGATCATTCTAAACTGCTCATAGGTGCCCATTGAGTAAAGGCTTATCAAGGAAGCATAATGCTTTGCATCAAACAATTTTGAATAAATTGGATTACTTGGAGGCTTTGTCATATCTAGTTCTATCTCAAATTTTGTCATAAAATAGAAAATTGAGCTAGCTTAACATGGGCATTGGATTCGTGTCATTCAGAGCTCTAAATAAAATCTTAGGGACGATTTAGTACGGACATGTCAAGTTGATCGGCCAGTTAAAGTGATTATTCTAAACTTATCATAGGTGCTCATTACACATGAAGCATCAAGCAAGACATCACACATTTTGGGATAGATTAGATTAGTTGGAAGCTTTGCTGTAAATCATTGAGTAAAGGCTTATAGATGCTCATTGAGTAAAGGCTTATAAATCAATCATAATGTATGGCATCATATAGTTTGGGAAGGATTGGATTACTTGGTTGCTTTGTCGTAACAATTTCTATCTTAAATTTTATAAAAATATAGAAAATTGAGCTAGTTTATCGTGGGTATTGGTTTCTTGTCATTCTTAGCTCTAAGTCAAAATTTACGGACGATTTAGTGCGGATATGTTAAGTTGATCTGCTAGTTAAAGTGATAATTCTAAATGGATAATTGGTGCCCATTGAGTAAAGGCTTATCAATGAAGCATAATGCATGGCATCACATAGTTTTGGATAGATTGGATAACTTGGATGCTTTATCATATCTAGCTCTATCTTAAATTTCATTACAATATAAAAAATTGAGCTAGCTTATTGTGGGCATTGGTTTCGTGTGTTTCTGAGCTCTAAATTGAAAGTTGCACAAGATTTAGTGCAGACATGTCAAGTTGATCGGCGAGTTAAAGTGATAATTCTAAACTGATAACTCGTACTCATTATGTAAAAGCTTATAAATGAAGCATAATGCATGGCATCACACAGTTTTCAATAAATTGGATTACTTGGACGCTTTATCGTATCATTTCCGTCTCAAATTTTGTTACAATATAAAAATTGAGCTAGCTTAACGTGGACATTAGATTTGTGACATTCTGAGCGCTAAATAAAATTTACGGACGATTTAGACTTGACATATCAAGTTGATCGGCCAGTTAAAGTAATCATTCTAAACAGATCATTGGTGCTCATTAAGTAAATGCTTATAAAGGAAGCATAATGCCTGACATCAAGCAGTTTGGATGGATTGGATTACTTGGACACTTTTTCGTCTCTATTTCCCTCTCAAATTTTATTAAAATATAGAAAATTGAGCTAGCTTAATGTGGGCATTGGATTCGTGTCATTCTGAGTTCTAAATCAAAAGTTACAAACGATTTAGTGGGGATATTTCAAGTTTATCAGCCAGTTAAAGTGATGATTGTAAACTGATCATTGGTGCTTATTGAGTAAAAGCTTATAAATGAAGCATAATGCATGGTATCACACATTTTTGGATAGATTGGATAACTTGGACGCTTTTTCATATCTAGCTCTGTCTCAAATTTCAGTACAATATAAAAAATTGAGCTAGCTTATTGTGGGCATTGGTTTCGTGTGTTTTTGAGCTCTAAATTGAAAGTTGCACAAGATTTAGTGCAGACATGTCAAGTTGATCGGCGAGTTAAAGTGATAATTCTAAATCGATCACTGGTACTCATTAAGTAAAGGCTTATAAATGAAGCATAATGCATGGCATCACATTGTTTTCGATAAATTGGATTACTTGGACGCTTTATCGTATCATTTCTGTCTCAAATTTTGTTACAATATAAAAATTGAGCTAGCTTAACGTGGACACTGGATTCGTGTCATTCTGAGCGCTAAATCAAAATTTACGGACAATTTAGACCTGACATGTCAAGTTGGTCGGCCAGTTAAAGTGATCATTCTAAACAGATCATTGGTGGTCATTAAGTAAATGCTTATAAATGAAGCATAATGCATGACATCAAGCAGTTTGGATGGATTGGATTACTTGGACGCTTTGTCGTCTCTATTTCCTTCTTAAATTTTATCAATATATAGAAAATTGAGCTAGCTTAACGTGAGCATTGGATTCTTGTCATTCTGAGTTCTAAATCAAAAGTTACAGAAGATTTAGTGGGGACATTTCAAGTTTATCGGCCAGTTAAAGTGATGATTCTAAACTGATCATTGGTGCTTATTGAGTAAAATCTGATAAATGAAACATAATGCACGGTATCACACAGTTTTGGATAGAATGTATTACTTGGACGCTTTGTCATATCTATTTTTGTCTCAAATTTTGTTACAATATAGAAAATTGACCATGCTTAAAGTGTTTCTTAGCTCTAAATCAGAAGTTATGGACGATTTTGCAAATACATGTCAAGTTGAACGGCTTGTTAAATTGGTCATTCTAAACTGATCATTGGTGCTCATTAAGTAAAGCCTTATAAATGAAGCATAAAGCATGGCAGCACGCAATTTGGGATAGATTGGTTTAGTTGGGCACTTTGTCATCTCTATTTCTGTTCCAAATTTTGTCAAAATATATAAATATTGAGCTAAATTAACGTGGGCATTGGATTGGTGTCATTTTTATCTCTAAATCAAACCTTACATATGATTTAGTGCGGACATGTCAAGTTGATCGGCCAGTTAAAGTGATCATTCTAAGCTGATCATTGGTGCCCATTGAGTAAAGGCTTATCAAGGAAGCATAATGCATGACTTCAATCAGTTTGGATGGATTAGATTACTTGGACACTATGTCGTCTCTATTTTTGTCTCAAATTTTGTCAAAATATAGAAAATTAAGTTAGCTTAACGTGGGCATTGGATTTGTATCATTCTCAGCTCTAAATAAAAAGGTATGAACGATTTAGTGCGGTCATGTCAAGTTTATCGGCCAGTTAAAGTGATCATTCTAAACAGATCATTGGTGCTCATTGAGTAAAGACTTATAACTGAAGCATAATGCATGGCATCACACAATTTTTGATATATTGGATTACTTGGACGCTTTGTCATATCTATTTCTGTCTCAAATTTTGTTACAATATATAAAATTGACCTAGCTTAAAGTGGGCATTAGATTCCTCTGTTTCAGAGCTTTAAATCAAAACTTATGTATGATTTAGTGTAGACATGTCAACTTGATCGGCCAGTGAAAGTGATCATTCTAAACTGATCATTGGTGCTCATTAAGTATAATGCATGGCATCAAGCAGTTTGGATAGATTGGATTGCTTCGATGATTTGTCGTCTCTATTTCAGTCTCAAATTTTGAAAAAAATATAGCAATTTGAGCTAGCTTAACGTTGGGATTGGATTCGTGTCATTATGGGCTCTAAATCAAAAGTTACGGACGTTTAGTGCGGACATATCAAGTTGATCGGCCAGTTAAAGTCATCATTCTAATTTGATCATTGATGCTCATTGAGTAAATACTTATAAATGAAGCATAATGTATGGCATCACATAGTTTGGGATAGATTGGAATACTTAGGCGCTTTGTCGTATTGATTTCTGTCTCAAATTTTGTAAAAAAATAGAAAATTGAGCTAGTTTAATGTGGGCATTGGATTCGTGTCATTCTTAGCTCTAAATCAAAATTTAGGGACGATTTAGTGCAGACATCTTAAGGTTATCTGCCAGTTAAAGTGATAATTCTAAATGGATAATTGGTGCCCATTGAGTAAAGGCTTATCAATGAAGCATAATGCACGGCATCACACAGTTTTGGATAGATTGGATTACTTGGACGCTTTGTCGTATCTAGCTCTCTCACAAGTTTTAATACAATATAGAAAATTGAGCCAGCTTATTGTGGGCATTGGATTCGTGTGTTTATGAGCTCTAACTTGAAAGTTACACAAGATTTAGTGCAAACATCTCAAGTTGATCGGCGAATTAAAGTGATTATTCTAAATTGATCATTGGTGCTTACTAAGTAAAGGCTTATAAATGAAGCATAATGAATGGCGTCACACAATTTTCGATAGATTGGATTATTTGGACGCTTTGTCGTATCATTTTTGTCTCAAATTTTGTTACAATATAAAAAATTGAGCTAGCTTAACGTGGGGATTAGATTCGTGTGCGCTAAATCAAAATTTTCGGATGATTTTGAGCAGACATGTCAAGTTTATCGGCCATTTAGAATGATCATTCTAAACAGATGATTGATGCTCATTAGGTAAAGGCTTATAAATGAAGCGCATGACATGAAGCAGTTTGGATGGAATGGATTACTTGGACGCTTTGTCGTCTATATTTCCTTCTCAAATTTTATCAAAATATAGAAAATTGAGCTAGCTTAACGTGGGCAATTAATTCGTGTCATTCTGAGCTCTAAATCAAAAGTTACAGACGATTTAGTGGGGACATGTCAAGTTTATCGGCCAGTTAAAGTGATCATTCTAAAATGATCATTGGTGCTCATTGAGTAAAGGCTTATAAATGAAGCATAATGCATGGCATGACACAGTTTTGGATAGAATTGATTACTTGGACACTCTATGATGTATAATTCTGTCTCAAATCTTTATACAATATAGAAAATTGAGCTAGCTTAACGTGGGCATTGAATTCGTGTCATTCTGAGCTCTAAATCAAAAGTTATGGAAGATTTAGTGCGGACATGTCAAGTTGATTGGCCACTTAAAGTGATCATTCTAAACTGATCATTGGTGCCCATTGAGAAAAGGCTTATCAAGGAATTATAATGCATCGCATCACACAATTTTGGATAGATTGGATTACTTGAACGCTTTGTCATATCTAGTTCTGTCTCAAATTTTGTCACAATATTGAGCTAGCTTAACATGGACATTGGATTCGATTCATTTCAGAGCTCTAAGTGAAAAGTTAGGGACGATTTAGTACGAACATGTCAAGTTGATCGGCCAGTTAAAGTGATCATTCTAAAATGATCAATGATGATCATTAAGTAAAGGGTTATAAATGAAGCATAATGCATGACATCAAGCAGTTTGGATGGATTAGATTAGTTGGAGGCTTTGTCGTCTCTATTTCTGTCTCAAATTTTGTGAACTCCATATCCTCTAGGTGTAGATCATTGAGAGCCTTCTTAACCTCATAGACACGGCTGAGGTTTGAAACATCCCCATACACCCTCTTGAGAGTCTCCCAAAAAGACTTGGCGGTTTCCCAATATGAATAAGCTTCAAGTATGGATGGGTCCAATTAACTTGGGAGGAATCCAAGGACTGATTGATCTTCTTGGAACCACCTAGCTTCTTCTTTTCTTGTTGCCTCATCCTTCTTCTCCTTTGGATCGTCTATAGTTGGAGTATTATCCTCCAAGATGTGATTCCAAAGTCCTTTGCCACAAATGGCTGTCTTGATGGTTCTTGACCATAATGTGTAGTTCAAGCCTTTGAGAACTACTGGTATCACCTTAGGTTTCATGGTGGAACTAATTTGAACTGTATCCTCCATTTTTAGGCTTTGAAGAGCTCAAAGGAGGCAGCTTTTATGGTTGAATAAAAGCAAGAGTTTATAATTTAAAGGCTGAGAGATTTTTGACAGAATTTTAAATTAGAAACTGAGAGATTTGAGTAGAAAAGATAAGAGAATGATCTTATGCTCTGATACCATGTAAGAATATTGAGATTAGAGAGGAGAAATGTGAAGAATTGAATCTGGAAACTCAAAGAGAAGCATGAGAAAATGAGAAAATGAGAAAATGAGAAATGTCTAACACTTCTGAAGAAGAATCTCCTAAGAGTTAGCTTATACACTGAGTCTTTACAGCCTTTTTATAGAGGATTTACAACGTGAACACAAAACAATCAGAATTAAACTTGTGGATGAGCTTTAATATAAGAGGAGCTTGTTGAAAACTAATGGGAAGAGAAGGGAGGAGCTGCAAACAGACTTATGACCGTTTGGTGTGGTTACCAAGGCTGTGTGCAGCAGTCATGACTGTTTGGTGTGGTTACCAAGGCTGTGTGCAGCATGGAAATGTCCTTTTCACTGTGATTCTTCTCCCAAGGCAGCTATATCACCATATTATCCATTTTAAATAATAACATCATTGGTGCTCATTAAATAAATGCTTATAAATGAAGCATAATGCATGGCACCAAGCAGTTTGGATAGATTGGATTACTTGGACACTTTGTCCTCTCTATTTTTGCATCGAATTATGTCAAAATATAGAAAATTGAGCAAGCTTAACGTTGGCATTGGATTCGTGTCATTCTGAGCTCTAAATCAAAAGTTATGATTGATTTAGTGTGGACATGTTAAGTTGATCGGCCAATTAAAGTGATCATTCTAAACTAATCATTAGTGCTCATTGACTAAAGGCTTATAAATTAAGGATAATGAATGGCATCACACAGTTTTGAATAGATTGGATTACTTGGATGCTTTGTCATATCTATTTCTATCTCAAATGTTGTTACAATATAGAAAATTGAGCTAGCTGAACGTGGGCATTTGAATCGTGTGTTTCGGAGCTCTAAATCAAAAATTACGGACGATTTAGTGCGTACATGTCAAGTAAAGGCCTATAAAAGAACCATAAAGCATAGCATGACGCAGTTTGGGATAGATTGGATTACTTGGACACTTTGTCATCTCTACTTCTGTCTCAAATTTTGTCACAATATAGAAATTGAGCTAGCTTAACGTGGACATTTGATTTCTGTCATTCTGAGCTCTAAATCAAAAGTTACGGACGATTAATGCGGACATGTCAAGTTGATTGGCTAGTTAAATTGATCATTCTAAACTGATCATTAGTGCTCATTAAGTAAATACTTAGAAATAAAGCATAATGCATGACATCAATCAATTGTCGTCTCTATTTCTGTCTCAAATTTTGACAAAATATAGAAAACTAAGCTAGATTAACGTGGGTATTGGATTCGTGTTATTTTGAGCTCTAAATCAAAAGTTACGGACGCTTTAGTGCAGACATGTCAAGTTGATCGTCCAGTTAAAGTGATCATTCTAAACTGATCTTTAGTGCCCACTGAGTAAAGGCTTATAAATGAAGCACAATGCATGGCATCACAGAGTTTTGGATATATTGAATTACTTGTATGCTTGATCATATCTAGTTCTGTCTCAAATTTTGTCACAATATAGAAAATTGAACTAACTTAGTGTGGGCATTGGTTTCATGTCATTCTAATCTATAAATCAAAAGGTATGGACGGTTTAGTGCAGACATTACAAGTTGATCGGCCTGTTAAAATTATCATTCTAAACTAATCAATGATGCTCATTGAGTAAAAGCTTAATAATAAAAAATAATGCATAGCATCATGCAGTTTGAGATGGATTGGATTATTTGGATGCTTTGTCATATCTATTTCTGTCTCATATTTTGTGACAATATAGAAAATTGAGCTAGCTTAATGTGGGTATTGGATTCGTGTGTTTCTGAGCTCTAAATCAAAAGTTAGAGATGTTTTAGTGCAGACATGTCAAGTTAAACGGCCAGTTAAAGTGATCATTCCAAACTGATCATTGCTGCTAATTAAATAAAGGATTATAAATGAAACATAAAGCATGGAATCACTCATTTTGGGATTGATTGGATTACTTGGAGGTTTTGTCGTCTCTATTTGTGTCTCAAATTTTGTCAAAATATAGAAAATTGAGCTAGCTTAACATGGGCATTGGATTCATGCACTACAAGAAAACATTAATATTTCTGATGGCATTTGGGACGGAAATAAAATTGTCGGAATTTTCCAATGCCTATGGGATGGTTTTCCGACGGACTACCGAGGGAAGTTATCTCGTCGGTGTTCCGTCGGTAAATCCCGACGTTGGCACTAAAATCGGGAAATCGATGGTAAAACCTTATGGCTTTCCATCTGGTTTCCAACGGAAGGGCAGGCGTCGGGATATCCTCTCAAAACCATTGCACGTTACCGATGAAATATAAGCCATCGGTTGTTTTCCGATGATTTTCTGACAGAATGTGGTTTTTACTATCCGTCTGGAATCCGTCGGAAATATTTAGCAGTGGTCGACAATCATCGGGAATCCATCGGAAACCAGAATATTCCTAAGAATAATCTATTAAAAATTTGTGATTATCTGTTAAAGATTCATAATAATCTGTTAAAAATTCATAATAATCTGTTAAAAATTCATGATAATCTTCTAATTTTGAATATAAATACGCTATGCTCCTTCACAATTTGATCAGAACAAAAATCTTAACAAAATGTCTTCTTCATGTTCTTATGATTATTTTTTATCTTGGATGGATAAACCTCGGTATGATTCAGCAACGGGGGAATTGACGGATGAGTTTGTGCAAGGAGTTGAAGAGTTCATGACATTTGCATCAAACAATAGCATGATATCGGAATACGGTAAAATGTATTGTCCGTGTATTAAATATCGAAATCATAGATTAATCTATGTTAGAGAAGTACGTAATCATTTGAATAGGACTAAATTTATGCTGGGTTACAAAATTTGTTATTCACATGGAGAAACTAATGCAACGATGCAATATTATGGTAGTACTTCAAAAAGCGTAGATAGTACTAATGTTATCGTAGAAGAACCGGCATCACAAGTTGATATAAGCGAAGGTACTGTTCAGATGGTGAATGATGCGTTTTGTGAACAAAGAGCATCATACATTGAAGATAGGAGTAGAATAGAGGAACCTAATTTGGAAACCCGGAAATTTTTTGATAGGTTAGATGCATCCAAACAGTCTTTGTATAAAAGATGTAGAGATGGATTATCGCTTTTATCTACTACAAGATTTCAACTTGGCTGAAGATTGTGTTAATATAGCTGATTTTAGATATATTAACTGTTTCATATAATGAGGTTCAAAAACTTGTAGCTGGTCTTGGATTGCCATATCAGATCTATTAGAGAAATGATGAAAACCTAAATGAAGCATAATTAATGGCATCGTGGAGCTTGGGATAAATTGAATTATTTGGACGCTTTGTCGTATCTATTTCTCTCTCAAATTTTTTTACGATATAGAAAATTGAGCTAGAATAACGTGGGCATTGGATACTTGTAATTCCGAGCTTTAAATCAAAAGTTACGGACGATTAGTTCGGATATGTCAAGTTGATCGGCCAGTTAAAATGATCATTCTAAACTGATCGTTGCTGCCCATTGAGTAAAGGGTTATAAATGAAGCATATTGCATGGCACCACACAGTTTTGGATAAATTGGATTACTTGGATGCTTTATCGTATCTAGTTCTATCTCAAATTTTGTAGCAATATAGAAAATTGGGCTAGCTTAACGTGGAAATTTGATTCATGTCATTCTGAAATCTAAATCAAAAGTTACGGACGATTTAGTGCAGGCATGTCAAGTTTATCGGCCTGTTAAAGTGATCATTCTAAACTGAACATTGGTGCTCATTGAGTAAAGGCTTATAAATGAAGCATAATGCATGACATCACACAGTTTTGGATAGATTGGATCACTTGGACACTTTTTTGAATGTAGTTCTATCTCACATTTTGTCACAATATAGAAAATTGAGTTAGTTTATCATGGGCATTGGATTCGTGTCATTTTGAGCTCTAAATCAAATGTTACGGACGATTAAGTGTGTCCATGTCAAGTTGATCGACCCGTTGATATGATCATTCTAAATTGATCTTTGGTGCTCATTGAGTAAAGGCTTATAAATGAAGCATAATGCATGCCATCACACAGTTTTGGATAGATTGGATTACTTGGATGCTTTTTTGCCTCTATTTCTGTTACGAATTTTGAAAAATATCGCAAATTGAGCTAGCTTAACATGGGCATTTGATTCGTGTCATTCTGAGCTCTAAATAAAAAGTTACAAACGATTTGGTGCGGTCATGTCAAGTTGATCGGCCAGTTAAAGTGATTATCTTAAACTGATCTTTGGTGCCCATTGAGTAAAGGCTTATAAATGAAGCATAATGCATGGAATCACACAGTTTTGGATAGATTGGATTACTTGGACGCTTTGTCGTCTTTATTTTTGTCTCAAATTTTGTCAAAATATTGAAAATTGAGGTAGCTTATGGTGGCATTGGATTCGTGTATTTCCGAACACAAAATCAAAAGTTTCAGATGATTTAGTGCAGATGTGTCAAGTTGATCGGCCAGTTAAAGTGATCATTCTAAACTTATCATTGGTGCCCCTTGAGTAAACATTTATAACTGAAACAAATTGCATGGCATCACACATATTTGTATTGATTGGATTACTTGGATGCTTTGTCATCTCTATTTCTATCTCAAATTTTCTCAAAATATAGAAAACTGAGCGAGCTTAGCATGGGCATTGGATTTTTGTGTTTCTGAGGTTTAAATAAAAGGCTACGCACGATTTAGTTCGTACATGTCAAGTTCATCGGCAAGTTAAAGTGATCATTTTTAACTGATCATTGGTGCTCATTAAGTAAAGGCTTATCAATAAAGCATAACGCATGGCATCACGCATTTTGGGATAGATTGGATTACTTGGGCGCTTTGTCATCTCTATTTCTGTATCGAATTTTGTAAAAATAAAGAAAATTGAGCTAGCTTAACGTGGGCATTGTATTCGTGTCATTCTGAGCTCTGAATAAAAAGTTATGAACGATTTATTGCGGATATCTGAAGTTGATCAGAAAGTTAAAGTGATCATTCTAAGCTGATCTTTGGTACCCATTGAGTAAAGGATTATAAATAAAGCATAATGCATGGTATCACACAGTTTTGGATAGATCGGATTACTTGGACGCTTTTTTGTCCTTATTTTTGTTTCAAATTTGGTCAAAATATAGAAAATTGAGATAGCTTATGGTGGGCATTGGACTCTTCTGTTTTGGAGCTTTAAATCAAAAGTTACAAACGATTTAGTGTGGGCACGTCATGTTGATCGGCCAGTTAAAGTGATCATTCTAAACTGATCATTGGTGCTCATTAAGTAAAGGCTTAGAAATGAAGCATAATGCATGGCATCAAGCAGTTTTGATAGAATGGATTACTTGGATGCTTTATCGTCTCCAAATTTGTCAAAAAATAGAAAATTGAGGTAGTTTAACGTGGGCATTGGATTCGTGTCATTTTGAGCTCTAAATCAAAAGTTACGGATAATTTAGTGCAGACATGTCAAGTTGATCGGCCAGTTAAAGTGATCATTTTAAAATGATCTTTGGTGCCCAATCAGTAAAGGCTAATAAATGAAGCATAATGCATGGCAACACATAGTTTTGGATAGATTGGATTACTTGGACGCTTTGTCATATCTAGTTCTGTCTCAAATTTTGTCACAATATAGAAAATTGAACTAACTTAGTGTGGGCATTGGTTTCGTGTCATTCTAAGCTATAAATCAAAAGGTCGGAACGATTTAGTACATAAATGACAAGTTGATCGGCCTTTGAAAATGATCATTTTAAACTAATCATTGGTGCTCATTGTGCAAAAGCTTAATAATAAAAATAATGCATAACATCACGGAGTTTGGGATGGATTGGATTACTTGGATGCTTTATCATATCTATTTCTGTCTCAAATTTGTCGCAATATAGAAAACTGAGGTAGCTTGACGTGGGCATTGGATTCGTGTGTTTCGGAGCTCTGAATCAAAAGCTACAGACATTTTAGTGCGGACATGTCAAGTTGATCGGCCAGTTAAAGTGATCATTCTAAACTGATCATTGGTGCTCATTAAATAAAGGTGTATAAATGAAGCATAAAGCATGGAATCACATATTTTGGGATAGATTGGATTATTTGGAAGCTTTGTCGTCTCTATTTTTGTCTCAAATTTTGTCAAAATATAGAAAAATTAAGCTAGCTTAACATGGGCATTGGATTCATGTTATTCTGAGCTCTAAATCAAAAGTTACAGACGATTAGTGCGGAAATGTTAAGTTGATCGGCTAGTTAAAGTGATCATTCTAAAATGATCATTGGTTTCCATTAAGTAAAGGCTTATAAATGAAGCATATTGCATGGCATCACACAATTTTGGATAAATTGGATTACTTGGACGCTTTATCGTATCTAGATCGTTATCAAATTTTGTCACAATATAGAAAATTGAGGTAGCTTCACGTGGGCATTTGATTCTTGTTATTCTGAGCTCTAAATCAAAAGTTACGGACAATTAGTGCAGACATGTCAAGTTGGCAAGTTAAAGAGATCATTCTCAACTGATCATTGGTGGTGATTATGTTAAGGCTTATAAATGAAGCATAATGCATGGCATCAAGCAGTTTGGATGGATTGGATTAATTGGACGCTTTTTCGTCTATATTTTTGTCTTAAATTATGCCAAAATATAGAAAATTGAGGTAGCTTAACGTGGGCATTGGATTCGTGCCATTCTAATCTTTAAATAAAAAGTTACGGACGGTTTAGTGCGTGCATGTCAAGTTGATCGGCCAGTTAAAGTGATCATTAGTGCTCATTGATTAAAGGCTTATAAATGAAACATAATGCATTGCATTGCACAGTTTTGGATGGATTGGATTACTTGGACGTTTTATCGTATCTAGTTCTCTCTCAAATTTTGTCACAATATAGAAAATTGAACTAGCTTAATGTGGGCATTGGATTCGTGTCATTCTAAGCTAACAATCAAAAGTTATGGACAATTTAGTGCACACATGACAAAGTCATCAGCCAGTTAAAGTGATCATTCTAAACTGATCATTGGTGCCCATTGAGTAAAAGCTCATAAATGGAAAATAATGCATGGCATTACGCAGTTTGGAATGGATTGGATACTTGGATGATTTGTCGTATCTATTTCTGTCTCAAATTTTGTCAAAATATAGAAAATTGAGCTAGTTTAACGTGGGCCTTGGATTCGTGTCATTTTGTGCTTTAAATCAAAAGTTACGGACGATTTAGTGCGGACATGTCGAGTTGATCGGCCAGTTCAAGTGATCATTCTAAACTGATCATTGGTGCTCATTGAGTAAAAGCTATTAAACGAAAAATAATGCATTCCATCACCCAGATTGGATTACTTGGACGCTTTGTCGTATCTATTTCTATCTCAAATTTTGTCACAAAATCGACATTGAGCTAGCTTAACATGGGCATTGGATTCGTTTCATTCTGCGCTCTAAATGAAAAGTTCCGGACAATTTAGTGCGGACATGTCAAGTTGATTGGCCAGTTAAATTCATCATTCTAAACTGATCATTGGTGCTCATTGAGTAAAGGCTTATAAACAAAGCATAATTCATGGCATCACACAATTTTGGATAGATTGGATTACTTGGATGCTTTGTCGTATCAATTTTTATCTCAAATTTTGTTACAATTTAGAAAATTGAGCTATCTTAACTTGGGCATTGGATTCGTGTCATTCTATGCTCTAAATCAAAAGTTACTGATGATTTAGTGCGGACATGTCAAGTATATCGGCCCGTTAAAGTGATCATTGTAAACCAATCATTGGTGCTTGTTAAGTAAAGGCTTATAAATGAAGCATAATGCATGGCATCATGTAGTTAGGATATACTGGATTATTTGGGCGCTTTGTCTTTTCTAATTCTCGTTCAAATTATGTCAATAATATAGAAAATTGAGATAGCTTAACATGGACATTGGATTCGTGTCATTCGAAGCCCTAAATCAAAAGTTACATACGATTTAGTTTGGACATGTTAAGGTTATCGGCCAGTTCAAGTGATAATTCTAAACTGATCATTGGTGTTCATTGACTAAAGGCTTATAAATGAAGCATAATGCATGGCATCACACAGTTTTTGATAGATTGGATTACTTGAATGCTTTGTCGTATATATTTCTGTCTCAAATTTTGTTACAATATATAAAATTGAGCTAGCTTAACGTGGGCATGGGATTCGTGTCATTCTTAGCTCTAAATCAAAGTTATGGATGATTTAGTGCAGACATGACAAATTGATAGGCCAGTTAAAATGATAATTTTAAACTGATCATTGGTGCTCATTAAATAAAAGCTTATAAATGAAAAATAATGCATGGCATCACACAGTTTGGGACGGATTGGATTACTTGGATGTTTTGTCGTATCTATTTGTGCCTCAAATTTTGTCAAAATATAGAAAATTGAGCTAGCTTAATGTGGGCATTGGATTCGTGTCATTCTGAGCTCTGAATCAAAAGTTATGGACGCTTTTGTTCGGACATGTCAAGTTGATCGGCCAGTTAAAGTGATCATTCTAAACTGATCATCGGTGCTCATTGAGTAAAGGCTTATAATGAAGCATAAGATATCACATCACGCAGTTTGGGATAGATTGGATTATTTGGACGCTTTGTCAATCTAGTTCTGTCTCAAATTTTGTCACAATATTGAAAATTGAACTAGCTTAATGTGTGCATTGGATTCGTGTCATTCGGAGCTATAAATCAAAAGTTATGGACGATTTACTGCAGACATTACAAGTTGATCGACTTGTTAAAATGATTGTTCTAAACTGATCATTGGTGCTCATTGAGTAAAAGCTTATAAATGAAAAACTAATGCATGGTATCACGCAGTTTGGGATGGATTGTACTACTTAGACGCTTTGTGGTACAAATTTCCGTCTCAAATTTTGTCATAATATAGAAATTGAGCTAGCCTAATGTGAGCATTGGATTCGTGTCATTCGGAGCTCTAAATGAAAAGTTACGGACGATTTTGTGCGGACATGTCAAGTTGATTGGCCAGTTAAGTTCATCATTCTAAACTGATCATTGGTGCTCATTACGTAAAGGCTTATAAATGAAGCATAATGTATGGCATCAAACAATTTTTGATAGATTGGATTACTTGGACGCTTTGTCGTATCTATTTCTATCTAAAATTTTGTTACAATTTAGAAAATTGAGCTAGCTTAATGTGGGCATTGGATTCGTGTCATTCTAAGCTCTAAATCAAAAGTTACTGATGATTTACTGTGCACATGTTAAGTTGATCGGCGAGTTAAAGTGATCATTATAAACTGATCATTTCTTCTAATTAAGTAAAGTCTAATAAATGAAGAATAATACACAACATCAAGTAGTTTGGATACATTGGATTACTTGGATTCTTTGTCGTATATATTTCTGTCTCAAATTTTGTTACAATATAGAAAATTGAGCTAACTTAACGTGGACAATGGATTTGTGTAACTTTTAGCTCTAAATAAACGTTATGGACGATTTAGTGCATACATGACAAGTTGATCGGCCAGTTAAAATGATCATTTTAAACTGATCATTGGTGCTCATTAAATAAAATCTTATAAATGAAAAATATTGCATGGCATCACGCAGTTTGGGATGGATTGGTTTACTTGGACGCTTTGTCATATCTATTTTTGTGTTAAATTTTGTCAAAAATAAAAGAAAATTGTGCGAGCTTAATGTGGGCATTGGATTCGTGTCATTTTGTGTTCTAAATCAAAAGTGACGAACGATTTAGTGCAGACATGTCGAGTTGATAGGCCAGTTAAAGTGATATTTCTAAACTGATCATTGCTGCTCATTTTGTAGAAGCTTATAAACGAAAAATAATGCATGGCATCACGCAGTTTGGGATGGATGGGATTACTGAGACGGTTTTTCATATATATTTCTCTCTCAAATTTTGTCACAATATAGAAATCGAGCTAGTTTAATGTGGGCATTGGATTCATGTCATTATGAGCTCTAAATGAAAAGTTACGAACGATTTAGTGCCAAAATGTCAAGTTGATCGGCCACTTAAATGAAGCATAATGCATGGCATCACATAATTTTGGTTAGATTGGATTAATTGGAGGATTTGTTGAATCTATTTTTATCTCAAATTTTGTTACAATTTAGAAAATTGATCTAGCTTAACGTGGGCATTGGATTTGTATTATTATAAGCTCTAAATCAAAAGTTAATGATGATTTATTGTGGAAATATCAAGTTGGTCTGCTAGTTAAAGTGATCATTCTAAACTGATCGTTGGTGCTCATTAAGTAAAGGCTTATAATTGAAGCATAAGGCACGAAATTAACCAGTTTTTATAGATTGGATTAGTTGGACGCTTTGTTGTATCTATATCTGTCTCAAATTTTGTCAAAATATAGAAAATTAAGCTAGTTAACATGGGCACTGTGATGAGGACATCAGGTCGTACATCCAGCCAGGTGACCAGACTGGCCGACCAGGAAGCTTGCCCGAGACAGCAGGACCATCTGGCGCGCCTGCCGGACCAGACAGTACCGCCGGACCTTCGACCTATAGGACCACACCGGTCAACATCGCCGGCGGAGAGGCCCAAGCTTCCGGCACACTTGGTGGGGACGTGAATGACACCGCCGGTCCCCCTGATGACACCGCCGACTCCGGGATCAACTTGGCTGGTCCTGAAGTCATTCCGGCCAGTACCGCACAAAATCCAGCCGGTACAGGCCATCCAGCCGAGTACACGCACACTTCCACTTCTACACAAGAGGACTCGGACCAAATGAGCTACCAGCTCCATGACATGCACTTAGAGGAAGTATCTTCACCAGTGGTACCTCCAGGAGCAATGACAGGAAGCAGATCAAGAGCACTCTTCCACAAATTCAGCTTATGGGCCGACAAGCTTCTAGAGGAAGAGCAGCTAAGGACAATGGGCCAGAAGAGCAAATTAGAGTCCAAAGGCTTCTCAACAACACAAGGAACATAAGAGACTTGGGCTTTAGTGGCAAGAGAGGTCAGGGCCCAAAGATATTTAACCCTACTCCAAGTCGAAGACTAGGAGCAAGGCGCGTGCATACCACAAGGACGGCCACCTTCCATTTCTTGGCCGTGAGGTGAGTTAAGGTAAGTTTACATTCGAATATATGCCTCTTTCTGTTTTGCAGGGTAGGATCTAGTTGCTTTACATTTTGAGTCAAGAACATTTTAGGAATAGGTCCTTTTTCGGTTATACACTTTTGTATTTTTTTCCTTTTGTGCACTTTTGTAAACTTTCCCTTTTCTTTATTTGTGTCGACCCTAGAAGGTCAAGCTGTCGAGCATATTAATAAGGCTCCTTCCAGCATTGTAGTTCGACAACCTTTTTGATATTAATAAAGTAGAACTTTTTCCAACAAGTTTTCTCTCTAAGAATCTTGTGCGCTTAGAACCTAGTTGAGACCAGCCCTCCTAGCTCTAAGTTTGTGATTTTTCACGAGGTTCATCACCCCTCGTGTGGTTCACTTCACCCTTCCATGGTTTACCAACCAGAAAACCCCTATCCAGAAGCCTAAGGTTGAGTTTCTCACCTAATCTTCTACAAACAGCCCACGCGCATACATCCTTGAATCAAGGCTTGTATCATTTTGGTATCAGAGCTTAAAGCTCCCAAACCAGGTTGTTTCTATCCTTTTGCTTGTCTTATTTCTAGTTCTTTCATTAGTTTAAGTCGCATTCAAGAAAAATAAAAAAAACAACATCAAACTCCAAACCGAGTGCATCTAGCCTCCTACGTGTATCACTAGGGTTTAGGTTCACTTTTGCATTATCATTCACGTTTTCCTTTTGTTTAAGTCATATTTCCTTTATTTTTAAGTTTAATTAAAAAGAAAAGAAAAAGAAAATAGAAAAGATACTAAAAGAATTCGAATTGGACAGCTAGCACAAGTTGTCTAGGAAGTTTCCTTTTTTTCGAATTTCCTTTCTTTAGAATTTTTCCTTTTTGCATTTTTTCAAACCACATATAAAAAGAAAACTCTCCTAATAATTTAGGAGCACCCTAATTGTCTTCTTTCTTTGTAGCACCATGGGAGAAGAGAATAGAGACGCAGCTGAAGCCATGATGGCCATGTTCACCACACGCCAAACACAACTCGCATCCATAGGCGAGAGGTTAGAGCGCGTGGAGAGACCAGTAAGATTCCAGGCCATAAGGCACGTGAGAGCTGAGCCAGATCGTCCTGAGGGTCCTGAGTACCTTAGGACACGGCACGAACAGGAGGAACCCCAGCCAGATAGAGATGAGGACACGCAACCTCATAACAATCACCATAGGCCGAGAGGACCTCCACGGCAACCAGAGGCAGAATATGATGGCTTTGAGCCATATGGTCTTCACGAGAGACCAAGAATGCCTCCTAGACGTCATGAGGATGGAGATGAACACACCTATAACTGGTTAATTCATCCTGATGTTAAACTAATTCCTCCAACTTTTGCAGGAAAAGTAGACCCCGAGGCTTACCTAGATTGGGAGAAGCGAATGGATCATATCTTTGATCACTACAACCAACCAGGACCTAGGAGAGTCTCAATGGCAGTAGCACAACTCATGGACAGTGCCCTCATCTGGTGGGATCGTGAGGTATCTGACAGGAGGAAGAGAATGAGACCCGTAGACTCATGGGTCGACATGAAAGACCTCATGCGACAAAGGTATGTTCCACCTTACTTTCATAGGGATTTGCAACGACGTTTTCGTACTCTTAAGCAGGGTACCAGATCAGTAGAGGAGTACTATGAAGAGTTCGAGAGGTTAAGGAACAGATTGGAGCTCAATGATGATGAAGAAGCATTGATGGCACAATTCTTGGATGGACTCCAAGAAAGGATCAGCTGCAAGGTGGAAAGGCAAATCTACAACGACTTCAAGGACTTGTTCCACCTATCTGTGCAAGCTGAACAGCACATCAAACGTAAGAGCCAAGACATCCGCAGCAAGCCTAAGACACCTTGGGCACCAAGCAACATGCCTAAGACCGTAGACAAAGGCAAAGGCGTAGAGATCGAGTCAAGGTTCAAGAGCAAGCCTCCTGAACCCACCCGTGACCAGAGAGAGCCTGGTAAGTCTTCTAACCCTCAAAGATCACGTGACATAACTTGTTTCAAGTGTAGGAGACGTGGACACATCTCAAGGGAGTGCCCAAAATACCGAGTCATGCTGATTACGGAGGCAGAAGAATATGAGTCCCAAGATGAAGAGGACAATGAACCAGAAGGAGAGTACGGTGACATTGAGTACCCTGATGTGGGGGAAGTGCTGGTCACTAGACGTATCCTCAGTGCAATGGTGGATCCTTCAGAGACCGTCCAAAGGGAGAACATCTTCCACAGCCGTTGCACCATCAAAGGAAAGGTATGTAACCTCATCATAGATGGTGGTTTTTGCACTAACGTTGCTAGTGCGTATATGGTTGATAAGCTAGGTCTAGAGAGGACACGGCATCCTCGACCATATAGACTAAGATGGCTCGATGACAAAGTGGAGCTCAAGATTCATGAGCAAGTCACTGTGCCATTCAGTGTGGGCAAGTACCAAGACCAGGTCGTGTGCGACGTGGTGCCCATGCAAGCTGGCCATCTTCTACTAGGAAGACCATGGCAATTTGACAAAGAGACCAGGCATGATGGCCGAACCAATCTATATACCTTCGTGCATGACAAGAGAAAGGTCAGCCTAGCTCCTCTTACACCTGCCCAAGTACATGAGCTACAACTCCAAATGAGTAAGGAAAAGAAACTTGTCAAGTCTAACTTTCTTATTCAACCTAGTCATGTCCGGAGAGCTTTAGCCTCAAAGGACTTAATGTTACTAATGGTTTTCAAGGAAGTGTTGAGTATAGAACAGGGACAGGTAGAGCTACCTCATGAAGTAGCAACGCTCCTCAACAAATTCCTGGATGTATTTCCAGAGGAGATACCAGCAGGCTTGCCTCCTTTACGTGGCATAGAACATCAGATTGATCTAGTGCCCGGAGCAGCCCTGCCCAACCGGCCAGCCTACCGGATGAGTCCAGAGGAGTCCAAAGAGCTTGAGAAGCAAGTCAAGGAGCTCCTGGAGAAAGGATATGTTCGAGAGAGCCTCAGTCCATGTGCTGTACCAGTGCTGCTAGTCCCCAAGAAGGATGGGACTTAGCGCATGTGCGTGGACTGCCGAGCAATCAACAACATCACAGTCAAGTATAGGCATCCAATACCACGACTGGATGACAGGCTAGATGAGCTGAGTGGAGCCACGGTCTTCTCCAAGATAGACCTCAAAAGTGGATACCACCAGGTAAGAATGAAGGAAGGTGATGAGTGGAAGACTGCTTTCAAGACAAAGCAAGGGCTCTACGAGTGGACAGTCATGCCATTTGGCTTGACTAATGCCCCAAGCACCTTCATGCGCCTTATGAACCAAGTTCTTAGGGCGTACATCAGTAAGTTCGTAGTAGTTTACTTTGATGACATTTTGGTTTATAGTAAGTGCCTACGGAAACACCTCACACATCTTGAGATGGTACTTAAAACCCTTCGACAAGAAGAGCTTTATGCCAATCTCAAGAAGTGCACCTTTTGTACTGATAAGCTTGTCTTTTAGGTTTTGTTGTAAGTTCACAGGGCCTACAGGTTGATGAGGAAAAGATTCGAGCCATACAAGAATGGCCAACACCAGGAAACATCAGCCAAGTAAGGAGCTTCCACGGACTGGCCAGCTTCTATAGGAGATTCGTGCCCAACTTCAGCAGTATTGCCTCACCCCTGACGGCAGTAGTGAAGAAGCACGTGGGATTCAGCTGGGGAGAAGCTCAGGAGAAGGCATTCCAGGCCTTGAAGGACAGCCTCACACACGCACCAGTGCTAGTCCTTCCCGACTTCAACAAGACGTTTGAAGTGGAGTGTGATGCCTAGGCATAGGAGCAGTGCTAACCCAAGGAGGGAGGCCAGTGGCATACTTCAGTGAGAAACTAGGTGGTGCCTCACTGAACTACCCCACTTATGACAAGGAGCTCTATGCCCTTGTCCGAGCACTGGAAACTTGGCAGCATTACTTGCTGTCCAAGGAGTTTGTGATCCACACTGATCACGAGACTCTGAAACACCTCAGAGGGCAAACCAATCTCAAGAGGAGACATGCCAGGTGGATGGAGTTCATAGAGACCTTCCCGTACATCATCAAGTACAAGAAGGGCAAAGACAATGTGGTAGCCGATGCACTATCAAGGAGGTTTGCCTTGATATCAACCATGGAGGCAAAAGTCCTAGGATTCGAGCACATCAAGGATCTATACAAGGATGATCCTGACCTTGCTGAGAGCTACAAGGAGTGTAGCACAGGGAGTCATGGCAAATTCTACATCCATGAGGGATTTTTGTTTCGAGAAAGAAGGCTGTGCATACCACAGGGATCACTAAGGGAGCTTATCATCCGAGAAGCTCATGGAGGAGGACTCATGGGCCACTTTGGTGTCGACAAGACTCTAGCAATGGTCAAGGAGCACTTCTACTGGCCACACATCAAAAGGACAGTAGAAGCACATTGTGCAAGATGCATTACTTGCAAGAAGGCAAAGTTCCGAGTGCAACCTCACGGGTTGTATCTCCCACTGCCCATACCAACACATCCATGGGTGGACATCTTGATGGATTTTGTTCTAGGTCTGCCCAAGATCAACCACAAAGATGCAATCTTTGTAGTGGTGGACAGATTCTCCAAGATGGCACATTTCATCCCATGTGCCAATGTCAATGATGCCACACAAACAGCTGAGCTGTTCTTCAGGGAGATAGTACGGCTTCATGGAGTGCCAAGGACCATTGTATCAGATAGGGACACCAAGTTCCTCAGCCATTTCTGGAGGACCCTTTGGAGAAAACTAGGCACGAAGCTACTCTTCTTAACCACTTGCCATCCTCAAACCGATGGCCAAACTGAAGTTTTCAACAGGACCCTATCAACTCTTCTCAGAACAACACTAGGGAAGAACCTAAAGACTTGGGTGGAGTGCCTGCCATTCATTGAGTTCGCCTACAACCGAGCCGTGCACTCAGCAACCAAGAAGACCCCATTTGAAGTGGTATACGGCTTCAACCCTCTCACCCCATTGGAGCAAACACCACTGCCACCAGCTGAGATGACCAACCTCAGCGGAGCATCCAAAGCAGAGTTCATAAGGAGGTTACACCAGAAGGTAGCAGAGAACTTGGAGAAGAGGACCGGACAGTACGTGACTCATGCCAACAAAGGAAGAAAGGAGGTGATCTTTCAACCAGGCGATTGGGTGTGGCTACACCTACGGCAGAAGAGGTTCCCAAACCTAAGGAGTTCCAAGCTAGCACCAAGAGGAGATGGACCATTCAGAGTGCTCGAGAGGATCAACAACAACGCCTACCGGATCGAGCTGCCAGGTGAGTTTAATGTGTCCAATACGTTCAATGTTACTGAGTTGGCCCCTTTCCATGCAGATGATCCAGTTTTGAGGACAAAACCTACTGAAGAGGAAGGGAATGATGAGGACATCAGGTCGTACATCCAGCCAGGTGACCAGACTGGCCGACCAGGAAGCTTGCCGAGACAGCAGGACCATCTGGCCCGCCTGCGGACCAGACAGTACCGCCGGACCTTGACCTATAGGACCAGACCGGTCAACATCGCGGTGAGAGGCCCAAGCTTCCGGCACACTTGGTGGGGACGTGAATGACACCGCCGGTCCCCTGATGACACCGCCGACTCGGGATCAACTTGGCGGTCCTGAAGTCATTCCGGCCAGTACGCGCACAATCCAGCCGGTACAGGCCATCCAGCCAGTACACGCACTTCCACTTCTACACAAGAGGACTCGGACCAAATGAGCTACCAGCTCCAGGACATGCACTTAGAGGAAGTATCTACACCAGTGGTACCTCCAGGAGCAATGACAAGAAGCAGATCAAGAGCACTCTTCCACAAATTCAGCTTATGGGTCGACAAGCTTCTAGAGGAAGAGCAGCTAAGGACAATGGGCCAGAAGAGCAAATTAGAGTCCAAAGGCTTCTCAACAACACAAGGAACATCAGAGACTTGGGCTTTAGTGGCAAGAGAGGTCAGGGCCCAAAGATATTTAACCTACTCCAAGTCGAAGACTAGGAGCAAAGGCGCATGCCATGCCACAAGGGCCACCTTCCATTTCTTGGCCGTGAGGTGAGTTAAGGTAAGTTTACATTCGAATATATGCCTCTTTCTGTTTTGCAGGGTAGGATCTAGTTGCTTTACATTTTTGAGTCAAGAACATTTTAGGAATAGGTCCTTTTTCGTTATACACTTTTGTATTTTTCCTTTTGTGCACTTTTTTAAACTTTCCTTTTCTTATGTGAGTCGACCCTAGTAGGTCAAGCTGTCGAGCATATTAATAAGGCTCCTTCCAGCATTGTAGTTCGACAACCTTTTGATTATTAATAAAGTAGAACTTTTTCCCTACAAGTTTTCTCTCTAAGAATCTTGTGCGCTTAGAACCTAGTGGAGACCAGCCCTCCTAGCTCTAAGTTTGTGATTTATCACGAGGTTCATCACCCCTCGTGTGGTTCACTTCACCCTTCCATGGTTTACCAACCAGAAAACCCCTATCCAGAAGCCTAAGGTTGAGTTTCTCACCTAATCTTCTACAAACAGCCCACGCGCATACATCCTTGAATCAAGGCTTGTATCACACTGGATTCGTGTCATTTTGAGCACTAAATCAAAAGTTACACAAGATTTAGTGCGGACATGTCAGGCTTATCAGCGAGTTAAAGTGAACCATAAAGCATGGCATCAATGAACCATAAAGCATTAAGTAAAGCATGGCATCAATGAACCATAAAGCATGGCATCAATGAACCATAAAGCATTCAAAACTGACCATTGGTGCTCATTAAGTAAAGGCTTATCAATGAACCATAAAGCATGGCATCACGCAGTTTGGGATAGATTGGATTACTTGGACGCTTTGTGCACTCTATTTCTGTCTCAAATTTTGTCAAAATATAGAAAATTGAGCTACCTTAAAGTGGGCATTAGATTCGTGTCATTTTGAGCTATAAATCAAAAGTTACAGACGATTTAGTGTGTACATGTCAAGAGTATCGGTCCTTTATAGTGATCATTCTAAATTGATCATTGGTGCCCATTGAGTAAAATCTTATAAATGAAAAATAATGCATGGCATAACATAGTTTGGGATGGATTGGATTACTTGAACGCTTTGTCATATCTATTTCTTTGCAAATTTTGTCAAAATATAGAAAATGGGGCTAGCTTAACGTGGGCATTCGATTCGTATCATTTTGAGCTCTAAATCAAAAGTTACGGACGATTTAGTGCGAACATGTCGAGTTGATCGGGCAGTTAAAGTGATCATTCTAAACTGATCATTGGTGTTCATTTCGTAAAAGCTTATAAACGAAAAATAATGCATGGCATCACGCAATTTGTAATGGATTGGATTACATAGACGGTTAGTCGTATCTATTTCTATCTCAAATTTTGTCACAATATAGAAATTGAGCTAGCTTAAAGTTGGCATTGGATTCGTGTTATTCTGAGCTCTAATTGAAAAGTTATGGTCAATTTACTTCCGATATGTCAAGTTGATCGGCGAGTTAAATTCATCATTCTAAACTGATCGTTGGTGCTCATTGAGTAAAGGCTTATAAATGAAGCATAGTGCATGGGTTCATATAAGTTTGGGTAGATTGTATTAATTGGACGATTTGTCGTATTTATGTTTTTCTCAAATTTTGTTACAATTTAGAAAATTGAACTAGATTAACGTGGGCATTGGATTCGTGTCATTCTAAGCTCTAAATCAAAAGTTACTGACGATTTATTGTGGACATGTCAAGTTGATCGGCCACGTAAAGTGATCATTGTAAACTGATCATTGGTGCTCATTAAGTGCATGCATATAAATGAAGCATAATGCATGGCATCAAGTAGTTTGGATAGATTCAAATACTTTGTCGCTTTTTCGTCTCTAATTCTATCTCAAATTATGTCAAAATATAGAAAATTGAGCTAGATTAACGTGGGTATTGGATTCGTATCATTCAGAGCTCTACATCAAAAGTTAACGACGATTTAGTGTGGACATGTCAAGTTGGTCAGCCAGTTAAATTGCTACTTCTAAACAGATCGTTGGTGCTCATTGAGTAAAGGGTTATAAATGAAACATAATGCATGGCATCACACAGTTTTGGATAGATTGAATTACTTGTACGCTTTGTCGTATATATTTTGGTCTCAAATTTTGTTACAATATATAAAATTGAGCTAGCTTAACGTGGGCATTGGATTTGTGTCTTTCTTATCTTTAAATCAAAGCTATGGAATTTAGTGCAGTCATGACAAGTTGATTGGCCAGTTAAAATGATCATTCTAAACTGATCATTGGTGCTCATTAAGTAAAAGCTTATAAATGAAAAATAATGCTTGGCAGCACGCAGTTTGGGATGGATTGGATTACTTGGACATTTTTTTCGTATCTATTTCGGTCTCAAATTATGCCAAAATTTAGAAAATTGAGCTAGATTAACGTGGGCATTGGATTCATGTCATTTTGAGCTCTAAATCAAAAGTTACACATGATTTAGTGCGGATATGTCAAGTTAATCGGACAATTAAAGTGATCATTCTAAACTAGTCATTGGTTCTCATTAAGTAAATGCTTATAAATGAAGCATAAAGCGTGGCAGCACGCAGTTTGGGATGGATTGGATTACTTGGACATTTTTTTCGTATCTATTTTGGTCTCAAATTATGCCAAAATTTAGAAAATTGAGGTAGATTAACGTGGGCATTGGATTCATGTCATTTTGAGCTCTAAATCAAAAGTTACACACAATTTAGTGCGGATATGTCAAGTTAATCGGACAATTAATGTGATCATTCTAAACTAGTCATTGGTTCTCATTAAGTAAATGCTTATAAATGAAGCATAAAGCGTGGCATCACGCAGTTTGGGATAGATTGGATTACTTGGATGCTTTTTGGACTGTATTTCTAACTCAAATTTTGTGAAAATATAGAAAATTGAGCTAGGTTAATGTGGGCGTAGGATTCGTGTCATTTTGAGCTCTAATCAAAAGTTACAGACGATTTAATGTGGACATGTCAAGTTGATCGGCCAATTAAAGTGATCATTCAAAATTGATCATTGGTGCCCATTGAGAAAAAGCTCATAAATGAAAAATAATGCATGGCATCATGCATTTTTGGATGGATTGGATTACTTCGACGCTTTGTCGTCTCTATTTCTGCCTTAAATTTTTTAAAAATATAGAACATGGAGTTAGCTTAACGTGGCAATTTGGTTCGTGTCATTTTGAGCTCTATTTGAAAAGTTATGGACGATTTAGTGTGGACATGTGAAGTTTATTGGCCAGATAATGTGATAATTCTAAACATATCATTGGTGCTCATTGAGTAAAGGCTTATAAATTAAGAATAACGCATGGCATAACACAGTTTTGGATAGATTGGATTACCTGAATGCTTTGTCGTATCTATTTATGTCTCAAATTTTGTTACAATATAGAAAATTGAGCTAGCTTAATGTGGGCATTGGATTCCTGTGTTTTTGACCTCTAAATCAAAAGTTGTGGACGATTTAGTGCAGACATGTCAAGTTTATCAGCCAATTAAAGTGATCATTCTAAACTAATAATTGATGCTCATTAAGTAAAGGCTTATAAATCAAGCATAAACATGGCATCACACAGTTTGGGATAGATTGGATTACTTGGACGCTTTGTCATCTCTACTTTTGTCTCAAATTTTGTCAAAATATAGAAAATTTATCTAGCTTAACGTGGGCATTCGATTCGTGTCATTATGAGCTCAAATCAAGAGGTACAGACGATTTACTGTGGATGTGTCAAGTTCATTGGCCATTTAATATGATTATTCTAAACTGATTATTGGTGCTGATTGAGCAAAAGCTTATAAATGAAGCATAATGCATGGCATCAAACAGTTTTTGATAGATTGGATTACTTGTATGCTTTTTCGTCTCTATTTCCTTATCAAATTTTATCAAAATATAGAAAATTGAGCTAGCTTAATGTGGGCATTAGATTCGTGTCGTTCTGAGCTCTAAATCAAAATTATAGATGATTTACTGGGGACATGTTAAGTTTATCAGCCAGTTAAAGTGATCATTCAAAACTGATCATTGCTGCTCATTGAGTAAAGGCTTATAAATGAAGTATAATGCATGGCATCACACAGTTTTGGATTAGATTGGATTACTTGGATGCTTTTTAATATCTATTTCTATCTATAATTTTGTTACAATATAGAAAATTGACCAAGCTTAAAGTGGGCATTGGATTCATGTGATTCTAACCTCTAAATCAAAAGTTATGTACGATTTAGTGGAGACATGTCAAGTTGATCGGCCAGTTAAAGTGATCATTCTAAATTAATCATTAGTTCTCATTAACTAAAGGCTTATAAATGAAACATAAAGAGCAGCACGCAATTTGATATAGATTGGATAATTGGATAACTTGGACGCTTTGTCATCTCTGTTTCTAATCCAAATTTTGTCAAAATATAGAATATTGAGCTAGCTTAACGTAGGCATTGTATTCGTGTCATTCTGATCTCTAAATCAAAATTTACCGATGATTTAGTGCGGAGATGTCAACTTGATCGACCAGTTAAAGTGATCATTCTAAACTGACAATTGGTGCCCATTGAGTAAAGGCTTATCAAGGAAGCATAATGCATAGCATCACACAATTTGAATATATTGAATTACTTGGACGCTTTGTCATATCTAGTTTTGTCTCAAATTTTGTCACAATAAAAAAAATTGAGCTAGCTTAACATGGGCATTGGATTCGTGTCATTCCGAGCTCTAAATAAAATCTCAGGGACGATTTAGTATGGACATGTCAAGTTGATCGGCCAATTAAAGTGATCATTCTAAACTGATCATTGGTGCTCATTAAGTAAAGGCTTATAAATGAAACATAATGCATAGCGTCAAGTAGTTTAGATAGATTGGATTACTTGGATGCTTTGTCGTCTCGATTTCTGTCTCAAATTTTGTCAAAATATAGATAATTAAGCTAGCTTATTGTGGGCATTGGAATCGTGTCATTCTGAGCTCTAAATCAATAGTTATGGAGGATTTAGTGCGGAAATATCAAGTTGATCGGCCAGTTAAAGTCGTCATTCTAATATGATCATTGATGCTCATTGAGTAAAGGCTTATAAATGAAGCATAATGTATGGCATCACATAGTTTGGGATAGATTGGATTACTTGGGAGCTTTTTCATATCAATACCGTTCTCAAATTTTGTAAAAATATAGAAAATTGAGCTAGTTTAACGTGGGCATTGGATTCGTGTCATTCTTATTCTAAATCAAAATTTATGGACAATTTAGTGTGGACATGTTAAGTTGATCCGCCAGTTAAAGTGATAATTCTAAATGGATAATTGTTGCCCATTCAGTAAAGGCTTATCAATGGAGGATAATGCATGGCATCACACAATTTTGGATAGAAAATTGCACGGTATGTCATATCTAGCTCTATCTCCAACTTCATTACCATATAGAAAATTGAGTAAGCTTATTGTGGGCATTGGATTCGTGTATTCCGGAGCTCTAAATTGAAAGTTACACAAGATTTAGTGCAGACATGTCAAATTGATCGACAAGTTAAAGTGATGATTCTAAACTGATCATTGGTGCTCATTAAGTAAAGTCTTATAAATGAAGCACAATGCATGGCTTCACACAGTTTTTGATAGATTGGATTACTTGGACGCTTTGTCGTATGGGCATTGAATTCGTGTCATTCGGAGCGCTAAATCAAAATTTATGGACGAATTAGAGCAGACATGTCAAGTTGATCGGCCAATTAAAGTGGTCATTCTAAACTGATCAATGGTGCTCATTAATAAAGGATTATAAATGAAGCATAATGCATTACATCAAGAAATTTGGATGGATTGGATTACCTGGAAGCTTTGTCGTCTCTATTTCCTTGTAAAATTTTATCAAAATATAGAAAATTGACCTAGCTTAATGTGGGCATTAGATTCGTGTCATTCTGAGCTCTAAATCAAAAGTTACAGACGATTTAGTGGGGAGATGTTAAGTTTATCGTCCAGTTAAAGTGATCATACTAAACTGATCATTGGTGCTCATTGAGTAAAGGCTTATAAATGAAGCATAATGCATGGCATGACACAGTTTTGGATAGATTGGATTACTTGGACACTCTATCATGTCTATTTCTGTCTCAAATTTTTTTACAATATAGAAAATTGGGCATTGGATTGGAGTCATTGTGAGCTCTAAATCAAAAGTTATGGAAGATTTAGTGCAAAAATGTCAAGTTGATTGGGTAGTTAAAGTGATCATTCTAAATTAATCATTGGTGTCCATTGAAGAAAGGCTTATCAAGGAAGAATAATGTATCACATCACACAGTTTGGGATAGATTAGATTACTTGGACGCTTTGTCATATCTTGTTCTGTCTCAAATTTTGTCACAATATAGAACATTGAGATAGCTTAACGTGTGCATTGTATTCGATTCATTCAGAGCCCTAAATAAAAAGTAAGGGACTATTTAGTACTAACATGTCAAGTTGATCGGCCAGTGAAAGTGATCGTTCTACACTGATCATTGGTGATCATTAAGTAAAGGGTTATAAATGAAGCATAATGCATGACGTCAAGCAGTTTGGATGGATTAGATTACTTGGATGATTTGTCGTCTCTATTTTTGTCTCAAATTTCGTCACAATATTGAAAATTGAGCTAGCTTAAAGTGGGCATTGGATTAGATTCATTCAGAGCTGTTTAGTACTAAAACGTAAGGGACTATTTAGTACAAACATGTCAAGTTGATCGGCCAGTTAAAGTGATCGTTCTACACTGATCATTGGTGATCACTAAGTAAAGGGTTATAAATGAAGCATGATGCATGACATCATGCAGTTTGGATGGATTAGATTACTTGGAAGCTTTGTCATCTGTATTTTTTTGTCAAATTTTGTCACAATATTGAAAATTGAGCTTGCTTAAACTGGGCAATGGACTCGATTGATTCAGAGCTCTAGATAAAAAGTTAGGGACGATTTAGTACGAATATGTCAAGTTGATCGGCCAATTAAAATGATCATTCTAAACTGATCATTGGTGCTCATTAAGTAAAGGGTTATAAATGAAGTATAATGCATGACCTCAAGCAGTTTGGATGGAGTAGATTACTTGGATGCTTTGTCATCTTTATTTCTGTCTCAAATTTCGTCAAAATATAGCAAATTTAGCTAGTTTAACGTGGGCATTGGATACGTGTCACTCTGAGCTCTAAATCAATAGTTCGGGACGATTTAGTACGAACATGTCAAGTTGATTGGCCAGTTAAAGTCATCATTTTAATTTGATCATTTATGCTAATTGAGTAAAGGCTTATAAACGAAGCCTAATGTATGGCATCACATAGTTCGGGATACATTGGATTACTTGGGCGCTTTGTCATATCAATTTATGTCTCAAATTTGGTAAAAACATAGAAAACTGAGCTAGATTAATGTGGGCATTGGATTCGTGTCATTCTTAGCTCTAAATCAAAATTTAAGGACGATTTATTGTGGACATGTTAAGTTGATCTTCTAGTTAATGTGATAATTCTAAATGGATAATTGGTACCCATTGAGTAAAGGCTTATCAATGAAGCATAATGCATGGCATCACACAGTTTTGGATAGATTGGATTACTTGGACGCTTTGTCGTTTCTAGCTCTGTCTCAAATTTTGTTACAATATGGAAAATTGAGCTAGCTTATTGTGGGCATTGGATTCCTTTGTTTCTGAGCTCTAAATTGCAAGTTACACAAGATTTAGTGAAGACATGTCAAGGTTATCGGCGAATTAAAGTGATGATTCTAAACTGATCATTGGTGTTCACTAACAAAAGGCTTATAAATGAAGTATAATGAATGGCATCACACAGTTTTCGATAGATTGGATTGCTTGGACGTTTTGTCGTATCATTTCTGTCTCAAATTTTGTTACAATATAAAAAAATGATCTACCTTAATGTGGGCATTGGATTCGTGTCATTCTGAGCGCTAAATCAAAATTTGCGGATGATTTAAAGCAGACATGTCAAGTTGATCGGCCAGTTAAAGTGATCATTCTAAACAGATCATTGGTGCTCATTAAGTAAAGGCTTATAAATGAAGCATAATGCATGACATCAAGCAGTTTGGATGGATTGGATTACTTGGACGCTTTGTCGTCTCTATTTCCTTCTCAAAGTTTATCAAAATATAGAAAATTGAGCTAGCTTAACATGGGCATTGGATCCGTGCCATTCTGAGCTCTAAATCAAGAGTTACTGATGATTTAGTGGGGACATGTCAAGTTTATCGGCCAGTTAAAGTGATCATTCTAAAATGATCATTGGTGGTCATTGAGTAAAGGCTTATCAAGGAAGCATATTGCATGACATCAAGTAGTTTGGAGGGATTAGATTACTTGCACGCTTTGTCATCAAGGATTATTGCAGGCTTATAAATGAAGCATAATGCATGGCATGACACAGTTTTGGATTGATTGGATTACTTGGACACTATGTTATGTCTACTTCTGTCTCAATTTTTTTTACAATATAGAAAATTGTGCTAGCTTAACGTGGGAATTGGATTGGTGTCAGTCTGAGCTCTAAATTAAAAGTTACAGAAGATTTAGTGCGGACATGTCAAGTTGATCGGCCAGGTAAAGTGATCATTCGAAAATAATCATTGGTGCCCATTGAGTAAAGGCTTATCAAGGAAGCATATTGCATGACATCAAATAGTTTGGATGGATTAGATTACTTGCATGCTTTGTCATCTTGATTTCCATCTCAAATTTTGTCAAAATATAGATAATTGCGCTAGCTTAACGTGGGCATTGGATTCGTGTCATTCTGAGCTCTAAATCAAAAGTTAGGGACGATTTAGTATGAACATGTCAAGTTGATTGGCCAGTTAAAGTTATCATTATTAACCGATCATTGGTGCTCATTAAGTAAAGGGTTATATATGAAGCATAATGCATGACATCAAGCAGTTTTGATGGATTAGATTACTTGGACGATTTGTCGTCTCTATTTATGTGTAGAAATTTGTCAATATATCGAAAATTGAGCTAGCTTAACGTGGGCATCTGATTTGTGTGTTTCGGAGCTCTAAATCAAAAGTTATGGACAAATTATTGCGGACATGTCAAGTTGATCTGCCAGTTAAACTCATCATTCTAAACTGATCATTGGTGCTCATTGAGCAAAGGCATATGAATAAAGCATTATGCATGACACAATTTTAGATAGATTCGATTACTAGGACGCTTTGTCGAATCTATTTATATCTGAAATTTTGTTACAATATAGAAAATTGAACTACCTTAATGTGGGAATTGGATTCGTGACATTCTAAGCTTTAAATCAAAAGTTACAGACGATTTAGTGCGGACATGTCAAGTTGAGCGGCCAGTTAAAGTCATCATTCTAATTTGATCTTTGATGCTCTCTGGATAAAGGCTTATAAATGAAGCATAATGTATGGCATCACATAGTTTGGGATAGATTGGATTACTTGGACGCTTTGTCATAACTATTTATGTCTCACACTTTGTCACAATATAGAAAATTGAGCTAGCTTAACGTGGCCATTGGATTCGTGTCATTATGATTTTTAAATAAAAAGTTAGGGATGATTTAGTATGGACATATCAAGTTGATCGGCCAGTTAAATTGATCATTCTAAACTGATCAATGGTGCTCATTAAGTAAAGGCTTATTAATGAAGCATAAAGCATGGCATCACACAGTTTGGGATAGATTAGATTACTTGGACGCTTTGTCGTCTCTATTTCTGTTCCAAATTTTTTCAAAATATAGAAAATTGAGATAGTTTAACGTTGGCATTGGATTTGTGTCATTCAGATCTCTAAATCAAAAGTTACGGACGATTTAGTGCGGACATGTTAAGTTAATCGGCCATTTAAAGTGATCTTTCTAAACTGATCATTGGTGCCCATTGAACAAAGGCTTATAAATGAAGCATAATGCGTGACACAGTTTTGGATAGATTGGATTACTTGGATGCTTTGTCATATCTAATTCTTTCTCAAATTTTGTTACAATATGGAAAATTGAGCTAGCATAACGTGGGCATTGGATTCGTATATTTCAAAGCTCTAAATCGAAAGTTACACATGATTTAGTGTGGGCATGTCAAGTTGATCGGCCAGTTAAAGTGATCATTCTAAATTGATCATTGGTGCTCATTGAGTAAAGGCTTATAAATTAAGCATAAAGCATGTCATCAAGCAGTTTGGATAGATTGGATTATTTCGACGCTTTGCTGACTCAATTTCTATCTCAAATTTTGTCAAAATATAGAAAATTGATCTAGATTAATGTGGGCATTAGATTCGTGTCATTTTGAGTTCTAAATCAAAAGTTATGGACGATTTAGTGCGGATATGTCAAGTTGATCGTCCAAATAAAGTGATTATTCTAAAATGATCATTGGTTTTCATTGAGTATAGGCTTATAAATGAAACCTAATGCATGACATCACGCAGTTTGAGATAGATTGGATTATTTAGACCCTTTGTTGTATCTAGTTTGGTCGCAAATTTTGTCACAATATAAAAAATTTAGCTAGCTTAATGTGGGCATTAGAATCGTGTCATTCTGAGCTCTAAATCAAAAGTTACGGACAATTTATTGCAGACATGTCAAGTGTAGTGGCCGGTTAAAGTGATCATTCTATAAAGATCATTGGTGCTCATTAAGTAAAGGCTTATAAATGAAGCTTAAAGCAAGGCATAAAGCAGTTTGGATAGATTGGATTACTTGGGATCTTTGTTGTCTCTATTTCTGTCCCAAATTTTGTCACAATATAAAAACTTTAGATAGCTTAACGTGGGCATTGGATTCGTATCATTCCGAGCTCTAAATCAAAATTTACGGACGATTTAGTGTGGACATGTCAAGTTGATCAGCATGTTAAAGTGATCATTCTAAACTGATCATTGGTGCCCTTTGAGTAAAGGCTTATCAATGAAGCATAATGCTTGCATCACACAGTTTTGGATAGATTGGATTACTTGGACCCTTTTTCATATCTAGTATTATCTCAAATTTTGGTAAAATATAGAAAATTGAGCTACCTTACCGTGGGCATTGGATTCATGTGTTTCTGAGCTATAAATCAAAAGTTACGGACGATTTAGTGCGGACATGTCAAGTTGATCGGCTAGTTAAAGTCATCATTCTAAACTGATCATTAGTGCTCCTTAACTAAAGGCTTATAAATGAAGTCTAAGGAATGGCATCACGCAGTTTGGGATAGATTGGATTACTTGGATGCATTGTCATCTCTATTTCGGTCTCAAATTTTGTCAAAATATAGAAAATTTATCTAGCTTAACGTGGGCATTCGATTCGTGTCATTATGAGCTCAAATCAAGAGGTACGGACGATTTAATGTGGATGTGTCAAGTTTATCGGCCAGTTAATATGATTATTCTAAACTGCTTATTGGTGCTCATTGAGTAAAAACCTATAAATGAATCATAATGCATGACATCAAACAGTTTTCGATAGATTGGATTACTTATATGCTTTTTGGTCTCTACTTCTGTCTCAAATTTTTTCAAAAAATAGATAATTGAGGTAACTTAACGTGGGCATTGGATTCATGTCATTCTGAGCTCTAAATCAGAAGTTACGAACAATTTAGTGCGTACATATCAAGTTTAGTGGCCAGTTAAAGTGATCATTCTATACAGATCATTGGTGCTCATTAAGTACATGCTTTTAAATTAAGCATAAAGCATGGCATCAAGCAGTTTGCATAGATTGGATTACTTGAACACTTTGTCGTCTCTAGTTTTTTGTCTCAAATTTTGTCAAAATATAGAAAATTGAGTTAATTTAACATGATATTGGACTCATGTCATTTTGAGATATAAATCAAAAGTTATTGATGATTTAGTGCGGACATGTCAAGTTGATCGGCCAGTTAATATGATTATTTTAAACTGATCATTGGTGTTCATTGAGTAAAGGATTATAAATGATGCATAATGCATGGCATCACGTAGTTTGAGATAAATTGGATTACTTGGATGCTTTTTCGTATCTAGTTTTGTCTCAAATTTTGTTAAACATATATAATTGAGCTAGCTTAACGTGGGCATTGGATTCGTGTCATTCCGAGCTCTAAATCAAAAGTTACGAACAATTTAGTACGGACATGTCAAGTTGATCGGCCAGTTAAAGTGATCATTCTAAACTGATCATTGGTGCTCATTAAGTACAGGCTTATAAATCAAGCATAATTCATGACATCAAGCAAATTGGATAAATTAGATTAGTTGGACACATTGTCGTCTCTATTTCTATCTCAAATTTTGTCAAAATATAGAAAATTTAGCTAGCGTAACGTGACAATGGATTCGTGTTATTTTAAGCTCTAAAGCAAAATTTATGAACGATTTAGTGCGGACATGTCAGGTTGATCGACCAGTTAATATGATAATTCTAAACTGATCATTGGTGTTCATTGAGTAAAGGCTTATAAATGAAGCATAATGCATGGCATCACGCTGTTTGAGATATATTGGATTACTTGGATGCTTTGTCGTATCTGTTCTATCTCAAACTTTGTCACAATATTTAAATTGAGCTAGCTTAACGTGGGCATTGGATTTGTGTCATTATGAGCTCTAAATCAAAAGTTACGGACGATTTAGTGTGGTAATGTCAAGTTGATCGGCCAGTTAAAGTGATCATTCTAAACTGATCATTGGTGCTCATTGAGTAAAAGCTTATAAATGAAGCATAATGCATGGCATCACACAGTTTTGGATAGATTGGATTACTTGGACAATTTGTCATATCTATTTCTGTCTCAAATTTTGTTACAATATAGAAAATTGACCAAGTTTAAAGTGGGCATTGGATTCATGTGTTTTTGAGCTCTATATCAAAGGTTATGTGCGATTTAGTGCGTACATGTCAAGTTGATTGGCCAGTTAAACTAATCATTCTAAACTGATCATTGGTGCTCATCAAGAAAAGGTTTATAAATGAAGCATAAAACGTGGCAGCATGCAATTCGGGATAAATTTTGTTACTTGGATGCTTTGTCATATCTAGTTCTGTCTCAAATTTTGTCACAATATAGAAAATTGAGCTAGCTTAACATGGATTCGTGTCATTCAGAGCTCTAAATCAAAAGTTATAGATCATTTAGTGCGGACATTTCATGTTGATCGGCCAGTTAAAGTGATCATTCTAAACTGATCATTGGTGCCCATTGAGTAAAGGCTTATCAAGAAAGCATAATGCTTCGCATCAAACAATTTTGAATAGATTGGATTACTTGGAGGGTTTGTCATATCTAATTCTGTCTCAAATTTTGTCATATCTAATTCTGTCTCAAATTTTGTCATAATACAGAAAATTGAGCTAGCTTAACATGGGCATTGGATTCGTGTCATTCAGAGCTCTAAATAAAATCTTAGAGATGATTTAGTACGGACATGTCAAGTTGATCGGCCAGGTAAAGTGATCATTCTAGACTGATCATTGGTGCTCATTAAGTAAAGGCTTATAAATGAAACATAATGCATAGCGTCAAGCAGTTTAGATAAATTGGATTACTTGGATGCTCTGTCGTCTCTGTTTCTGCTCCAAATTTTGTCAAAATATAGAAAATTGAGCTAGCTTAACGTGGGCATTGGATTCGTGTCATTTTGATCTCTAAATCAAAAGTTACAAATGATTTAGTGCGGACATTCCAAGTTGATCGGCTAGTTAAAGTGATCATTCTAAACTGATCATTGGTTCCCATTGAGTAAAGGCTTATCAAGGAAGCATAATGTATCGCTCACACAATTTTGAATAGATTGGATTACTTGGACGCTTTGTCATATCAAGTTTTGTCCCAAATTTTGTCAAAATATAGAAAATTGAGCTAGCTTAACATGGGCATTGGATTCGTGTCATTCAGAGCTCTATATAAAATCTTAGGGAAGATTTAGTACGGACATGTCAAGTTGATCAGCCAGTTAAAGTGATCATTCTAAATTGATCATTGGTGCTCATTAAGTAAAGGCTTATAAATGAAACATAATGCATAGTGTCAAGCAGTTTAGATAGATTGGATTACTTGGATGCTCTGTCGTCTCTATTCCTGTTTCAAATTTTGGCAAAATATAGAGAATTAAGCTATCTTAACATGGACATTGGATTCGTGTCATTCTGAGTTCTAAATCAAAAGTTACGGACGATTTAGTGCGGACATATCAAGTATATTGGCCAGTTAAAGTCGTCATTCTAATTTGATCACTGATGCTCATTGAGTAAAAGCTTATAAATGAATCATAATGTATGGCATCATATAGTTTGGGAAGGATTGGATTACTTGGGCGCTTTGTCGTAACAATTTCTATCTCAAATTTTGTAAAAATATAGAAATTGAGCTAGTTTATCGTGGGCATTGATTTCTTGTCATTCTTAGCTCTAAATCAAAATTTATGGACGATTTAGTGCAGATATGTTAAGTTGATCTGCTAGTTAAAGTGATAATTCTGAATGGATAATTGGTGCCCATTGAGTAAACTCTTATCAATGAAGCATAATGCATGGCATCACACAGTTTTGGATAGATTGGATAACTTGGACGCTTTGTCATATTTAGCTCTGTCTCAAATTTCATTTCAATATAATAATTTGAGCTAGCTTATTGTGGGCATTGGTTTCGTGTGTTTCTAAGCTCTAAACTGAAAGTTGCACAAGATTTAGTGCAGAATGTCAAGTTGATCGGCGAGTTAAAGTGATAATTCTAAACTGATCACTGGTACTCATTAAGTAAGGGCTTATAAATGAAGCATAATGCATGGCATCACACAGTTTTCGATAAATTGGATTACTTGGATGCTTTATCGTATCATTTCCGTCTCAAATTTTGTTACAATATAAAAATTGAGCTAGCTTAACATGGACATTGGATTCGTGACATTCTGAGCGCTAAATCAAAATTTACAGACGATTTAGACCTAAAATGTCAAGTTGATCGGCCAGTTAAAGTGATCATTCTAAACAGATAATTGGTGCTCATTAAGTAAATGCATATAAATGAAGCATAATGCATGACATCAAGCAGTTTGGATGGATTGGATTACTTGGATGCTTTGTCGTCTCGATTTCCTTCTCAAATTTTATTAAAATATAGAAAATTGAGCTAGCTTAACGTGGGCATTGGATTCGTGTCATTTTGAGTTCTAAATCAAAAGCTACAGACGATTTAGTGGGGCATTTCAAATTTATCGGCCAGTTAAAGTGATGATTCTAAACTGATCATTGGTGTTTATTGAGTAAAAGCTTATAAATGAAGCATAATGCATGGTATCACACATTTTTGGATAGATTGGAAAACTTGGACGCTTTGTCATATCTAGCTCTGTCTCAAATTTCATTACAATACTAAAAATTGAGCTAGCTTATTGTGGGCAATTGTTTCGTGTGTTTCTGAACTCTAAATTGAAATTTGCACAAGAGTTAGTGCAGACATGTCAAGTTGATAGGCGAGTTAAAGTGATAATTCTAAACTGATCACTGGTACTCATTAAGTAAAGGCTTATAAATGAAGCATAATGCATGGCATCACACAGTTTTCGATAAATTGGATTACTTGAACGCTTTATCGTATCATTTCCGTCTCAAATTTTGTAACAATATAAAAATTGAGCTAGCTTAACGTGGACATTGGATTCGTGTCATTCTGAGGGCTAAATCAAAATTTACAGATGATTTAGACCAGACATGTCAAGATGATCGGCCAGTTAAAGTGATCATTCTAAACAGATTATTGGTGGTCAATAAGTAAATGCTTATAAATGAAGCATAATGCATGACATCAAGCAGTTTGGATGGATTGGATTACTTGGACGCTTTGTCATCTCTATTTCCTTCTCAAATTTTATTAAAATGTAGAAAATTGAGCTAGCTTAACGTGGGCATTGGATTCGTGTCATTATGAGTTTTAAATCAAAAGTTACAGAAGATGTAGTGGGGACATTTCAAGTTTATCGGCAAGTTAAAGTGATGATTCTAAACTGATCATTGGTGCTTATTGAGTAAAATCTTATAAATGAAGCATAATGCATGGTATCACTGGATAGATTGGATTACTTGGACGATTTGTCATATCTATTTCTATCTCAAATTTTGTTACAATATAGAAAATTGACCAAGTTTAAAGTGGGCATTGGATTCATGTGTTTTTGAGCTCTAAATCAAAGGTTATGTGGGATTTAGTGCATACATGTCAAGTTGATCGGCCAGTTAAACTAGTCATTCTAAACTGATCATTGGTGCTCATCAAGAAAAGGTTTATAAATGAAGCATAAAACGTGGCAGCATGCAATTCGGGATAGATTTTGTTACTTGGATGATTTGTGATATCTAGTTCTGTCTCAAATTTTGTCACAATATAGAAAATTGAGCTAGCTTAACATGGATTCGTGTCATTCAGAGCTCTAAATCAAAAGTTATAGATCATTTAGTGCGGACATTTCATGTTGATCGGCCAGTTAAAGTGATCATTCTAAACTGATCATTGGTGCCCATTGAGTAAAGGCTTATCAAGAAAGCATAATGCTTCGCATCAAACAATTTTGAATAGATTGGATTAGTTGGAGGCTTTGTCATATCTAATTCTGTCTCAAATTTTGTAATAATATAGAAAATTGAGCTAGCTTAACATGGGCATTGGATTCGTGTCATTCAGAGCTCTAAATAAAATCTTAGGGACGATTTAGTACGGACATGTCAAGTTGATCGGCCAGTTAAAGTGATCATTCTAGACTGATCATTGGTGCTCATTAAGTAAAGGCTTATAAATGAAACATAATGCATAGCGTCAAGCAGTTTAGATAAATTGGATTACTTGGATGCTCCGTCGTCTCTGTTTCTGCTCCAAATTTTGTCAAAATATAGAAAATTGAGCTAGCTTAACGTGGGCATTGGATTCGTGTCATTTTGATCTCTAAATCAAAAGTTACAGATGATTTAGTGTGGACATTCCTAGTTGATTGGCTAGTTAAAGTGATCATTCTAAACTGATCATTGGTTCCCATTGAGTAAAGGCTTATCAAGGAAGCATAATGTATCGCTCACACAATTTTGAATAGATTGGATTACTTGGACGCTTTGTCATATCAAGTTTTGTCCCAAATTTTGTCAAAATATAGAAAATTGAGCTAGCTTAACATGGGCATTGGATTCGTGTCATTCAGAACTCTATATAAAATCTTAGGGAAGATTTAGTACGGACATGTCAAGTTGATCGGCCAGTTAAAGTGATCATTCTAAATTGATCATTGGTGCTCATTAAGTAAAGGCTTATAAATGAAACATAATGCATAGTGTCAAGCAGTTTAGATAGATTGGATTACTTGGACGCTCTGTCGTCTCTATTCCTGTTTCAAAATTTGGCAAAATATAGAGAATTAAGCTATCTTAACATGGACATTGGATTCGTGTCATTCTGAGTTCTAAATCAAAAGTTACGGACGATTTAGTGCGGACATATCAAGTATATTGGCCAGTTAAAGTCGTCATTCTAATTTGATCACTGATGCTCATTGAGTAAAAGCTTATAAATGAATCATAATGTATGGCATCATATAGTTTGGGAAGGATTGGATTACTTGGGCGCTTTGTCGTAACAATTTCTATCTCAAATTTTGTAAAAATATAGAAAATTGAGCTAGTTTATCGTGGGCATTGGTTTCTTGTCATTCTTAGCTCTAAATCAAAATTTATGGACGATTTAGTGCGGATATGTTAAGTTGATCTGCTAGTTAAAGTGATAATTCTAAATGGATAATTGGTGCCCATTGAGTAAACTCTTATCAATGAAGCACAATGCATGACATCACACAGTTTTGGATAGATGGGATAACTTCGACGCTTTGTCATATCTAGCTCTGTCTCAAATTTTATTTCAATATAAAAATTTGAGCTAGCTTATTGTGGGCATTAGTTTCGCGTTTTTCTAAGCTCTAAATTGAAAGTTGCACAAGATTTAGTGCAGACATGTCAAGTTGATCGGCGAGTTAAGGTGATAATTCTAAACTGATCACTGGTACTCATTAAGTAAAGGCTTATAAATGAAGCATAATGCATGGCATCACACAGTTTTCGATAAATTGGATTACTTGGACGCTTTATCGTATCATTTCCGTCTCAAATTTTGTTACAATATAAAAATTGAGCTAGCTTAACGTGGACATTGGATTCGTGACATTCTGAGCGCTAAATCAAAATTTACAGACGATTTAGACCTAAAATGTCTAGTTGATCGGCCAGTTAAAGTGATCATTCTAAACAGATAATTGGTGCTCATTAAGTAAATGCATAGAAATGAAGCATAATGCATGACATCAAGCAGTTTGGATGGATTGGATTACTTGGATGCTTTGTCGTCTCTATTTCCTTCTCAAATTTTATTAAAATATAGAAAATCGAGCTAGCTTAACGTGGGCATTGGATTCGTGTCATTTTGAGTTCTAAATTAGCTACAGACGATTTAGTGGGGACATTTCAAGTTTATCGGCCAGTTAAAGTGATGATTCTAAACTGATCACTGGTGCTTATTGAGTAACAGCTTATAAATGAACCATAATGCATGGTATCACACATTTTTGGATAGATTGGAAAACTTGGACGCTTTGTCATATCTAGCTCTGTCTCAAATTTCATTACAATATAAAAAATTGAGCTAGCTTGTTGTGGGCATTGGTTTCGTGTGTTTCTGAACTATAAATTGAAAGTTGCACAAGATTTAGTGCAGACATGTCAAGTCGATCGGCGAGTTAAAGTGATAATTCTAAACTGATCACTGGTACTCATTAAGTAAAGGCTTATAAATGAAGCATAATGCATGGCATCACACAGTTTTCGATAAATTGGATTACTTGGACGCTTTATCGTATCATTTCCTTCTCAAATTTTGTTACAATATAAAAATTGAGCTAGCTTAACGTGGACATTGGATTCGTGTCATTCTGAGGGCTAAATCAAAATTTACGGACGATTTAGACCAGACATGTCAAGTTGATCGGCCAGTTAAAGTGATCATTCTAAACAGATTATTTGGTGTCATTAAGTAAATGCTTATAAATGAAGCATAATGCATGACATCAAGAAGTTTGGATGGATTGGATTACTTGGATTACTTGGATGGATTGGATTACTTGGATGCTTCTCAAATTTTATTAAAATGTAGAAAATTGAGCTAGCTTAACATGGGCATTGGATTCGTGTCATTATGAGTTTTAAATCAAAAGTTACAGAAGATGTAGTGGGTACATTTCAAGTTTATCGGCAAGTTAAAGTGATGATTCTAAACTGATCATTGGTGCTTATTGAGTAAAATCTTATAAATGAAGCATAATGCATGGTATCACACAGTTTTGGATAGATTGTATTACTTGGACGCTTTGTCATATCTATTTTTGTCTCAAATTTTGTTACAATATAGAAAATTGACCAAGCTTAAAGTGGGAATTGGATTCATGTGTTTCTGAGCTCTAAATCAAAAGTTATGGACGATTTAGTGCATACATGTCAAGTTGAACGGCTTGTTAAAGTGGTCATTCTAAACTGATCATTGGTGCTCATTAAGTAAAGGCTTATAAATGAAGCATAAAGCATGGCATCACGCAATTTGGGATAGATTGGTTGAGTTGGACACTTTGTCATCTCTATTTCTGTTCCAAATTTTGTCCAAATATATACAAATTGAGCTAAATTAACGTGGGCGTTGGATTGGTGTCATTCTGATCTCTAAATCAAACGTTACATATGATTTAGTGCGGGCATGTCAAGTTGATCGGCCAGTTAAAGTGATCATTCTAAGCTGATCATTGGTGCCCATTGAGTAAAGGCTTATCAAGGAAGCATAATGCATTGCATCTCACAATTTTGGATAGATTGGAGTACTTGGACGCTTTGTGATATCTAGTTCGGTCTCAAATTTTGTCACAATATAGAAAATTGAGCTAGATTAACGTAGGAATTGGATTGGATTCATTCAGAGCTCTAAATAAAAAGTTAGGGATGATTTAGTACGAACATGCCAAGTTGATCGGCCAGTTAAAGTGATCATTCTAAACTTATCATTGGTGCTCATTAAGTAAAGGGTTATAAATGAAGCATAATGCATGACTTCAATCAGTTTGGATGGATTAGATTACTTGGACACTATGTCGTCTCTATTTTTGTCTCAAAATTTGTCAAAATATAGAAAATTAAGTTAGCTTAACGTGGGCATTGGATTTGTATCATTCTCAGCTCTAAATCAAAAGGTATGAACGATTTAGTGCGGTCATGTCAAGTTTATCAGCCAGTTAAAGTGATCATTCTAAACAGGTCATTGGTGCTCATTGAGTAAAGACTTATAAATGAAGCATAATGCATGGCATCACACAGTTTTTGATATATTGGATTACTTGGACGCTTTGTCATATCTATTTCTGTCAAATTTTGTTACAATATATAAAGTTGACCTAGCTTAAAGTGGGCATTGGATTCCTCTGTTTCTGAGCTCTAAATCAAAACTTATGTATGATTTAGTGCAGACATGTCAACTTGATCGGCCAGTGAAAGTGATCATTCTAAACTGGTCATTGGTGCTCATTAAGTATAATGCATGGCATCAAACAGTTTGGATAGATTAGATTGCTTGGTTGATTTGTCGTCTCTATTTCAGTCTCAAATTTTGAAAAAATATAGCAAATTGAGCTAGCTTAACGTTGGCATTGGATTCATGTCATTATGAGCTCTAAATCAAAAGTTACGGACGTTTAGGGCAGACATATCAAGTTGATCGGCCAGTTAAAGTCATCATTCTAATTTGACCATTGATGCTCATTGAGTAAATGCTTATAAATGAAGCATAATGTATGGCATCACTTAGTTTGGGATAGATTGGATTACTTAGGTGCTTTGTCGTATCGATTTTAGTCTCAAATTTTGTAAAAATATAGAAAATTGAGCTAGTTTAATGTGGCCATTGGATTCGTGTCATTCTTAGCTCTAAATCAAAACTTAGGGACGATTTAGTGCGGACATCTTAAGTTGATCTGCCAGTTAAAGGGATAATTCTAAATGGATAATTGGTGCCCCATGAGTAAAGGCTTATCAATGAAGCATAATGCATGGCATCATAAAGTTTTGGATAGATCTGATTACTTGGACACTTTGTCGTATCTAGCTCTCTCACAAGTTTTAATACAATATAGAAAATTTAGCTAGCTGATTGTGGGCATTGGATTCGTGTGTTTATGAGCTCTAAATTGAAAGTTACACAAGATTTAGTGCAAACATCTCAAGTTGATCGGCGAATTAAAGTGAGGATTCTAAATTGATCATTGCTGCTTACTAAGTAAAGGCTTATAAATGAAGCATAATGAATGGCGTCACACAGTTTTCGATAGATTGGATTACTTGGATGCTTTGTCGTATCATTTTTGTCTCAAATTTTGTTACAATATAAAAACTTGAGCTAGCTTAACGTGGGCATTAGATTGGTGTGCGCTAAATCAAAATTTTCGGACGATTTTGAGCAGACATGTCAAGTTGATCGGCCATTTAAAATGATCATTCTAAACAGATCATTGGTGCTCGTTAGGTAAAGGCTTATAAATGAAGCATAATGCATGACATGAAGCAGTTTGGATGGATTGGATTACTTGGATGCTTTGTCGTCTATATTTCCTTCTCAAGTTTTATCAAAATATAAAAATTTGAGCTAGCTTAACGTGGGCAATTGATTCGTGTCATTCTGAGCTCTAAATCAAAAGTTACAAAAGATTTAGTGGGGACATGTCAAATTTATCGGCCAGTTAAAGTGATCGTTCTAAAATGATCATTGGTGCTCATTGAGTAAAGGCTTATGAATGAAGCATAATGCATGGCAGGACACAGTTTTGGATAGATTGGATTACTTGGACACTCTGTCATGTATATTTCTGTCTCAAATCTTTGTACAATATACAAAATTGAGCTAGCTTAACGTGGGCATTGGATTCGTGTCATTCTGAGCTCTAAATCAAAAGTTATGGAAGATTAAGTGCGGACATGTCAAGTTGATCGGCCAGTTAAAGTGATCATTCTAAACTGATCATTGGTGCCCATTGAGAAAAGGCTTATCAAGGAATTATAATGCATCGCATCACACAATTTTGGATAGACTGGATTACTTGAATGCTTTGTCATATCTAGTTTTGTCTCTAATTTTGTCACAATATAGAAAATTGAGCTAGCTTAACATGGACATTGGATTTGATTCATTCAGAGCTCTAAATAAAAAGTTAGGGACGATTTAGTACGAACATGTCAAGTTGATCGGCCAGTTAAAGTGATCATTCTAAAATGATCAATGATGATCATTAAGTAAAGGGTTATAAATGAAGCATAATGCATGACATCAAGCAGTTTGGATGGATTAGATTACTTGGATGTTTTGTCGTCTCTATTTCTGTCTCAAATTTTGTCAAAAAATAGAAAATTGATCTAGCTTAATGTGGGCATTGGATTCCTGTCATTCGGAGCTCTAAATCAAAAGTTATAGACGATTTAGTGCCGTCATGTCAAGTTTATCGGCCAGTTAAAGTGATCATTCTAAACTGATCATTGCTGCTTATTGAGTAAACGCTTATAAATGAAGCATAATGCATGGCATCACACAGTTTTGGATAGATTTGATATCTTGGACGGTTTATCATATCTATTTCTGTCTCAAATTTTGTTGCATTATAGAAAATTGACCTAACTTAAAATGGGCATTGGATTCCTGTGTTTCTGAACTCTAAATCAAAACTTACGGACAATTTAGTGAAGACATGTCAAGTTGATCGGCCAGTTAAAGTGATAATTCTAAGCTAATCATTGGTGCTCATTAAGTAAAGGCTTATAAATGAAGCACAAAGCATGGCAGTACGCAATTTGGGATATATTGGATTACTTAGACGTTTTTTCGTCTCTATTTCTGCTCTAAATTTTTTCAAACTATAGAAAACTGAGCTAGCTTAACGCGGGCATTGGATTCATGTCATTCTGATCTCTTAACCAAAAGTTCCAAATAATTTAGTGCGGACATGTCAAGTTTACCGGCGAGTTAAAGTGATCATTCAAAACTGACGATTGGTGCCCATTGATTAAAAGCTTATCAATGAAGCATAATGCATGGAATAATACAACTTTGGATAGATTGGATTACTTGTACGCTTTGACATATCTAGTTCAGTCTCAAATTTTATCACAATATCGAAAATTGAGTTGGCATAACAAGGTTATTGGATTCGTGTTATTCAGAGCTCTAAATAAAATGTTAGGGACGATTTAGTACGGACATGTCAAGTTGATTGGCCAGTTAAACTGATCATTCTAAACATATCATTGGTGCTCATTAAGAAATGGCTTATAAATGAAGCATAATGCATAGCGTCAAGCAGTTTAGATAGATTGGATTACTTGGACGCTTTCTCGAATCATTTCTGTCTCAAATTTTGTTACAATATAGAAAATTGAGCTAGCTTAACGTAGGCATTGGATTTGTGTCATTCTAGGAGATAAATCAAAATTTACGGACGATTTAGAGCGAACATGTCAAGTTGACGGCCAGTTAAAGTGATCATTCTAAACTGATCATTGGTGCTCATTGAGTAAAGGCTTATAAACGAATCATAAAGCATGGCGTCACACAATTTGGATAGATTGGATTACTTGGACACATTGTCGTATCTAGTTCTGTCTCAAATTTTGTCACAATATTGAAAATGGAAATAGTTTAATATGGGCATTGGATTCATATAATTCGGAGATATAAATCAAAAGTTATGTACGATTTATTGCACACATGACAAGTTGATCCCGTAGTTAAAATGATCATTTTAAACTGATTATTGGTGCTCATTGAATAAAAGCTTATAAATGAAAAATAATGCATGGCATCACGAACTTTAGGATTGATCACTTAGGCGCTTTGTCATATCTATTTCTGTCTTAAATTTTTTCACAATTTAGAAATTGAGCTAGCTTAACGTGGGGATTGGATTCGTACCATTCGGAGATCTAAATAGAATGTTATGGACTATTTAGTGAGGATATGTCAAATTGATAGGCTAGTTAAAGTGATCATTCTAAACTGATCATTGGTGCTCATTGATTAAAGGCTTATAAATGAAGCATAATGCATGGCATCACACATTTTTGGATATAATGAATTCCTTAGACGCTTTGTCATATCTAGTTTTGTTTCAAATTCTGTCACAATATAAAAAATTGAGCTAACTTAATGTGGGCATTGGATTTTGTGTCATTCAGAGCTCTAAATAAAAAAGTTAGGGATGGTTTAGTATGGACATATCAAGCTGATCGGCTAGTTAAAGTGATCATTCTAAACTGATCATTTGTGCTCATTAACTAATGGCTTATAAATGAAGCATAATGGATGGCATCAAACAATTTGGATAGATTGGATTACTTGGATGCTCGGTCATCTCTATTTCTTTCTCAAATTTTGTCAATATATAGAGAATTTAGCTAGCTTAACGTGGGCATTTGATTCATATCATTCTGAGCTATAAATCAAAAGTAACAGACAATTTAGTGCGGATATGTCAAGTTGATCGGCTAGTTAAAGTCATCATTCTAAACTGATCATTGCTGCTCATTGAGTATAGGGTTATAAACGAAGCATAATGCAAGGCATCACGCAGTTTGGGATAGATTAAATTACTTGGACGCTTTGTCGTATCATTTTTGTCTCAAATTTTGTTGTAATATTGAAAATTGAGCCAGTTTAACGTGGGCATTGGATTCCTGTCATTTTGAGCTCTAAATCAAAAATTATAGACGATTTAGTGCGAACTTTTCAAGTTGATCGGCCTGTTGATGTGATTATTCTAATCTAATCATTGGTAGACATTAAGTAAAGGCTTATAAATAAAGCATAAAGCTTGGCATCATGCATTTTGGATAGATTGGATTACTTGGACGCTTTGTCGTATCTTGTTCTGTCTCAAATTTTGTCACAATATTGAAATTTTAAATAGCTTAATATGGACACTGGATACGTATAATTCTGAGCTATAAATCAAAAGTTATGGACGATTTAGTACACATATGTCAAGTCGACAAAGCGTCCAAGTAATCCAATCAATCCCAAACCATGTGACGCCATTCTTAGGCTTTATTTATAAGCCTTTACTTAATGAGCACAAATGATCATTTTAGAATGATAACTTTAACTGACCGATCAACTTGACATGTCTACAGTAAATCGTCCGTAACATTTGATTTAGAGTTCTGAAAGACACGAATCCAATGCCCAGGTTAAGCTAGCTCAATTTCTATATTGTGAAAAAATTTAAGACAAAAATAGATACGACAAAGCGCCCAAGTAATTCAATCCATCCTAAAGTGTATGATGCCATGCATTATTTTTCATTTATAAGCTTTTACTCAATGAGCACCGATGATCAGTTTAAAATGATCATTTTAACTGGCCGATCAAATTGTCATGTCTGCACTAAATCGTCCATAACTTTTGATTTATAGCTAAGAATTATATGAATCCAATGCCCATATTAAGCTATTTCAATTTTCAATATTTTGACAAAATTTGAGACATAACTAGATACGACAAAACGTCCAAGTAATCCAATCTATCCAAACTGCATGATGTCATGCTTTATGCTTCATTTATAAGACTTTACTTAATGAGCACCAATGATTAATTTAGAATAATCACTTTACCTATCAAATTAACTTGACATGTCCGCATTAAATCGTCTGTAATTTTTGATTTAAAGCTCATAATGACATGAATCCAATCTCCATGTTAAGATAGCTCAATTTCTATATTGTGACAAACATTGAGACATAATAGATACGACAAAGCATCCAAGTAATCTAATCCATCCCAAACTGCGCGATGGCATGCATTACTTTTCGTTTATAAGCTTTGAGCACCAATGATCAGTTTAGAATGATCATTTTAACTGGCCGATCAACTTGTCATGTTTGCACTTAATGGTCCATAACTTTTGATTTATAGTTCAGAATGACACGGATTCAATGCCCACATTAAGCTACTTCAATTTTCAATATTGTGACAAAAATTGAGGCAGAACTAGATACAACAAAGCGTCCAAGTAATCCAATCTATCCTGAACTGTGTGATGCCATATGCTTTATGCTTCATTTATAAGCCTTTACTCAATGAGCACCAATTATCAGTTTAGAATGATCACTTTAGTTAGCCGATCAACTTGACATGTCCTTAATAAATCATCCGTAACTTTTGATTTAGAGCTCAAAATGAAACGAATCCAATGCTCACGTTAAGCTAGCTCAATTTTCTATATTTTGACAAAATATGAGACAAATAGAGACAAAAAAGCGTCCAAGTAATCAAATCTATCTAAACTGCTTGATGTCATGCATTATGCTTCATTTACATGCCTATAATTAATGGGCACCAATGATCAATTTAGAATGATCAATTTAACAGGCCGATCAACTTGACATGTCCGCACTAAATCGTACGTAAATTTTTATTTAAAGCTCAGAATGACACGAATTCAATGCCGACATTAAGCTAGCTCAATTTTCTATATTTTGAAAACATTTGAGACAGAAAAAGAGACCACAAAGTATCCAAGTAATCCAATCTACCCCGAATCGCATGATTCCATGCTTTATGCTTCATTTATAAGACTTTACTCAATGAGCACCAATGATCAGTTTAGAATGATCACTTTAACTGGCCGATCAACTTGACATGTCCACTATAAATCGTCCGTAAATTTTTATTTAGCACTCAGAATGACACAAATCCAATGCCCATGTTAAGCTAGCTCAATTTTCTATATCTCGACAAATTTGAAACAAAAGTAGAGACGACAAAGCTTCCAAGTAATCCAATCTATCCAAGCTGCTTGGGGCCTTGCTTTATGCTTCATTTATGAGAATTTACTTAATGAGCACCAATAATCTGTATAGAATGATCACTTTAAGTGGCCACTCAACTTGACCTGTCCCCACTAAATCGTCCGTAACTTTTGATTGAAAGCTCATAATGACACGAATCCAATGCCAACGTTAGCCTAGCTAAATTTTCTATATTTTAACAAAATTTGAGACTGAAATAGATACGACAAAGCATCCAAGTAATCCAATCTATCGAAAAATATGTGATGCCATGCATTAAGCGTCATTTATAAGCCTTTAATCAATGAGCGCCAATGACTAGTTTAGAATAATCATATTAACTAGCCGATCAAGTTGACATGTCCGCATTAAATTGTCCGTAACTCTTCATTTTGAGCTCATAAAGACACAAATCCAATGCCCACGTTAAGCTAGATAAATTTTCTATATTTTGACAAAATTGGAGACAGAAGTAGAGATGACAAAGCGTCCAAGTAATCCAATCCATCCCAAACTGTGTGACACCATTCTTTAGGCTTCATTTATAAGCATTTACTTAATGAGCACCAATGATCAGTTTAGAATGATCACTTTAACTGCCTATAAACTTTTGATTTATAGTTCAGAATGACACGAAATCAATATCCACGTTAATCTAGCTCAATTCTCTATACTTTGAAATAATTCGAGATAGAAATAGAGACGACAACGCGTCCAAGTAATCCAATCTATCTCAAACTGCGTGATGCCATACTTTATGCTTCATTTATAAGCCTTTACTTAATGAGCACCAATGATCACTTTAAAAGGCAGATCAACTTGACATGTACGCACTAAATCATCTGTAACTTTCGATTTAGAGCTCAAAAACACACAAATCAAATGCCCACGTTAAGCTTGCTCAATTTTCTATATTGTAACAAAATTTGAGATAGAAATAGATATGACAAAGCGTCCAAGTAATTCAATCTATCCAAAACAAGTGTGATGCCATGCATTATGCTTCAGTTATAAGTCTTTATTCAATGAGCACCAATGATCAGTTTAGAATGATGACTTTAACTAGCCGATCAACTTGACATGTCTTACCTAAATCGTCCATAACATTTGATTTAGAGCTTGGAATGACACGAATGCATTTTCCACATTAATTTAGCTCAATTTCAATATTGTGACAAAATTTAAGACAGAAATAGATACGAAAAAGCGCCCAAGTAATCCAATCCATCATAAAGTGCGTGATGCCATGCATTATTTTTCATTTATAATCTTTTAATCAATGAGTTCCAATGATCAGTTTAGATTGATCATTTTAATTGTCCGATCAACTTGTCATGTCTGCACTAAATCATCCATAACTTTTGATTTATAGCTTAGAATTATACAAATCCAATGCCCATATTAAACTATTTCACTTTCCAATATTGTGACAAAAACTAAAACAGAACTAGATATGACAAAGTGTCAAAGTAATCCAATCTGAACAATGCCTTGCTTTATGGTTCATTTATTAGCGTTTATATATTGAGCACCAATGATCAGTTTAGAATAATCACTTTAACTGGCCGATCAACTTGATCTCTCCGCACTAAATCGTCCGTATCTTTTGATTTAGAGCTCAGATGACACAAATCCATTGCGCACGTTAAGCTAGCTCAATTTTCTATATTTCATCAAAATTTGAGATAGAAATGCTACGACAAAGCGTCCAAGTAATCCAATCTATCGAAAACTATGTGATGTCATGCATTATGCTTCATCTATAAGCCTTTACTCAATTAGCACCAATGATAAGTTTATAATGATCACTTTAACTGGCCAATCAACTTGACACATCCGCACTAAATCGTCCATAACTTTTGATTTAGAGCTCACAATGACACGAATCAATTGCCCATGTTAAGCTAGCTCAATTCTCTATAATTTGACAAAATTTGCGACAGAAATAGAGACAACAGTGCGTCCAAATTATCCAATCTATCCAAACTGCTTGATGCCATGCATTATGATTCAATTATAAGCATTTACTTAATGAGCACCAATGATCAGTTTAAAATGATCACTTTAACTAGCCGATCAACTTGAAATTTCCATACTAAATCGTCCCTAACTTTTTATTTAGAGCTCTGAATGACACGAATCCAATGCGCACATTAAGGTAGCTCAATTTTCTATATTGTGATAAAATTTGAGACAAAACTAGATATGACAAAGCGTCCAAGTAATCCAATCTATCCAAAACTGTGTGATGCCATGCAATATACTTCATTTATAATGCTTTACTCAAAGAGCACAATTGATCAGTTTAGAAAGATCACTTTAACTTGTCGACCAAATTGACATGTCTGCACTAAATCTCCCGTAACATTTGATATAGAGCTAGAAATGACACGAATTCAATGCCCACGTTAAACTAGCTCAATTTCTATATTGTGGCAAAATTTAAGATAAAAATAGATATGACAAAGCGCCCAAGTAATCCAATCAATCCTAAAGTGCGTGATGCCATGCATTATTTTTCATTTATAAGCTTATACTCAATGAGAACTAGTGATCATTATAGAATGATCATTTTAACTGTCGGATGAACTTGTCAGGTATGCACTAAATCGTCCACAACTTTTGATTTATTGCTAAGAATTATACGAATCCAATGCTCATATTAAGCTATTTCAATTTTCAATATTGTGAAAAAATTTGAGACAAAACTAGATACGGCATAACGTCTAAGTAATCCAATCTATCCAAACAGCATAATGCCATGCTTTATGCTTCATTTATAAGCCTTTACTTAATGAGCACCAATGATCAGTTTTGAATAAGCACTTTAACTGTGATCATTTTAGCTCCCCTATCAACTTGACATGTCTGCACTAAATCGTATGTAACTTTTGATTTAGAGCTCTGAATGACACGAATCCAATGCCCACATTAAGCTAGTTCAATTTTCTATATTGTAAAAAAATTTGAGACAGAAATGATATGACTAATCGTCCAAGTATTCCAAGCTATCAAAAACTGAATGATGACTTTAACTGGCCGATCAACTTGACATGTCCGCACTAAATTTTCTATATTTTGGCAAAATTTGAGACAGAAATAAACACGACAAAGAGTACAAGTAATCCAATCTATCCAAACTGTTTGAGACCATGCTTTATGCTTCATTTATAAGCCTTTACTTAATTAGCACCAATGATCTGTATAGAATGATCACTTTAACTGGCCACTTAACTTGATATGTTCGGAATAAATCGTTCGTAACTTTTGATTTAGAGCTCATAATGACACAAATCCAATGCCCATGTTAAGCTAGTTCAATTTTCAATGTTTTGACAAATTTGAGGCAGAAATAGAGACCACAAAGCGTCCAAGTAATCCAATCTATCAAAAACTGTTTGATGCCATGCATTATGCTTCATTTATAAAGTTTTACTCAATGAGCACCAATGATCAGTTTTGAATAATCATATTAATTGGGAGATCAATTTGACATGTCTGCAGTAAATTGTCCATACCACTTGTTTTGAGCTCATAATGATACAAATCGAATGCCCACGTTAAGCTAGATAAATTTTCTATATTTTGACAAAATTTGAGACAGAAGTAGAGACGACAAAGCGTCCAAGTAATCCAATCTATCCCAAACTGTGCGATGCCATTCTCTAGGCTTCATTTATGAGTCTTTACTTAATGAGCACCAATGATCACTTTAACTGGCCGATAAACTTGACATGTTCGCACTAAATTGTCTGTAACTTTTGATTTAGAGCTCAGAATGACGCGAATCCAGTGCCCACGTTAAGCTACCTCATTTTTCTATATTTTGACACAATTTGAGACAGAAATAGAGGCCACAAAGCGTCCAGGTAATCCAATCGATCCCTAACTTCGTGTTGCCATGCTTCATGCTTCATTTATAAGCCTTTACTTAATGAGCACAAATGATCAGTTTAGAATCATTACTTTAACTAGCGATCCACTTGACATATCCGCACAAAATTGTGTGTAACTTTCAATTTAGAGCTCAAAAATACATGAATCCAATGCCCATGTTAAGCTAGATCAAGTTTCTATATTGTAACAAAATTTGAGATAAAACAAGATACAACAAAGCGTCCAACCAATCTATCCAAAACTGTGTGATGCCATGCATTATGCTTCATTGATAAGCCTTTACTCAATGGGCACCAATTAACCATTTAGAATTATCACTTTAAGTAGCCGATCAACTTGACATGTACGCCCTAAAACGTCCGTAACTTTTGATTTAGAGCTAAGAATGACGCGAATTAAGTAAAGGCATTGGATTTGTGTCCTTATTAGCTCTAAATTAAAACTTACGGACGATTTAGTGTAGACATGTCAAGTTGATCGGCCAGTTAAAGTGATCATTCCAAACTGATCATTGGTGCTCATTGAGTAAAGGCTTATAAATATAGCATAATGCATGACATCACGCAGTTTGGGATAGACAAGATTACTTGGACGTTTTGTCATATCTAGTTCTGTCTCAAATTTTATCACAATATAGAAAATTGAACTAGTTTAATGTGGACAATTGATTGTTGTCATTCTGAGCTATAAATAAATTGTTATGGACGATTTAGTGCAGACATGTCAAGTTGATCGGCCAGTTAAAGTTATTATTCTAAACTGATCATTGGTGCTCATTAAGCAAAAGCTTATAAATGAAGCATAAAGCATGGCATCACACATTCTGGGATAGATTGGATTACTTTGACGCTTTGTCGTCTCTATTTCTGTTTCAAATTTTGTCAAAATATAGAAAATCAAAAGTTACGAACAATTTGTAAGCTAGCTTAATTTGGGCATTAGATTCGTGTCATTCTGAGCTATAAATCAAAAGTTACGAACGATTTAGTGAGGGCATTTCAAGTTAATCGGCCAGTTAAAATGGTCATTCTAAACTTATCATTGGTGCTCAACGAGTAAAGACTTATAAATGAAGCATAATGCATGGCATCACATAGTTTTGGATAGATTGGTTTACTTGGATGCTTTGTCCTATCGATTCAATCTCAAATTTTGTTTCAATATAGAAAATTGAGCTAGCTTAACGTGGGAATTGGATTCGTGTCATTATTAGCTCGAATCAAAAGTAATGGACGATTAAGTGCGGACATGTCAAGTTTATCGGCTAGTAAAAATGATCATTGTAAACTGATCATTGGTGCTCATTGAGTAAAGGCTTATAAATGAAGCATAAGGAATGGCATCACGCATTATGGGATAGATTGGATTACTTCGACGCTTTGTCGTATCTAGTTTTGTCTCATACTTTTGTCACAATATTGAAATTTGTACTAGGTTAATGTGCGCATTGGATTCGTGTCATTCAGAACAATAAATCAAAAGTTATGGACAATTTAGTGCGGACATTTCAAGTTGATCGGCCACTTAAAGTGATCATTCTAAACGTATCATTGGTTCTCACTGAGTAAAGGCTCATAAATGAAGCAAAATGCATGGCATAACGAAGTTTGGGATAGATTGGATTACTTGGATGCTTTGTCGTATCTAGTTCTAGTTCAAATTTTGACACAATATAGAAAATTGAGCTAGCCTAATGTGTGCATTGGATTTGTGTCATTCTAAGCTATACATCAAAAGTTATGGACAATTTAGTGCCGACATGACAAGTTGATCGTCCAGTTAAAATGATCATTCTAAACTGATCATTGCTGCTCATTGAGTAAAAGCCTACAAATGAAAAATAATGCACGGCATCACGAAGTATGGGATTGATTGGATTACTTGGACGCTTTGTTGTATCTATTTCTATCTCAATTTTTGTTACAATATAGAAAATTGAGCTACCATAACGTGGACACTAGATTCATGTCTTTCTGAGCTCTAAATCAAAAGTAACGAATGATTTAGTGTGGAAATGTCAAGTTGATCGGCCAGTTAAAGTGATCATTCTCTACTGATCATTACAAACTTATCACTGGTGCTCATTGAGTAACGGCTTATAAATGAAGCCTAAGGCATGGCATCATGCAGTTTTGGATATATTAGATTACTTGGACGCTTTGTCGTATCTAGTGATGTCTAAAATATTTTCACAATATAGAAAATTGAACTAGCTTAATGTGGGCATTGGATTCGTGTCATTCTGATCTATAAATCAAAATTTACGGACAATTTAATGCGGACATGCCAAGTTGATTGGCTTTTTAAAGTGATCATTCTAAACCGATCATTGCTGCTTATTGAGTAAAGGCTTATAAATGAAGCATAATGTATGGCATCACACATTTTGGGATAGATTGGTTTACATGGACACTTTGTCGTATGTAGTTCTATCTCAAATTTTGTCACTATATAGAATATTGAACTAGCTTAATGTGGGCATTGGATTCGTGTCATTCTGACCTATAAATCAAAAGTTACAGACGATTTAGTGTACACATATCAAGTTGATCGGCTAGTTAAAGTGATCATTCTAAACTGATTATTGGTGTGCATTGAGTAAAGGCTTATAATTGAAGCAAAATGCATGGCATCACACAATTGAAAATTGATCTAGCTTAATGTGGGTATTGGATTCGTGTCATTCTGAGTGCCGACATAACAAGGTTATGGACCATTTAGTGCCGACATAACAAGGTTATCAGCCAGTTAAAATGATCATTCTGAAATGATCATTGGTGCTCATTGAGTAAAAGCTTACAAATGAAAATAATGTGTGGCATCACGCAGTTTGGGATATACTGGATTACATATACGCTTTGTCGTATCTATTTCTATCTCCAATTTTGTTACAATATAGAAAATTGAGCTACCTTAACGTAAGCATTGAATTCATGTCTTTCGGAGCTCTAAATCAAACCTAACGAATGATTTAGTGTGAACATTTGAAGTTGATCGGCCAGTTAAAGAGATCATTCTAAAGTGATCATTCTAAAGTGATCATTCTAAACGGGTCATTGGTGCTCATTGAGTAAAGGCTTATAATTGAAGCATAATGCATGGCATCACGCAGCTTGGGATAGATTGGAATACTTGAATGCTTTGCGTATCTAGTTCGGTTTCAAATTTTGTCACAATATAGAAATTTGAACTAGCTTAATGTGCGCATTGGATTTGTGTGTTTATGAGCTCTAAATCGAAGAATATACACAATTTAGTGCATAAGTCAAGTTGATCCGCCAATTAAAGTGATCATTCTAAACTGAGCATTGGTGCTCATTAAGTAAAGCCTTATAAATAAAGCATAAAGCATGGCATCAAGTAGTTGAGATAGATTGGATCACTTGGACGCTTTGTCGTCTCTATTTCTGTCTCAAATTTTATCCAAATATTGAAAATTGAGCTCATTTAACATGGGCATTGGATTCATGTCATTCTGAGCTCTAAATCAAAAGTTACAGACGATTTAGGGTGCACATGTCAAGTTGATCGACCAGTTAATATAATTATTCTAAATAGATCATTGGTGCTCATTGAATAAAGGCATATAAATGAAGCATATTGCATGGCATCACGCACTTTAGGATAGATTGGATTAGTTGGATGCTTTGTCAAATCTAGTTCTGTCTCAAATTTTGTCACAATAAAGAAACTTGAGCTAGCTTAATGAGGGCATTGGATTCGTGTCATTCTGAGCTCTAAATAAAAAATTACGAATGATTTAGTGCGGACATGTCAAGATGATCGGCCAGTTAAAGTGAACATTATAAACTGATCATTCGTGCTCATTAAGTAAAGGATTATAAATGAAGTATAATGCATGACATCACACAGTTTTGAATAGATTAGATTACTTGGACACTTTGTCGTATCTATTTTTGTATCAAGTTTTGTTTCGATATAGAAAAATGAGCAAGCTTAACGTGGGCATTGGATTTGTGTCATTCTGAGCTCCAAATCAAAAGTTATGGACGATTTAGTGTAGACATGTCAGGTTGAGTGGCCAGTTAAAGTGATCATTCTAAACAGATCATTGTTGATCATTAAGTAAAGGCTTATAAATGAAGCATAATGCAAGGCATTAAGTAGTTTTGATAGATTGGATTGCTTGGAAACTTTGTCGTCTTTATTTCTGTTTCAAATATTGTCAAAATATAGAAACTTGAGCTTGCTTAACCAGGGCATTGGATTCGTGTCATTCGGAGCTCTAAATTAAAAGTTACAGACGATTTATTGTGGATACATCAAGTTAATTAGCATGTTAATATGCTTATGTTAAACTGATCATTGGTGCTCATTGAGTAAAGGCTTATAAAAGAAGCATAATGCATGGCATAACACAATTTGGGATAAATTGGATGACTTCGATGCTTTTTTGATCTAGTTTTGTCTCAAATTTTGTCACAATATTGAAAATTGAAGTAGCTTAATGTGAGCGTCGGATTCGTGTCATTTTGAGATACAAATAAAAATTTATGGACGATGTAGTGTAGACATATCAAATTGATCGGCTAGTTAAAATGATCATTCAGAACTGATTATTGGTGCTCATTGAGTAAATGCTTATAAATGAAGAATAATGGATGGCATAACGCAGTTTGGGATGGGCAGGATTACTTGAATGGCATTGCCGTATCTATTTATTTTTCAAATTTTGTTAAAATATAGAAAATTGAGCTAGCTTAACGTGTGCTTCGGATTCGTGTCATTCAGAGCTTTAAATCAAAAGTTACGGACAATTTAGTGAGGAAATGTCAAGTTGATCGGCTAGTTAAAGTGATCATTCTAAACTGATCATTGGTGCTCATTGAGTAAAAGCTTATAAATACAGCATAATGCATGGAATCATGTAGTTTGGGATAGACTGGATTACTTGGACGTTTGTCGTATCTAGTTCTGTCTCAAATTTTGTCACAATATAGAAATTTGAACTAGTTTAATGTGGGCAATTGATTGTTGTCATCCTGAGCTAAAACTCAAAGGTTATGGACGATATATTGCAGCCATGTCAAGGTGATCGGCCAGTTAAAATGATCATTGTAAACAAATCGTTGGTGCTCATTGAGGAAAGGCTTATAAATGAAGCATAATGAATGGCGTCACACTGTTTTGGATAGATTGGATTACTTGGACGCTTTGTCATATCTATTTCTATCTCAAGTTTTGTTACAGTATAGAAAATTGAGCTAGCTTAACGTGGGCAATGAATTTATGTCATTCCGAGCTCCAAATCAAAAATTACGGACGATTTAGTCAGACATGACAAGTTGTTCGGCCAGTTAAAGTGATCATTCTAAAGTGATCATTGGTGCTCATTGAGTAAAGGCTTATAAATGGAGCATAATGCATGGCATCACACAGTTTTGGATAGATTGGACTACTTGGACGCTTTTTCATATATGTCTATCTCAAATTTTCTCACAATATAGAAAATTGAGGTAGCTTATAGTGGGCACTGGATTCGTGTCATTCTGAGCATTAAATCAAAAGTAATGGATGATAAAGTGCAAACATATCAAGTTGATCGGCTTGTTAAAGTGATCATTGTAAACAGATCATTGGTGCTCATTGAGTAAAGGTTTCTAAATGAAAAATAATGTTGGCATCACACAGTTTGGGATGGATTTGATTACATGGACGCTATGTCGTATCTATTTCTGTCTCAAATTTTGTTACAATATAGAATTTGAGCTAGCTTAACGTGGGAATTGGATTTGTGTCATTCTAAGCTTCAAATCAAATGTTACGGTTAACTTAGTACGGACATGTCAAGTTGAGTGGCCACTTAAAGTGATAATTCCTAACTGATCTTTGGTGCTCATTAAGTAAAGGCTTATAAATTAAGCATAACGCATGGCATCACACAGTTTTGGATATATTGGATTACTTGGACGCTTTTTTCGTATCTATTTCTATCGCAAGCTTTGAAACAGTATAGAAAATTTAGCTTGCTTAACGTGGGAATTGGATTTGTGTCATTCTGAGCTCCAAATCAAAAATTACGGACGATTTAGTGAGAACATGTCAAGTTGAGTGGCCAGTTAAAGTGATCATTCTAAATAGATCATTGTTGCTCATTAAGTAAAGGCTCATAAATGAAGCATACAGGATGGCATCAAGTAGTTTGGTAGATTGAATTACTTGTACACTTGGTCGTCTCTAATTCTCTCTCAAATTTAGTCACAATATAGAAAATTGGATTCGTGTCATTCGAAGGTCTAAATCAAAATTTACGGAGGACTTAGTGCGGACATGTCAAGTTGATCGGCCAGTTAAAGTGATCATTCTAAACTGATCATTGGTCCTCATTGGGTAAAGGCTTATAAATGAAACATAATGCATGGTATCACGCTCTTTGGGATAGATTGGATTACTTGGACGCTTTGCCGTATCTTGTTCGGTCTCTAATTTTGTCACAATATAGAAAATTGAACTAGCTTAATGTGGGCAATTGATTGTTGTCATTCTAAGCTATAAATCAAATGTTATGGACGACGCATTGCAAACATGTCAAGGTGTTCGGCCAGTTAAAATGATCATTCTAAACTGATCGTTGTTGCTCATTGAAGCTTATAAATGAAGAATAATGCATGGCATCACACAGTTTGGGATGGAATGGATTACTTGGACGCTTGTCGTATCTATTTCTATCTAAAATTTTGTCACAATATAGAAAATTGAGCTAGCTTAAGTGGGCATTGGATTTATGTCATTCTCAGCTCCAAATCAAAAGTTACGGACAATTTAGCGTAGACATGTCAAGTTGAGTTGCCAATTAAAATGATCATTCTAAACAGATCATTGTTGCTCATTAAGTAAAAGCTTATAAATGAAGCATAATGCATGGCATTAAGTAGTTTTGATAGATTGGATTACTTGGACGCTTTGTCCTCTTTATTTCTGTCTCAAATTTTGTCAAAATATAGAAATTTGGGCTTTCTTAACGAGGGCATTGCATTCGTGTCATTCGGAGCTCTAAATTAAAAGTTACATACGATTTAGTGTGGACACGTCAAGTTAATCGGCATGTTAATATGCTTATGTTAAACTAACCATTGATGCTCAGTGAGTAAAGGCTTATAAATGAAGCATAATGCATGGCATCACACAATTTGGGATAAATTGGATTACTTGGAAGCTTTTTTGGATCTAGTTTTGTCTCAAATTTTGTCACAATATAGAAAATTGAAGTAGCTTAATGTGGGCGTCGGATTCGTGTCTTTCTGAGCTACAAATCAAAATTTATGTACGATTTAGTGTACACATATCAAATTGATCGGCTTGTTAAAGTGATCATTCTAAACTGATCATTGGTGTTCTTTTAGTAAAGGCTTATATATAATGAAGCATAAGGTATGGCATCACGCAGTTTGGGATAGATTGGATTACTTCGACGCTTTATCGTATGTAGTTCTGTATCAAATTTTTTTGACAATATTGAAAGTTCAACTAGCTTAATGTGGGCATTGGATTCATGTCATTCTGACATCTGAATCAAAAGTTACGGATGATTTAGTGAGGACATGTCAAGTTGATCAGCCAGTTAAAGTGATCATTCTAAACTTATTATTGGTTCTCATTGAGTAAAAGCTTATAAATGAAGCATAATGCATGGCATCACACAGTTTTGGATAGATTGGATTACTTCAACACTTTTTCATGTCTATTTGTGTCTCAATTTTTGTTACAATATAGAAAATTGAGCTACCTTAATGAGGGCATTGGATTTGTGTGTTTATGAGCTCTAAATCGAAAAATATACATAATTTAGTGCATAAGTCAAGTTGATCCACCAGTTAAAGTGATCATTCTAAACTGATAATGGTGCTCATTAATTAAATCCTTATAAATAAAGCATAAATCATGGCATCAAGTAGTTGGGATAAATTGGATTACTTGGACACTTTGTCGTCTCTATTTCTGTCTCAAATTTTGTCCAAATATAGAAAATTGAGATCGGTTAACGTGGGCATTGGATTCATGTCATTCTGAGCTCTAAATCAAAAGTTACGGACGATTTAGGGTGCACATGTCAAGTTGATCGACCAGTTAATATATTTATTCTAAATAGATCATTGGTGCTCATTGAATAAAAGCTTATAAATGAAGCATAATGCATGGCATCACGCAGTTTAGGATAGATTGGATTAGTTGGATGCTTTGTCGAATGTAGTTCTGTCTCAAATTTTGTCACAATAAAGAAACTTGAGCTAGCTTAATGTGGGCTTTGGATTCGTGTCATTCTGAGCTCTAAATCAAAAGTTACGAATGATTTAGTGCAGACATGTCAAGATGATCGGCCAGTTAAAGTGAACATTTTAAACTGATCATTCGTGCTCATTAAGTAAAGGCTTATAAATGAAGTATAATGCATGACATCACACAGTTTTGGATGATTAGATTACTTGGACGCTTTGTCGTATCTATTTTTGTATCATGTTTTGTTTCAATATAGAAAACTGAGCAAGCTTAACGTGTGCATTGGATTTGTGTCATTCTGAGCTCCAAATCAAAACTTACAGAAGATTTAGTGTAGAGATGTCAAGTTGAGTGGCCAGTTAAAGTGATCACTCTAAACAGATCATTGTTGCTCATTAAGTAAAGGCTTATAAATGAAGCATAATGCATGGCATTAAGTAGTTTTGATAGATTGGATTGCTTGGATGTTTTGTCATCTTTATTTCTGTCTCAAATATTATCAAAATATAGAAATTTGGGCTTGCTTAACGAGGGCATTGGATTCGTGTCATTCGGAGCTCTAAATTAAAAGTTATAGAAGATTTATTGAGGATACATCAAGTTACTCAGCATGTTAATATGCTTATGTTAAACCGATCATTGGTGATCATTGAGTAAAGGCTTATAAATGAAGCATAATGCATGGCATAACACAATTTGGGATAAATTGGATGACTTGGACGCTTTTTGGATCTAGTTTTGTCTCAAATTTTGTCACAATATAGAAAATTGAAGTAGCTTAATGTGAGTGTCGGATTCGTGTCATTTTGAGCTACAAATCAAAATTTATGGACGATATAGTGTAGACATATCAAATTGATCGGGTAGTTAAAAAGATAATTCTGAACTGATTATTGGTGCTCATTGAGTAAATGCTTATAAATGAAGAATAATGGATGGCATAACGCAGTTTGGGATGGACTGGATTACTTGAACACTTTGCCGTATCTATTTATTTTCAAATTTTGTTAAAATTTAGAAAATTGAGCTAGCTAAACGTGTGCTTCGAATTCGTGTCATTCAGAGCTCTAAATCAAAAGTTACGGACGATTTAATGAGGACATGTCAAGTTGATCAGCCAGTTAAAGTGATCATTCTAAACTGATCATTGGTGCTCATTGAGTAAAGGCTTATATATGAAGCATAAGGCATGGCATCAGGTAGTTTGGGATAGACTGGATTACTTGGAAGTTTGTCGTATCTAGTTCTGTCTCAAATTTTGTCACAATATAGAAAATTGAACTAGTTTAATGTGGGCAATTGATTGTTGTCATCCTGAGCTATAAAACAAAGGTTATGGACGATATATTGCAGACATGTCAGGTCATCGGCCAGTAAAAATGATCATTGTAAACTGATCGTTGGTGCTCATTGAGTAAAGGCTTATAAATGAAGCATAATGCATGGCATCACACAGTTTTGGATAGATTGGATTACTTGGACGCTTTGTCATATCTCTTTCTATCTCAAGGTTTGTTACAATATAGAAAATTGAGCTAGCTTAACATGGGCATTGAATTTCTGTCATTCCGAGCTCCAAATAAAAAATTATGGACGATTTAGTCAGACATGACAAGTTATCGGCCAGTTAAAGTTATCATTCTAAAGTGATCATTGGTGCTCATTGAGTAAAGGCTTATAAATGGAGCATAATGCATGGCATCACACAGTTTTGGATTGATTGGATGACTTGGACACTTTTTCATATCTATGTCTATCTCAAATTTTCTCACAATATAGAAAATTGAGGTAGCTTAAAGTGGGCATTGGGTTCATGTCATTCTGAGCTTTAAATAAAAAGTAATGGATGATATAGTGCAGAGATATCAAGTTGATCGGCTAGTTAAAGTGATTATTCTAAACAGACCATTGGTGCTTATTGAGTAAAGGCTTCTAAATGAAAAATAATGCATGGCATCACGCAGTTTGGGATGGAGTGGATTACTTGGACGCATTGTCGTATCTATTTCTGTCTCAAATTTTGTTACAATATAGAATTTGAGCTAGCTTAACGTGGGCATTGGATTTGTGTCATTTTAAGCTCCAAATCAAAAGTTACGGTTAATTTAGTACGGACATGTCAAGTTGAGTGGCCACTTAAAGTGTTAATTCCTAACAGATCTTTGGTGCTCATTAAGTAAAGGCTTATGAATGAAGCATAGCGCATGGCATCCCAAAATTTTGGATATATTGGATTACTTGGACGCTTTTTCATATCTATTTCTGTAGCAAGCTTTGAAACAGTATAGAAAATTTAGCTTGCTTAACGTGGGCATTGGATTTGTGTCATTCTGAGCCCCAAATCAAAAATTACGGACGATTTAGTGAGAACATGTCAAGTTGAGTGGCCAGTTAAAGTGATAAATCTAAATAGATCATTGTTGCTCATTAAGTAAAGGATTATAAATGAAGCATAAAGGATGGCATTAAGTAGTTTGGATAGATTGAATTACTTATATGCTTGGTCGTCTCAATTTCTCTCTCAAATTTTGTCACAATATAGAAAATTGAGCTAGCTTAACGTGGTCATTGGATTCGTGTCCTTCTGAGCTCTAAATCAAAATTTACGGAGGATATAGTGCAGACATGTCAAGTTGTTCGGTCAGTTAAAGTGATCATTCTAAACTGATCATTGGTGCTCATTGAGTAAAGGCTTATAAATGAAACATAATGCATGGTATCACGCAGTTTGGGATAGATTGGATTACTTGGACACTTTGTCGTATCTAGTTCGGCCTCTAATTTTGTCACAATATAGAAAATTGAACTAGGTTAATGTGGGCAATTGATTGTTATCATTCTAAGCTATAAATCAAATGTTATGGACGACATAGTGCAAACATGTCAAGGTGTTCGGCCAGTTAAAATGATCATTCTAAACTGATCGTTGTTGCTCATTGAGTAAAAGCTTATAAATGAAGAATAATGCATGGCATCACACAGTTTGGGATGGAATGGATTACTTGGACGCTTGTCGTATCTATTTCTATCTCAAATTTTGTCACAATATAGAAAATTGAGCTAGCTTAAAGTGGGCATTGGATTTGTGTCATTCTCAGCTCCAAATCAAAAGTTACGGATGATTTAGTGTAGACATGTCAAGTTGAGTGGCCAGTTAAAGTGATCATTCTAAACAGATCATTGTTGCTCATTAAGTAAAGGCTTATAAATGAAGCATAATGCATGGCATTAAGTAGTTTTGATAGATTGCATTACTTGGACGCTTTGTCGTCTTTTTTTCTGTCTCAAATTTTGTCAAAATATAGAAATTTGGGCTTTCTTAACGAGGGCATTGGATTCGTGTCATTCGGAGCTCTAAATAAAAAGTTACAAACGATTTAGTGTGGACACGTCAAGTTAATCGGCATTTTAATATGCTTATGTTAAACTAATCATTGGTGCTCATTGAGTAAATGCTTATAAATGAAGCATAATGCATGGCATCACACAATTTCAGATAAATTGGATTACTTGGACGCTTTTTTGGATATAGTTTTGTCTCAAATTTTGTCACAATATAGAAAATTGAAGTAGCTTAATGTGGGCGTCGGATTCGTGTCTTTCTAAGCTACAAATCAAAATTAATGTACGATTTAGTGTAGACATATCAAATTGATCGGTTAGTTAAAATGATCATTCTAAACTGAACATTGGTGCTCATAGAGTAAATGCTTATAAATATAGCATAATGCATGGCATCACGGAGTTTGGGATAGACTGAATTACTTGGACATTTTGTCATATCTAGTTCTGTCTCAAATTTTATCACAATATAGAAAATTGAACTAGTTTAATGTGGGCAATTGATTGTTGTCATTCTGAGCTATAATTCAAAAGTTATGGACGATAGATTGCATACATGTCAGGTCATCGGCCAGTAAAAATGATCATCGTAAACTGATCGTTGGTGCTCATTGAGTAAAGGCTTATAAATGAAGCATAATGCATGGCATCATATAGTTTTGGCTAGATTGGATTACTTGTACGCTTTGTCATATCTATTTCTTTCTCAAGTTTTGTTACAATATAGAAAATTGAGCTAGCTTAACGTGGACATTGGATTTGTGTCATTCCGAGCTCCAAATCAAAAATTACGGATGATTTAGTGAGAACATATCAAGTTGATTGGCCAGTTAAAGTGACCATTCTAAACTGATCATTGGTGCTCATTGAGTAAAGGCTTATAAATGGAGCATAATGCATGGCATCACACAGTTTTGGATAGGTTGGATTACTTGGACGCTTTGTCATATCAATTTCTATCTCAACTTTTCTCACAATATAGAAAATTGAGGTACCTTAAAGTGGGCATTGGATTCATATCATTCTGAGCTTTAAATCAAAAGTAATGGACGATATAGTGCACACATATCACGTTTATGGGCTAGTTAAAGTGATCATTCTAAACACATAATTGGTGCTCATTGAGTAAAGGTTTCTAAATGAAAAATAATGCATGACATCACGCAGTTTGGGATGGATTGGATTATTTGGATGCTTGGTCGTATCTATTTCAGTCTCAAATTTTGTTACAGTATAGAATTTGAGCTAGCTTCACGTGAGCATTGGATTTGTGTCATTCTAAGCTCCAAATCAAAAGTTACATTTAATTTAGTGCGGACATATCAAGTTGATTGGCCAGTTAAAGTGATCATTCCTAACAGGTCATTGGTGCTCATTAAGTAAAGGCTTATAAATGAAGCATAACGCATGGCATCACACAGTTTTGGATATATTGGATTACTTGGATGCTTTTTCGTATCTATTTCTGTCTCATGCTTTGAAGCAGTATAGAAAATTGAGCTTGCTTAACGAGGGCATTGGATTTTTGTCATTCTCAGCTCCAAATCAAAAGTTACGGACGATTTAGTGAGAACATATCAAGTTGAGTGGCCAGTTAAAGTGATCATTCTAAACAGATCATTGTTACTCATTAAGTAAAGGCTTATAAATGAAGCATAAAGGATGGCATCAAGTAGTTTGGATAGATTGAATTACTTGTACGCTTGGTCGTCTCTATTTCTCTCTCAAATTTTGTCAAAATATAGAAAACGGGGCTTGTTTAACGTGGGAATTGGATTCGTGTCAGTCTGAGCTCTAAATTAAAAGTTACGGACAATTTAGTGTGGACATTTCAATTTGATCGGCCGGTTAATATGATTATTCTAAACTGATCATTGGTGCTCATTGAGTGAAGGCTTATAAATGAAGCATAATGCATGGCATCAAGCAATTTGGGTTAGAATGGATTACTTGGATGCTTTTTCGTATCAAGTTCTGTATTAAATTTTGTCACAATATACAGAATTGAACAAGCTTAATGTGGGTATATGATTCATGTCATTCGGAGTTACAAATCAAAATTAATGGACGATTTAGTGTGGACATATCAAATGGATTGGCTGGTTAAAATGATCACTCTAAACTGATTATTGGTGATCATTGGGTAAACTCTTATAAATGAAGAATAATGCATGGCATCACGCAGTTTGGGATGGAATCGATTACTTGAACGCTTTATCGTATCTATTTATTTTTAAAATTTTGTCACAATATAGAAAATCGAGCTAGCTTAACGTGGGCATTGGATTTTTGTCATTCTGAACTCTAAATCAAAAGTTACCGACGATTTAGTGCATACATATCAAGTTGAGTGGCCAGATAAAGTGATCATTCTAAATCAAACATTGGTGCTCATTGAATAAAGGCTTATAAATGGAGCATAATGCATGGCATCACACAATTTTGTATAGATTAGATTACTTGCACGATTTTTTCCTATCTAGTTCTGTCTCCAATTTTGTTACATTATAGAAAATTGAGCTAGCTTAATGTGGGCAATTGATTGTTGTCATTCTAAGCTCTAAATCAAGTGTTATGGACGATATAGTGCAAACATGTCAAGGTGTTCGGCCTGTTAAAATGATCATTCTAAACTGATCGTTGTTGCTCATTGAGTAAAAGCTTATAAATGATGAATAATGCACGGCTTCACACAGTTTGGGATGGAATGGATTACTTGAACGCTTGTCGTATCTATTTCTATCTCAAATATTGGCACAATATAGAAAATTGAGCTAGCATAAAGTGGGCATTGGATTCGTGTCATTATGGGCTCGAAATCAAAAGTTACGTACAATTTAGTGTGGACATGTCAAGTTGATTGGCCAGTTAAAGTGATCATTCTAAACTGAACATTGGTGCTCATTTAGTAAATGCTTATAAATGGAGCATAATGCATGGCATCGCACAGTTTTGGATAGATTAGATTACTTGCACGCTTTTGTCGTATCTATCTCTGCCTCAAATTTTGTTACACTACAGAAAATTGAGCTTGCTTAACGTGGGCATTGGAGTCGTGTGTTTCCGAGCTCTAAATCAAAAGTTACAGACAATATAGTGCAGAAATGTCAAGTTGATCGGCGAGTTAAAATGATCATTATAAGCTGATCATTGGTGCTCATTAAGTAAAGGCTTATAAATGAGGCATAAAGCATGGCATGACGCAGTTTTTGATAGATTGGATTAATTGGACGCTTTTTCGTATCTAGTTCTGTTCCAAAAATTTGTCATAATATACAAAATTAAACATGAATAATGTGTGCAGTAGATTCGTGTCATTCTGAGCTATAAATCAAAAGTTATGGATGATTTAGTGTAGACATTCCAAGTTGATCGGCTAGTTAAAATGATCATACTAAACTGATAATTTGTGCTCATTGAGTAAAGGCTTATAAATGAAGCACAATGCATGGCATCACACAGTTTGCGATATATTGGATTACTTGGACGTTTTGTCGTATTTATTTCTATATCAAATTTTTTCAGAACATAGAAAATTGAGTTAGCTTAAAGTGGGCATTGGATTCGTGTCATTCTGAGCTCTAAATAAAAAGTTCCGCATGATTTATGCGGACATGTCAAGTGTATCGGCCAGTTAAAGTGATCATTCTAAACTGATCATTCGTGCTCATTGACCAAAGGCTTATAAATGGAGCATAATGCATGGCATCACCCAGTTTTGGATAGATTGGATTACTTGCACGCTTTTGTCGCATCTATTTCTGTCTTAAATTTAGTTACGCTATAGAAAATTGAGCTAGCTTATCATGGGCATTGGATTCATGTGTTTCGGAGTTTTAAATCAAAAGTTACGGACTATTTAGTGCGGACATGCTAAGTTGATCGGCGAGTTAAAATGACCATTCTAAACCGATCATTGGTGCTCATTGAGTAAAGGCTTATAAATGAGGCATAAAGCATGGCATCACGCAGTTTTGGATAGATTAGATTACTGGAATGCTTTGTCGTATCTAGTTCTATTTCAAATTTTGTCACAATATAGAAAATTAAACTAGATTATTGTGTGCATTGGATTCGTGTCATTCTGAGTTATAAATCAAAAGTTATGGACAATTTAGTGCAGCCATGACAAGTTGATCGGCCAGTTAAAATGATCATTGGTGCTCATTGAGTAAAGGCTTATAAATGAAGCATATTGCATGGCATCACGCATTTTGGGATAGATTGGATTACTTGGACGCTTTGTTGTATCTATTTCTATCTCAAATTTTGTCACAATATCGAAAATTGAACTAGCTTAATATGAGCATTGGATTCGTGTCATTCTGAGTTATAAATCAAAAGTTATGTACAATTTAGTGCAAACATGACAAGTTGATCGGCTAGTGAAAATGATAATTCTAAATTGATCATTGGTGCTCATTGAGTAAAAGCTTATAAATGAAAAATAATGCATGGTTTCACGCAGTTTGGGATGGATTGGATTACTTGAACGCTTTGTCGTATGTATTTATGTCTCAAATTTTGTTGCAATATAGAAAATTGACCTAGCTTAACATGGGCATTGGATTCGTGTCATTCTGAGTTTTAAATCAAAAGTTACTTACGATTTAGTACAGACATGACAGGATGATCGGCCAGTTAAAGTGATCATTCTAATATGATCATTCTTGCTAATTAAGTAAAGGCTTATAAATGAGGCATAATGCATGACATGAAACAGTTTTGGTTAGATTGGATTACTTGAAAGCTTTGTCGTATCTATTTATGTCTCAAACTTTGTTATAATATAGAAAATTGAGCTAGCTTAACGGGGGGCAATGGATTTGTGTCATTCTGAGCTCCAAATCAAAAGTTACGGATAATTTAGTGCAGACATGTCAAGTTGAATGGCCACTTAAAATGATCATTCCTAACAGATCATTGGTGCTCATTAAGTAAAGGCTTATAAATGAAGAATAACGTATGACATCACACAATCTTGGATAAATTGGATTACTTGCAGGCTTTGTCGTATCTATTTCTGTCGCAACCTTTTTTAAATATAGAAAATTGAGGTAGCTTATCGTGGGAATTGGATTTGTGTCATTCTGACCTGCAAATCCAAAGTTACGGACGATTCAATGCGGACATGTCAAGTGTAGTGGCCAGTTAAATTGATCATTCTAGATAGATCATTGTTGCGCATTAAGTAAAGGCTTATAAATGAAGCATATAGAATGGCATCAAATAGTTTGGATATATTGGATTACTTGGACGCTTTGTCGTCTCTATTTCTGCCTCAAATTTTGTCAAAATATAGAAAATTTGGCGCTCTTAACATGGGCATTGGATTCGTGTCATTCTGAGCTCTAAATTAAAAGTTACAGACGATTAGTGTGGACATTTCAAGTTGATCTCCAAGTTAATATGATTATTCTAAACTAATCATTGGTGCTCATTGAGTAAAGGCTTATAAATGAAGTATAATGCATGGCATCACGCAATTTGGGATAGATTGGATTGCTTGGACGCTTTTTTGTATCTAATTCAGTCTCAAATTTTGTCACAATATAGAAAATTGAACTAGCTTAATGTGCGTATCAGATTCGTGTCATTATGAGCTACAAATCAAACTTTATGGACGATTTAGTGCAGACATGTCAATATGATCGGCTAGTTATAATGATCATTCTAAACTGATTATTGGTGCTTACGTAAATGCTTTGAAATGAAGAATAATGCATGGCATCACACCGTTTGGGATGGACTGGATTACTTGAACGATTTGTCGTATCTATTTATTTTTCAAATTTTGTCACAATATAGAAAATTGAGCTCGCTTAACGTGGGCATTGGATTCGTATCATTCTGAGCTCTAAATCAAAAGTTACGAACGATTTAGTGCGGACATGTCAAGTTGATTGGTCAGTCAAAGTGATCATTCCAAACTGATCATTGGTGGTAATTGAGTAAAGGCTTATAAATGAAGCATAATGCATGGTATCACAAGGTTTGGAATAAATTGGATTACTTGGACGTTTTGTCGTGTCTAGTTTTGTCTCAAATTTTGTCACAATATAGAAAATTGAACTAGCTTAATATGGGCAATTGATTACGTAAACGCTTTTAAATGAAGAAATGTTATGGACGATTTAGTACAGCCATGTCAAGTGGTTCGGCCAGTTAAAGTGATCATTCTAAAATGATCATTTGTGCTCATTGAGTAAAGGATTATAAATGGAGAATAGTGCATGGCATCACATAATTTTGGATAGACTGGATTACTTGGCCGCTTTTGTCGTATCTATTTCTGTCTCAAATTTTGTTACACTATAGAAAATTGAGCTAGGTTAACATGGGCACTGGATGTTGTGTGTTTATGAGCTCTAAATCAAAAGTTATAGATGATTTAGTATGGGCATGTCAAGTTGATCGGGGAGTTAAATTGATCATTCTAAACTGATCATTGGTGCTCATTAAGTAAAGATTTATAAATGAGGCATAAAGCATGGCATCACGTAGTTTGGGATAGATTGGATTACTTGGATGCTTTGTGGTATCTAACTCTGTTTCAAATTTTGTCACAATATAGAAAATTAAACTAGCTTAATTGGGCAATGGATTCGTGTCATTCTGAGGTATAAATCAAAAGTTATGGACGATTTAATGCAGACATGACAAGTTGATTGGCTAGTTAAAATGATCATTCTAACCTGATCATTGTTGCTCATTGAGTAAAGGCTTATAAATGAAACATAATGCATGGCATCACACAGTTTAGGTTAGATTGGATTACTTGGACGATTTGTCGTATATATTTATATCTCAAATTTTATCACAATATAGAAAATTGATATAGCTTAATGTGAGGCATTGGATTCGTGTCATTCTGAGCTCTAAATAAAAAGTTATGGACGATATAGTGTAGACATGTCAAGTTGATCGGCCAGTTAAACTGATCATTCTAAACTGATCATTGTTGCTCATTGAGTGAAGGCTTATAAATGGAGCATAATGCATGGCATCACACAGTTTTGGATAGATTCGATTACTTGGATGCTTTTGTCATATCTATTTCTATCTCAAATTTTGTTACACTATAGGAAATTCAGCTAGCTTAACGTGGCATTAGATTCGTGTGTTTCTGAGCCCTAAATCCAAAGTTACAGACAATTTATTGCGGATATGTTAAGTTGATCGCCGAGTTAAAATTGTCATTCTAAACTGATAATTGGTGCTCATTAAGTAAAGGCTAATAAATGAGGCATAAAGCATGGCATCACACAATTTGAGATAGATTGGATTAGTTGGACGCTTTGTCGTATCTAGTTCTGTTTCCAATTTGTTCACAATATAGAAAATAATCTAGCTTAATGTGGGCATTGGATTTGTGTCTTTCTGAGTTTTAAATCAAAAGTTATGAACGATTTAGTGCAGACATGACAAGTTGATCGGCCAGTTAAAATGATCATTATAAACTGATCATTGGTGCTCATTGACTAAAAGCTTATAAATGAAAAATAATGCATGTCATCACACAGTTTGGGATGGAATGGATTACTTGGAGCTTTGTCGTATCTATTTCTGTCTCAAATTTTGTCATAATATAGAAAATTGAGCTATCTTAACGTGGGCATTGAATTCGTGGCATTCTGAGCTCTACGGACGATTTATTGCGGACATGTCCAGATGATCGGCCAGTTAAAGTGATCATTCTAAACTGATCATTCGTTCTCATTAAGTAAAGACTTATAAATGAAGTATAATGTATGGCATCACACAGTTTTGGATAGATTGGATTTCTTGGACTCTTTATCGTAACTATATTTGGGTCTCAAATTTTTTGTCAGTATAGAAAATTCAGCTAATTTAACGTGGGCATAGAATTTATGTCATTCTGAGCTCCAAATAAAAAGTTACGGATGATTTAGTGCAGACATTTCAAGTTGACCGGCCAGTTAAAATGATCATTCTAAACTTATCCTTGGTACTCATTGAGTAAAAGCTTATCAAGGAAAAATAATGTATGACATCACGCTGTTTGGGAGGGATTCGATTACTTGGATGCTTTGTCGTATCTATTTCTGTCTCAAATTTTGTCACGTTATAGAAAATTGAGCTAGCTTAACGTGGGCAATTGATTCTTGTCATTCTGATATCTAAATCAAAAGTTATGGACGATTTAGTGCACACATGTCAAGTTGATCGGCCTGTTAATGTGATTATTCTAAAATGATAAGTGGTGCTCATTAAGTAAAGGCTTACAAATAAAGCATAACGCATGGCATCACACAGTTTTGATAGATTGGATTACTTGGATGCTTTGTCGTATCTATTTATGTCTCGAATTTTGTTACAATATAGAAAATTGAGCTAGCTTAACATGGGCATTGAATTTGTCTCATTCTGAGCTCTAAATCAAAAGTTAAGGATCATTTAGTGTGGACATGTCAAGTTGATCGGCCAGTTAAAGTGATCATTGGTGCTGATTGAGTAAAAACTTATAAATGAAGCATAATGCATGGCATCACACTGTTCGGGAGAGATTGGATTACTTGGACGCTTTGTCGTATCTATTTCATTCTCCAATTTTGTCAAAATATAGAAAATCGAGCTTGCTTATCATTGGCATTGGATTCTTGTCATTCTGTGCTCTAAATCAAAAATTTACAGACGATTTAGTGTGGTCGTGTCAAGTTGATCGGCCAGTTGATATGATTATTCTAAACTGATCGACGGTGCGCATAGAGTAAAGGCTTAAAATAAAGCATAATGCATGGCATCACACAGTTTGGGTTAGATTGGATTACTTGGACGCTTTTTCGTATCTAGTTCTGTCTGAAATTTTGTCACAATATAGAAAATTGAAGTAGCTTAACGTGGACATTAATTTGTGTCATTTTGAGCTCCAAAATAAAAAAGTTATGGATGTTTTAGTGCGGACATGTCAAGTTGATCAGTGAGTTAAAATGATGTTCTAAACTGATCATTGGTGTTCATTAAGTAAAGGATAATAAATGAGGCATAAAGCATGGCATCACACAGTTTGGAATAGATTGGATTACTTGGACGCTTTTTCATATCTAGTTTTGTTTCAAATTTTATCACAACATAGAAAATTGAATTAGCTTAATGTGGGCATTCGATTCGTGTCATTCTAAGCTATAAATCAAAAGTTATTGACGATTTAGTGGAGATGTGACAAGTTGATCGGCCAGTTAAAATGATCATTCTAAACTGATCATTGGTGCTCATTGAGTAAAATTTTATAAATGAAAAATAATGCATGGCATCACGCAGTTTGGGAAGGATTGGATTACTTGGACGCTTTATCGTATCTATTTCTGTCTCAAATTTTGTTACACTATAAAAAATTGAACTAGCTTAATGTGGGCATTAGCTTCGTGTGTTTCTGAGTTCTAAATCAAAAGTTACGGACGATTTAGTGCTCATATTACAAGTTGATAGGCGAGTTAAAATCATCATTCTGAACTGATCATTGGTGCTCATTAAGTAAAGGCTTATAAATGAGGCATAAAACATGGCATCACGCAGTTTGGGATAGATTAGATTACTTTGACGCTTTTTCGTATCTAGTTTTGTTTCAAATTTTGTCACATTATAGAAAATTGAACTAGATTAAAATGGGGATTAGATTCGTGCCATTATGAGCTCTAAGTCAAGAGTTATGGATGATTTAGTGTGGACATGACAAGTTGATCGGCCAGTTAAAATGATGATTCTAAACTGATCATTGGTGCTCATTGAGTAAAAAGCTTATAAATGAAAAATAATGTATCACATCATGCACTTTGGGAAGGATTGAATTACTAGGACGCATTGTCGTATCTATTTATGTCTCAAATTTTGTCACAATATAGAAAATTGAGTCAACTTAGCAAGGGCATTTAATTTGTGTTATTCTGAGCTCTCGATTAAAAGTTACGGACGTTTTAGTGCGTACATGTCAAGTTTATCGGCCAGTTAAAGTGATCATTCCAAACTGATCATTGGTGTTTATTGAGTAAAGACCTATAAATGAATAATAATGCATGGCACCACGCTTTTTGGGATAGATCTGATTACTTGGAAGCTTTGTCATATCTATTTCTATCTCAAAATTTATCACAATATAGAAAATCAAACTAGCTTAATGTTGGCATTGGATTCGTGTTATTCTAAGCTATGAATGAAAATTTATAAACGATATAGTACAGACATGTCAAGTTGATCGGCAAGTTAAAATGATCATTCTAAACTGACATTGATGCTCATTGAGTAAAAGCTTATAAATGAAGAATAATGCATGGCATCACGCAGTTTGGGATAGACTAGATTACTTGGAACCTTTTTCGTATCTATTTCGGTCTCCAATTTTGCAATAATATCGAAAATTGAGCTAGATTTAACGTGGACACTGGATTCGTGTTATTCGGAGCTCTAAATCAAAAGTGACAGACAATTTAATGCGGACATGTCAAGTTGATTGGCCAGTTAAAGTGATCATTCTAAATTGAGCATTGGTGCTGATTGAGTAAAGGCTTATAATGAAGCATAATGCATGGCATCACACAGTTTTGGATAGAATGGATTACTTAGACGGTTTGTCGTATTTATATCTATGTCAAATTTTGTCATATTATAGAAAATCGAGCTAGCTTAACGAGGGCATTTAATTCCTGTCATTTTGAGCTCTAAATCAAAAGTTACAAACGATTTAGTGCGGATAAGTCAAGTTGATAGGCCAGTTAAAGTGATTGAGTAAAGACTTATAAATGAAGAATAATGTCTGGCACCATGCGGTTTGGGATAGATTCGATTATTTGGACGCTTTGTCGTATCTATTTCTGCCTCAAATTTTGTCAAAATATAGAAAATTGAGCTTACTTGTTATGGGCATTGGATTCGTGTCATTCTAAGCTCTAAATCAAAAGTTACGACGATTTAGTGTGGTCATATCAAGTTGATCAGCCAGTTAAAGTGATCATTCTAAACTGATCATTAGTGCTCATTAAGTAAAGGCTTATAAATGAACCATAATGCATGGCATCACGCAGTTTGGGATAGGTTAGATTACTTGGACCCTTTTTCGTATCTAGCTCTGTCTCAAATTTGGTTACAATATAGAAAATTGAACTAGCTTGATGTGGGCATTGTATTCGTGTCATTCTGAGCTACAAATCAAAATTTATGGACGATTTAGTGCATACATGTCAAGTTGATCGGCTAGTTAAAATGATCATTGTAACTGATCATTGGTGCTCATTGAGTAAACGCTTATAAATGAAGAATAATGCATGGTATCACGCAGTTTAGGATCGACTGGATTACTTGAACGCTTTACTAACCTAGTTCTCTCTCAAATTTTGTCACAATCTAACAAATTGAACTAGATTAATGTGGGTAATTGATTGTTGTCATTTGTGCTATAAATCAAACGTTATGGACATTATAGTGTAGACATGTCAAGGTTATCAGCTAGTTAAAATGATCACTGATCGTTGGCGCTTATTAAATAAAAAATTTTAAATGAAAAATAATGTGTGGCATCACGTAGTTTGGGATGGATACGATTACTTGGACGCTTTGTCGTATCTATTTCTGTCTTAAATTTTGTCGTAATATAGAAAATTGAGCTAGCTTAACGTGGGCATTGGAATTGTGTCATTCTGAGGTCTAAATCACAAGGTACGGATGATTTAGTGCGGACATGTCAAATTGATCGGCTAGTGAAAGTGATCATTCTAAACTGATCACTGGTGCTGATTGAGTAAAGGCTAATAAATGAAGCATAATGCATAGCATAACACAGTTTTGGATAGATTTGATTACTTGGACGCTTTGTCGTATCAATTTCGGTCTCAAATTTTGTTATACTATAGGAAATTGATTAAGCTTAACGTGGGCATTGGATTCATGTGTTTCTGAGCTCTAAATCAAAAGTTACAGACGATTTAATGCAGACATGTCAAGTTGATAGGCCAGTTAAAGTGATGATTCTAAACTGATAATTCGTGTTCATTGAGTAAGAGCTTATAAATAAAAAGTAATGCATGGCATCACGCAGTTTGGGGTGGATTCCATTATTAGCTCGCTTTCTCGTATCTATTTTTGTCTCAAATTTTGTCACAATATAGAAAATTGAGCTAACTTAACGTGGTTATTGGATTTGTGACATTGTGAGCTATAAATCAAAAGTAATGGACGTTTTAGTTCGGACATGTCAAGTTGATCGGCCAGTTAAAATGATCATTCTAAATTGATCATTGGTGCTCATTAAGTAAAGGCAAATAAATGAAGCATAACGCATGGCATCACACAGTTTTTGATAGAATAGATTACTTGTATTCTTTGTCATATCTATTTCTGTCTCAAATTTTGTTACAATATAGAAAATTGAGCTAGGTTAACGTGGGTATTGGATTTGTGTCATTCTGAGCTATAAATCAAAAGTTACGGACGATATCGTGTGGACATTTCAAGTTGATCGGCGAGTTAAAATGATCATTCTAAACTAATCTTTGGTGCTCATTAAGTAAAGGCTAATAAATTAGGCATAAAGCATGGCATCACGCTGTTTGGGATAGATTGGATTACTTGGATGCTTTTTCGTATCTAGTTTTGTTTAAGTTTTGTCACAACATAGAAAATTCAACTAGCTTAATATGCGCATTCCATTCATGCCATTCAGAGCTATAAATCACAAGTTATGGACGATTTAGTGCAGACATGTCAAGTTGATTGTCCAGTTAAAATGCACATTCTAAACTGATCGTTGGTGGTCATTGAGTAAAAGCTAATTAATGAAGAATTATGCATGGCATCACACAGTTTGGGATTTACTGGATTACTTGGATGCTTTGTCGTATCTATTTCTGTCTCATATTTTATCACAATATAGAAAATTGAGCTAGCTTAATGTAAGCATTGGATTCGTGTCGTTCTGAGCTATAAATCAAAAGTTACGGATGATTTAGTGCGTAAATGTCAAGTTGAACGACAAGTGAAAGTGATCATTCTAAACTGATCATTGGTGCTCATTATGTAAAGGCTTATAAATGAGGCATAAAGCATAGCATCATGCAGTTTGGGATAGATTGGATTACTTTGACGCTTTGTTGTATCTACTTCTGTTTCAAATTTTGTCATAATATAGAAAATTAAACTTGCTTAATGTGGGCATTGAATTCATGTCATTTTGAGTTATAAATAAAAAGGGATGAACGATTTAGTGCAGACATGACAAGTTGATCGACCAGTTAAAATGATCATTCTAAACTGATCTTTGGTGCTCATTGAGTATAAGCTTATAAATGAAAAAATAATGCATGGCTTCACGCTGCATGGGAAGGATTGGATTAGTTGTACTCCTTGTCGTACGTAATTCAGTCTCAATTTATGTCAATATATAGAAAATTGAGATAGATTATTGAGGGCATTTAATTCATGTCATTCTGAGCTCTAAATCAAAAGTTAGGGATGAATTTGTGCGGACGTGTCAAGTTGATCGGCCAGTTAAAGTGAACATTCGAAACTGATCATTGTTACTCATTAAGTAAAGGCTTATAAATGAAGTTTAATGCATGGCTTCACACATTTCTTTCTCAAATTTTGTCAAAATATTGAAAATTGAGCTTGCTTAACGTAGGCATTGGATTCATGTCATTACGAGCTCTAAATAAAAAGTTACAGACTATTTAGTGCGGATATGTCAAGTTGATCAGCCATTTAATGTGATCATTCGAAATTGATCATTGGTGCTTATTAAATAAAGGCTCATAAATGAAGCATAAAGCATGACATCAAGCTGCTTTGAATAGATTGGATTACTTGGATGCTTTGTCGTCCCTACTTCTGTCTCACATTTTGTCAAAAAATAGAGAATTGAGCTAGCTTAATGTGGGCATTGGATTCATGTCATTCTGAACTCTAAATCAAAAGTTATGGATGATTTAGTGTGGACATGTCAATTCGATCGACAAGTTAAAGTGATTCTAAAATGATCATTAGTGCTCATTGAGTCAAGGCGTACAAATGAAGCATAATGCACGGCATCACACAGTTTTGGATAGGTTGGATTACTCGGACACATTGTCGTATCTATTTCTCTCTCAAATCTTGTTCCAATAGAGAAAATTGAGCTAGCTTAACGTGGGCAATGGATTCATGTGTTTCCAAGCTATAAATCAAAAGTTACGGACGATATAGTGCGTACATGTAGAGTTGATCGGCCATTTAAAGTGATCATTCTAAACAGATCAATGTTGCTCATTAAGTAAAGGCTTATAAATGAAGCATAAAGCATGGCATCACGCATTTTGGGATAGATCGGATTACTTGGACGCTTTGTCGTCTCTATTTCTGTTTCAAATTTTGTTACAATATAGAAAATTGAGCTAGCTTAACGTGGGCATTTGATTCGTGTGTTTCTGAGCTCTAAATCAAAAGTTACGGACAATTTAGTGCGTACATGTCAAGTTGATCGGCTAGTTAAAGTGATCATTCAAAACTGATCATTGGTGCTCATTAAGTAAAGACTTATAAATAAAGCCCAAAGAATGGCATCGCACAGCTTGGGATGGATAAGATTACTTGAACACTTTGTCGTATCTATTTTGGTCTCAAATATTGTTACAATATGGAAAATTGAGCTAGCTTAACGTGGGCCTTGGATTCATGTGTTTGTAAGCTCTAAATCAAAAGTTACGGGCGATTTAGTGTGGACATGTCAAGTTGATCGGCCTGTTAAAGTGATCATTCTAATCTGATCATTGGTTCTCATTAAATAAATACTTATAAATGAAGCATAATGCATGGTATCAAGCAGTTTGGATAGATTGGATTACTTGGAGGCTTTGTCGTCTCTATTTCTCTCTCAAATTTTGTCAAAATATAGAACATTGAGCTTGCTTAATGTATGCATTGGATTCGTGTCATTCCGAGCTCTAAATCAAAAGTTACGAATGATTCCTTGCAGACATGTCGAGTTGATGGGCCATTTTAAGTGGTCATTCTAAACTGATCATTGGTGCTCATTAAATAAAGGCTTATAAATGAAGCATAATGCATGGCATCAAGCAGTTTGGGATATATTGGATTACTTGGACGCTTTGTCGTCCCTATTTTTGTCTCACATTTTGTCAAAAATTAGAGAATTTAGCTAGCTCAATGTGGGCATTGGATTCGTGTCATTGTGAACTCTAGATCAAAAGTTATGGATGATTTAGTGTGGACATGTCAAATGATCGGCCAGTTAAAGTTATTCTAAACTGATCATTAGTGCTCATTCAGTAAAGGCATATAAATGAAGCATAATGCATGACATCACACAGTTTTAGATTGATTGGATTACTTGGACCTTTTTTTGAATCTATTTCTGTCTCAAATCTTGTTACATTATAGAAAGTTGAACTAGCTTAACGTGGGCATTTGATTCATGTGTTTCTAAGCTCTAAATCAAAAGTTACGGATGATGTAGTGCGTACATGTAGAGTTGATCGGCGAGCTAAAGTGATCATTCTAAACTGATCAATGATGTTCATTAAGTAAAGGCTTATCAATGAAGTAAAGCATGGCATCACGCATTTTGGGATATATTGGGTTACTTAGACTTATTGTCGTCTCTATTTTGGCTTCCAAATTTGTTACATTATATGAAAATTTGAGGTACCTTAATGTGGACTTTGGATTCGTGTGTTTTTGAGCTCTAGATCAAAAGTTACAGAGGATTTAGTGCGGACATGTTGATTTGATCGGCCTGTTAAAATGATCATTCTAAATTGATCATTGGTGCTCATTAAATAAATGCTTATAAATGAAGCATAAAGCATGGGATCAAGCATATTGGGATAGATTGTATTACTTGAACGTTTTGTCGTCTCTATTTCTGACTCAAATTTTATCAAAATACAGAAAAATTGAGCTAGCTTAACATGGGCATTGGATTCTTGTCATTCTGAGCTCTAAATCAAAAGTTACAGACGATTTAGTGCGTACATGTGAAGTTGATCGGCCAGTTAAAGTGATCATTCTAAAATGATCATTGGTGCTCATTGGATTCGTGTGTTTTGAGCTCTAAATCAAATGTTTCGGACGATATAATCCGGACATGTCAAGTTGATCAGTCAGATAAAGTGGTCATTCTAAAGTGATCATTGGTGCTCATTGAGTAAAGACTTACAAATGAATTATAATGCATGGCATCACACATTTTTGGATAGATTGGATTAATTGGACGCCTTCTCGTCTCTATATCTGTCTCAAATTTTTTCAAAATATAGAAAATTGAGCTAGCTTAACGTGGGCATTGGATTTGTGTAATTCTGAGAGATCTAAATCAAAAGTTTCGGGTGATTAGTGTTGACATGTCAAGTTGATCGGCCAGTTAAAGTGATCATTCTAAAATGATCATTGGTGCTCATTAGGTAAAGGCTTATAAATGAAGTGTAATGCATGGCATCACGCAGTTTTGGCAAGATTGGGTTGCTTGAACGCTTTTCTGTTTCTATTTCTATCTCATACTTTGTCACAACATAGAAAATTGAGGTAGATTAACGTGGGCATGGGATTCGTGTTATTCGGAGCTCTAAATCAAAAGCTATGCACGAATTAGTGCAGACATGTCCCGTTGATCGCCCAATTAAAGTGATCATTCTAAACTGATCATTGGTGCTCATTCATTAAAGGCTTATATATGAAGTATAATGCATGACAACACGTAGGTTTGGAAAGATTTGATTACTTAGAGGACTGGTTGAAGGAATTTTAAATGTTAAAAATTTATCACAATAAAAACAAATTGAGCTAGCTTAATGTGGGCATTGGATTCGTGTTAGTATGAGCTCTAAATCAAAAGCTATGGATGATTTAGTGCGGACATGTCAAGTTGATCGGCCATTTAAAGTGATCATTCTAAGCTGATCATTGGTTTCGATTGAGTAAAGACATATAAATGAATCATAATGCATGACATCACGCAATTTGGGATAGTTTAGATTACTTCGATGCTTTGTGGTATCAATTTGTGCCTCAAAATTTGTCACAATATAGAAAATTGAGCTAGCTTAACGTGGGCATTTGATTCGTGTCATTCTGAGCTCTAAATCAAAAGTTACGAACAATTTAGTGCAGACATATCAAGTTGACGGCCAGTTAAAGTGATAATTCTTAACTGATCATTAGTGTTCATTGAGTAAATGTTTATAAATGAAGCAACACGCATGGCATCACACAGTTTTGGCTAGATCGGATTACTGGAACGCTTTTTGTATCTATTTTTGTCTCAAATTTTGTCACAATATTGAAAATTGAGCTACGTTAACGTGGGCATTGGATACGTGTTATTCGGAGCTCTAAATCTAAAGTTATAGACAATTTAGTGCAGACATGTCTAGTTGATCGCCCAGTTAAAGTGATCATTCTAAACTGATCGTTGGTGCTCATTGATTAAAGGCTTATAAATGAAGCATAATTCATGACATCTCCTAGTTTTGGAAAGATTTGATCACTTGGAGGACTGCTTGAAGCAATATTAATGTTAAAATTTATCACAATATAGAAAAATGAGCTTGTTTAACATGGCCATTGGATTCGTGTCATTTTGAGCTCTAAATCAAAAGTTACGGACGATTTGTTGCAGACATGTCAAGTTATTCGACCAGTTAAAGTGATCATTCTAAACTGATCATTGCTGCTCATTGAGTAAAGGCTTATAGATGAAGCATATTGCACGGCATCATGCAGTTCAGGATATATTGGATTACATGGACATTTTGTCGTATCTATTTTTGTCTCAAACTTTGTCACAATATAGAAAATTGAGCTTGTTTAACATGGGCATTAGATTTGTGTCATTCTGAGCTCTAAATCATAAGTTACGGATGATTTAGTTAGGAGATGTTAAGTTGATCAGCCAGTTAAAGTGATCATTCTTAAATGATCATTGGTGCTGATTGAGTAAATGTTTATAAATGAAGCATAATGAACGGCATCACGCAGTTCGGGATATATTGGATTAAATGGACGCTTTGTCGTATCTATTTCAGTCTTAAATTCTGTCACAATATAGAAAACTGATCTAACTTAACGTGGGCATTGGATTCGTGTCATTCTGAGCTCAAAATCAAAAGTTACATATGATTTAGTGCGGACATGTAAAGTTGATTGGCCAGTTAAAGTGATCATTCTAAACTGATCATTGGTGCTCATTGAGTAAAAGCTTATAAATGAAGCATAATGCTTGACATCACGTAGTTCATGATAGATTGGATTATTTGGATGCTTTTTCGTATCAATTTCTGTATCAAAATTTGTCACAGTACAGAAAATTGAGCTAGCTGACCATGGGCATTTGATTCGTGTCATTCTAAGCTCTAAAAAAAAAGTTACGGACAATTTAGTGAAGACATGTCAAATTGATCGGTCAGTTAAAGTGATCATTCTTAACTAATCATTGGTGCTTATTGAGTAAAGCCTTGTAAATGAAGTATAATGCATGGCATCACGTAGTTTTGGCTATATTGGATTACTTGAACGCTTTCCAGTATCTATTTCTGCCTCAAATTTTGTCACAATATAGAAAATTGAGCTAGGTTAACGTGGGCAATGGTTTCGTGTTATTCTGAGCTCTAAATCAAAAGTTATGGATAATTTTGTGCAGGCATGTCCAGTTGATCGCCCAGTTAAAGTGATCATTCTAAACTGATCATTGGTGCTCATTGATTAAAGGCTTATAAATGAAGTATAATGCATGACATCACGTAGTTTTGGAAAGATTTGATTACTTGGAGGACTGGTTGATGCAATTTTGGGCATTGAATTGGATTTAGTGCGGACATGTCAATTTTGGGCATTGAATTGGATTTGATTACTTGGAGGACTGGTTGATTTAGTGTGGACATTTCAAGTTGATTGGCCAGTTAACCTGATCATTCTTAACTGATCATTAGTGCGCATTGAGTAAAGGGTTATAAATGAAGCATAATGCATGGCATCACGATCGAGATAGATTGGGTTACATGGACACTTTGTCGTATCTATTTCTGTCTTGAATTTTTTCACAATATAGAAAATATAGCTAGCTTGACGTGGACATTGGATTGGTGTCACTCTGAACTCTAAATCAAAACTTACTGACTATTTAGTGCAGATATGTCAAGTTGACCGTCCAGTTAAAGTGATCACTCTAAACTGATCATTGGTGCTCATTGAGTAAATGGCTTACAAATGAAGCATAATCCATGCCATCACGCTGCTCGGGATAGATTGGGTTACTTGGACACTTTGTCGTATCTATTTCTGTTTAAATTTTTTCACAATATAGAAAATTAAGCTAGCTAAACATGGACATTGGATTTGTGTTAGTATGAGCTCAAAATCAAAAGTTACAGACAATTTAGTGCGGACATGTCAAGTTGATCGGCCAGTCAAAGTGATCATTCTAAACTGATCGTTGGTGCTCATCGAGTAAAGGGTTATAAATGATGCATAATGCATGACATCACGCATTTCGGGATAGATTGGATTACTTGGACACTTTGTTGTATCTATTTGCGTCTCAAATTTTGTTGCATTATAAAAAAACTGAGCTAGTTTAACGTGGGTATTGTATTCGTTCCAGTTAGACCTCTAAATCAAAAGTTTGGACATAACAAGTTGATCAACCAGTTAAAGTCATCATTCTTAACTAATCATTAGTGCTCATTGCGAAACGGCATATAAATAACACAGAATGCATGGCATCACGCAGTTTGTGATATATTGGATTACATGGACACTTCGACTTATTTATTTCTATCTCAAATTTTGTAACAATATAAAAAAATTGAGCTAGCTTAACGCGGGCGGTTGATTCGTGTCATTGGAATCCCTAAATCAAAAGTTAAAGACGATTTAGTGTGGACATGTCATGTTGATCGGTCAATTTAAGTGATCATTCTAAAGTGATCATCATTGGTGCTCATTAAGTAAAGGCTTATAAATGATGCATAATGCATGACATCATGCAATTCAGGATAGTTTAGATTACTAGGACGGTTTGTTGTATTTATTTCTGTCTCAAATTTTTTCACAATATAGAAAATTTAGCTAGTTTAACGTGGGCATTGGATTCGTGTAGAGCTGACCTCTAAATCAAAAGTTTGAATGATTTAGTGCGGACATGTCAAGTTGATTGGCCAGTTAAAGTGATCAATCTAAACTGATCATTGATGCTCATTGAGTAAAGGCTTATAATGCATGGGTTCACGAAGTTCGGGATAGATTGGATTACATGGATGCTTTGTCAAATTTATTTTTGTCTCAAATTTCGTCACAATATAGAAAATTGAGCTACCTTAACGGGGGCATTGGATTCGTGTCATTCTGAGCTCTAAACCAAAAGTTACGTACGATCTAGTGCAGAAATGGTAAGGGTATCGGCTAGTTAAAGTGATTATTCTTAAGTGGTCATTGGTTCTCATTGAGTACAAGTTATAAATGACCCATAATGCATGGCATCACGCAGTTCCGGATAGATTGGATTACATGGATGCTTTGTGGTATCTATTTCTTTCTCAAATTTTTTCACAATATAGAAAATTGAGCTAGTTTAACGTCGGCATTGGATTAGTGCCAGTCTGACCTCTAAATCAAAAGTTCGGACGATTTAGTGCGGACATTTCAAGTTGATCAGCCCATTAAAGCGATCATTCTAAACTGATCATTGGTGCTCATTGAGTAAAGGCTTATAAATGATGCATAATGCATGACATCATGCAGTTCAGGATAGATTGGATTACATGGATGCTTTGTGCTATCTATTTCTGTCTCAAATTTTGTCACAATATAGAAAATTGAGCTAGCTTAACGTGGGAATTGGATTCGTGTCATTCTGAGCTCTAAATCAAAAGTTACGGATGATTTAGTGCGGACATGTCAAGTTGATCGGCCAGTTAAAGTGATAATTATAAATTGATCATTGGTGCTCATTGAGCAAAGGCTTATAAATGATGCATAATACATGACATCACGCAGTTCGGGATTGATTGGATTACTTGGACAGTTTGTCATATCTATTTCTGCCTCAAATTTTGTCACAATATAGAAAATTCAGCTATCTTAACGTGGGCATTTGATTCGTGTCATGCTGAGCTATAAATCATAAGTTACGGAAGATTTAGTGCAGAGATGTCAAGTTGATCGGCTAGTTAAAGTGATCATTATAAACTGATCATTGGTGCTCATCGAGTAAAGGCCTATAAATGAAACATAATGCATGGCATCTCGCAGTTTTGGCTAGATTGGATTACTTGAATGCTTTTTCGTATCTATTTTTATCTCAAATTTTGTCACCACATAGAAATTTTTGCTAGCTTAACGTGGGCATTGAATTCATGTTATTCTGAGCTCTAAATCAAAAGTTACAAACGATTTAGTGCGGACATGTCAAGATGATCGCCTAGTTAAAGTGATCATTCTAAACTGATCATTTGTGCTCATTGAGTAAAGGCTTATAAATGATGCATAATGCATGACATCATGCAGTTCAGGATAGATTGGATTACATGGACGCTTTGTGCTATCTATTTCTGTCTCAAATTTTGTCACAATATAGAAAATTGAGCTAGCTTAACGTGGGAATTGGATTCGTGTCATTCTGAGCTCTAAATCAAAATTTACGGACGATTTAGTGCGGACATGTCAAGTTGATCGGCCAGTTAAAGTGATCATTATAAATTTATCATTGGTGCTCATTGAGTAAAGGCTTATAAATGATGCATAATGCATGACATCACGCAGTTCGGGATTGATTGGATTACTTGGACAGTTTGTTGTATCTATTTCTGCCTCAAATTTTGTCACAATATAGAAAATTCAGCTATCTTAACGTGGGCATTTGATTCGTGTCATGCTGAGCTATAAATCATAAGTTACGGAAGATATAGTGCAGAGATGTCAAGTTGATCGGCTAGTTAAACTGATCATTATAAACTGATCATTGGTGCTCATCGAGTAAAGGCCTATAAATGAAACAGAATGCATGGCATCACGCAGTTTTGGCTAGATTGGATTACTTGAATGCTTTTTCATATCTATTTTTATCTCAAATTTTGTCACAACATAGAAATCTTTGCTAGCTTAACGTGGGCATTGGATTCATGTTATTCTGAGCTCTAAATCAAAAGTTACAGACGATTTAGTGCGGACATGTCAAGATGATCGCCTAGTTAAAGTGATCATTCTAAACTGATCATTTGTGCTCATTGAGTAAAGGCTTATAAATGAAACATAATGCATGGCATCATGCAGGTTTGGCTAGATTGGATTACTTGAACGCTTTTTGTATCTATTTCTTTCTCAAAATTTGTCACAATATAAAATATTGAGCTAGCTTAACGTGGGCATTGGATTCGTTCATTCTGAGCTCTAAATCATCAGTTTTGGATTATTTAGGGCGGACATATCAAGTTTATCAGATAGTTAAAGAGATCATTCTAAACTGATTATTGGTGGTCATTGTGTAAGGGCTTATTAATGAAGCATAATGCATGGCAGTGCGCAGTTTTGGTTAGATTGGATTATTTGAAAGCTTTTTTTATTTCTATTTCTATTATAAATTTTGTCACAATATAGAAAATTGTGCTAGCTTAACGTGGGCATTGGATTCGTGTCACTCTGAGCTTTAAATCAAAAGTTAGGGACGATTTAGTGTGGAAATGTCAAGTTGATCGGACAGTTAAAGTAATCATTATAAACTGATCATTGGTGCACATTGAGTAAAGGCTTATAAATGAAGCATAATGCATGGCATCATGCAGTTTTTGTTAGATTGTATTACTTGAACGCTTTTTTGTATCTATTTCTGCCTCAAGTTTTGTCACAATATAGAAATTTGAACTAGCTTAACGTGGGCATTAGATTTATGTCATTCTGAGCTCTAAAATAAAAGTTAGGGATGATTTAGTGTGGACATGTCAAGTTGATCGCCCAGTTAAAGTGATCATTCTAAACTGATCATTGTTGCTCATTGATTAAAGGCTTATAAATGAAGTATAATGCATGACATCATGTAGTTTTGGAAAGATTTGATTACTTGGAGGACTGGTTGATGCAATTTTGGGCATTGAATTGGATTTAGTGCGGACATGTCAATTTTGGGCAATGAATTGGATTTGATTACTTGGAGGACTGGTTGATTTAGTGTGGACATTTCAAGGTTATCGGCCAGTTAACCTGATCATTCTTAACTGATCATTAGTGCTCATTGAGTAAAGGGTTATAAATGAAGCATAATGCATGGCATCACGATTGGGATAGATTGGGTTACATGGACACTTTGTCGTATCTATTTCTGTCTTGAATTTTTTCACAATATAGAAACATAGCTAGCTTAACGTGGACATTGGATTGGTGTCACTCTGAACTCTAAATAAAAACTTACTGACTATTTAGTGCGGACATGTCAAGTTGATCGGCCAGTTAAAGTGATCATTCTAAACTGATCATTGGTGCTCATTGAGTAAAAGACTTAGAAATGAAGCATAATGCAGGACACAACGCAGTTCGGGATAGATTGGATTACTTGGACATTTAACGTAACTATTTTTGTCTCAAATTTTGTCATAATATAGAAAATTGAGTTTGCTTAATGTGTGCATTGGATTCCTGTCATTCTCAGCTCTAAATCAAAAGATACGGACAATTTAGTACGGACATGACAAGTTGATATGCCAGTTAAAGTGATCACTCTAAGCTGATCATTGGTGCTCATTGAGTAAATCGCTTACAAATGAAGCATAATCCATGCCATCACGCTGTTCGGGATAGATTGGGTTACTTGGACACTTTGTCGTATCAATTTCTGTTTAAAGTTTTTCACAATATAGAAAATTAAGCTAGCTAAACGTGGACATTGGATTTGTGTTAGTATGAGCTCTAAATCAAAAGTTATAGAAAATTTAGTGCGGACATGTCAAGTTGATCGGCCAGTTAAAGTGATCATTCTAAACTGATCATTGGTGCTCATCGAGTAAAGGGTTATAAATGATGCATAATGCATGACATCACACAGTTCAGGATAGATTGGATTACTTGGATGCTTTGTCGCATATATTTCTTTCTCAAATTTTGTCACAGTATAGAAAATTGAGCTAGATTAACGTGGGCATTGGATTCGTCTTATTCTGAGCTCTAAATCAAAAGATACGGACAATTTAGTACGGAAATGTCAAGTTGATCAGCCCGTTAAAGTGATCTTTCTAAACTGATTACTAGTGCTCATTGAGTAAAGGCTTATAAATGATGCATAATGCATGACATCACGCATTTCGGGATAGAGTGGATTACTTGGACGCTTTGTTGTATCTATTTCTGTCTCAAATTTTGTCGCATTATTAAAAACTGAGCTAGTTTAACGTGGGTATTGGATTCGTTCCAGTAAGACCTCTAAATCAAATGTTCGGACATAACAAGTTGATCAACAAGTTAAAGTCATCATTCTTAACTAATCATTAGTGCTCATTGCGAAACGGCATATAAATAAGCCAAAATGCATGGCATCACGTAGTTTGTGATATATTGGATTACATGGACACTTCGTCTTGTTTATTTCTGTCTCAAATTTTGTAACAATATAAAAAATTGAGCTAGCTTAACGCGGGCGGTTGATTCGTGTCATTGGAAGCCCTAAATCAAAAGTTAAAGACGATTTAGTGTGGACATGTCGTGTTGATCGGTCAGTTTAAGTGATCATTCTAAAGTGATCATCATTGGTGCTCATTAAGTAAAGGCTTATAAATGATGCATAATGCATGACATCATGCAATTCAGGATAGTTTAGATTACTAGGACGGTTTGTTGTATTTATTTTTGTCTCAATTTTTTTCACAATATAGAAAATTGAGCTAGTTTAACGTGGGCATTGGATTCGTGTAGAGCTGACCTCTAAATCAAAAGTTTGAATGATTTAGTGCGGACATGTCAAGTTGATCGGCCAGTTAAAGTGATCAATCTAAACTGATCATTGGTGCTCATTGAGTAAAGGCTTATAAATGAAGCATAATACATGGCTTCACGAAGTTCGGGATAGATGGATTACATGGATGCTTTGTCGAATTTATTTTTGTCTCAAATTTCGTCACAATATAGAAAATTGAGCTACCTTAACGGGGGCATTGGATTCGTGTCATTCTGAGCTCTAAACAAAAAGTTACGTACGATTTAGTGCAGAAATGTTAAGGCTATTGGCTAGTTAAAGTGATTATTCTTAACTGGTCATTGGTGCTCATTGAGTAAAAGGTTATATATGACCCATAATGCATGGCATCACGCAGTTCCGGATAGATTGGATTACATGGATGCTTTGTGGTATCTATTTCTTTCTCAAATTTTGTCACAATTGAGAAAATTGAGCTAGTTTAACGTGGGCATTGGATTAGTGCCAGTCTGACCTCTAAATCAAAAGTTCAGACGATTTAGTGCAGACATGTCAAGTTGATCGGCCCATTAAAGTGATCATTCTAAACTGATCATTGGTGCTCATTTAGTAAAGGCTTATAAATGATGCATAATGCCTGACATCATGCAGTTCAGGATAGATTGGATTACATGGACGCTTTGTGCTATCTATTTCTGTGTCAAATTTTGTCACAATATAGAAACTTGAGCTAGCTTAACGTGGGAATTGGATTCGTGTCATTCTGAGCTCTAAATCAAAAGTTACGGACAATTTAGTGCGGACATGTCAAGTTGATCGGCCAGTTAAAGTGATCATTATAAATTTATCATTGGTGCTCATTGAGTAAAGGCTTATAAATGATGCATAATGCATGACATCACGCAGTTCGGGATTGATTGGATTACTTGGACAGTTTGTCGTATCTATTTCTGCCTCTAAGTTTGTCACAATATAGAAAATTGAGCTATCTTAACGTGGGCATTTGATTCGTGTCATGCTGAGCTATAAATAATAAGTTACGGAAGATTTAGTGCAGAGATGTCAAGTTGATCGGCTAGTTAAAGTTATCATTATAAACTGATCATTGGTGCTCATCGAGTAAAGGCCTATAAATGAAACATAATGCATGGCATCTCGCAGTTTTGGCTAGATTGGATTACTTGAATGCTTTTTCGTATCTGTTTTTATCTCAAATTTTGTCACAACATAGAAATTTTTGCTAGCTTAACGTGGGCATTGGATTCGTGTTATTCTGAGCTCTAAATCAAAAGTTACAGATGATTTAGTGCGGACATGTCAAGATGATCGCCTAGTTAAAGTGATCATGCTAAACTGATCGTTTGTGCTCATTGAGTAAAGGCTTATAAATGAAACAAAATGCATGGCATCATGCAGGTTTGGCTAGATTGGATTACTTGAACGCTTTTTGTATCTATTTCTTTCTCAAAATTTGTCACAATATAAAATATTGATCTAGCTTAACGTGGGCATTAGATTCGTTCATTCTGAGCTCTAAATCATCAATTATGGATTATTTAGGGCGGAGATCATTCTAAACTGATTATTGGTGGTCATTGTGTAAAGGCTTATTAAAGAAGCATAATGCATGGCAGTACGCAGTTTTGGTTAGATTGGATTACTTGAACGCTTTTTTTTCTATTTCTATTATAAATTTTGTCACAATATAGAAAATTGTGCTAGCTTAACGTGGGCATTGGATTCGTGTCACTCTGAGCTTTAAATCAAAAGTTAGGGACGATTTAGTGTGGAAATGTCAAGTTGATCGGACAGTTAAAGTAATCATTCTAAACTGATCATTGGTGCTCATTGAGTAAAGGCTTATAAATGAAGCATAATGCATGGCATCACGCAGTTTTTGTTAGATTGTATTACTTGAATGCTTTTTTGTATTACTGCCTCAAGTTTGGTCACAATATAGAAATTTAAACTAGCTTAATGTGGGCATTAGATTTGTGTCATTCTGAACTCTAAAATAAAAGTTAAGGATGATTTAGTGCGGACATGTCAAGTTGATCGGCTAGTTAAAGTGATCATTCTAAACTGGGCATTTGTGCTCATTGATAAAAGACTTATAAATGAAGTATAATGCATGGCACCACACAGTTTTGGTTAGATTGGATTACATGAACGCTTTTTTATATCTATTTCTATCCCAAATTTTGTCACAATATAGAAAATTGAGCTAGCTTAACGTAGAAATTGGATTCGTGTCATTCTGAGCGCTAAGTCCAAAGTTAGTGATGATTTGGTGCGGACATGTCAAGTTGATCGCCCAGTTAAAGAAATCATTCTAAACTGAACATTGGTGCTCATTGAGTAAAGGATTAGAAATGAAGCATAATGCATGGCATCACACACTTTTGGTTAGATTTGATTACTTGAACGCTTTTTCATATCTACTTTTGTCTCAAATTTTGTCGCAATATAGAAAATTGAGCTACCTTAACGTGGGCATTGGATTCATGTCATTCTGAGCTCTAAATCAAAAGTTTGGGACGATTTAGTGCGGACATGTCAAGTTGATCGGCCAGTTAAAGTGATCATTCTAAACTGGGCATTTGTGCTCATTGAGAAAAGACTTATTAATGAAGCATAATGCATGGCACCACGCTTGGTTAGATTAGATTACTTGAACGCTTTTTTATAGCTATTTCTGTCTCAAATTTTGACACAATATAGAAAATTGAGCTAGCTTAACGTAGACATTGGATTCGTGTCATTCTGAGCGCTAAATCCAAAGTTAGTGATGATTTGGTGCGGACATGTCAAGTTGATCGCCCAGTTAAAGTGATCATTATAAACTGATCATTGGTGCTCATTGAGTAAAGGCTTAGAAATGAAGCAAAATGCATGACATCACGCAGTTGGTTATATTGGATTACTTGAACATTTTTTCATATCTATTTTTGTCTCAAATTTTGTCAAAATATAGAAAATTGGGCTAACTTAATGCTGGCATTGGATTCGTGTGATTCTGAGCTCTAAATCAAAAGTTACAGACAATTTAGTGCGGACAAATCAAGTTGATCGCCTTGTTAAAATGATCATTTAAAACTGATCAATTGTGCTAATTGAGTAAACGCATATAAATGAAGGAGAACGCATGGCATCATGCAGTTTTGGCTAGATTGGATAATTGAACGCTTTTTTGTATATATTTCTGTCCCAAATTGCCTCACAATATAGAAAATTGAGCTAGCTTAACGTGGGGATTGGATTCGTGTCATTCTGAGCTCTAAATCATAAGTTACGGATGATTTAGTGCGAACATATCAAGTTGATCGCCTAGTTAAAATGATCATTTTAAACTGATCATTTTTGCTCATTGAGTAAAGGCATATAAATGAAGCATAATGTATGGCATCATGCAGTTTGGCTAGATTGGATTACATGAACGATTTTTGTATCTAATTATGTCTCAAATTTTTTCACAATATAGAAAATTGAGCTAGCTTAACGTGGGCATTGGATTAGTCTCATTCTGAGCTCGAAATTAAAAGTTATTGATAATTTAGTGCGGACATGTCACGTTGATCGGCCAGTTAAAGTGATCATTCTAAACTGATCATTGGTGCTCATTGAGTAAAAGCTTAGAAATGAAGCATAATGCATGACAACACGCAGTTTTGGTTATATTGGATTAGTTGAACGCTTTTTTGTATCTATTTTTGTCTCAAATATTTTCAAAATATTGAAAATTGATCTAGCTTACCGTGGATATTGGATTTGTGATATTCTAACCTTTAAATCAAAAGTTACAGACAATTTAGTGCGGACATGTCAAGTTGATCGCCTAGTTAAAGTGATCATTCTAAGCTGATCATATGTGCTCATTGAGTAAATGAAGCATAAATGTATGGCATCATGCTGTTTTGGCTAGATTGGATTACTTGAACGCTTTTTGTATCTATTTCTGTCTCAAATTTTGTCAAAATATTGTAAATTGAGCTAGCTTAACGTGGGCATTGGATTGGTGTCATTATGAAATCTAAATCATAAGTTACGGACAATTTAGTACAGACATGTCAAGTTGATCGGCAAGCTAAAGTTATCATTCTTAACTGATCATTGGTGCTCATTGAGTAAAGGCACATAAATGAAGCATACTGCATGGCATCAAGCAGTTTTTGCTAAATTGGATTACTTTAACGCTTTTTATATCTATTTGAGTATCGAATTTTGTCACACTATAGTAAATTGAGCTACCTTAACGTGGGCATTGGATTCATGTCATTCTGAACTCTAAATCAAAAGTTAGTGATGATTTCGTGCGGACATGTCAAGTTGATCGGCCAGTTAAAGTGATTATTTTATAATGATCATTTGAGCTCATTGAGTAAAGGCTTAGAAATGAAGCATTATGGATGGCATCACGCATTTTTGGTAATATTGGATTACTTGAACGCTTTTTCGTATCTATTTTCTCTCAAATTTTGTCACAATATACAAAATTATGCTAGCTTAACGTGGGCATTGCATTCGTGTTATTCTGAGCTCTAAATCAAAAGTTACAGACAATTTAGTGCGGACATGTCAAGTTGATCGCCTAGTTAAAGTGATCATTCTAAACTGATCATTTGTGCTCATTGAGTAAATGAAGCATAATGCATGGCATCACGCAGTTTTTGCTTGATTGGATTACTTGAACGCTTTTTTTATTTCTATTTCAGTCTCAAATTTTGTCACAATATAGAAAATTAAGCTAGCTTTACATGGGCATTGGATTCGTGTCATTCTAAGCTCTAAATCAAAAGTTCATGATTATTTATTGCAGACATCTCAAGTTGATCGGCTAGTTAAAGTGATCATTCTAAACTGATCATTAGTGCTCATTGAGTAAAGGCTTAGAAATGAAGCATAATGCATCACATCATGCAGTTTTGGTTAGATCGGATTACTTGAACGCTTTTTCGTATCTAGTTTTATCTCAAAATATTTCAAAACATAGAAAACTGAGCTAGTTGAACTCTGGAATTGGATTCTTGTTATTCGGAGCTCTAAATCCAAAGTTACGGACGATTTAGTGCGGACATTTCAAGTTGATCGCCTAGTTAAAGTGATCATTCTAAACTGATCATTTGTGCTTATTGAGTAAAGGCTTAGAAATGAAGAATAATGCATGGCATCACGCAATTTTGGTTAGATTGGATTACTTGAACGCTTTTCCATATCTAGTGTTGTCTCAAATTTTGTCAGAATATGGAAAAGTGAGCTAGTTTAACTTGGGCATTGGATTCGTGTTATTCTGAGCAGTAAATCAAAATTCACGGACGATTTAGTGCGGACATGTCAAGTTTATCGCCTAGTTAAAGCGATCGTTCAAAACTGATCATTTGTGCACATTGAGTAAAGACTTATAAATGAAGCATAATGTAAGGCATCATGCAGTTTTGGCTAGATTGGATTCTTGAACTCTTTTTTGTATTTATTTCTGTCTCAAATTTTGTCACAATATAGAAATTTGAGGTAGCGTAACGTGGCTATTGGATTCATGTCATTATGAGCTCTAAATCATAAGTTACAGACGATTTAGTGCGGACATGTCAAGTTGATTGGCCAGTTAAAGTGATCATTCTTAACTGATCATTGGTGCTTATTGAGTAAAGGCTTAGAAATGAAGCATAATGCATGGCATCACGCATTTTTGGTTATAATGGATTACTTGAGCGATTTTTGCCTCAAATTTTATCACAATATAGAAAATTGAGCTAGTTTAACTTGGACATTAGATTCGTGTTATTCTGAGCTCTAAATCAAAAGTTACGGACGATTTAGTGCGCACATGTCAAGTTGATCGCCTAGTTAAAGTGATCATTCTAAACTGATCATTTGTGCTCATTGAGTAAAGGCTTATAATTGTAGCAGAATGCATGGCATCACGCAGTTTTGGCTAGATTGGATACTTGAACGCTTTTTATATCTATTTCAATCTCAAATTTGATCACAATATAGAAAATTAAGCTAGCTTTACATGGGCATTGTATTCGTGTCATTCTAAGCTCTAAATCAAAAGTTCATGATGATTTATTGCGGATATGTCAAGTTGATCGGCTAGTTAAAGTGATCATTCTAAACTGATCATTGGTGCTCATTGAATAAAGGCTTAGAAATGAAGCATAATGTATGGCATCACGCAGTTTTTGGTTAGATTGGATTACTTGAACGCTTTTTCGTATCTATTTCTGTGTCAAGTTTTGTCACATTATAGAAATTTGAACTAGGTTAACGTAGGCATTGGATCCATGTTATTCTGAGCTCTAAATCAAAAGTTAGGGATGATTTAGTGCGGACATGTCAAGTTGATCGGCCATTTATAGTGATCATTCTAAACTGATCATTGGTGCTCATTCAGTAAAGGCTTAGAAATGAAGCATAATGCATTGCATCACACAGTTTTGGTTTGATTCGATTACTTGAACGCTTTTTCTTATCTATTTAAGTCTGAAATTTTGTGGCAATATAGAAAATTGAGCTAGCTTAACATGGGCATTGGATTCATGTTATTCTGAGCTCTAAATCAAAAGTTTCGGACGATTTAGTGAAGGCATATCAAGTTGATTGGCTAGTTAAAGTGATCGTTCTAAACTGATCATTTGTGCTCATTGAGTAAATGAAGCATAAATGTATGGCATCATGCTGTTTTGGTTAGATTGGATTACTTGAATGCTTTTTGTATCTATTTCTGTCTCAAATTTTGTCACTATATTGAAAATTGAGCTAGCTTAACGTGGGCATTGGATTGGTGTCATTATGAAATCTAAATCATAAGTTACGGACAATTAAAGCGATCATTCTAAAATGATCATTGGAGCTCGTTGAGTAAAGGCTTAGAAATGAAGCATAATGCATGACATCACGCATTTTTGTTATATTGTATTACTTGAACGTTTTTTCGTATCTATTTTTTTCTCAAATTTTGTCACAATATACAAAATTACGCTAGCTTAACGTTGGCATTGGACTCGTGTTATTCTGAGCTCGAAATCAAAAGTTACGGACGATTTAGTGCGGACATGTCAAGTTGATCGCCTAGTTAAAATGATCATTCTAAACTGATCATTTGTACTCATTGAGTAAATGAAGCATAAATGTATGGCATCATGCTGTTTTGGCTATATTGGATTACTTGAACGCTTTTTGTATCTATTTTTGTCTCAAATTTTGTCAAAATATTGTAAATTGAGCTAGTTTAACGTGGACAATGGATTGGTGTCATTCTGAGTTCTAAATCATGAGTTACGGACGATTTAGTACGGACATGTCAAGTTAATTGGCAAGTTAAAGTTATCATTCTTAACTGATCATTGGTGCTCATTGAGTAAAGGCAAATAAATGAAGCATAATGCATGACATCAAACCAGTTTTTGCTAAATTGGATTACTTTTACGCTTTTTATATCTATTTCAGTCTCGAATTTTGTCACACTATAGTAAATTGAGCTACCTTAACGTGGGCATTGGATTCGTGTCATTCTGAACTCAAAATCAAAAGTAAGTGATGATTTAGTGCGGATATGTCAAGTTGATCGGCCAGTTACAGTGATCATTCTATAATGATCATTGGAGCGCATTGAGTAAAGGCTTAGAAATGAAGCATTATGCATGGCATCACGCATTTTTGGTTATATTGGATTACTTGAACGCTTTTTCGTATCTATTTTTGTCTCAAATTTTGTCACAATATACAAAATTACGCTAGCTTAACGTGGGCATTGGATTCGTGTTATTCTGAGCTCTAAATCAAAAGTTACAGACGATTTAGTGCGGACATATCAAGTTGATCGCCTAGTTAAAATGATCATTCTAAACTGATCATTTGTGCTCATTGAGTAAATGAAGCATAATGTATGGCATCACGCAGTTTTTGTTAGATTGGATTACTTGAACGTTTTTTTATATCTATTTCAGTCTCAAATTTTGTCACAGTATAGAAAATTAAGCCTAGCTTTACATGGGCATTGGATTCGTGTCATTCTAAGCTCTAAATCAAAAGTTCGTGATGATTTATTGCTGACATCTCAAGTTGATCGGCTAGTTAAAGTGATCATTTTAAACTGAACATTGGTGCTCATTGAATAAAGGCTTAGAAATGAAGCATACTGCATGGCATCACACAGTTTTGGTTAGATTAGGTTACTTGAACGCTTTTTCGTATCTAGTATTATCTCAATTTTTTCACAACATAGAAAACTAAGCTAGTTTAACTCGGGCAATGGATTCGTGTTATTCATAGCTCTAAATCCAAAGTTACGGACGATTTAGTGCGGACATTTCAAGTTGATCGCCTAGTTAAAGTGATCATTCTAAACTGATCATTTGTGCTTATTGAGTAAAGGCTTAGAAATGAAGAATAATGGTATGATGCAGTTTTGGTTAGATTGGATTACTTGAACGCTTTTCCATATCTTGTTTTGTCTCAAATTTTGTAATGATATAGAAAACTTAGCTAGTTTAACTCGGGCAATGGATTCGTGGTATTCTAAGCTCTAAATCAAAACTTACGGACAATTTAGTGCGGACATGTCAAGTTGATAGCCTAGTTAAAGCCGTTCAAAACGGATCATTTGTGCTCATTGAGTAATGACTTATAAATGAAGCGTAATGTAAGGCATCATGCAGTTTTGGCTAGATTGGATTCTTGAACGCTTCTTTGTATTTATTTCTGTCTTAAATTTTGTCACAATATAGAAAATTGAGCTAGTTTAACTTGGGCATTAGATTCGTGTTATTCTAAGCTCTAAATCAAAAGTTATGGACGATTTAGTGCGCACATGTCAAGTTGATCGCCTAGTTAAAGTGATAATTCTAAACTGATCATTTGTGCTGATTGAGTAAAGGCTTATAATTGAAGCAGAATGCATGGCATCACGCAGTTTTGGCTAGATTGGATACTTGAACGTTTTTTTGTATCTATTTCTGTCTCAAATTGCATCACAATATAGAAAATTAAGCTAGCTTAACGTGGGCATTGGATTCGTGTCATTCTGAGCTCTAAATCATAAGTTACGGACGATTTAGTCCGAACATGTCTAGTTGATCGCCAAGGTAAAGTGATCATTCTAAACTGATCATTTGTGCTCATGCTTATAAATGAAGCATAATGCAGTTTCGCTAGATTGGATTACATGAACGCTTTTTGTATCTAATTATGTCTCAAATTTTGTCACAATATATAAAATTCAGCTAGCTTAACGTAGGCATTGGATTCGTGTCATTCTGAGCTCAAAATCAAAAGTTATTTATAATTTAGTGCAGACATGTCAAGTTGATCGGCCAGTTATAGTGGTCATTCTAAACTGATCATTGGTGCTCATTGAGTAAAGGCTTAGAGTGAAACATATGTATGGCATCATGCAGTTTTGGCTAGATTGGATTACTTGAACGCTTTTTTGTATCTATTTCTGTATCAAATTTTGTCACAATATTGAAAATTGAGCTAGATTAACGTGGTCATTGGGTTGGTGTAATTATGAGATCTAAATCATAAGTTACGGACGATTTTGTACGGACATGTCAAGTTGATCGGGCAGTTAAAGTTATCATTATTAACTGATCACTGGTGCTCATTGAGTAAAGGCATATAAATGAAGCACAATGCATGGCATCACGCAGTTTTTTCTAGATTGGATTACTTGAACGCTTTTTATATCTATTTCAATCTCAAGTTTTGTAACAATATAGAAAATTGAGCTAGCTTAACATGGGCCTTGGATTCGTGTCATTCGGAGCTCTAAATCAAAAGTTAGTGATGATTTAGTGCGGATATGTCAAGTTGATCGGCTAATTAAAGTGATCATTCTAAACTGATCATTGGTGCTCATTGAGTAATGGCTTAGAAATGAAGCATAATGCATGGCATAACTCAGTTTTGGTTAGATTGGATAACTTAAACGCTTTTCCATATCAAGTTTTGTCTCAAATTTTGTCATAACATAGAAATCTGAGATAGTTTAACTTAGTCATTGGATTCGTGTTATTTTGAGCTCTAAATCAAAAGTAAGTGACGATTTAGTGCGGACATGTCAAGTTGATCGCCTAGGTAAAGTGATCATTCTAAACTGATCATTTATGCTCATTGATTAAAGGCTTAGAAATGAATCATAATGCATGGCATCACGTAGTTCTGGTTAGATTGGATTACTTGAATGCTTTTCCATATCTAGTTTTGTCTCAAATTTTGTGAGATTATAGAAAACTGAGCTAGTTTAACTTGGGCATTGGATTCGTGTTATTCTGAGCTCTAAATTAAAAGTTACGGACGATTTAATGCGGACATGTGAAGTTGATTGCCTAATTAAAGTGATCATTCTAAACTGATAATTTGTGCTCATTGAGTAAAGGCTTAAAAATGAAGCATAATGCATGGCATCACGCAGTTTTGGCTATATTTGATTACTTGAACGCTTTTTGAATCTTTTTGTCTCAAATTACGTCAAAATATAGAAAATTGAGCTAGTTTAACGTGGGCATTCGATCGTGTCATTCTAAGCTCCAAATCATAATTACGGACGATTTAGTGCGAATATGTCTAGTTGATCGCCATGTTATAGTGATCATTCTAAACTGATCATTTGTGCTCATTGAGTAAAGGCTTATAAATGAAGCATAATGTATGGCATCATGCAGATTTGGCTAGATTGTATTACTTGAACGGTTTTTTGTATCTATTTCTGTCTCAAATTTTGTCACAATATAGGAAACTGAGCTAGCTTAACATAGGCACTGGATTCGTGTAATTCTGAGCTCTAGATCATAAGTTAGGGATGATTTAGTGACGACATGTCATGTTGATAGGCCAGTTAAAGTTATCATTGTAAACTCATCATTGGTGCTCATTGAGTAAGGGCTTAGAAATGAAGCATAATGCATGAGATCACACAGTTTTAGTTATATTGGATTACTTGAACACTTTTTCGTATCTATTTTGTCTCAAATTTTGTTACAATATAGAAAATCTAGCTAGCTTAACGTGGGCATTGGATTCGTGTTATTCGGATCTCTAAATCAAAAGTTACAGATGATTTAGTGCGGACATGTCAAGTTGATCACCTAGTTAAAGTGATCATTCTGAACAGATCATTTGTACTCATTGAGTAAAAGGCTTATAAATGAAGCATAATGCATAGCATCACGCAGTTTTGGGTATATTGGATTACTTGAACGCTTTTTTGAATCTTTTTGTCTCAAATTGCGTAACAATATAGAAAATTGACGTAGTTTAACGTGGGCATTGGTTCGTGTCATTCTCAGCTCCAAATCATAAGTTACGGACGATTTAGTGCGAATACGTCTAGTTGATTGCCTAGTTAAAGTGATCATTCTAAACTGACCAGTTGTGCTCATTGAGTAAAATGCTTATAAATGAAGCATAATGTATGGGATCATACAGTTTTGCGGGGATTATTGAATAAAGGCTTAGAAATGAAGCATAATGCATGGCTTCACGCAATTTTGTTTATATTGCATTACTTGAACGCTTTTTTGTATCTATTTTTATCTCAAATTTTGACACAATATAGAAAATTGAGCTAACTTAACGTGGGCATTGGATTCGTGTTATTCTGAGCTCTAAATCAAAAGTTACGCACGATTTAGTGCGGACATGTCAAGTTTATTGGCTAGTTAAAGTGATAATTCTAAACTGATCATTTTTGCTGATTGAGTAAAGGATAATAAAAGAAGAATAATGCATGGCATCATCCAATTCTGCATAGATTGGATTACTTGAACACTTTTTTGTATCGTTTCTTTCTCAAATTTCATCACAATATAGAAAATTGAGCTAGCTTAATGTGGGCACTGGATTCGTGTCATCCAAAGCTCTAAGTCATAAGTTACGGATGATTTAGTGCGGATATGTCAAGTTGATCGGCCAGTTAAAGTGATCATTCTTAACTAATAATTGGTGCTCGTTAAGTAAAGGCTTATAAATGAACCATAATGCATGGCATCACACATTTTTGGCTAGATTGGATTACTTTAACGCTTTTTATATCTATTTTTGTCTCAAATTTTGTCACAACATAGAAAATTGAGCTAGCTTAATGAAGGAATCAGATTCATGTCATTCTAAGCTTTAAATAAAAAGTTAGGGATGATTTAGTGTGGACATGTCAAGTTGATCGTCCAGTTAAAGTGATCATTTTAAACTGATCTTTGGTGCTGATTGAGTAAAGGCTTAGAAATGAAGCATAATGCATGGCCTCACGCAGTTTTGGTTCTGTTGGATTACTTGAATGCTTTTTCGTATCTACTTTTGCCTCAAATTTTGTAACAATATTGAAAATTGAACTAGCTAAACGTGGGTATTGGATTCATGTTATTCTGAGCTCTAAAAAAGTTATGGACAATTTAGTGCAGACATGTCAAGTTGATCGCCTAGTTAAAGTAATCATTCTAAACTGATCATTTTGTGCTCATGGAGTAAAGGTTTGTAAATGAAGCATAATGCATGGCATCATGCAATTTTGCATAGTTTGGATTACTTGAACGCTTTTTTGTATCGATTTCTTTCTCAAATTTCATCACAGCATTGAAACTTGAGCTAGCTTAACGTGGGCACTGTATTCGTTTCATTCAAAGCTCTAAGTCATAAGTTACGGACGATTTAGTGCGTTTATGTCAAGTTGATCAGCTAGTTAAAGTGATCATTCTTAAGTGATCACTGGTGCTCGTTGAGTAAAGGCTTATAAATGAAGCATAATGCATGGCATCAGTCAGTTTTGGCTAGATTGGATTACTCGATTTCTTTTTAATATCTATTTCAGTCTCAAATTTTGTCACCATATAGAAAATTGAGCTAGCTTAACGTGGGCACCGCATTCGTGTCATTCTGAGCTCTAAATCAAAAGTTACGGACGATTTAGTGCGGACATGTCAAGTTGGTCGGCCAGTTAAAGCGATCATATTAAACTGATCTTTGGTGCTGATTGAGTAAAGGCTTAGAAATGAAGCATAATATATGGCATCACGCAGTTTGGGTTAGAATGGATTACTTGAACGCGTTTTTATATCTATTTATGTCTCAAATTTTGGCACAATATTGAAACATTTTGCTAGCTTAACGTAGGCATCGGATTCGTGTCATTCTGAGGTTTAAATAAAAAGTTAGGGATGGTTTAGTGTGGACATATCAAGTTGATCATCCGGTTAAAGGGATCATTCTAAACTGATCATTGGTGCTCATTGAGTAAAGGCTTATAAATGAAGCATAATGCATGACATCACACAGTTTTGTTCGATTGGATTAATTGAACGCTTTTTTATCTATTTCTAACATAAATTTTGTCACAATATAGAAAATTGAGCTAGCATAACGTAGCCTTTGGATTCGTGTCATTCTGAGTTTTAAATCAAAATTAGGGATGATTTAGTGCGGACATATCAGGTTGATCGTCTTGTTAAAGTGATCATTCTAAAGTGATCATTGGTACTCATTTAGTAAAGGCTTAGAAATGAAGCATAATGCTTGGCATCACGCAGTTTTGGTTAGATTAGATTACTTGAACGCTTTTTCGTATCTATTTTTGTCTCAAGTTTTGTCACAATACAGAAAATTGAGCTAGATTAACGTGAGCATTGGATTTTGGTTATTCCGAGCTCTAAATCAAAAGATACGGACGTTTTAGTGTGTGACATTTCAAGTTGATCGCCTTGTTAAAGTGATCATTCTAAACTGATCATTTGTGCTGATTGAGTAAAGGTTTATAAAAGAAGCATAATGCATGGCATCATACAGTTTTGCGGGGATTAGATTACTTGAACGCTTTTTTTGTATCTATTTCCGTCTCAAATTTCGTCACAATATAGAAAATTGAGCTAACTTGACATGGGCATTTGATTTGTGTCATTCAAAGCTCTAAATCATAAGTTACGGACAATTTAGTGCGTACATGTCAAGTTGATCGGCCAGTTAAAGTGATCATTCTTAAGTGATCATTGGTGCTCATTGACTAAAGGCTTAGAAATGAAGCATAATGCAAGGCATCACGCAGTCTTTGTTAGATTGGATTACTTGAACGCTTTTTTATATCTATTTCAAACTCAACTTTTGTCACAATATTGAAAATTGAGCTAGCTTAACATGGGCATTGGATTCGTGTCATTCTGACTATAACTCAAAAGTTAGGGATGATTTATTGTGGATATGTCAAATTGATCGGCCAGTTAAAGTGATCATTCAAAACTGATCATTTGTGCCCATTGAGCAAAGGCATATAAAAGAAGCATAATGCATGGCATCATGCAGTTTTGCATAGATTGGATTACTTGAATGCTTTTTTGTATCTATTTCTGTTTCAAATTTTGTCACAATATAGAAAATTGAGCTAGCTTAATGTGGGCATTGGATTCCTGTCCTTCAAAGCTCTAAATGATAAGTTACGGACGATTTAGTGTGGACATGTCAAGTTGATCGGAAGTTAAAGTTATCACTCGTAACTGATCATTGGTGCTCATTGAGTAAAGGCTTAGAAATGAAGCATAATGCCTAGCATCACGCAGTTTTGGTTAGATTATATTACTTGAACTCTTTTTTATATCTATTTCAGTCTCAAATTTAGTCACAATATAGAAAATTGAGCTATCTTAACGTGGGCATTGGATTCTTGTCATTCGGAACTCTAAGTCAAAAGTTAGGGATGATTTAGTGCGGAAATGTCAAGTTGATCGCCTAGTTAAAGTGATCATTCTAAACTGATCATTTGTGCTGATTGAGTAAAGGCTTATAAAAGAAGTTAATGCATGTCATCATGCAGTTTTGCGTAGATGGGATTACTTGAACGCTTTTTTGTATCTATTTCTGTCTCAAATTTCGTCACAATATAGAATATTTAGCTAGATTAACATGGGCATTAGATTCGTGTCATTCAAAGCTCTAAATCATACGTTACGGACGACTTAGTACGTACATGTCAAGTTGATCGGCCAGTTAAAGTGATCATTCTTAACTGATCACTGGTGCTCATTGAGTAAAAGCTTAGAAATGAAGCATAATGCATGGCATCACACAGTTTTGGTTAGATTGGATTACTTGAACGTTTTTTATATCTATTTCAGTCTCAAATTTAGTCACAATATAGAAAATTGAGCTGGCTTAACGTGGACATTGGATTCTTGTCATTCGGAACTCTAAGTCAAAAGTTAGGGATGATTTAGTGCGGACATGTCAAGTTGATCGGCCAGTTAAAGTGATCAATATGAACTGATCATTGGTGCTCATTGCGTAAAGGCTTAGAAATGAAGCATAATGCATTGATTCATGCAGTTTTGGTTAGATTGGATTACTTGAACGCTTTTTCGTATCTATTTTTGTCTCAAATTTTGTCACAATATACAAAATTGAGCTAGTTTAACTTGGGCATTGGATTCGTGTTATTCTGAGCTCTAAATTAAAAGTTACGGACGATTTAATGCGGACATGTGAAGTTGATTGCCTAATTAAAGTGATCATTCTAAACTGATAATTTGTGCTCATTGAGTAAAGGCTTAAAAATGAAGCATAATGCATGGCATCACGCAGTTTTGGCTATATTTGATTACTTGAACGCTTTTTGAATCTTTTTGTCTCAAATTGCGTCAAAATATAGAAAATTGAGCTAGTTTAATGTGGGCATTCGTTCGTGTCATTCTAAGCTCCAAATCATAAGTACGGACGATTTAGTGCGAATATGTCTAGTTGATCGCCATGTTATAGTGATCATTCTAAACTGATCATTTGTGCTCATTGAGTAAAGACTTATAAATGAAGCATAATGTATGGCATCACGCAGATTTGGCTAGATTGTATTACTTGAACGCTTTTTTGTATCTATTTCTGTCTCAAATTTTGTCACAATATACGAAATAGAGCTAGCTTAACATAGGCACTGGATTCGTGTAATTCTGAGCTCTAGATCATAAGTTAGGGATGATTTAGTGACGACATGCCATGTTGATAGGCCAGTTAAAGTTATCATTGTAAACTCATCATTGGTGCTCATTGAGTAAGGGCTTAGAAATGAAGCATAATGCATGAGATCACACAGTTTTAGTTATATTGGATTACTTGAACACTTTTTCGTATCTATTTTGTCTCAAATTTTGTTACAATATAGAAAATCTAGCTAGCTTAACGTGGGCATTGGATTCGTGTTATTCGGATCTCTAAATCAAAAGTTACAGATGATTTAGTGCGGACATGTCAAGTTGATCACCTAGTTAAAGTGATCATTCTGAACTGATCATTTGTACTCATTGAGTAAAAGGCTTATAAATGAAGCATAATGCATTGCATCACGCAGTTTCGGGTATATTGGATTACTTGAACGCTTTTTGAATCTTTTTGTCTCAAATTGCGTCACAATATAGAAAATTGAGGTTGTTTAACGTGGGCATTGGTTCGTGTCATTCTCAGCTCCAAATCATAAGTTACGGACGATTTAGTGCGAATACGTCTAGTTGATTGCCTAGTTAAAGTGATCATTCTAAACTGACCAGTTGTGCTCATTGAGTAAAATGCTTATAAATGAAGCATAATGTATGGGATCATACAGTTTTGCGGGGATTATTGAATAAAGGCTTAGAAATGAAGCATAATGCATGGCCTCACGCAATTTTGTTTATATTGCATTACTTGAACGCTTTTTTGTATCTATTTTTGTCTCAACTTTTGACATAAGATAGAAAATTGAGCTAACTTAACGTGGGCATTGGATTCGTGTTATTCTGAGCTCTAAATCAAAAGTTACGCACGATTTAGTGCGGACATGTCAAGTTTATTGGCTAGTTAAAGTGATAATTCTAAACTGATCATTTTTGCTGATTGAGTAAAGGATAATAAAAGAAGAATAATGCATGGCATCATCCAATTCTGCATAGATTGGATTACTTGAACACTTTTTTGTATCGTTTCTTTCTCAAATTTCATCACAATATAGAAAATTGAGCTAGCTTAATGTGGGCACTGGATTCGTGTCATCCAAAGCTCTAAGTCATAAGTTACGGATGATTTAGTGCGGATATGTCAAGTTGATCGGCCAGTTAAAGTGATCATTCTTAACTAATAATTGGTGCTCGTTAAGTAAAGGCTTATAAATGAACCATAATGCATGGCATCACACATTTTTGGCTAGATTGGATTACTTTAACGCTTTTTATATCTATTTTTGTCTCAAATTTTGTCACAACATAGAAAATTGAGCTAGCTTAATGAAGGAATCAGATTCATGTCATTCTAAGCTTTAAATAAAAAGTTAGGGATGATTTAGTGTGGACATGTCAAGTTGATCGTCCAGTTAAAGTGATCATTTTAAACTGATCTTTGGTGCTGATTGAGTAAAGGCTTAGAAATGAAGCATAATGCATGGCCTCACGCAGTTTTGGTTCTGTTGGATTACTTGAATGCTTTTTCGTATCTACTTTTGCCTCAAATTTTGTAACAATATTGAAAATTGAACTAGCTAAACGTGGGTATTGGATTCATGTTATTCTGAGCTCTAAAAAAGTTATGGACAATTTAGTGCAGACATGTCAAGTTGATCGCCTAGTTAAAGTAATCATTCTAAACTGATCATTTTGTGCTCATGGAGTAAAGGTTTGTAAATGAAGCATAATGCATGGCATCATGCAATTTTGCATAGTTTGGATTACTTGAACGCTTTTTTGTATCGATTTCTTTCTCAAATTTCATCACAGCATTGAAACTTGAGCTAGCTTAACGTGGGCACTGTATTCGTTTCATTCAAAGCTCTAAGTCATAAGTTACGGACGATTTAGTGCGTTTATGTCAAGTTGATCAGCTAGTTAAAGTGATCATTCTTAAGTGATCACTGGTGCTCGTTGAGTAAAGGCTTATAAATGAAGCATAATGCATGGCATCAGTCAGTTTTGGCTAGATTGGATTACTCGATTTCTTTTTAATATCTATTTCAGTCTCAAATTTTGTCACCATATAGAAAATTGAGCTAGCTTAACGTGGGCACCGCATTCGTGTCATTCTGAGCTCTAAATCAAAAGTTACGGACGATTTAGTGCGGACATGTCAAGTTGATCGGCCAGTTAAAGCGATCATATTAAACTGATCTTTGGTGCTGATTGAGTAAAGGCTTAGAAATGAAGCATAATATATGGCATCACGCAGTTTGGGTTAGAATGGATTACTTGAACGCGTTTTTATGTCTATTTATGTCTCAAATTTTGGCACAATATTGAAACATTTAGCTAGCTTAACGTAGGCATCGGATTCGTGTCATTCTGAGGTTTAAATAAAAAGTTAGGGATGGTTTAGTGTGGACATATCAAGTTGATCATCCGGTTAAAGGGATCATTCTAAACTGATCATTGGTGCTCATTGAGTAAAGGCTTATAAATGAAGCATAATGCATGACATCACACAGTTTTGTTCGATTGGATTAATTGAACGCTTTTTGTATCTATTTCTAACATAAATTTTGTCACAATATAGAAAATTGAGCTAGCATAACGTAGCCTTTGGATTCGTGTCATTCTGAGTTTTAAATCAAAATTAGGGATGATTTAGTGTGGACATGTCAGGTTGATCGTCTTGTTAAAGTGATCATTCTAAAGTGATCATTGGTACTCATTTAGTAAAGGCTTAGAAATGAAGCATAATGCTTGGCATCACGCAGTTTTGGTTAGATTAGATTACTTGAACGCTTTTTCGTATCTATTTTTGTCTCAAGTTTTGTCACAATACAGAAAATTGAGCTAGATTAACGTGAGCATTGGATTTTGGTTATTCCGAGCTCTAAATCAAAAGATACGGACGATTTAGTGTGTGACATTTCAAGTTGATCGCCTTGTTAAAGTGATCATCTAAACTGATCATTTGTGCTGATTGAGTAAAGGTTTATAAAAGAAGCATAATGCATGGCATCATACAGTTTTGCGGGGATTAGATTACTTGAACGCTTTTTTTGTATCTATTTCCGTCTCAAATTTCGTCACAATATAGAAAATTGAGCTAACTTGACATGGGCATTTGATTTGTGTCATTCAAAGCTCTAAATCATAAGTTACGGACAATTTAGTGCGTACATGTCAAGTTGATCGGCCAGTTAAAGTGATCATTCTTAAGTGATCATTGGTGCTCATTGACTAAAGGCTTAGAAATGAAGCATAATGCAAGGCATCACGCAGTCTTTGTTAGATTGGATTACTTGAACGCTTTTTTATATCTATTTCAAACTCAACTTTTGTCACAATATTGAAAATTGAGCTAGCTTAACATGGGCATTGGATTCGTGTCATTCTGACTATAACTCAAAAGTTAGGGAAGATTTATTGTGGATATGCCAAATTGATCGGCAAGTTAAAGTGATCATTCAAAACTGATCATTTGTGCCCATTGAGTAAAGGCATATAAAAGAAGCATAATGCATGGCATCATGCAGTTTTGCATAGATTGGATTACTTGAATGCTTTTTTGTATCTATTTCTGTTTCAAATTTTGTCACAATATAGAAAATTGAGCTAGCTTAATGTGGGCATTGGATTCCTGTCCTTCAAAGCTCTAAATAATAAGTTACGGACGATTTAGTGTGGACATGTCAAGTTGATCGGAAGTTAAAGTGATCACTCGTAACTGATCATTGGTGCTCATTGAGTAAAGGCTTAGAAATGAAGCATAATGCCTAGCGTCACACAGTTTTGGTTAGATTATATTACTTGAACTCTTTTTTATATCTATTTCAGTCTCAAATTTAGTCACAATATAGAAAATTGAGTTATCTTAACGTGGGCATTGGATTCTTGTCATTCGGAACTCTAAGTCAAAAGTTAGGGATGATTTAGTGCGGAAATGTCAAGTTGATCGCCTAGTTAAAGTGATCATTCTAAACTGATCATTTGTGCTGATTGAGTAAAGGCTTATAAAAGAAGTTAATGCATGTCATCATGCAGTTTTGCGTAGATAGGATTACTTGAACGCTTTTTTGTATCTATTTCTGTCTCAAATTTCATCACAATATAGAATATTTAGCTAGATTAACATGGGCATTGGATTCGTGTCATTCAAAGCTTTAAATCATAAGTTACGAACGATTTAGTGTGTACATGTCAAGTTGATCGGCCAGTTAAAGTGATCATTCTTAACTGATCATTGGTGCTCATTGAGTTAAAGCTAAGAAATGAAGCATAATGCATGGCATCACACATTATATCTATTTGAACGCTTTTTATATCTATTTAAGTCTCAAATTTAGTCACAATATAGAAAATTGAGCTAGCTTAACGTGGGCATTGGATTCTTGTCATTTGGAACTCTAAGTCAAAAGTTAGGGATGATTTAGTGCGGACATGTCAAGTTGATCGGCCAGTTAAAGTGATCATTCTAAACTGATCATTGGTGCTCATTGCGTAAAGGCTTAGAAATGAAGCATAATGCATTGATTCATGCAGTTTTGGTTAGATTGGATTACTTGAACGCTTTTTCGTATCTATTTTTGTCTCAAATTTTGTCACAATATACAAAATTGAGCTAGCTTAACGTGAGCATTGGATTTGTGTTATTCTGAGCTCTAAATCAAAAGTTAGGGACGATTTAGTGCGGATACATCAAGTTGATCATCTAGTTAAAGTGATCATTCTAAATTGGTCATTTGTGCTCATTGCGTAAAGGCTTATAAATGAAACATAATGTATGGCATCATGCAGTTTTGACTAGATTAGATTACATGGACACTTTGTCGTATCTATTTCTATCTCAAATTTTTCACAATATAGAAAATTGAGGTAGCTTAACTTGGGCATTGGATTGTGTCATTCTGAGGTCTAAGTTAAAAGTTACGGAGGATTTAGTGGGACATGTCAAGTTGATCGGGCAGTTAAAATGACATCACGTTGTTCGGGATAGATTGGATTACTTGGACAATTTGTCTTATCTCTTTCTGTCTCAAATCTTTTCAAAATATAGAAAATTGAGGTAGTTTAACTTGGGCATTGGATTCGTGTCATTCTGATCTCTAAGTCTAAAGTTACCGACGATTTAGTGCGGACATGCCAAGTTTATCGGCCAGTTAAAGTGGTCATTCTAAACTGATCATTGGTGCTCGTTGAGTAAAGGCTTATAAATGAAGCATAATGCATGGCATCTGGAGGTTTTGGCTAGATTGGATTACATGGACACTTTATCGTATCTATTTTTGTCTCAAATTTTGTCCCAATATAGAAAATTGAGGTAGCTTAACCGGGGCATTGGTATCGTGTCATTCTTAGCTCTAAATCATAAGTTACTGACGATTTAGTTCAGTTTTGTCAAATTGATCGGCCAGTTAATGTGGTCATTTTTAACTGATCGTTGGTGCTCATTAAGTAAAGTCTTATAAATGAAGCATAATGCATAGAATCACGCAGTTTTGGCTAGATAGGATTATTTGAACGCTTTTTAATATGTATTTTATCAAATTTTGTCACAATATATAAAATTGAGCTACCTTAACGTGGGCATTGGATTCGTGTTATACTGAGCTCTAAATAAAAAGTTATGGACGTTTTAGTGTGGACATGTCAAGTTGATCGGCCAGTTAAAGTGATCATGCTAAAATGATCATTGGTGCTCATTGAGTAAAGGATTACAAATGAAGCATAATGCATGGCATCACACAGTTTTGGTTAGGTAGGATTATTTGAACGCCTTTTTATATAAATTTATATTTTATCATAATATAGAAAATTGAGCTAGCTTAACGTAGACATTGGATTAGTATCATTCTGAGCTCTAAATCAAAATTTAGGGATGATTTAGTGCGGACATGTCAAGTTGATCATCTTGTTAAAGTGATCATTCTAAACTGATCATTGATGCTCATTGAGTAAAGGCTTATAAATGAAGCATAATGCATGGAATCATGCAGTTTTTGATAGATTGGATTACTTGAATGCTTTTTTGTATCTATTTCTGTCCCAAATTTTATCACAATATTGAAAATTTAGCTAGCTTAATGTGGGCATTGGATTCATGTTATTATGAGCTCTGAATCATATGTTACGAACGATATAGTGCAGACATTTCAATTTGAACAGCTAGTTAAAGGGATCATTCTTCACTGATCATTTGTGCTCATTGAGTAAAGCCATATAAACGACGCATAATACATGCCATCACGCAGTTTTTGCTAGATTGGATTCCTTGAACGATTTTTTATATCTATTTTAGTCTTTAATTTTGCCACAATATAGAAAATTGAGCTATCTTAACGTGGGCATTGGATTCGTGTCATTCGGAACTCTAAATCAAAAGTTAGGGACGATGTATTGCGGACATGTCAAGTTGATCAGTCAGATAAAGTGATCATTCTAAACTGATCATTGGTGGTCATTGAGTAAAAGCTTGTAAACGAAGCATAATGCATGGCATCACGCAGTCTTGGTTAGATTGGATTACTTGAATGCTTTTTTATATCTATTTCTGTCTCAAACTTTGTCACATTATAGAAAATTGAGCTAGCATAACGTAGGCATTGGATTCGTGTCATTCTTAGCTCTAAATCAAAAGTTAGGGATGATTTAGTGCAGACATGTCAAGTTGACCAGCCCTGTTAAAGTTATCATTCTAAACTGATCATTGGTGCTCATTGAGTAAACACTTAGAAATGAAGCATAATGCATGGCATCACCCAGTTTTGGTTAGATTGGATTGCTTGAACGCTTTTTCGTATCTATTTTTGTCTAAAATTTTGTCACAATATAGAATATTGAGCTAGCTTAACGTGGGCATTGGATTCGTGTTATTCCGAGCTCTAAATCAAAAGTTATGGATGATTTAGTGCAGACATGTTAAGTTGTTTGCCTAGTTAAAGTGATCATTCTAAACAAATCATTTGTGCTCATTGAGTAAAGGCTTATAAATGAAGCGTAATGCATGGCATCATGCAGTTTTTGCATTGATTGGATTACTTGAACGCTTTTTTGTATCTATGTCTGTCTTAAATTTCGTCTTAATATAGAAAATCGAGTTAGCTTAACGTGGGCACAAAATTTGCGTCATTCAAAGCTCTAAATCATAAGTTACGGATGATTCATTGCGGACATGTCAAGTTGATCAGCGAGTTAAAATGATCATTCTTAACTGATCATTGGTGCTCGTTGACTAAAGGCTTATAAATGAAGCATAATTCATGGCATCACACAGTTTTGGCTAGATTGGATTACTTGAACGTTTTTTTATATCTATTTCAGTCTCAAATTTTGTCACAATACACAAAATTGAGTTAGCTTAACGTTGGCATTGGATTCTTGTCATTTTGAGCTCTAAATCAAAAGTTTAGGATGATTCAGTGCGGAAATGTCAAGTTGATCGGCCTGTTAGAGTGATCATTATGAACTGATCACTGGTGCTCATTAAGAAAATGCTTATAAATGAAGCATAATGCATCACGTTGTTTTGGTTAGATTGGATTACTTGAACGCTTTTTTATATCTATGTCTGTCTCAAATTTTGTCAGATTACTTAACGTATGCATCAGATTCGTGTTATTCTGAGCTTTAAATCAAAATTTAAGGATGATTTAGTACGGACATGTCAAGTTGATCGTCTTGTTAAAGTGATCATTCTAAACTGATCATTGATGCTCATTGAGTAAAGGCTTATAAATGAAGCGTAATGCATGGCATCAAGCAGTTTTGGTTATATTGGTTTATTTGAACGCTTTTTCGTATATATTTTTGTCTCAAATTTTGTCACAATATAGAAAGTTGAGCTAGCTTAGCGTAGGCATTTGATTCGTGTTATTTCGAGCTATAAATCAAAAGTTACAGACAATTTAATTCGGACATGTCATGTTGATCGCTTAGTTAAAGTGATCATTCTAAACTGATCATTTGTACCCATTGAGTTAAGGCTTATAAATGAAGAATAATGCATGCCATCATCCAATTTTTCATAGATTGGATTACTTGAACGCTTTTTTGTATCGATTTATTTCTCAAATTTCATCACAATACAGAAAATTGAGCTAGCTTAATGTGAGCACTGGATTCGTGTCATTCAAAGCTCTAAGTCATAAGTTACGGACGATTTAATGCGGACATGTCAAGTTGATCGGCCAGTTAATGTGATCATTCTTAACTGATCATTGGTGCTTGTTGAGTAAAGGCTTATAAATGAAGCATAATGCATGACATCACGTAGTTTTGGCTAGATTGGATTACTTTAACACTTTTTCTATCTATTTCAATCTCAAATTTTGTCAAAATAAAGAAAATTGAGATAGATTAACGTGGGTGTTGGATTTAAGCTCTAAATTGAAAGTTAGGGAAGATTTAGTGCCGATATGTCAAGGTTATCGGCCAGTTAAAGCGATCATTATAAACTGATCATTGGTGCTCATTGAGTAAAGCTTTATAAATGAAGCATATTGCATGACATCACACAGTTTCGGTTAGATTGGATTACTTGAACAGTTTTTTATATCTTTTTTTGTCTGAAATTTTGTCACAATATAGAAAATTGAGCAAGATTAATGAAGGCATCAGATTCGTGTCATTATGAGCTTTAAATCAAAAGTTGGGATGATTTACTACGGACATGTCAAGTTGATCGTCCTGTTAAAGTTATCATTATAAACTGATCATTGATGCTCATTGAATAAAGGCTTAGAAATGAATCATAATGGATGGCCTCACGCAGTTTTGGTTAAATTGGATTACTTGAATGCTTTTTTGCATCTACTTTTGTCTCAAATTTCGTCACAATATAGAAAATTGAGCTAGCTTAACGTGGGTATTGGATTCGTGTTATTCTGAGCGCTAAAAAAGTTACAGAAAATTTAGTGCGGACATGTCAAGTTGATCGCCTAGTTAAAGTAATCATTATAAACTGATCATTTGTGCTCATTGAGTAAAGGTCTATAAAAGAAGTATAATGCATGGCATCATGCAATTTTGCATAGAATGGATTACTTGAAAGCTTTTTTGTATCAATTTGTTTCTCAAATTTTGTCACAATATAGAAAATTGAGTTAGCTTAACGTGGGCACTGGATTCATGTCATTCAAAGCTCTAAGTCATAAGTTACGGACGATTTAGTGCGTACATGTCAAGTTGATTGGCTAGTTAAAGTGATCATTCTTAACTGATCATTGGTGCTCGTTGAGAAAAGGCTTATAAATGAAGCATAATGCATGGCATCACTCAGTTTTGGCTTGATTGGATTACTTGAATGCGTTTTTATATCTATTTCAGTCTTAAATTTTGTCACAATATAGAAAATTGAGCTACCTTAACGTGGCCACTGCATTCGTGTCATTCTGATCTCTAAATCACAAGTTATGGACGATTTAGTGCGGAAATGTCAAGTTGATCGGCCAGTTAAAGTGATCATTCTAAGCTGATCTTTGGCGCTCATTGAGTATGGCGTCACGCAGTTTGGGATAGCTTGAATTAGTTTGAAGCATTGTCGTCTCTAATTCTGTCTATAATTTTTTCAAAATAGGTTACAGACGGTTTAGTGCGGACATGTCAAGTTGATCTGCCAGTTAAAGTGATCATTCTAAACTTATCATTGGTGCAGATTAAGTAAACGCTTATAAAAGATGTATTACTTGGACACTTTATGTCTCTATTTCTATAGAGTAAAGGCTTGTAAATGAAGCATAATGCATGACATCATCTAGTTTGGGATAGGTTGGAATACTTGGATGCTTTGTCGTATGTATTTATGTCTCAAATTTGTCACAATATAGAAAATTGAGCAAGCTTAACGTGGGCATTGGATTCGTGTCATTCTGAGCTCTAAATGATAAGTTACGAACGATTTAGTGCGGATATGTCAAGTTCATTGGTCAGTTAAAATGATCATTCTTAACTGATTATTGTTGCTCAATGAGTGAAGGCTTATAAATAAAACATAATGCATGGCATCACGCATTTCGGGATGAATTAGATTACTTGGATGCTTTGTCGTATCTATTTCTATCTATTATTTTTTCAAAATATAGAGAATTGAGCTAGCTTAATGTGGCCATTGGATTCGTGTTATTCTGAGCTCTTAATCAAAAGTTACGTACGATTGGGTGCGGACATGTCAATTTGATCAGCAAGTTAAAATGATCATTCTTTACTGATCATTGGTGCTCATGGAGTAAAGACTTATAAATGAATCATAATGCATGACATCATGCTGTTTGGGATAGAATTTATTACTTGGATGCTTTGTTGTATCTATTTGGGTCTCAAATATTGTCACAATATAGAAAATTGACCCAGCTTATGGTGGGCCTTGGATTCGTATCATTCGAACCTCAAAATCAAAAGTTACAGACGATTTAGTGCAGACATGTCAAGTTGGTCGGCCAGTTAAAATGATCATCCTTAACTGATCATTGGTTCCCATAGAGTAAAGGCTTATAAATGAAGCATAATGCATGGCATCACCCAGTTCAGGATAGATTGGAATACTTGGATGCTTTGTCGTATCTATTTCTGTCTCAAATTTTGTCACAATATAGAAAATTGAGAAAGCTTAACATGGGCATTGGATTCATGTCATTCTAAGCTCTAAATCATAAGTTACGGACGATTTCTTGTGGACATGTCAAGTTGATCGTACAGATAAAATGATCATATTTAACTGATTATTGGTGCTCATTGAGTAAAGGCTTATAAATGAAACATTATGCAGAGCATCATGCAGTTTGGGATAGATTGTATTACTTGGACGCTTTGTGGTATCTATTTTTGTCTGAAATTTTGTCACAATATAGAAAATTGATCTAGTTTAACGTGGGAATTGGATTCTTGTCATTCGAAGCTCTAAATCAAATGTTACTTATGATTTAGTGCGGACATGTCAAGTTTATCGGCAAGTTAAAATGATCATTCTTAAGTGATCATTGGGGCTCACTGATAAAAAGCTTATAAATGAAGCATAATGCGTGGCATCACATAGTTTGGGATAGATTGGATTACTTGGACGCTTTTTTCTCTATTTGTCTCTATAATTTTGTCAAAATATAGAAAATTGAGCTACTTTAATGTAGGCATTGGATTCGTGTCATTTTGAGCTCTAAATCAAAAGTTACAGGCGATTTAGTGCGTACATGTCAAGTTGATCGGGCAGTTAAAGTGATCATTTTAAACTGATCATTGATTCTCATTAAGTAAAGGCTCATAAATGAAGCATAATGCATTGCATCACGCAGTTCGGATTGGATTGGATTACTTTGACGCTTTGTCATATCTATTTCTGTCTCAAATCTAGTAATATTCAAAATTGGGCTAGCTTTACGTGGGCATTGGATTCGTGTCATTCGGAGCTCTAAATCAAAAGTTACAGATGATTTAGTGCAGACATGTCAATTTTATCAGCGAGTTAAAATGATCATTCTTAACTGATCATTGGTGCTCATTGATTAAAACTTACATATGAAGCATAATGCATGACATCACACAGTTTGGGATAGATTGGATTACTTGGATGCTTTGTCGTCTCTATTTTGGTCTATAATTTTGTCAAATCTAGAAAATTGACCTAGCTTAACGTGAGCTTTGGATTCGTGTCATTCAGAGCTCTAAATCAAAAGTTACAGACAATTTAGTGCGGAGATGTTAAATTGATCGGCCAGTTATAGTGATCATTCTAAACTGATCATTGGTACTGATAAAGTAAATGCTTATAAATGAAGCTAATGGATAGCATCACGCAGTTTGGGATATATTGGATTACTGGGACGCTTTGTCATATCTATTTTTGCCTCAAATTTTGTCACAATATACAAAATTGAGCTAGCTTAACGTGGGCGTTGGATTCATGTCATTCTTAGCTCTAAATCAAGAGTTACAGACGATTTAGTGCGAACATGTTAAGTTGATCGACCAGTTATAATGATCATTCTAAAGTGATCATTGGTGCTCATTGAGTAAAGGCTTATAAATGATGCAAAATGCAGAGCATCACGTAGTTGTGGATAGATTGGATTACTTAGATGCTCTGTCGTATCTATTTCTTTCTCAAATTTTGTCAAAATATACACTACTTAACTAGCTTAACGTGGGCATTAGATTCGTGTCATTACAAGCCCTAAACCAAGAGTTAAAGACGATTTAGTGCGTACATGTCAAGTTGATCGGCCAGTTAAATTGATCATTTTAAACAAATCATTTGTGCTCATTTAGTTAAGGCTTATAAATGATGCAAAATGCAGAGCATCACACAGTTCTGGATAGATTCCATTACTTAGAAGCTTTGTCGTATATATTTCTATCTCTAATTTTGTCTCTATATAAAAAATCGAACTAGCTTTAAGTTGGAATTGGATTCATTTTATTTTGAGCTTTTAATCATAAGTTATGGAAGATTTAGTGCAGACATGTCAAGTTTATTTTCCAATTAAAATGATAATTCTTCCGATCATTGTTGTTCATTGAGTTAAGGCTTATAAAAGAAGCATAATGCAAACCATCACGCAGTTTGAGATAGATTAGATTACTTGGACGCATTACCGTATCTATTTTTTTCCCAAATTTGGTCACAATATAGCAAATTGAGCTAGCTTAACGTGGGCATTGGATTCGTGTCATTATGAGCTATAAATCCAAATTTATGGACGATTTAGGGCAAACATGTCAAATTGATCGGCCAGATAAAATGATCATTCTAAAATAATCATTGGTTCTTATTGAGTAAAGGCTTAAAAATGAAGCATTATGCAGAGCATCACGCAGTTTGGGATAGACTGAATTACTTTTACGCTTTGGGGTATCTATTTTTATCTAAAATTTTGTCACCATATAGAAAATTGAGTTAGTTTAACGTGGGCATTGGATTCCTGTCATTTTGAGCTCTAAATATCGAGCTAGCTTTAAGTTGGCATTGGATTCGTGTCATTTTGAGCTCTAAATCAAAAGTTGCGGACAATTTAGTACGGACATGTCAAGTTGACCGGCCACTTAAATTGATCATTCTAAACTAATCATTGATGCTCATTAAGTAAGGGCTTATAAAGGAAGCATAATGCATGGCGTCACACAGTTTGGGATAGATTGGATTACTTGGACACTTTGTCATATCTATTTCATTCTCAAATTTTGTCACAATATACAAAATTGAGCTAGCTTAACGTGACATTGGTTTCATGTCATTCTGAGTTCTAAATCAAGAGTTACAGACAATTTAGTGCGAACATGTTAAGTTGATCAGCCATTTAAAATGATCATTCTAAACTGATCATTGGTGCGCATTGAGTAAAGGCTTATAATTGATGCAAAATGTATAGCATCATGCAATTCTAGATAGATTGGATTAATTAGATTCTTTGCCATATCTATTTATGTATGTAATTTTGTGTCTATATAAAAATTGAACTAGCTTTAAGTTGGTATTGGATTCGTGTCATTCAGAGCTCTAAATCAAAAGTTACATACGATTTAGTGCGGACATGTTAAGTTGATCGACCAGTTAAAATGATCATTCTTCCGATCATTGGTGCTCATAGAGAAAAGGCTTATAAACGAAGCATAATACATGGCATCACACAGTTTGGGATAGATATGATTACTTGGACGCTTTGTCGTATCTATGTTTGGCCCAATATATAAAATTGCGCTAGTTTAACGTGGTCATTGGATTCGTGTCATTCGGAGCTCTGAATAAAAAGATACGTGTGATTTAAGGCACACTTGTCAAGCTTATCAGCGAGTTAAAATGATCATTCGTAACTTATCATTGGCGCTCATTGATTAAAACTTACAAATGAAAGATAATGCATGACATCACGAAGTTTGGGATATATTGGACTATTGGACGCTTTGTCGTCTCTATTTTTTGTCTTTAATTTTGTCAAAATATAGAAAATTGAACTAGTTTAACGTGAGCTTTGGATTCGTCTCATTTTGAGCTCTAAATCAAAAGTTACGGATGCTTTAGTGCAGAGATTTCAAATTGATCGGCCAGTTAAAGTCATCATTCCAAACTGATCATTGGTGCTCATTAAGTAAATGTTTATAAATGAAACATAATGCATGGCATCACACAGTTTGGGATAGATTGGATTACGTGGACGCTTTGTCATATCTATTTTTGTCTCAAATTTTGTCACAATGTAAAAAATTTAGCTAGCTTAACGTGGGCATTGGATTCGTATCATTCTCAGCTCTAAATAATAAGTTAAAGACGATTTATTGCCGATATGAAAAGTTGATCGGCCAGTTAAAATGATCATGCTAAATAGATCATTGGTGATCATTGATTAAAAGCTTATAAATGATGCAAAATGCAGAGCATCACGCAGTTCTAGATATATAGGATTATTTAAACGATTTGTCAGATCTATTTTTGTCTCTATATAAAAAATTGAACTAGCTTTAAGTTGGCATTGGATTCATTTCATTTTGAGCATTAAATCAAAAGTTATGAACGATTTTGAGAGGACATGTCAAGTTTATCGGCCAGTTAAACTGATCATTCAATTGAACATTGGTGCTCATTGAGTAAAGGGTTATAAATGAAACATAATGCATAGCATCACGTACTTTGGGATAGATTGGATTACTTGAATGCATTGTCGTATCTATTTTTATCCCAAATTTTATCACAATATAGCAAATTGAGCTAGCTTAAAGTGGGCATTGGATTCGTGTCATTATGAGCTTTAAATCAAAAGTTATGGACGATTTAGTGCAAACATGTCAAACTGATCGGTATGTTAAAATGATCATTCTAAACTAATCATTGGTTCTCATTGAGTAAAGGCTTATAAATGAAGCATAATGCAGAGCATCACGCAGTTTGGGATAGATTGTATTACTTGGATGCTTTGTGGTATCTATTTTTGTCTGAAATTTTGTCACAATATAGAAAATTGATCTAGTTTAACGTGGGAATTGGATTCTTGTCATTCGAAGCTCTAAATCAAATGTTACTTATGATTTAGTGCGGACATGTCAAGTTTATCGGCAAGTTAAAATGATCATTCTTAAGTGATCATTGGGGCTCACTGATAAAAAGCTTATAAATGAAGCATAATGCGTGGCATCACATAGTTTGGGATAGATTGGATTACTTGGACGCTTTTTTCTCTATTTGTCTCTATAATTTTGTCAAAATATAGAAAATTGAGCTACTTTAATGTAGGCATTGGATTCGTGTCATTTTGAGCTCTAAATCAAAAGTTACAGGCGATTTAGTGCGTACATGTCAAGTTGATCGGGCAGTTAAAGTGATCATTTTAAACTGATCATTGATTCTCATTAAGTAAAGGCTCATAAATGAAGCATAATGCATTGCATCACGCAGTTCGGATTGGATTGGATTACTTTGACGCTTTGTCATATCTATTTCTGTCTCAAATCTAGTAATATTCAAAATTGGGCTAGCTTTACGTGGGCATTGGATTCGTGTCATTCGGAGCTCTAAATCAAAAGTTAAAGATGATTTAGTGCAGACATGTCAATTTTATCAGCGAGTTAAAATGATCATTCTTAACTGATCATTGGTGCTCATTGATTAAAACTTACATATGAAGCATAATGCATGACATCACACAGTTTGGGATAGATTGGATTACTTGGATGCTTTGTCGTCTCTATTTTGGTCTATAATTTTGTCAAATCTAGAAAATTGACCTAGCTTAACGTGAGCTTTGGATTCGTGTCATTCAGAGCTCTAAATCAAAAGTTACAGACAATTTAGTGCGGAGATGTTAAATTGATCGGCCAGTTATAGTGATCATTCTAAACTGATCATTGGTACTGATAAAGTAAATGCTTATAAATGAAGCTAATGGATAGCATCACGCAGTTTGGGATATATTGGATTACTGGGACGCTTTGTCATATCTATTTTTGCCTCAAATTTTGTCACAATATACAAAATTGAGCTAGCTTAACGTGGGCGTTGGATTCATGTCATTCTTAGCTCTAAATCAAGAGTTACAGACGATTTAGTGCGAACATGTTAAGTTGATCGACCAGTTATAATGATCATTCTAAAGTGATCATTGGTGCTCATTGAGTAAAGGCTTATAAATGATGCAAAATGCAGAGCATCACGTAGTTGTGGATAGATTGGATTACTTAGATGCTCTGTCGTATCTATTTCTTTCTCAAATTTTGTCAAAATATACACTACTTAACTAGCTTAACGTGGGCATTAGATTCGTGTCATTACAAGCCCTAAACCAAGAGTTAAAGACGATTTAGTGCGTACATGTCAAGTTGATCGGCCAGTTAAATTGATCATTTTAAACAAATCATTTGTGCTCATTTAGTTAAGGCTTATAAATGATGCAAAATGCAGAGCATCACACAGTTCTGGATAGATTCCATTACTTAGAAGCTTTGTCGTATATATTTCTATCTCTAATTTTGTCTCTATATAAAAAATCGAACTAGCTTTAAGTTGGAATTGGATTCATTTTATTTTGAGCTTTTAATCATAAGTTATGGAAGATTTAGTGCAGACATGTCAAGTTTATTTTCCAATTAAAATGATAATTCTTCCGATCATTGTTGTTCATTGAGTTAAGGCTTATAAAAGAAGCATAATGCAAACCATCACGCAGTTTGAGATAGATTAGATTACTTGGACGCATTACCGTATCTATTTTTTTCCCAAATTTGGTCACAATATAGCAAATTGAGCTAGCTTAACGTGGGCATTGGATTCGTGTCATTATGAGCTATAAATCCAAATTTATGGACGATTTAGGGCAAACATGTCAAATTGATCGGCCAGATAAAATTATCATTCTAAAATAATCATTGGTTCTTATTGAGTAAAGGCTTAAAAATGAAGCATTATGCAGAGCATCACGCAGTTTGGGATAGACTGAATTACTTTTACGCTTTGGGGTATCTATTTTTTATCTAAAATTTTGTCACCATATAGAAAATTAAGTTAGTTTAACGTGGGCATTGGATTCCTGTCATTTTGAGCTCTAAATATCGAGCTAGCTTTAAGTTGGCATTGGATTCGTGTCATTTTGAGCTCTAAATCAAAAGTTGCGGACGATTTAGTACGGACATGTCAAGTTGACCGGCCACTTAAATTGATCATTCTAAACTAATCATTGATGCTCATTAAGTAAGGGCTTATAAAGGAAGCATAATGCATTGCGTCACACAGTTCGGGATAGATTGGATTACTTGGACACTTTGTCATATCTATTTCATTCTCAAATTTTGTCACAATATACAAAATTGAGCTAGCTTAACGTGACATTGGTTTCATGTCATTCTGAGTTCTAAATCAAGAGTTACAGACGATTTAGTGCGGACATGTTAAGTTGATCAGCCATTTAAAATGATCATTCTAAACTGATCATTGGTGCTCATTGAGTAAAGGCTTATAATTGATGCAAAATGTATAGCATCATGCAATTCTAGATAGATTGGATTAATTAGATTCTTTGCCGTATCTATTTATGTATGTAATTTTGTGTCTATATAAAAATTGAACTAGCTTTAAGTTGGTATTGGATTCGTGTCATTCAGAGCTCTAAATCAAAAGTTACATACGATTTAGTGTGGACATGTTAAGTTGATCGACCAGTTAAAATGATCATTCTTCCGATCATTGGTGCTCATAGAGAAAAGGCTTATAAACGAAGCATAATACATGGCATCACACAGTTTGGGATAGATATGATTACTTGGACGCTTTGTCGTATCTATATTTGGCCCAATATATAAAATTGCGCTAGTTTAACGTGGTCATTGGATTCGTGTCATTCGGAGCTCTGAATAAAAAGATACGCGTGATTTAAGGCACACTTGTCAAGCTTATCAGCGAGTTAAAATGATCATTCGTAACTTATCATTGGCTCTCATTGATTAAAACTTACAAATGAAAGATAATGCATGACATCACGAAGTTTGGGATATATTGGACTATTGGACGCTTTGTCGTCTCTATTTTTTGTCTTTAATATTGTCAAAATATAGAAAATTGAACTAGTTTAACGTGAGCTTTGGATTCGTCTCATTTTGAGCTCTAAATCAAAAGTTACGGATGCTTTAGTGCAGAGATGTCAAATTGATCGGCCAGTTAAAGTCATCATTCCAAACTGATCATTGGTGCTCATTAAGTAAATGCTTATAAATGAAACATAATGCATGGCATCACACAGTTTGGGATAGATTGGATTACGTGGACGCTTTGTCATATCTATTTTTGTCTCAAATTTTGTCACAATGTAAAAAATTTAGCTAGCTTAACGTGGGCATTGGATTCGTATCATTCTCAGCTCTAAATAATAAGTTAAAGACGATTTATTGCCGATATGAAAAGTTGATCGGCCAGTTAAAATGATCATGCTTAATAGATCATTGGTGATCATTGATTAAAAGCTTATAAATGATGCAAAATGCAGAGCATCACGCAGTTCTAGATAGATAGGATTATTTAAACGATTTGTCAGATCTATTTTTGTCTCTATATAAAAAATTGAACTAGCTTTAAGTTGGCATTGGATTCGTTTCATTTTGAGCATTAAATCAAAAGTTATGAACGATTTTGAGAGGACATGTCAAGTTTATCGGCCAGTTAAACTGATCATTCAATTGATCATTGGTGCTCATTGAGTAAAGGGTTATAAATGAAACATAATGCATAGCATCACGTACTTTGGGATAGATTGGATTACTTGAATGCATTGTCGTATCTATTTTTATCCCAAATTTTATCACAATATAGCAAATTGAGCTAGCTTAAAGTGGGCATTGGATTCGTGTCATTATGAGCTTTAAATCAAAAGTTATGGACGATTTAGTGCAAACATGTCAAACTGATCGGTATGTTAAAATGATCATTCTAAACTAATCATTGGTTCTCATTGAGTAAAGGCTTATAAATGAAGCATAATGCAGAGCATCACGCAGTTTGGGATAGATTGTATTACTTGGACGTTTTGTGGTATCTATTTTTGTCTGAAATTTTGTCACAATATAGAAAATTGATCTAGTTTAACGTGGGAATTGGATTCTTGTCATTCGAAGCTCTAAATCAAATGTTATTTATGATTTAGTGCGGACATGTCAAGTTTATCGGCAAGTTAAAATGATCATTCTTAAGTGATCATTGGTGCTCACTGATAAAAAGCATATAAAGGAAGCATAATGCGTGGCATCACATAGTTTGGGATAGATTGGATTACTTGGACGCTTTTTTCTCTATTTGTCTCTATAATTTTGTCAAAATATAGAAAATTGAGCTACTTTAATGTAGGCATTGGATTCGTGTCATTTTGAGCTCTAAATCAAAAGTTACAGGCGATTTAGTGCGTACATGTCAAGTTGATCGGGCAGTTAAAGTGATCATTTTAAACTGATCATTGATTCTCATTAAGTAAAGGCTCATAAATGAAGCATAATGCATTGCATCACGCAGTTCGGATTGGATTGGATTACTTTGACGCTTTGTCATATCTATTTCTGTCTCAAATCTAGTAATATTCAAAATTGGGCTAACTTTACGTGGGCATTGGATTCATGTCATTCGGAGCTCTAAATCAAAAGTTACAGATGATTTAGTGCAGACATGTCAATTTTATCAGCGAGTTAAAATGATCATTCTTAACTGATCATTGGTGCTCATTGATTAAAACTTACATATGAAGCATAATGCATGACATCACACAGTTTGGGATAGATTGGATTACTTGGATGCTTTGTCGTCTCTATTTTGGTCTTTAATTTTGTCAAATCTAGAAAATTGACCTAGCTTAACGTGAGCTTTGGATTCGTGTCATTCAGAGCTCTAAATCAAAAGTTACAGACAATTTAGTGCGGAGATGTTAAATTGATCGGCCAGTTATAGTGATCATTCTAAACTGATCATTGGTACTGATAAAGTAAATGCTTATAAATGAAGCTAATGGATAGCATCACGCAGTTTGGGATATATTGGATTACTGGGACGCTTTGTCATATCTATTTTTGCCTCAAATTTTGTCACAATATACAAAATTGAGCTAGCTTAACGTGGGCGTTGGATTCATGTCATTCTTAGCTCTAAATCAAGAGTTACAGACGATTTAGTGCGAACATGTTAAGTTGATCGACCAGTTATAATGATCATTCTAAAGTGATCATTGGTGCTCATTGAGTAAAGGCTTATAAATGATGCAAAATGCAGAGCATCACGCAGTTGTGGATAGATTGGATTACTTATATGCTCTGTCGTATCTATTTCTGTCGTAACATGTCAAGTTGATAGGATAGTTAAAATGATCATTCTAAGCTGATCATTCTAAGCTGATCATTCTAAACTGATAATTGGTTCTTATTGTGTAAAGGTTTATAAATAGAACATAATGCAGAGCATTACGCAGTTTGGGATAGATTAGATTACTTGGACGCTTTGTGATATCTATTTTTGTCTCAAATTTGGTCACAATATAGAAAAATGAGCTAGTTTAACGTTGGCATTGAATTCATGTAATTCGGAGCTCTAAATCAAATGTTACTAATGATTTAGTGCGGACATGTCAAGTTCATTGGCGAGTTAAAATGATCATTCTTAAGTGAACATTGGTGCTCATTGCAAAAAAGCATATAAATAAAGCATAATGCATACATCACGTAGTTCGGGATAAATTGGATTACTTGGATGACTTGTCGTATCTATTTCTCTCTCAAATTTTGCCATAAGAAACAAAATTGAGCTAGCTTAACGTGGGAATTGGATTCATGTCATTCTGAGCTCTAAATCAAGAGTTACAGACGATTTAGTGCGGACATGTCAAGTTGATCGGCCAGTTAAAATGATCATTACAAACTGATCATTGGTGATCATTGTGTAAAGGCTTATAAATGATGCAAAATGCAGAGCATCACGCAGTTCTGGATAGATTGGATGACTTATACGTTTTGTCGGATCTATTTCTATCTCTAATTTTGTTTCTATATAAAAAATTGAACTAGCTTTAAGTTGGCAATGGATTCGTGTCATTCTGAGCTCCAAATCAAAAGTTACAGACGATTTAGTGCGGACATGTCTAGTTGATCGGCCAAGTAAAATGATCATTCTTCTCATCATCGGTGTTCATTGAGTAAAGGATTATAAATGAAGCATAATGAATGGCATCACGCACTTTGGGTTAGATTGGATTACTTGGATGCTTTGTCGTATGTATTTTTGTCTCAAATTTTGTCACAATATAGCAAATTGAGCTAGCTTAACATGCGCATTGGATTTGTGTCATTATGAGCTTTAAATCAAAAGTTATGGACTATTTACTACAGACATGTCTAGTTGATCGACCAGTTAAAATGATCATTCTAAACTGATCATGGGTGCTCATTGAGTAAAGGCTTATAAATGAAGCATAATGCATGCATCACGCAGTGCGGTATAGATTGGATTACTTAGACGGTTTGTGGTATCTATTTCTATCTCAAATTATGTCTCAATATAGAAAATTGAGCTAGTTTAAGGTGGGTATTGGATTCGTGTCATCCGGAGCTCTAAATCAAAACTTACGGACAATTTAGTGCGGACATGTCAAGTTGATCGGCCAGTTAAAATGATCATTCTTAACTAATCAATGGTGCTCATGGAGTAAAAGCTTATAAAGGAAGCATAATAGATGGTATCATGCAGTTTGGGATAGATTTGATTACTTGGATTCTTTTTGAACATATTTCGGTCTCAAATTTGGTTACTATATAGAAAATTAAGTTAGCTAAATGTGGGCATTGGATTCGTGTCATTCAGAGCTCTAAATCAAAAGTTACGGACGATTTAGTGCCGACATGTCAAGGTTATCGGCCAGTTAAAATGATCATTCTTAACTGATCATTGGTGCTAATGGAGTAAACGCTTATAAATGAAGCATAATGCATGGCATCACGCAGTTCGCAATAGATTTGATTACTTGGACGCTTTGTCGTATCTATTTTTGTCTCAAATTTTGTCAGAATATACAAAAATAAGCTAGCTTAACGTAGGCATTATATTCGTGTCATTCGATTTGTTTCATTCGGAGCTCAAAATGAAAAGTGACGGACGATTTAGTGCGGACATATCAAGTTGATCGGCCACTTAAAATTATTATTCTTCACTGATCACTGGTGGTCACTGAGAAAAGGTTTATAAATGAAGCATAATGCATGGCATCACGGAGTTCGGGATAGATTTGATTACTTGGACGCTTTTTTGTATCTATTTCTGTCTCAAATTTTATCACAATATAGAAAATTAAGCTAGCTTACATGGGCATTGGTCTCGTGTCATTTTGAGCCATAAATAAAAAATTACGAACGATTTAGCGTATACATGTCAAGTTTATCGGCCAGTTTAAATGATCATTTTAAACTAATCATTCGTGCTCATTGAGTAAAGACTTATAATGAAGCATAATGCATGACATTACACAATTTTAGATAGATTTGATTACTTGGAGGATTTGTCAAAGCAAGTTTAGCCTTAAATTTTATCACAATATAGAAAATTGAGCTAGCTTAATGTGGGCATTGGATTCATGTCATTCCAGCTATAAATCAAAAGTTACAGACGATTTAAGGCAGACATTGATCGGCGAGTTAAAATGATCGTTCTAAACTGATCATTGGTGCTCATTAAGTAAAGGTTTATAAAAGAAGAATAATGCATGCCATCACACAGTGCGGGATAAATTGGATTAATTGAACGCTTTGTTGTATCTATTTCTGTCTCAAATTTTGTCACAATATAGAAAATTAAGCTAGCTTAACGTGGGCATTGGATTCGTGTCATTTTGGGCTCTGAATCAAAATTTATTGACGATTTAGTGCAAGTTGATCGGGTATTTAAAATGATCATTCTTAAGTGCTCATTAGTGCTGATTGAGTAAAGGCTCATAAATGAAACATAATGAATGGTATCACACAGTCCGGGATAGATTGGATTACTTGGACGCTTTGTCGTATCTTTTTCTCTCTCAAATATTGTCACCATATAGAAAATTGAGCTAGTTTAACGTGGGCATTGGATTCGTTTCATTATAAGCTATAAATCAAAAATTACAGAAGATTTAATGCACACATGTCAAGTTGATCCACTAGTTAAAATGATTATTCTAAATTGATCATTAGTGCTCGTGGAGTAATGGCTTATAAATGAATCATAATGCATAAAATCACGCTATTCAGGATAGATTGGATTACTTGGACTCTTTGTTGTACCTATTTATGTCTCAAATTTTGTCACAAAATCGAAAATTGAGCTAGCTTGATGTGGACACTGGATTCGTGTTATTCTGAGCTCTAAATCAAAAGTTACAGACGATTTAGTGTGGACATGTCAAGTTGATTGGCTAATTAAAATGATCATTCTAAACTGATCATTGGTGCTCATTAGGTAAAGGCATATAAACGAAGCGTAATGCATGGCATCACGCAGTTCGGGATTGATTGGATTTTTTGGACGATTTGTCGTATCTATTTCGATCTAAAATTTTGTCATACTATAAAAAGTTGAGCAAGCTTGACGTGGGTTTTGGATTTGTGTCATTATGGCCTCTAAACCAAATGTTAGGGATGATTTAGCGCGTACATGTCAGGTTGATCGGTTAGTTAAAATGATCATTCCAAATTTATCGTTGGTGCTCATTGAGTAAATGCTTATAAATGAAGCATAATGCATGGCATCAATCAGTTTGGATAGATTGGATTACTTGAACGCTTTGGCGTCTCAATTTCTGTCTCAAATTTTGTTAAAATATAGAAAATTGAGCTAGTTTAACATGAGCATTGGATTCGGGTCACTCAGAGCTTTAAATCAAAAGTTACGGACGATTTAGTGCTAACATTTCAAGGTCATCGCCCAGTTAAAATGATCATTTTTAACTGATCATTGGTGCTCATTGATAAAAAACATATAAATGAAGCATAATGCATGGTATCACGCACTTCGGGATAGATTAGATTACTTGGATGCTTTGTTGTCTCTATTTGTGTCTTTAATTTTTTCGAAAATATAGAAAATTGAGCTACCTTATCCTACGCATTGAATCCATGTCATTTTGAGCTCTAAATCAAAAGATACGGACAATTTAGTGTTGACATATGAAGTTGATCGGCCAGTTAAAGTGATCATTCTAAACTTATCATTGGTGCTTATTAAGTAAAGGCTTATAAATGAAGCATAATGCATGGCATCAAGCAGTTTGGATAGATTGGATTACTAGGACGCTTTGTCATCTCTAATTTTGTCTCAAATATTGCTACAATATAGAAAATTGAGCTAGTTTAACATGGGCATTGGATTCGTGTCATTCGGAGCTCTAAATCAAAAATTACGGACGATTTATTACAGACATGTCAAGGTCATCGGCCAGTTAAAATGATCATTCTTAACTGATCTTTGGTGCTCATTGATAAAAAGCTTATAAATGAAGCATAATGCATGGGATCACGCTGTTCGGGATAGATTGGATTACTTGGACGCTTTCTTGTCTCTATCTGTATCTATAATTTTGTCAAAATATAGAAAATTGAGCTACCTTACCCTGGGCATTGGATTCGTGTCATTCTGAGCTCTAAATCAAAAACGGACGATTTAGTGCGGACATGCCAGTTAAAGTGATCATTCTAAACTGATCATTGGTGCTCATTAAGTAAAGGCTTATAAGTGAAGCATAATATGACATCACATAGTTTTGGATATACTGGATTACTTGGACGATTTGTTGTATCTATTTCTGTCTCAAATTTAGTCACATATTCAAAATTGAGCGAGCTTAACGTAAACATTGGATTCGTGTCATTTGGAGCTGTAAATCAAAAGTTACAGATGATTTAATGCGGACATGTCAAGTTTATCGGCGGGTTAAAAAGGATGATTCTTAACTAATCATTGATGCTCATTGATTTAAAGCTTACAAATGAAGCATAATGCATGACATCACGCAATTTGGGATAGATTGGATTACTTGTATGCTTTGTGGTCTCAATTTCTGTCTATAATTTAGCCAACATATAGAAAATTGAGCTTGCTTAATGTGGGAATTGGATTCTTGCCATTCTGAGCTCTAAATCAAAAGTTACGGACGATTTAGTGCGACATGTCAAATTGATCTTCCAGTTAAAGTGATCATTCTAAATTGATCATTGGTGCTCAACAAGTAAAGGCTTATAAATGAAGCCTAAGACATGACATCACGAAATTTGGGATAGATTGGATTACTTAGACGCTTTGTCGTATCCAGTTCGGTCTTAAATTTTGTCACAATAAAGAAAATTTAACTAGCTTTACGTGGACATTCGATTCGTGTCATTCAAAGCTCTAAATAAAATGTTACAGACGATTTATTGCTTACTTGTCAAGTTGAATGGGCAGTTAAAGTGATTATTTTTAACTGATCATTGGATCTCATTAAGTAAAGGCTTATAAATGAAGCATAAAGCATGGCATCAAACAGTTTGGATAGATTGGATTACTTGGACGATTTGTCATCTCTATTTCAGTCTCAATTTTTTTTCAAAATATAGAAAATTGAGATAGCTTAATGTGGGCATTGGGTTCGGGTCATAATGACCTCCAAATCAAACATTACAGACGATTTAGTGCAGACATATCAGGTTGATCGGCCAGTTAAAATCATCATTCTTAATTGATTATTGGTGCTCATTGAGAAGGCTTACAAATGAAGCGTAATGCATGGCATCACCCAGTTCGGAATAGATTGGATTACTTGGACACTTTTTCGTATCTATTTTTGCCTCAAATTTTGTCTAAATAAAGAAAATTGAACTAGTTTAGCATGGGCATTGGTCTCGTGTCATTATGAGCCATAAATCAAAAGTTACAGACGATTTAGTGCGGACATGTCAAGTTTATCAGCCTATTAAAATGATGATTCTAAACTAATCATTGGGCTCATTGAGTAAATACTTATAAATGAAGCATAATACATGGCATCAAGCATTTTGGATAGATTGGATTACTTGCACGCTTTGTCGTCTCTATTTCTATTTCAAATTTTGTCAAAATATCAAAAATTGAGCTAGGTTAATGCGGGCATTGGATTCGTGTCATCATGACCTCTAAATCAAATGTTATGGACGATTTAGTGTGGATATGTCTTGTGGATTGGCCACTTAAAATGACTATTCTTAACTGATCATTGGTGCGCATTGAGTAAAGGCTTAGAAATGAAGCATAAAACATAGCATCACGCAGTTCAGGATACATTGGAATAATTGGATGTTTTTTCCTATCTTTTTCTGTCTCAAATTTTGTCACAATATAGAATATTGAGCTAGCTTAACGTGGGAATTGGATTCGTGTCATTATGACCTATAAATCAAAAGTTATGTATGATTTAGTGCAGACATGTCAAGTCGATGGGAGAGTTAAAATGATCATTCTAAACTGATCATTAGTGCTCATTGAGTAAACGCTTATAAATGAAGCATAACGCATAGAATCACGCTGTTCAGAATAGATTGGATCACTTGGACTCTTTGTAGTACCTATTTTTCTGTCTCAAATTTTGTATCAATATAGAATATTGAGCTAGCATAATGAGGCCATTGGGCTCGTGTCATTCTATGCTATAAATCAAAAGTTACGAACGATTTAGTGCGGACATGTCAAGTTGATCGGCCTGTTAAATGATCATTCTTAACTGATCATTGGTTCTCATAGAGTAAAGGCTTATAAAAGAAGCATAAAGCATGGCATCACAAAGTATGGGATAGATTGGATTACTTGGACGCTTTGCAGTCTCTATTTGTGTGTAATTTTGTCAAAATATAGAAAATTGAGATACCTTTACCTGGGCATTGGATTTTTGTCATTCGGAGCTCTAAATGAAAACTGACGGACGATTTAGTGCGGACACGTCAATTTGATCGGCCAGTTAAAATGATCATTCTTAAATGATCATTAGTGCTCATTGAGTAAAGGCTTATAAATGATGCAAAATACAGAGCATCACGAAGTTCTGGATAAATTGGATTACTTATACGCTTTGTCGTATCGATTTCTATCTTTAATTTTGTCTCTATATAAAAATTGAACTATTTTTAAGTTGGCAATGGATTCGTGTCATTTTGAGCTCCAAATCAAAAGTTATGGACGATTTAGTGCTGACATGTCAAGTTAAAATGATCATTCTTCCGATCATTTGTGCTCATTGAGTAAAGGCATATAAATGAAGCATAATGCATGGCATCACGTAGTTCGACATAGATTTGATTATTTGGACGGTTTGTCGTATGAATTTATGTCTCAAATTTTGTTACAATATGCAAAACTGAGCTAGCTTAACGTGGGCATTGGATTCGTGTCATTCAGAGCTATAAATGAAAAGTGACGGACAATTTAGTGCGGACATGTCAAGTTGATCGGCCAGTTAAAATGATCATTCTTAACTGATCATTGGTGCTCAGTGATAAAAAGCTCATAAATGAAGCATAATGCATGACATCATGCGGGTCATGATAGATTGGATTACGTGGACACTTTGTCATATCTACTTTTGTCTCAAATTTCTCAATATAAAAAGTTGAACTAGCTTTACGAGGGCATTGGATTCGTGTCATTCGGAGCTCTAAATGAAAGTGACGGATGATTTAGTGCGGGCATGTCAACCAGATTGGCCAGTTAAAATGATCATTCTTAACTGATCATTGGTGCTCATTGAGTAAAAGCTTATTAATGAAGCATAATGCATGGCATCTCGTAGTTTGGGATAGATTGGATTACTTGGATGCTTTGTCGTATCTATTTCCGTCTCAAATTTGGTCACAATATACAAAATTGACTAGCTTAACGAGGGCATTGGATTCGTGTCATTCTGAGCTCTAAATCAAAAGTAACGGACGATTTAGTGAGGACATGTCAAGTTGATAGGCGAGCTAAAACGATCATTCTTAACTGATAATTGGTGCTCATTGATTAAAAGCTTACAAATGAAGCATAATGGATGACATCACGCAGTTTGGAATCGATTGGATTAGTTAGATGCTTTGTCGTCTCTATTTTTTCTATAATTTTTCAAAATATATAAAATTGAGCTATCTTAACGTGGGCATTGGATTCTTGTCATTCTGAGCTCTAAATCAAAAGTTATGGACGATTTAGTGCGGAGATGTCAAGTTGATCGGCCAGTTAAAGTGATCATTCTAAAATTTCATTGGTCCTCATTAAGTAAAGGCTTATAAATGAAGCATAATGCATGGCATCAAACAGTTTGGATAGATTGAATTATTTGGATGCTTTGTTGTTTCTATTTCTCTCTCAAATTTTGTTGCAATATAGAAATTTAGCTAGTTTAACGTGGGCATTGGATTCATGTCATTCAGAACTCTAAATTAAAAGTTACGAACGATTTAGTGCGGACATGTCAAGGTCATCGGCCAGTTAAAATGATAATTCTTAACTCATCATTAGTGCTCATTGATAAAAATCTTATAAATGAAGCGTAATGCATGACATCACACAGTTCTGGATAGATTTGATTACTTGGACGATTGTTGTATCTATTTTTTGTCCAAAATTTTGTCACATTGTAGCAAATTGAGCTAGCTTAACGTTTGCATTGGATTCGTGTCATTATGAGCTATAAATAAAATGTTATGGACTATTTAGTGCATACATGTCAAGTTGATCGGCTAGTTAAAATGATCAATATAAACTAGTCATTAGTGCATATTGAGTAAAGCCTTATAAATGAAGCACAATGTAGAGCATCACGGAATTTGGAATAGATTGGATTTTACTTGGATGCTTGTTTTTATCTATTTCTATCTCAAATTTTGAGACAAAATAGAAAATTGAGCTAGTTTTACGTGGGCAATGGATTCGTCTAATTCGGAGGTCTAAATAAAAAGTTACGGATTACTTAGTGAGGACATGTCAAGTTGATCCGCATGTTAATATGATCATTCTTAACTGATCATTGGTGCTCATTGAGTAATTGCTTATAAATGAAGCGTAATGCATAGCGTCATGCAGTCCGGGATAGGTTTGATTACATGGACGCTTTGTCGTATCTATTTATGTGAAATTTTTTTCACAATATAGAAAATTGAGCTAGCTTAACGTGGGCATTGGATTCGTATCATTCAGAGCATTGGATTCATGTTATCCAGAGCTCTAAACCAAAAGTTATGGATGATTTAGTGACGACTTGTCAAGTTAATCGGTCAGTTAAAATGATCATTCTTAACTGATCATTGGTGCTCATGGAGTAAACGCTTATATATTAAGCATAATGCATGGTATCACGCAGTTCGAGATAGATTTAATTACTTGGACGCTTTGTTTTATCTACTTCGGTCTCAAATTTTGTCACAATATACAAACTTGAGCTAGTTTAACGTGGGTATTGGATTTGTGTCATTCGGAGCTCTAAATGAAAAGTGACAGACAATTTAGTGCGGACATGCCAAGTTGATCGGCCAGTTAAAATGATTATTTTAAACTGATCATTGGTGCTCATTCAGTAAAGGCTTATAAATGAAGCATAATGCATGGCATCACACAGTTTGGTATAGGTTTGGTTACATGGACGCTTTTTCGTATCTATTTATGTCTTAAAATTTTCACAATATACAAAATTGAACTAGCTTAACGTGTGCATTGGATTTGTGTCATTATGAGCTATAAATCAAATGTTATGGACTATTTAGTGTAGAAATGTCAAGTTGATCAGCCAGTCAAAATGATCATTCTAAATTGATCATTAGTGCATATTGAGTGAAGCCTTATAAATGAAGCATAATGCAGAGCATCACGTAGTTCGGGATAGATTGGATTACTTGGATACTGTTTGTATCTATTTCTATCTCAGATTTTAACACAAAATTGAAAACTGAGCAAGTTTTACGTGGGCAATGGATTCGTGTAATTCGGAGATCTAAATCAAAAGTTACGGACGATTTATTGAGGACATGTCAAGTTGATCGGCCAGTTAATATGATCATTGGTGCTCATTGAGTAAAGGCTTATAAATGAAGCAAATGCATGGCATCATGCAGTTCGGATAGGTTTGATCACTTGGACGCTTTGTCATATCTATTATGTCTAAAACGTTTCACAATATAGAAAATTGAGCTAGCTTAACGTGAACGTGGGCATTGGATTCTATGAGCTATAAATCAAAAGTTATGGACAATTTAGAGCATACATGTCAAGTTGATAAGTCAGTTAAAGTGATCATTCTAAACTGATCATTGGTGCTCATTAAGTAAAGGCTTATAAATGAATCATAATGCAGTGCGGGATAGATTGGATTACTTAGACGGTTTGTGGTATCTATTTCTATCTCAAAATTTGTAGCATTATAGAAAATTGAGCAAGTTTAACATGGTTATTGGATTCGTGTCATTCGGAGCTGTAAATCAAAACTTACGGAAGATTTAGTGAAAACATGTCAATTTGATCGACCAGTTAAAATGATCATTCTTAACTGATCATTGTTGCTTATGGAGTGAACGCTTATAAAGGAAGCATAATGCATGGTATCACGCAGTTCGGGATAGATTTGATTACTTGGATGCTTTCATATCTATTTCATTCTCAACTTTTTTCACGATATAGAAAATTGAGCTAGCTTAACATGGGCTTTGGATTCTTGTCATTCGGACTCTAAATCAAAACTTACGACGATTTAGTGTCGAAATGTCAAGTTGATCGCCTAGTTAAAATGATCATTCTTTACTGATCATTGGTGCTTATGGAGTAAACGCTTATAAAGGAAGCATAATGCATGGTATCATGCAGTTCGTGATAGATTTGATTACTTGGATGCTTTCATATCTATTTCAGTCTCAACTTTTTTCAAGATATATAAATTGAGCTAGCTTAACATGGGCTTTGGATTCGTGTCATTCGGGCTCTAAATCAAAACTTACGGACGATTTAGTGTCGAAATGTCAAGTTGATCGGCCAGTGAAAATGTTCATTCTTAACTGATCATTGGTGCTCATTGAGTAAAGGCTTATAAATGAAGCATAATGCATGGCATCACACAGTTCGAGATATATTTGATTACTTGGACGCTTTGTTATATCTATTTCTGTCTCAAATTTTGTCACAATATACTAACTTGAGCTAGTTTAACGTGGCATTAGATTTGTGTCATTCGGAGCTCTAAATGAAAAGTGGCGGACGATTTAGTGTGGATATATCAAGCTGATCGACCAGTTAAAATGATCATTTTCAACTGAACATTGGTGATCATTCAGTAAAGGCTTATAAATGAAGCATAATGCATGGCATCACGCTGTTTGGGATAGATTGGATTACTTGGACACTTTGTCGTATCTATTTCTCTCTCAATTTTTGTCACAATATACAAATTTGAGCTAGCTTAACGTGGGCATTGGATTCCTGTCAGTCTGAGCTCTAAATCAAAAGTTACGGACGATTTAGTGCGGACAAGTCAAGTTGATAGAGGAGCTAAAATGATCATTGTTAATTGGTAATTGGTGCTCATTGACTAAAAGCTTACAAATGAAGCATAATGCATGACATCACACTGTTTGGGATAGATTGGATTACTTAGATGCTTTGTTGTCTCTATTTCTATCTTTAATTTTTCAAAATATATAAAATTAAGCTAGCTTAACGTGGGCATTGGTTTCTTGTCATTCTGAGATGTAAATCAAAAGTTACGGAAGATTTAGTGCGGAGATGTCAAGTTGATCAAACAGTTAAAGTAATCATTCTAAATTGATCATTGGTGATCATTATGTAAATGCTTATAAACGAATCATAATGCATGACATCACGCAGTTAGGGAGAGATTGGATTTCTTTACGGTTTGTCGTATCTACTTTTTTCTCAAATTTTGTCACAATATACAAATTTGAACTAGCTTAACATGGGCATTGGGTTCGTGTCATTCGGAGCTCTAAATCAAAAGTTATTGACGATTTAGTGCGAAAATGTCAAGTTGATCGACCAGTAAAAATGATCATTCTTCTGATCATTGGTGCTCATTGATTAAAGTCTTATAAATGCAGTATAAGATATGTCATCAGGAAATTCCAGATAGATTGGATTACTTGGATTCTTTGTCGTATCTATTTTAGTCTCAAAGTTTGTCACAATATAGAAAATTGAGCTAGCTTAACGTGGGCATTAGATTCATGTCATTCTGAGCTCTAAATAAAATTTTATGGATGATTTAGTATAGATGTGTCAAGATTATTGGCCTGTTAAAGTGATAGATTTGATTACTTGGACGCTTTGTTTTATCAATTTCTTTTTCAAATTTTTTCACAATTTAGAAAATTGAGCTAGCTTAATGTGGGCATTGGATTCATGTCATTATGAGCTAGAAATCAAAAGTTATGAATGATTTAGTGTAGACATGTCAAGATGATTGACCAGTTAAAGAGAAAATTCTAAACTTATATTTAGTGTCATAAAGTAAAGGCTTATACATGAAACATAATGCATGGCATCACGCAGTGTGGAATAGATTGGATTACTTAGATGGTTTGTGATATATATTTCTGTATGAAATTTTGTCAGAATAAAGAAAATTGAGCTAGCTTAACGTGGGTATTGGATTCGTGCCATTCGGAGCTCTATATCAAAGCTTGTAGACGATATAGTGCGGACATGTCAAGTTGATCGGTCAGTTAAAATGATCGTTCTAAACTGATCATTGGTGCTCACTAATAAAGGCTTATAAATGAAGCATAATGCATAGTAGCACGCAGTTCGACAAAGATTGGATTATTTAGACGCTTTGTCGTATCTATTTTTGTCTCGTATTTTGTCACAATATATCAAATTCAGCCAGCTTAACGTGGGCATTGGATTGGTATCACTATGAGCTCTAAATCAAGAGTTACACACGATTTAGTTCAGCAATGTCAAGTTGATCGGTTAGTTAAAGTGATCATCTAAACTGATCATCGGTGCTCATTGAATAAAGGCTTATAACTGATGCGTAATGCATGGCAGCACATGGTTCGAGATAGATTTGATTACTTGGACGCCTTGTCGTTTCTATTTCTGTCTCAAATTTTGTCATGGAGCTAGTTTAACATGGGCATTGGATTCGTGTCATTTGGAGCTTTAAATGAAAAGTGACGAACGATTTAATGCGGACATGTCAAGTTGATCGGCGAATTAAAATGATCATTCTTAACTGATCATTGGTGCTCATTGAGTAAAGGCTTATTAATGAAGCATAATGCATGGCATCTCGCAGTTTGGGATAGATTGGATTACTTGGATGCTTTGTCATATCTATTTCTGTCTCAAATTTGGTCATAATATAAAAAATTGAGCTAGCTTAACGAGGGCATTGGATTCGTGTCATTCTAAGCTCTAAATCAAAAGTAACGGACGATTTAGTGAGGACATGTCAAGTTGATAGGCGAGCTAAAATGATCATTCTTAACTAATAATTGGTGCTCATTGATTAAAAGCTTACAAAAGAGGCATAATGGATGACATCACACAGTTTGGAATCGATTGGATTAGTTAGATGCTTTGTCGTCTCTATTTTTTTCTATAATTTTTCAAAATATATAAAATTGAGCTAGCTTAACGTGGGCATTGGATTCTTGTCATTCTGAGCTCTAAATCAAAAGTTATGGACGATTTAGTGCGGAGATGTCAAGTTGATCGGCCAGTTAAAGTGATCATTCTAAAATTTCATTGGTCCTCATTAAGTAAAGGCTTATAAATGAAGAATAATCCATGGTAGCACGTAGTTCGACAAAGATTGGATTACTTAGACGCTTTGTCGTATTTATTTCTGTCTCGTATTTTGTCACAGTATATCAAATTCAGCCAGCTTAACGTGGGCATTGGATTGGTATCACTATGAGCTCTAAATCAAGAGTTACACACGATTTAGTTCAGCAATGTCGAGTTGATCGGTTAGTTAAAGTGATCATCTAAACTGATCATCGGTGCTCATTGAATAAAGGGTTATAACTGATGCGTAATGCATGGCATCACACGGTTCGAGATAGATTTGATTACTTGGACGCCTTGTCGTTTCTATTTCTGTCTCAAATTTTGTCATGGAGCTAGTTTAACATGGGCATTGGATTCGTGTCATTTGGAGCTTTAAATGAAAAGTGACGAACGATTTAGTGCGGACATGTCAAGTTGATCGGCGAATTAAAATGATCATTCTTAACTGATCATTGGTGCTCATTGAGTAAAGGCTTATTAATGAAGCCTAATGCATGGCATCTCGCAGTTTGGGATAGATTGGATTACTTGGATGCTTTGTCATATCTATTTCTGTCTCAAATTTGGTCATAATATACAAAATTGAGCTAGCTTAACGAGGGCATTGGATTCGTGTCATTCTGAGCTCTAAATCAAAAGTAACGGACAATTTAGTGAGGACATGTCAAGTTGATAGGCGAGCTAAAATGATCATTCTTAACTGATAATTGGTGCTCATTGATTAAAAGCTTACAAAAGAGGCATAATGGATGACATCACACAGTTTGGAATCGATTGGATTAGTTAGATGCTTTGTCGTCTCTATTTTTTTCTATAATTTTTCAAAATATATAAAATTGAGCTAGCTTAACGTGGGCATTGGATTATTGTCATTCTGAGCTCTAAATCAAAAGTTATGGACGATTTAGTGCGGAGATGTCAAGTTGATCGGCCAGTTAAAGTGATCATTCTAAAATTTCATTGGTCCTCATTAAGTAAAGGCTTATAAATGAAGAATAATGCATGGTAGCACGTAGTTCGACAAAGATTGGATTACTTAGATGCTTTGTCGTATCTATTTCTGTCTCGTATTTTGTCACAGTGTATCAAATTCAGCCAGCTTAACGTGGGCATTGGATTGGTATCACTATGAGCTCTAAATCAAGAGTTACACACGATTTAGTTCAGCAATGTCGAGTTGATCGGTTAGTTAAAGTGATCATTTAAACTGATCATCGGTGCTCATTGAATAAAGGCTTATAACTGATGCGTAATGCATGGCATCACACGGTTCGAGATAGATTTGATTACTTGGACGCCTTGTCGTTTCTATTTCTGTCTCAAATTTTGTCATGGAGCTAGTTTAACATGGGCATTGGAATCGTGTCATTTGGAGCTTTAAATGAAAAGTGACGAACGATTTAGTGCGGACATGTCAAGTTGATCGGCGAATTAAAATGATCATTCTTAACTGATCATTGGTGCTCATTGAGTAAAGGCTTATTAATGAAGCATAATGCATGGCATCTCGCAGTTTGGGATAGATTGGATTACTTGGATGCTTTGTCATATCTATTTCTGTCTCAAATTTGGTCATAATATACAAAATTGAGCTAGCTTAACGAGGGCATTGGATTAGTGTCATTCTGAGCTCTAAATCAAAAGTAACGGACGATTTAGTGAGGACATGTCAAGTTGATAGGCGAGGTAAAATGATCATTCTTAACTGATAATTGGTGCACATTGATTAAAAGCTTACAAAAGAGGCATAATGGATGACATCACACAGTTTGGAATCGATTGGATTAGTTAGATGCTTTGTCGTCTCTATTTTTTTCTATAATTTTTCAAAATATATAAAATTGAGCTAGCTTAACGTGGGCATTGGATTCTTGTCATTCTGAGCTCTAAATCAAAAGTTATGGACGATTTAGTGCGGAGATGTCAAGTTGATCGGCCAGTTAAAGTGATCATTCTAAAATTTCATTGGTCCTCATTAAGTAAGGGCTTATAAATGAAGCATAATGCATGGTAGCACGCTGTTCGACAAAGATTGGATTATTTAGACGCTTTGTCGTATCTATTTCTGTCTCGTATTTTGTCACAGTATATCAAATTCAGCCAGCTTAACGTGGGCATTGGATTGGTATAACTATGAGCTCTAAATCAAGAGTTACACACGACTTAGTTCGGCAATGTCAAGTTGATCGGTTAGTTAAAGTGATCATTCTAAACTGATCATCGGTGCTCATTGAATAAAAGCTTATAACTGATGCGTAATGCATGGCATCACACGGTTCGAGATAGATTTGATTACTTGGATGCCTTGTCTTTTCTATTTCTGTCTCAAATTTTGTCATGGAGATAGTTTAACATGGGCATTGGATTCGTGTCATTTGGAGCTTTAAATGAAAAGTGACAAACGATTTAGTGCGGACATGTCAAGTTGATCGGCGAATTAAAATGATCATTCTTAACTGATCATTGGTGCTCATTGAGTAAAGGCTTATTAATGAAGCATAATGCATGGCATCTCGCAGTTTGGGATAGGTTGGATTACTTGGATGCTTTGACGTATCTATTTCTATCTCAAATTTGGTCATGATATACAAAATTGAGCCAGCTTAACGAGGGCATTGGATTCATGTCATTCTGAGCTCTAAATCAAACGTAACGGACGATTTAGTGAGGACATGTCAAGTTGATAGGCGAGCTAAAATGATCATTCTTAACTGATAATTGGTGCTCATTGATTAAAAGCTTACAAATGAAGCATAATGCATGACATCACGCAGTTTGGAATAGATTGGATTAGTTAGATGCTTTGTCGTCTCTATTTTTTCTATAATTTTTCAAAATATATAAAATTGAGCTAGCTTAACGTGGGCATTGGATTCTTGTCATTCTGAGCTCTTAATCAAAAGTTTTGGACGATTTAGTGCGGAGATGTCAAGTTGATCGGCCAGTTAAAGTGATCATTCTAAAATTTCATTGGTCTTCATTAAGTAAAGGCTTATAAATGAAGCATAATGCATGGCATCAAACAGTTTGGATAGATTGGATTATTTGGACGCTTTGTTGTTTCTATTTCTCTCTCAAATTTTGTTACAATATAGAAATTTAGCTAGTTTAATGTGGGCATTGGATTCATGTCATTCAGAACTCTAAATCAAAAGTTACGGACGATTTAGTGCGGACATGTCAAGGTTATCGGATAGTTAAAATGATAATTCTTAACTCATCATTCGTACTCATTGATAAAAATCTTATAAATGAAGCATAATGCATGACATCACACAGTTCTGGATAGATTTGATTACTTGGACGTTTGTCGTATCTATTTTTTGTCCCAAATTTTGTCACATTGTAGCAAATTGAGCTAGCTTAACGTTTGCATTGGATTCGTGTCATTATGAGCTATAAATAAAATGTTATGGACTATTTAGTGCATACATGTCAAGTTGATCGGCTAGTTAAAATGATTAATGTAAACTAATCATTAGTGCATATTGAGTAAAGCCTTATAAATGAAGCACACTGTAGAGCATCACAGAATTTGGAATAGATTGGATTACTTGGATGCTTTTTTGTATCTATTTCTTTCTCAAATTTTGAGACCATATAGAAAATTGAGCTAGTTTTACGTGGGCAATGGATTCGTGTAATTTGGAGCTCTAAATCAAAAGTTACGGACGACTTAGTGAGGATATGTCAAGTTGATCCGCATGTTAATTTGATCATTCTTAACTGATCATTGGTGCTCATTGAGTAATGGCTTATAAATGAAGCGTAATGCATAGCATCATGCAGTTTGTGATAGGTTTGATTACTTGGACGCTTTGTCGTATCTATTTATGTGAAATATTTTTCACAATATCAAAAATTGAGCTAGCTTAACGTGGGCATTGGATTCGTGTCAATATGAGCTATAAATCAAAAGTTATGGACAATTTAGTGGAGACATGTCAAGTTGATAAGTCAGTCAAAATGATCATTGTAAACTGATCATTGGTGCTCATTAAGTAAAGGCTTATAAATGAATCATGATGCATGGCGTAACGCAATGCGGCAAAGATTGGATTACGTAAAAGGTTTGTGAAATCTATTTCTATCTCAAATTTTGTAGCATTACAGAAAGTTGAGCTAGTTTAACGTGGGTATTGGATTCGTGTCATTTAGAGCTCTAAATCAAAAGTTACGGACGATTTAGTGCAAACAAGTCAAGTTGATCGGACAGTTAAAATGATCATTCTTAACTGATCATTGGTGCTTATGGAGTAAACGCTTATAAAGGAAGCATAATGCGTGCTATCACATAGTTCGAGATAAATTAGAATACTTGGACGCTTTGTTCTATGTATTTCTGTTTCAAATTTTGTCAAAATATACAAACTTGAGCTAGTTTAACGTGGGTATTGGATTTGTATCATTCAGAGCTCTAAATGAAAAGTGACGGAAGATTTAGTGCGGACATGTCAAGTTGATCAGCCAGTTAAAATGATCATTTTTAACTGATCATTGGTGCTCATTCCGTAAACGCTTATAAATGAAGCATAATGCATGGCATCACGCAGATAGTAATAGATTTGATTACTTAGACGCTTTGTCGTACCTATTTCGGTCTCAAATTTTGTTTCAATATTCGAAATTGAGCTAGCTTAACGTGGGCATTGGATTCATGTCATTATGAGCTATAAATCAAAAGTTATGAATGATTTAGTGTAGACATGTCAAGTTGATCAACCAGTTAAAGAGAACATTCTAAACTGATATTTAGTGTCATAAAGTTAAGGCTTATAAATGAAGCATAATGCATGGCATCACGCAGTGCGGGATAGATTGGATTACTTAGACGGTTTGTGATATCTATTTCTGTATGAAATTTTGTCACAATATAGAAAATTGAGCTAGTTTAATGTGGGTATTGGATTTGTGTCATTCGGAGCTCTATATTAAAGCTTGCAGACGATTTAGTGCGGGCATGTCATGTTGATCGGTTAGTTAAATTGATCGTTCTAAACTGATCATTGGTGCTCACTAAATAAAGGCTTATAAATGAAGCATAATGCATGGTAGCACGCAGTTTGGCAAAAATTGGATTATTTAGATGCTTTGTCGTATCTATTTCAATCTCGTATTTTGTCACAGTATATCAAATTCAGCCAGCTTAACGTGGGCATTGGATTGGTATCATTATGAGCTCTAAATTAAGAGTTACAGACGATTTAGTTCGGCTATGTCAAGTTGATCGGTTAGTTAAAGTGATCATTCTAAACTGATCATCGGTGCTCATTGAATAAAAGCTTATAACTGATGCGTAATGCATGGCATCACACGGTTCGAGATAGATTTGATTACTTGGACGCCTTGTCGTTTCTATTTCTGTCTCAAATTTTGTCACAATATACAAAATTGAGCTAGTTTAACGTGGGCATTGGATTCATGTCATTTGGAGCTTTAAATGAAAAGTGACGAACGATTAGTGCGGGCATGTCAAGTTGATCGGTGCATTAAAATGATCATTCTTAACTGATCATTGGTGTTCATTGATAAAAAGCTTATAAATGAAGCATAATGCATGGCATCATGCAGTTCAGGATAGATTGGATTACTTTGACGCTTTGTCGTATATATTTCTGTCAGAAATTTCTCAATATAAAAAATTGAACTAGCTTTACGAGGGCATTGGATTCGTGTCATTCGGAGCTCGAAATAAAAAGTGACGGACAATTTAGTGTGGACATGTCAAGTAGATCGTCCAGTTAAAATGATCAATCTTTACTGATCATTGGTGCTCATTGAGTAAAGGCTTATAAATTAAGCATAATGCATGGCATCACGCAGTTTAGGATATATTTTATTATTTGGACGCTTTGTCGTATCTATTTCTGTCTCCAATTTGGTCACAATATTCAAAATTTTGCTAGCTTAACGTGGGCATTGGATTCGTGTCATTTTGAGCTCTATATCAAAAGGTACAGACGATTTAGTGCGGACAAGTCAAGTTGGTCGGCGAGCTAAAATGATCATTCTTAACTGATAATTGTTGCTCATTGATTAAAAGCATACAAATGAAGCATAATGCATGACATAACACAGTTTGGGATAGATTGGATTACATAGATCCTTTGTCGTCTCTATTTTTGCCTATAATTTTTCAAATGTAGAAAATTGTTTTAACTTTGGGATAGATTGGTTTCTTGTCATTCTGAGATGTAAATCAAAAGTTATGGAAGATTTAGTGCGGAGATGTCAAGTTGATCAAACAGTTAAAATAATAATTCTAAACTGATCATTGGTGCTCATTACGTAAAGGCTTATAAATGAATCATACTGCATGACATCATGCAGTTCGGGATAGATTGGATTTCTTGTACGGTTTGTCGTATCTAGTTTTTTCTCAAATTTTGTTACAATATAGAAATTTAGCTAGTTTAACGTGGGCATTGGATTCATGTCATTCAGAACTCTAAATCAAAAGTTACGGACGATTTAGTGCGGACATGTCAAGGTCATCGGCCAGTTAAAATGATAATTCTTAACTCATCATTGGTACTCATTGATAAAAATCTTATAAATGAAGCGTAATGCATGACATCACGCAGTTCTGGATAGATTTGATGACTTGGACGATTGTCGTATCTATTTTTGTCCCAATTTTTGTCACATTGTAGCAAATTGAACTAGCTTAACGTTTTCATTGGATTCGTGTCATTATGAGCTATAAATAAAATGTTATGGACTATTTAGTGCATACATGTCAAGTTGATCGGCTAGTTAAAATGATCAATATAAACTAGTCATTAGTGCATATTGAGTAAAGCCTTATAAATGAAGCACAATGTAGAGCATCACGGAATTTGGAATAGATTGGATTACTTGGATGCTTTTTTGTATCTATTTCTATCAACTGATAGGCGAGCTAAAACGATCATTCTTAACTGATAATTGGTGCTCATTGATTAAAAGCTTACAAATGAAGCATAATGGATGACATCACGCAGTTTGGAATCGATTGGATTAGTTAGATGCTTTGTCGTCTCTATTTTTTCTATAATTTTTCAAAATATATAAAATTGAGCTAGTTTTACGTGGGCAATGGATTCGTGTAATTCAGAGCTCTAAATCAAAAGTTATGGACGACTTAGTGAGGACATGTCAAGTTGATCCGCATGTTAATGTGATCATTCTTAACTGATCATTGGTGCTCATTGAGTAATGGCTTATAAATGAAGCGTAATGCATAGCATCATGCAGTTCGGGATAGGTTTGATTACATGGATGCTTTGTCGTATCTATTTATGTGAAATTATTTTCAAAATATAGAAAATTGAGCTAGCTTAACATGGGCATTGGATTCGTGTTAATATGAGCTATAAATCAAAAGTTATGGACAATTTAGTGGAGACATGTCAAGTTGATAAGTCAGTCAAAATGATCATTGTAAACTGATCATTGGTGCTCATTAAGTAAAGGCTTATAAATGAATCATGATGCATGGCGTAACGCAATGCGGCAAAGATTGGATTACATAAAAGGTTTGTGAAATCTATTTCTATCTCAAATTTTGTAGCATTACAGAAAGTTGAGCTAGTTTAACGTGGGTATTGGATTCGTGTCATTTAGAGCTCTAAATCAAAAGTTACGGACGATTTAGTGCAAACAAGTCAAGTTGATCGGACAGTTAAAATGATCATTCTTAACTGATCATTGGTGCTTATGGAGTAAACGCTTATAAAGGAAGCATAATGCGTGCTATCACATAGTTCGAGATAGATTAGATTACTTGGACGATTTGTTCTATGTATTTCTGTTTCAAATTTTGTCAAAATATACAAACTTGAGGTAGTTTAACGTGGGTATTGGATTTGTGTCATCCAGAGCTCTAAATGAAAAGTGACGGACGATTTAGTGCAGTTATGTCAAGTTGATCAGCCAGTTAAAATGATCATTTTTAACAGATCATTGGTGCTCATTCCGTAAAGGCTTATAAATGAAGCATAATGCATGGCATCGCATATTTCGGATATTTTGTTTCAATATTGGATTACTTAGACGGTTTCATGTTATCCATTTCTGTTTCAAAATTTGTCACAATTTAGAAAATTGAACTAGCTTAATGTGGGCATTGGATTCATGTCATTATGAGCTATAAATCAAAAGTTATGAATGATTTAGTGTAGACATGTCAAGTTGATCAACCAGTTAAAGAGAACATTCTAAACTGATATTTAGTGTCATAAAGTTAAGGCTTATAAATGAAGCATAATGCATGGCATCACGCAGTGCGGGATAGATTGGATTACTTAGACGGTTTGTGATATCTATTTCTGTATGAAATTTTGTCACAATATAGAAAATTGAGCTAGTTTAATGTGGGTATTGGATTTGTGTCATTCGGAGCTCTATATTAAAGCTTGCAGACGATTTAGTGCGGGCATGTCATGTTGATCGGTTAGTTAAATTGATCGTTCTAAACTGATCATTGGTGCTCACTAAATAAAGGCTTATAAATGAAGCATAATGCATGGTAGCACGCAGTTTGGCAAAAATTGGATTATTTAGATGCTTTGTCGTATCTATTTCAATCTCGTATTTTGTCACAGTATATCAAATTCAGCCAGCTTAACGTGGGCATTGGATTGGTATCATTATGAGCTCTAAATTAAGAGTTACAGACGATTTAGTTCGGCTATGTCAAGTTGATCGGTTAGTTAAAGTGATCATTCTAAACTGATCATCGGTGCTCATTGAATAAAAGCTTATAACTGATGCGTAATGCATGGCATCACACGGTTCGAGATAGATTTGATTACTTGGACGCCTTGTCGTTTCTATTTCTGTCTCAAATTTTGTCACAATATACAAAATTGAGCTAGTTTAACGTGGGCATTGGATTCATGTCATTTGGAGCTTTAAATGAAAAGTGACGAACGATTAGTGCGGGCATGTCAAGTTGATCGGTGCATTAAAATGATCATTCTTAACTGATCATTGGTGTTCATTGATAAAAAGCTTATAAATGAAGCATAATGCATGGCATCATGCAGTTCAGGATAGATTGGATTACTTTGACGCTTTGTCGTATATATTTCTGTCAGAAATTTCTCAATATAAAAAATTGAACTAGCTTTACGAGGGCATTGGATTCGTGTCATTCGGAGCTCGAAATAAAAAGTGACGGACAATTTAGTGTGGACATGTCAAGTAGATCGTCCAGTTAAAATGATCAATCTTTACTGATCATTGGTGCTCATTGAGTAAAGGCTTATAAATTAAGCATAATGCATGGCATCACGCAGTTTAGGATATATTTTATTATTTGGACGCTTTGTCGTATCTATTTCTGTCTCCAATTTGGTCACAATATTCAAAATTTTGCTAGCTTAACGTGGGCATTGGATTCGTGTCATTTTGAGCTCTATATCAAAAGGTACAGACGATTTAGTGCGGACAAGTCAAGTTGGTCGGCGAGCTAAAATGATCATTCTTAACTGATAATTGTTGCTCATTGATTAAAAGCATACAAATGAAGCATAATGCATGACATAACACAGTTTGGGATAGATTGGATTACATAGATCCTTTGTCGTCTCTATTTTTGCCTATAATTTTTCAAATGTAGAAAATTGTTTTAACTTTGGGATAGATTGGTTTCTTGTCATTCTGAGATGTAAATCAAAAGTTATGGAAGATTTAGTGCGGAGATGTCAAGTTGATCAAACAGTTAAAATAATAATTCTAAACTGATCATTGGTGCTCATTACGTAAAGGCTTATAAATGAATCATACTGCATGACATCATGCAGTTCGGGATAGATTGGATTTCTTGTACGGTTTGTCGTATCTAGTTTTTTCTCAAATTTTGTTACAATATAGAAATTTAGCTAGTTTAACGTGGGCATTGGATTCATGTCATTCAGAACTCTAAATCAAAAGTTACGGACGATTTAGTGCGGACATGTCAAGGTCATCGGCCAGTTAAAATGATAATTCTTAACTCATCATTGGTACTCATTGATAAAAATCTTATAAATGAAGCATAATGCATATCATCACATGATAGTTTGAGATAGATTGGATTACTTGGATGCCTTGTACATGTATTGTTTTTTTTATCTTAAAATTTGTCACAATATTTAGAAAAATATCTAGCTAGTTAAAATGATCAATGTTTTAATTCGTGCATATTGAGCTATAAATCAAAATTTATGAATTGAATAGATTGGATTACTTGGATGCATTGTTGATCGGCCAGTTAAAATGATCATTCTAAACTGATCATTGGTGCTCATTGTAAAAGCATAAATGAAGCATAATGCATGGTATCACGCAGTTTAGATATATTGATTACTTGATGCTTTGTCATCTATCTATTTTTTTAATTTTTTCACAATATAGAAAATTGAGCTAGCTTAATGGGCATTGGATTCGTGTCAATTATGAGCTCTAAATCAAAAGTTATGGACAATTTAGTGAGGACATGTCAAGTTGATCGGCCAGTTAAAATGATCATTCTTAACTGATCATTGGTGCTCATTGAGTAAAGGCTTATAAATGAAGCATAATGCATGGCATCATAGTTCGGGATAGATTTGATTACATGGATGGTTTTGTATCTATTTATGTCTCAAATTTTTTCACAATATAGAAAATTGAGCTAGCTTAATGGGCATTGGATCGTGTCATTCTATGAGCTATAAATCAAAAGTTATGGACAATTTAGTGGAGACATGTCAAGTTGATAAGTCAGTCAAAATGATCATTGTAAACTGATCATTGGTGCTCATTAAGTAAAGGCTTATAAATGAATCATGATGCATGGCGTAACGCAATGCGGCAAAGATTGGATTACATAAAAGGTTTGTGAAATCTATTTCTATCTCAAATTTTGTAGCATTACAGAAAGTTGAGCTAGTTTAACGTGGGTATTGGATTCGTGTCATTTAGAGCTCTAAATCAAAAGTTACGGACGATTTAGTGCAAACAAGTCAAGTTGATCGGACAGTTAAAATGATCATTCTTAACTGATCATTGGTGCTTATGGAGTAAACGCTTATAAAGGAAGCATAATGCGTGCTATCACATAGTTCGAGATAAATTAGATTACTTGGACGCTTTGTTCTATGTATTTCTGTTTCAAATTTTGTCAAAATATACAAACTTGAGCTAGTTTAACGTGGGTATTGGATTTGTATCATTCAGAGCTCTAAATGAAAAGTGACGGATGATTTAGTGCGGACATGTCAAGTTGATCAGCCAGTTAAAATGATCATTTTTAACTGATCATTGGTGCTCATTCCGTAAACGCTTATAAATGAAGCATAATGATTCTTTCGTGATCTATTTTTGTCTCAATTTTGTCTCAAATTTAGAAAATTAAACTAGCTTAATGTGGGCATTGGATTCATGTCATTATGAGCTATAAATCAAAAGTTATGAATGATTTAGTGTAGACATGTCAAGTTGATCAACCAGTTAAAGAGAACATTCTAAACTGATATTTAGTGTCATAAAGTAAAGGCTTATAAATGAAGCATAATGCATGGCATCACGCAGTGCGGGATAGATTGGATTACTTAGACGGTTTATGATATCTATTTCTGTATGAAATTTTGTCACAATATAGAAAATTGAGCTAGTTTAATGTGGGTATTGGATTTGTGTCATTCGGAGCTCCATACTAAAGCTTGCAGACGATTTAGTGCGCACATGTCATGTTGATCGGTTAGTTAAATTGATCGTTCCAAACTGATCATTGGTGCTCACTAAATAAAGGTTTATAAATGAAGCATAATGCATGGTAGCACGCAGTTTGGCAAAAATTGGATTATTTAGATGCTTTGTCGTATCTATTTCAATCTCGTATTTTGTCACAGTATATCAAATTCAGCCAGCTTAACGTGGGCATTGGATTGGTATCATTATGAGCTCTAAATTAAGAGTTACAGACGATTTAGTTCGGCTATGTCAAGTTGATCGGTTAGTTAAAGTGATCATTCTAAACTGATCATTGGTGCTCATTGAATAAAGGCTTATAACTGATGCGTAATGCATGGCATCACACGGTTTGAGATAGATTTGATTACTTGGACGCCTTGTCGTTTCTATTTCTGTCTCAAATTTTATCACAATAAACAAAATTGAGCTAGTTTAACGTGGGCATTGGATTCATGTCATTTGGAGCTTTAAATGAAAAGTGACGAACGATTAGTGCGGGCATGTCAAGTTGATCGGTGCATTAAAATGATCATTCTTAACTGATCATTGGTGTTCATTGATAAAAAGCTTATAAATGAAGCATAATGCATGGCATCATGCAGTTCAGGATAGATTGGATTACTTTGACGCTTTGTCGTATATATTTCTGTCAGAAATTTCTCAATATAAAAAATTGAACTAGCTTTACGAGGGCATTGGATTCGTGTCATTCGGAGCTCGAAATAAAAAGTGACGGACAATTTAGTGTGGACATGTCAAGTAGATCGTCCAGTTAAAATGATCAATCTTTACTGATCATTGGTGCTCATTGAGTAAAGGCTTATAAATGAAGCATAATGCATGGCATCACGCAGTTTAGGATATATTTTATTATTTGGACGCTTTGTCGTATCTATTTCTGTCTCCAATTTGGTCACAATATTCAAAATTTTGCTAGCTTAACGTGGGCATTGGATTCGTGTCATTTTGAGCTCTATATCAAAAGGTACAGACGATTTAGTGCGGACAAGTCAAGTTGGTCGGCGAGCTAAAATGATCATTCTTAACTGATAATTGTTGCTCATTGATTAAAAGCATACAAAAGAAGCATAATGCATGACATAACACAGTTTGGGATAGATTGGATTACATAGATCCTTTGTCGTCTCTATTTTTGCCTATAATTTTTCAAATGTAGAAAATTGTTTTAACTTTGGGATAGATTGGTTTCTTGTCATTCTGAGATGTAAATCAAAAGTTATGGAAGATTTAGTGCGGAGATGTCAAGTTGATCAAACAGTTAAAATAATAATTCTAAACTGATCATTGGTGCTCATTACGTAAAGGCTTATAAATGAATCATACTGCATGACATCATGCAGTTCGGGATAGATTGGATTTCTTGTACGGTTTGTCGTATCTAGTTTTTTCTCAAATTTTGTTACAATATAGAAATTTAGCTAGTTTAACGTGGGCATTGGATTCATGTCATTCAGAACTCTAAATCAAAAGTTACGGACGATTTAGTGCGGACATGTCAAGGTCATCGGCCAGTTAAAATGATAATTCTTAACTCATCATTGGTACTCATTGATAAAAATCTTATAAATGAAGCGTAATGCATGACATCACGCAGTTCTGGATAGATTTGATGACTTGGACGATTGTCGTATCTATTTTTGTCCCAATTTTTGTCACATTGTAGCAAATTGAACTAGCTTAACGTTTTCATTGGATTCGTGTCATTATGAGCTATAAATAAAATGTTATGGACTATTTAGTGCATACATGTCAAGTTGATCGGCTAGTTAAAATGATCAATGTAAACTAATAATTAGTGCATATTGAGTAAAGCCTTATAAATGAAGCACAATGTAGAGCATCACGGAATTTGGAATAGATTGGATTACTTGGATGCTTTTTTGTATCTATTTCTATCAACTGATAGGCGAGCTAAAACGATCATTCTTAACTGATAATTGGTGCTCATTGATTAAAAGCTTACAAATGAAGCATAATGGATGACATCACGCAGTTTGGAATCGATTGGATTAGTTAGATGCTTTGTCGTCTCTATTTTTTCTATAATTTTTCAAAATATATAAAATTGAGCTAGTTTTACGTGGGCAATGGATTCGTGTAATTCAGAGCTCTAAATCAAAAGTTATGGACGACTTAGTGAGGACATGTCAAGTTGATCCGCATGTTAATATGATCATTCTTAACTGATCATTGGTGCTCATTGAGTAATGGCTTATAAATGAAGCGTAATGCATAGCATCATGCAGTTCGGGATAGGTTTGATTACATGGATGCTTTGTCGTATCTATTTATGTGAAATTATTTTCACAATATAGAAAATTGAGCTAGCTTAACATGGGCATTGGATTCGTGTTAATATGAGCTGTAAATCAAAAGTTATGGACAATTTAGTGGAGACATGTCAAGTTGATAAGTCAGTCAAAATGATCATTGTAAACTGATCATTGGTGCTCATTAAGTAAAGGCTTATAAATGAATCATGATGCATGGCGTAACGCAATGCGGCAAAGATTGGATTACATAAAAGGTTTGTGAAATCTATTTCTATCTCAAATTTTGTAGCATTACAGAAAGTTGAGCTAGTTTAACGTGGGTATTGGATTCGTGTCATTTAGAGCTCTAAATCAAAAGTTACGGACGATTTAGTGCAAACAAGTCAAGTTGATCGGACAGTTAAAATGATCATTCTTAACTGATCATTGGTGCTTATGGAGTAAACGCTTATAAAGGAAGCATAATGCGTGCTATCACATAGTTCGAGATAAATTAGAATACTTGGACGCTTTGTTCTATGTATTTCTGTTTCAAATTTTGTCAAAATATACAAACTTGAGCTAGTTTAACGTGGGTATTGGATTTGTGTCATTCAGAGCTCTAAATGAAAAGTGACGGAAGATTTAGTGCGGACATGTCAAGTTGATCAGCCAGTTAAAATGATCATTTTTAACTGATCATTGGTGCTCATTCCGTAAAGGCTTATAAATGAAGCATAATGCATGGCATCACACAGTTAGCAATAGATTTGATTACTTAGACGCTTTGTAGTACCTATTTCCATCTCAAATTTTGTTACAATATTCGAAATTGAGCTAGCTTAACGTGGGCATTGGATTCATGTTATCCAGAGCTCTAAATCAAAAGTTACGGATGATTTAGTGACGACATGTCAAGTTAATCGGTCAGTTAAAATGATCATTCTTAACTGATCATTGGTGCTCATGGAGTAAATGCATATATACTAAGCATAATGCATGGTATCACGCAGTTCGAGATAGATTTAGTTACTTGGACGCTTTGTTCTATCTACTCCGGTGTCAAATTTTGTCACAATATACAAACTTGAGCTAGTTTAACGTGGGTATTGGATTTGTGTCATTCGAAGCTCTAAATGAAAAGTGACAGACAATTTAGTGCGGACATGTCAAGTTGATAGGCCAGTTAAAATGATTAGTTTTAACTGATCATTGGTGCTCATTCAGTAAAGGCTTATAAATGAAGCATAATGCATGGCATCACACAGTTTGGGATAGGTTTGGTTACTTGGACGCTTTTTCGTATCTATTTATGTCTAAAATTTTTCACAATATACAAAATTGAGCTAGCTTAACGTGTGCATTGGATTTGTGTCATTATGAGCTATAAATCAAATGTTATGGACTATTTAGTGCAGAAATGTCAAGTTGATCAGCCAGTCAAAATGATCATTCTAAATTGATCATTAGTGCATATTGAGTGAAGCCTTATAAATGAAGCATAATGCAGAGCATCACGTAGTTCGGGATAGATTGGATTACTTGGATGCTTTTTGTATCTATTTCTATCTCAAATTTTGACACAATATTGAAAACTGAGCTAGTTTTACGTGGGCAATGGATTCGTGTAATTTGGAGATCTAAATCAAAAGTTATGGACGATTTATTGAGGACATGTCAAGTTGATCGGCCAGTTAATATGATCATTGGTGCTCATTGAGTAAAGGCTTATAAATGAAGCGTAATGCATGGCATCATGCAGTTCGGGATAGGTTTGATCACTTGTACGCTTTGTCGTATCTATTATGTCTAAAATGTTTCACAATATACAAAATTGAGCTAGCTTAACGTGGGCACTGGATTCTATGAGCTATAAATCAAAAGTTATGTACAATTTAGAGTATACATGTCAAGCTGATAAGTCAGTTAAAGTGATCATTCTAAACTGATCATTGGTGCTCATTAAGTAAAGGCTTATAAATGAATCATAACGCAGTGTGGGATAGATTGGATTACTTAGACGGTTTGTGGTATCTATTTCTATCTCAAAA